>CM045916.1:12602770-13244525 GCA_025169955.1 Salix arbutifolia | reverse complement strand
TGGTCCCCTTACTCTTAATGTCAGATTTCAGGTTCTTGTTTTGTTGCAATCGTTTGATTCTTTTATCAATTGTCGTCAAAGATGAGGATCGTTTTAGTACGCAACAAAAAGGAAAGGGATTTGAGAAAAGTCTTACGAGAATTCTTGATTTCATAGAAATAAAGAGCTTTGAGAATGATATTAGAACATTATAGCCATTGAAAAGCATCTAAAATACATTAATTTAATGTTTTTTCAAGTAAAAAAACAATTTCGAAAGCACGTACAAAGGAGGGTCGACCCGCATTATCAAATGAAGCATCAAGTGTTGTGTCCATATCGAATTCAAAAGGTAAAGGATCAAAGTGAAACAAAATTAAGAGTTGGGGGGTCAAAGGGGGGTAGTGAAAGTATGTTGTCGACGTTACAAAGCAAGAAAAGAGAGAGGTTTGGCCGTTTGCGTCGGGCGGAAGTTGGATTCAACGATATTGGAAACTTTGTATTTTGGACGTGCTTGAAAGGTTATACGACACAAGTCATCTTCACTGCCATCAATTTTCCGAAAAGGACATGGATGACTGATTAGGGTTACTACATATATAATAACTTGAACCTTTATTAGGGCTTTTTAAAAAAATTAGGTTTCAGATTGTAAGCAGGGAAGGGATGAGCTCGGATTTATTAGGAGAGTGATCATTAGCATTAACATGTTTTATTTGAAGAAACAGAATTTCCACCAACAGGTATTACCACTGGTAAATCTCAAGGATTAAGAACATGGTATGAACACAGCTTTCTTTCCTTTTCTGTCTAATCCTTGTTTGTTATTCAACGTGTTTTAAAAATATTTTTGAAAAACAATAAAAAAAATATTTTTTTGTTTTTTATTTTGAATTTAATTTTTTAGTGTTTTTAGATCATTTTCATGTATTAATAATAAATATAATTTTTTAAAATTAAAAAAATAATATTTTAATATATTTCTAAACAAAAATTAATTTTAAAATTAATTTTAATCACGTTCCGAAGCATGCAATACGTTTCTCATGGACTTGACGTTAGAGTCTTTGTGTATGAATTCAGACATTAAAACTTGTTCTCTGTAACATGTTGCAATTATTCGCAATATGATGTCACGACCACGTTGTTTGTCAATCATTTTCTTTTGACATCTAATGTCTTGATGAAGAAAATATGAACATCAATGTGTTTGATAACGTGGCCCACCGATAAAATCATAATCATATAGTCTTTAACTTTATGGTAATGAGTAAAATGAACTTCATCCATTAATTAAAACAATAATTCAAGTTTAATAAATTAATTTGGGAATTATATGTGTAAATAAAGGATGATATATTTGTTAATTCAACCGGATGTTATTTATTATTTTTAAATAACCATAAGGAGGCAAGCGAAAGGGTAGAGTGAAGTGTGATCGATTTTCAAATTAATTTTTATTTAAAACTATGTTAAATTCTAATTAAAAACAGGTTTAATTTCACTCCGAAACAGCACCTGGGATTCTGGGGAGTGGCATGTTGCGTGAAGAAATATGACTTCCCCACCCCTCACTACCTTTCAAAAAACTGTAACCATCAGAAATTGTCCAAAAACCAGCCGACATTACCCTGAACCCGAAAATATTGGGTTGAGCAGCTGATATATGTGGTTGGAAGTGCTTTTTTTAAAATATTTTTTAATAAAAATAATAAAAAATTTAAAAAAAAAATTTAAAAATTATGTTTTAGACAATTTTCATATGCTAATGTCAAAAACAATTTAAAAAAAATAAAAAAATATTATTTTGATACATTCTGGTATTTTTTTTATTAAAATAGATATACAGGTCAGTTTGTGTATATCTAGACTAATTTTATTATCTAGATTAAATTAATTAGTGGGCAAGTCCAGTCAATTCCTATAATTGGGATCGAAAGAATTTGTGAGAGAAATTAATGTGCAAAAGTCCAAAGAAACAGCGAGCTTTTATTGTACACATTGGATAGTACGGTAATGTGAGGTCGAAATAGTGTCCATTTATAATTATACTTTTAAAAGTTTTTGATATTACATAGGCAGTGTTTATGAATGTGGTAACGAAGTGATTTTGAAAAAAAAAAATATTTATATTTTAGATTATTTTTATGTATTGATGTAAAAAATATTTTTTTTTAAATATCATTTTAATATATTTTTGAAATTTTTTTTTTTTTCAAAAATCACAAAAAAACACTAAATACATCGGATGAAAAATCGCGGCCATGCCTTTCATGGTAATCATTCCTATCAACTTTCAGCAATTGATGGATCGTGATCTTCATAAGAGAGAGACATTTGGCTTGAACACAGAGCTGGCTGAACTTCGAACCAAAACAGAAGCTTCCTATAATAATAGAAGAAAAAATCATAAAAGCAGATCAGAATCGCAGGTTGGGGTTCTAATCTAATTGGTTGTTCTTGGGTTGATTCATGACATGGTCAGGAATACTTCAGTTCATTCCAAATTCTGATGTTATGCTACAGCTGCTCTATGAACCTCACACGAGAAAATATAAATACCTAATGATATCATAAATGAATTTTAGAAAATAAATAATAAAATTATTTTAATGCATTTTCGAGAAAAAAACAAACACTTCAAAAAACATTCACTTCCACAAAGTCAAACACTACCAGCATCAGGTAAGGATATACAAACATGTACAATATCTGTATGCAACTGCAGAGTGCGGGCAACACTTGAAACTTTTGAATAAAAATAAACAACATAGTACATTCCTGAAGACATCCGAGGCATCATTGGGAGACAGTGCCCGAGGTAAGAGATTCTTTCAGACATATTTCGGATCAACTCAATTGACATACATTTTGATAAGATTGCAGCGAATGCTATGAATTTACTTAAGGTAGATTCAGAGTTCTCTCAACTGATACAAGTATAGCTTGGATATTAAACGTGTTTTCTTTTTTCTACAACTATGGTGGCCACTAACACTAGGAACCCCAAAACTGGCAATCTCTACTTGATTATTCCTCCCGCAAGCTTACATCATAGGAGAACCCGTGAAAAGAAAAGGGATTAAAATTAAATGATAGTGAAGGAAAAATATATGATGACACATAAAATAGAAATGGCCATCAAGTTGTGGCGGCTGGTACAGCGACAGAATTCCACACTCTCACTTGACCAGTGCCATCGCCAGTGAAAAATAGTCCCCCAGGACCTGTTTGAATGGCACGGATCTCTTGCTTTGCAAAAATTTTGCCCTTTTCTGAAAACCTGAAGATGGGTAGAAACATTGCAGTTAAGAGCAGTAAGTCAGCAGACAGATATGTGGGGGAACAAAAAAGAAGCTGACATACAAAACTACAATTTTTTATATAAATACAATTTGGAAAACAAAAAAAAGACGAATCGCTAAAAACTCACGATGGCAAATCAAAGAAGTGGACTGAAGAGTCATTGCTAGAGCATAACAAGATTGGCTTGCCTTCCAAATCATGCATCCCACAAAGGGTAAGCAGGCCCTGCAGCAGACAGGGTGTAATAAGTCTATGAACTATCCTCATAGTCCAGAATTTTATATTGAAAAGCACCGAATCACTTTCAAAAGGATGGAAAAAGATCTATTCTTGGCTTGACCATTTATCATGAATATTAATGTTTTAAATGTTTCTGTGATCAGCATCCACCCCTCAAAACCCAAAAGTTAAAGTGCTTATACCATCAATGAGACATTTAATAAAAACTATAAATCTATGCGATGAATGAATCATGCTCGTGAGACATCAAAAAACTACACTATGCGAAAAACCAACAGTTCTTGGTCTGGATCCTTATCTGGGCGAGTGTTTTTTTTGTATTACAACCTGCTTTTTAAATTGGTTTTCACCTGAAATAGCATCAAATTGATGCTTTTTTAGGTGTTTTAGGATAGTTTAATGTGTTGATGTAAAAAACAAAATATGAAAAAACATCATTTTAATGAATTTTCAATTGAAAAGCACCCTGCACCATAATACCAAACACACACTACACCTAAGTAGCTGCCTACATGGTCATGAATGAAAGCGATCTCTCTAGTAGCATCATGAAGGACTGGATGCCCAGAAACAGACATCTGGGACTTGTGTTCACAAATGAAGTTTTTTAATTAATGTTCTAGTTGTACCCATGGATTGAAATTCAGTGAAAAATGAATAACTGGAACTGCATAACCTACATGTTCTTCTTTGTGAGTGTATGTTACTTCTAAGTTTCCACTTTCTGTAGCAGCCCACACCTGAACAAAAAACAGTGGTAGGTGAAACTAAATAATCTTATACCAGTCAAAGGGAAAAAGAAGAAGAGGAAGCATGATATTATATAAAGCAAACCTTTATTGTTTGGTCCAATGAACATGATAAAAGAAACTGCTCCCAGCATAGTAGTGACATGACAACTGAAGTATGATCCTTCAGCGTTTGTACACATTGCAAAGTTTCAAGGCTCCAGACCTAACAGAAAGTGCATCAAGAAATAACAGTTACAGAAAGGAATAGAGAAGGAAAAATGGGAAACTCAAAGCCACTTTACTATGGTCTAACAACCACTGAAGATTCTACATTAAAATCAGAAGATAAAATTCCATGGTGGCACTAAACCAACTTACTTTTATAGAATGATCCATAGAACCAGAGTAGAGTCTATTAGCTCCAACAACTAATGAAACAACTGCCATTTTGTGATCATTTAGCGATGCAGCTGGTTCAAAGTTGTAAGTAGCTGCATTGAATTTCCATACCAATATTGACCCATCCTGCACCAACAAAAATTCAAGGGTCAAAGTTATTTCTCAATTCCAAACATAATAACATGCACAAAAACCCACCCACCACCCTGGATGGGTAGGTATTGAATTTCTTGGTGTAAATTAACAAAGGTTATCAGTAATTTTGCAGAACTATATCCTAACTCAGCATACAACAAACAAAGTTTGACAAAAGGCATAACTCAGTGCAAGTATGTATAATGCAATCAAAATCACTAACAAGATGAGCAAGACAACTGCCAGCTTAAAAAATAACCCGGAATGCAGTATCTGGTGAGAACATGAGTAATCCTAAGAAAATGAACATTACCTGTGTACCAGCAAATAGCAAATCATTACCCACGACCAGAGTATACACTTGTCCCACAGGTCCAGTAAGACTCAGGTCTGCGTTAGTCTGTGTATTCCATGCCTGCAAAAGATTTGTGTCAGAATCATTCTCATGGAGGTACACATTATTACAGAATAGGTTTACAATCATATGAAATAAAAGTCTAGAACAATGAAAAGCCTTGCCTAACCTTGACCACATTTGGAGTACCAACAAAAATCCAAGGACCTTCACTGATCATGCAGCCAACCTCACCACCAACATTTATCACACCCAAACACTGCAAACATAATAGAGACACAAGAACATCCATTAACCAAGTCAGTTTCCAAACATTCAGCAGAGGGGAAAAAATACGTAAAAATAAACCACTAGGTCTTTGACTTCATTCCTCTATGGTGCCATTATCTAAAAACAAAAAAATGGAACCACTAAAATCGACTAAATATGGATCCACTAAAATCACATTCGCATTCCACAAGCAAAATTTATGATTTGGCATTCAATAAAAACTTTTGAGTAAGCACATTTGCATCAGAAAAATACTGAAACATTCGGTGCCTTGCTTCTGGAAAAAAAAACATGCTCGAATTACAAGCATGCCTTTAGCATTAAACACAATTTAGAGGATAGATACAGTACAAATATTAGAAACAACAATTTGAAATACCATTGCTAATACCAACACGGAACATTATAGCTCAACGACAGGCATACTTTTTTCAAAAATTTGGCAACTAATAATACAAGTTTTAATTTTTAACGAAAAACAAACTTAACATGGAAAGTTTTCTCTAAAATTTAAACTGAAAAAACAAGAGATCCAACCTGTCCAGACTGGCAATCCCAAACTCTAACAGTTTCATCTTTACTCCCTGTATAAAGCTTATCAGACCCAGAAGGCAATGCAATGCCATTAATCACCTGCTCACATCAAAATCCACAAAATCAATCACCCAACCCAGTACAGCAAAAGCCCATTACGAAAAAACCCTAAAAACTCAACCTTTTGATGCCCTTCAAGTTGAGTCAACAAAGAAAACCCATCACCTAAACTCCAGGAATGCAAAAACCTACACGTATCACCACGATTACAATGCCCTTGTACCCAATAAGTACACACTTTCTCCACACTCCCTCCTCTTACCCCTCTCCCATCACTCTTATTCCCAAATCGCCCCAAGCTATTACTATAATTACTATTATTACCCCTCCTCCCCGAAAACGACGACGACGAATCATTGCCCACAAACCCTCTTTTCGCTCCCACCCCGCCATTCACTGCAGCTTGCGGTGGTGGTGCTGAAATTTCACGGTGGAGAAACGGACATGGAAATCGGTTGCACCTCCCAGCTCTCCAGTGGTAACAGACCTTCTGATTCTGCTGGTTGTGATTATGACTTGACGTGTCGTTCGCCGACTGGCCCCCTCCTAATCGGTGAAAAACTCGCTTGTTCGAGTTGGTGCTGTTTCCTCCGTTGTAATCCAAATCCATTGATTCAAGATTGAGTTTTCCGAGTCAGAATCTTTGAGCTAAATCTGATCATGAAAAAAACCTAACTACACCGATCAGATTGCGGGGGCAATTACGCGTCAAGTTAACGATGATGTGGAATTTACTGTATTATCCTCTCTAAGGAGGATATATTATTTTTCTTGTTGTTTTGGGACACAGGCACGTGTTGGTGAGTGATTGGTATATGGATTTGTTGAGCGGGTCGGGTCTGGTTCTACACGGGTTGATAAATACATAAATAAACAAGTGTGCCTAAGTACTAGCCAAGTAATTTTATTAAAGATATAATTTCAATAGAAAATTTAGTCACAGATGCTTAAATATTAATAAAAATAAAAATAAAAATAAAAATATATATTAATAGTTGGGTTAGTGAGACCGGCTGCTTGATCCTGTTTCAAGATTAAACCTAATTACTCATAAACATTTTTGAAGTTTTATTTATTTTAGATTTAGAGTTTAAAGATAAGAAGATAAAAATTAAAAACAACAAAATAAGATTAGCAAACATAAAAAGAAAAAGAATTTAATTATTTCAAGACAGAACTTGCATTTAGCTTTTTGTAAATATAATTAATATATTTGCCATACTAGTATGAAGAATAACTTGGAAAAAGATTTAGGTTATTTATTATTAATCAGTCAATTAATCATTAAATTAATTATTTTTATCAGAATATCTTTGTCTTTTTAAAAAAGAAATCTTAGAGTTTATCTAGTTATATTTAAATCTAGTTTAATTAAATTAATAAAAACATGAGTGAAATTATACAAGATAACTATTTTTTTTATTCATTTTAAAACTCATTTTATATTAATTTTAAATTGTATATTTTTTCAAATGAACCGACTTTTCACAACCATGCTAATTCCCGAGATGTCAACCTTAAGGAGTAAGTTTTATTATTTTTAAAAACAACATCAATAAATAAATTCATAATATAAAGTATGATTAGATTTACTATGATATGCTCACTTTAATTTATTTGTTTCTTCACGACCAAGCAAAATTATCAAAGTCAAGTGTATATTAAGAAACACCACTCAGTCTTGAAGAGATTTACAACCCAAAACACGGCTATCTCAAGATCCATCAGAGCATAAGGCAGGCATTACAGCTACCCAGTCCACGATGTCTACTGATCCCTACCAGCACCTTCAAATCATCCCTAACCC
The DNA here is from genome assembly GCA_025169955.1 of Salix arbutifolia. Taxonomy (NCBI): domain Eukaryota; kingdom Viridiplantae; phylum Streptophyta; class Magnoliopsida; order Malpighiales; family Salicaceae; genus Salix; species Salix arbutifolia. The sequence goes on along the minus strand of CM045916.1, from coordinate 13,236,709 downwards.
TGATGGAACAATCACCCGTGACCCCAACAGATTTCCAAATTCCTCACCGTCCCCTGACCCCAGAGACCCCACCCCTGTCCTCTCCAAAGACATGATCATTAACCGATCGAAAAAAACATGGGTTCGCATATTCTTGCCCAGGCAAACCATAGTTGACTCTTCTTCGACCAACAAGCTCCCTCTTATAGTCTATTTCAATGGAGGGGGGTTCATCAATTGTAGTGCAAGTTCAACGGTTTTTCATGATTTTTGTTCAAACATGGTTCTTGATCTCCACGTTGTTATTGTCTCCGTTGACTATCGTCTAGCCCCCGAGCACCGTCTGCCGGCGGCCTATGATGATGCTATGGAGGTTTTGCGTTGGATCAAAACAACCCAGGAGGATTGTCTAAGGGGATATGCTGATTATACTAGATGTTTTATTATGGGCAGTAGTGCTGGTGCTAACACTGCTTACCATGCAGGTTTATGTGCAAGTCAAGAAGCTGACGATCTTGTGCCCTTGAAGATCAAAGGGCTGATATTACATCATCCATTCATAGGTGGGGTCCAAAGGACTAGGTCAGAGGTGAAGCTAGTCAACGAGCCTCACTTGCCAGTATGTGTTAGCGATCTCATGTGGAACTTGGCATTGCCTTTGGGCGTTGACCGTGATCATGAGTATTGTAATCCAATGGTAGATGGTGGATCCAAGCTTTGGAAGAATGTGGGATTGCTGGGATGGAAAGTAATGGTGACGGGCTGCGATGGGGATCCAATGATAGATCGCCAGATGGAATTTGTGGACATGCTGGTGACAAAAGATGTGAAAGTTGTGAGTCATTTTAGCACGGGAGGCTACCATATTGTAGAGCTTAAGGAGCCTTCCAAGGCTAAAGCATTACATGCTCTGTTGAAAGATTTCATGTTTGATGCACCAGCTGCTTAGGGAAATGGTGTCTTGATGGCTATCTTTTTTAATAAATTTTGCTACTAGCAGGGCTTGATAGACTTGCAATATAGAAAGCTCAATTTTAATATATATATATATATATATATATATATATATATATATATAAACCTCTAAAAAAGTTAAAATCAAGAATAATATCATCTCATTTAGTATTGCAATTCAACCATGTTTTTGAAATTCTTTAAAGTCTTTTAGCATAGTATCTATTTTATTTTATAGGATAGACACAGTGGTGCCTTATAAGGCAAGCCACTAAAAACTTTATCGTTGACTTGTAGCTTGTTAACAGATCATTATTGTTGAAATCTCAGAATTTATTATTTGGTTATAATCAATCAGAAAAGATATCCTGGAAAGTAAAATATGGAAACCGTTTCAGTGAGGGCTTAAGATATGTGAGATTTTCCCTGCAAAGTAAAACAAGTGAACAAAGCAAAAAATCAAGGGGTGCAGCCATATCTTATCCTCTTCACTGAGGAAAAATGTGGGAACATGAAAACCTGGAAGACCTCTTGAGGGAAAGAACATATTGGATAATAAAAAGAGGAAGAAATAGAAAACAGGATTTGGGTCCTTATGATCTCAGATCTACTAAATGGACCGAGTAAGAATTGATTTATTGTCAACATCGAATTTGAAGTCAGTGATGATTCTAATCTTAAGGCTGTCCATGGCACTGCGGAATACAGATGCCTGGAGACAGGAGTGAAGGAAGTGTTAGAAAAAATGCAATGTGGACATAAATGTTTAGTTTGCTCTACATTTATGGATTTTCAAGCAATTACTTGTTTTCTGTTTACCTCTTCCAAAATTAGGGAGTTCGTTGTTCTGAGAATGACAACAGAGAACAAAAATGTCTTGGCGGGTTTACTTTTCAAAACCAGTTAAACCCATTTGTTTATTTTCAAAATATTTTTCGTGCCGAAATACATTAAAATGATATTTTTTTTATTTTTAAAAAATTATTTTTGACATCAGCACATTAAAATGATTTAAAAACACCAAAACATATTCATTTAAAATGAAAAAAAAAAGTTTGAATTTCTACGACATGGCCGATGAAAAGCTGAAACAAACAGCTTCTATATCCTCACTACCAAGATCTTGGTAAACAACTGCTTCCTAGGCAAAGTACACCAGGATAGCTAATTGTATTCTTAAAATGAACCAAAACTTTCTTGTTCACCACCAAGATAATGTGCTCATAAAACTAGAACCAAATAGACCAGGAAGAATAAGTTATCAAGATTAAAACTTTGTAATGCAAGCATTCAAAAGAATTGTTTGCCTGGGTCACTAAAGCACCAGATCATACAGAACAAATTATTTTGATTGTTCCGCTTATCTAGAACAAATGGTAAAATACTGATCAATCTTTGGCACTAATTCACTAGAAGGCCTCATTTCAGGCATTGAACATCCTGGAACAAACAAGTAGAGTTCTGAAAAGTAAAAGACTTGATCTTATTTGTAGTGCTGAGAAACCTCCCTCGCAAGCTTATCCATAAATAGGCATTTCTTGTCGAATCCCCAGCCAGGGTTGCTCTGCATAGCAAAACTTTGTTAAGAGATAACATATTTCCCAAAAGTATCTTGCTCAAATCATGCAGTGCAATACAAAAATATAAATGAAAAGCCTAGCAAGAAACCTTCCCTCCCCATCAGCTTCAAAAAGTCTTTATTTTCGACACAAGAGTTCAGAAACTGAGCGAACATTGCCATTCAAAATTTCCCTTTTGTGCACTATCCCAACACATTGATGTTACAGAGGTTAGCAGTACATAATGACCACAGGCCCAAACACACCAACCCATGCACCTTTAAATTCCCTCAAAACACAAGAAAAATCGACTTCAAAATTATCTAAAATCATTACCAAACCATAAAATGCTTCAATCAATGTCACAGACTGACTACTGAAACTTTTTAGTCACATTAGTAGCAGCAACAAAACTAAAAAGATATCCCTAAAACATAGCTCCATTACTGCCTATACAAATTGACCACGAGATGGCAGAAAGAATTGGCCAATCATGTTGTTTTGTGTAGCTAGGACATAAGGCTGTCAAACTCTAATTTGATCCACTACTCCACAAATGAGCTGGATGAATCCAAAAGAATTCCACCACAAACCAAAGAAAACACAAAATTTTCCTCTTACACTTCGCAACAATAAGTGGCTAACACTACAAAGTAACAGCTGAAAATAGAAAATCAAGAGGAAATAAATAGTAATGTTGCACTTTACTGGGATACCTAGAATTGCTAAGGTTGAAGGCATTATTACATTAGGGTAACCAAGCAATCATGTGTATGACATTTAACCACACACAAGGCATTGAAGGCTCTCAATTAATATCCAAAATCATCTCCAACATATAGCATATGGCTCAATATAAAGTCTCATTTGGGAAGTTGCTCGTGTAGAAATGCTTATTGTAATCATGCAAATAAGCACATTGCATGTAGCATGGTTAAACCAGTGTCGTATGGTTTTTTACATGCTGAAAGCCTTGTTCCTCCCAAATGCACAAAACAATGGAGTTTTGCAACACCACAAAACTGAGTCATTTGATTAATTACAATTCACAAGCTAACAGACCCCAAAGCAGTTACTTGAAAGTTTTAGGCTTTTAGTGCAATGATGATAAAAAGAACCAAACATTGTAACCATTGCATGAAGTTAAAAGTAAGACAATGGATGTGATGTCTTCATGGCATCACCTCACCTAAGCATGATATTTGGAACGTGGTCAACATAAATACTAACCTGAAGAGAAAGAACCGCACGATCAGCAAAACTCTTTACAGAATCTGGTGCACTTGCAGAAATAGTTTTTGCAACTCTTTCTAACTCTTCCTTTTGTTTCTTTGCACTTACTCTATCAGGTCCACTGTAGGAATCAACAATCTTTTTCATTAACGGGGCATCCTTCATCGTTTCTTCAACAATTTCCTGGTAAAAGTGAAAGATCAAAGATATTAAACTTAGGAAAGGTACAGGTTACAGCTCCAATCCCTTTTTCCTTAAAATAAGAAAAATGATCAGCCATTACAGATGGACTTAAGTTCTGAAACAAAGGCAAAAAAATCCATAAATTTGCAACCGGTCATGCCAGTTATCCAAAGCACATGAGTCACAATGCAAAAAGTATTGCCATAAATATAATTGACTCTTTTAATTAGGTTGATGATGAATTAAACCAGAAGCAATTAATAGTGCAAGAGTCAGCACAGCAACAGTTTGCCCATATACCATGCAGTCACTGGAGTAAAAACACACTTGCAGTGTACTATAAAACAGGTTTTTGCGACCAATAAATATGTTATTCTAAAACCTCCCAGCCACTCTCTTTCCAGGATACTTACTTTTGTTTGTTGATGAAACTGAAACCAGAACACCAGGGTCAAAAAACACATTCCAGAACTTTCATGGCAACCATTAGAATCATGAGGGTCATGCATTGAATGATTGTGACTTCTGGATATGAGAACATATCAAAACCCAATTATGCCATGATTAAAGTATTATGAAAACTTTTGCACCATATATCTTTCTAAATATCTGATAATTTCAGACTTTAGTCATTCATGCTACTGAGTTTTCACCCAATAAAGCTCAACAATGATCTAGCCACTAGAAATAGTATCACAACCACATTAACATCAGAGCAAACAAAAGTGATGTGGATAAAGCACAAGACAACAAGGTATTAAATGACAAGCAATGGGTGCCTTTTAAGCCTGCAAAGGGTAAATGATCACAAAATTTAGGATACCGTTGCAAGTAATAGCCCCAAATTAAGAAGAGATTTGCACACTAAAAGGTCAACACGGTAGGGTGGAAATGTCAAAAAAATCATAAACTTCAACTAAACAAACGTTATTTTCATAAACAAGTATATATGACAAGACAAAAATGTTTGCATAGTTATTGTAAAGTTTCCTGATATCAATGAAGTCATGTCTCAAGGGAAAAAAATGACAGAAAGTACCTCCCACTCTTCATGAGTCTTAATTCCCATATATGCCATCATGAATGGCTTCACCTTTTCCAGTGCATCCCGAAGTGGCATAGGTGGTTTCTCATCAATATCTGGATTTTTATCAAACTCGCCCATCAAGTACTCTGGCTCAAACTCAAACTGCAAACAAGCCAATTAAAACCATACATCATCACACACCCAGTTTCAAAAATTTCACAAGCAGAAAATTGCATGAGATTCTGTAGCCGCATTCTTAATTTCAAAAAAAAAAAATATTCTTAATTCAATAACCAAATTTCAATGCAAATACCAAGCATAATAAAGTCAGCTCATATTATACAATTACAGTGGATTGCACTAAACAGCTCACAAATAGTTCAACAATAACCTCTTAGATTTGCTAAAAACAAACTCTAAAGTTAAGAGTTAAATACTAGAAATTTTTTTCTTCTTTCAGAATTAAGACCACATAATCTTAAGCCCTAAGGAGTGAATGCAGTCATACAGGTATGTAAGAAAAGAGCAGAAAACCAAATTACACTCACCGAACAGTTGGTATCGAAGGCATTCACGTATTCATCCTCCATGGGACAAGGAAACAGTCTTCCACTCATCTCATCAAAAGCTTCAACCAATGTATTCATAGTTTCAACACCAACACTTTGAGCAAACTTCTCTTCATCTTCCTCATGGCCCTCCAAAGACATCGCTGACCCATACTCTGCCTCTTTATCTCCGTAACCTCTTCTTCCTCTCCCTCTGCCTCTACCTCTACCTCCACCTCTAGCTCCACTTCTAGCTCCTCCGCGTCCAGGCACAAAACTACCTCTCCCTCCACGTCCCCCCACCTCTCCTTCACCACCACCGCGTGATAATAACTCCATTGCCTTCTTCACCGCCGCCTGCCTGCCCAATTTCGTCGTAGCTGGCACAGCATCATCTCCATCAGGGGTTTTTTGGTTCTTGACCCGGGGCTGGGGCTGGGGCTGGGCCCTGAGATGCCTGTTCTCTTCTTTGGCAGGCTCACTGGGCACCTCTTGTTTAACCGGTTTTCCACGCCCGGCACCACCTAGACCTGATAAAATACTAGGAGGCAGATTGGCCTCGGCCTTCTTGGGAGGTTCTGAATCGGGACGCGACTCGTAAAGTCGACTCGGTCCCGGCTCGGTGATGCCTCGGCCCCGCCCAGCCCCAGGTTGGGAGTTTTTCACAGACGAAATGAAAGTAGAAAAGGAGGGAAGAACTGGGCCTGTGCCAACTGGCTTGCCTCTCCCATGACCGAGGCCACTCGGTTGTAACTCAGATGACTCAGTTTTCGATTCGTCCAAGTCAGGTTTCCCTCGTGTCTCTGCACCGTGTTCAAATTGCCCACCAGGTTGAGACCCAACATGTCCAGCGCCGCGGCCGCGGCCGGAGGAGGTGGAGAAAGGGGAGGATGACAAGAAAATCGGAGAGTGATTGGGTGTGGGATTTGTGAGAAAATTGTTGGGGTTATAAATTCGTCTTCCGATTGTAGTTCCTCTCATTGGGGATTAAGAAGCGCAAATTTTATGGATTCGATTTGATTGATTTCTTTTGGTTTTGTTTTCGGATTTGAAGAAGAAGATGAATCGAAAGGGGAGGGTTTTAGCCAGACACGACACGAACAGGGTTTACAATTTTATTAAGGTAAATTCATTTTCCATCCGTATAGTTTTATCCGTGATGCAGTTCTACCCTTATTTGTTAAAGGATCTCCATTGTTACCTCTTTTGTTTCAATGTGGCCCCTGGTAAAATATTTTTGGATCTAATTGAGAAAAATGTATATCGTTTTTCATGTATTTGACTGTAAAATCTATGTTCCTGTATTGATTGATTTTTAAAATATATTCTTTGTATCATTATTGAAATTAAAATTATATCTATTCAATTTGAAAGTATTAAAAAATTGAAATTTATATGAAAAGCATTATATCTCTAAGCACAAAACATTATGAATAGCATAATTTATTTTATTTTTGTCTTTAGCACAAAACATTATGATTGATTTGCACGGTTGATGGGGAAATTCATGTCTTTTTTTTTTATCCCTCAATTTTTTTTCAATTTGATTCCTTATATTTGAGACTTGACTAGGTATTATTTTGGTTGTTTTGATACAAGAATCTAGCAACATCAAAAAAAAAAAAAACTTTTGATGCTCGGTTTTGTAAAATAAAATAAAACTCGGGTCATAAAAAATAAAATATTAAGGGACTAAGAATAAATTTGATACAGGCACGGGGACCGAGGTAAATAGATAGAGAAAATAAGATCGCATGTGCAGCATATTTAACAACATGTAAATGCCTGTTTGGGAGTGTGATTGCGGTAAATTTTCAAAGTGCTTATTATGCCGAAATACATCAAAATAATATTTTTTTATTTTTTAAAAATTATTTTTGAAATCAGCACATCAAAATGATCTAAAAACACCAAACCGCTGATTTTGAAAATGAAAAAAAAAATCAAATTTTGGTCAAAAACCGATGGGATCGCAATGTCCAACGGGCACTAACTTGCTAAGATATACAGGTGTCCTTCATTTTTTATTGTACTTAGATTTTGTTTTTATTCTTTTAATTGTTATTTATTCAATTTTGAATCTTTTTTAATTCCATCGCTTGATTTAATTGAATTTTTATATCATATTTGGTCATTGTTTTGTATTGTAGTTTTTTTTTTCATTTTCTTAACTTTCTTATTCCATCTATCAACATTTTGTTTCATTTTATTTTATTTTTATTTTTTATTTTAAATTTGACATATTATTTTTATATCATATATTATTTTTATTCTTTAGATTGTTATTTTCATCACTTACAACGTTATTTTTTAGGTTTTCCCTTTTATATTGTGATTCATCCTCGTGGTCGTGTTTTGAGTTATGGAGATTGGATCGGGCTGACTCCGATTATTTTTTAATTATCCTTGTCCTTCAAATTTAAGTTCATTTGATTTTTTTTATATAGTTTTGATTTTCGCTATTTCAATTGATTTTTTAATCATTTTCTTAGTTATTTAGTCTGCATTGTTTGAGTTTTAATTTGTTTTACGGTCAAATACATTTCCTATTGTTTATTGCACTTTTTTTTTTTGTTAAGTTATCTTGATCTTATATCCCAGGTAATAAGTTAATTAAGCTAACCATGATTGTCTTAATTTTTCTTTTTCTTATTTTTTTTATGAATTTAATTTTTTAAAATATTTTTCATACTTTGATGTTAAATTATTGGCCTATAAGTTGTCTGAATATTCACATTTTGTTATATTTTTAGAGGTTTATATTTTTCCATATCTCATGTTGTGATTGAAAAGCTAGCTAAGTTAACTCGAATTGATTTGATTTTCCCTCGATGTGCTTATGACTCTTTTTTCAATCTTTATCATTTTACATTTAATTATTTCCCCCTTAGCCAAGCTAACTTAGGTTAGTTTGTATTTTTTTTAATTTAATTTAGATTTTTTTTTATAAGGTCATTCTTTTGAAATTCTAACTTGTTTTTTTCCCATGATCTCATGTTGTGGGAGACGGTTTAGTCGAATTAACCTCAAATTGATTTAAAAGTTTTTTACCTTGATTTTTTCCTTGATTTTTTTTAGTTTCATCATTTTGCATTAAATTATTTACCAATGAGCTTTGTTATTTTTTTCACTTTTCTTTATGTTTGGTTATTCCAATAATGGGTTGGTAGAGTTATTTACCCCGGGATGACTTATTTTTTTTATTGAACTTTGTTTTTCTGTTGTGTCTCTTTTTTTATCCTGGTCTTGGATCACGGGTCGTGAGTTTATTAAGTTATCATGAACTGATCAAGTTTTTTTCTTCGACATTATATATTTTTGATTTTTTTGCTTTTTATCTTTGACACTGACTTATTAGGTTTTAAACTTTACAATGTATTTTTGTTTTTTTCAGGTTGACTTGGGTTATTTCTAGTTATTGTCGCATGGATATCCCTTTTTACAATCCACAACAAGCTTAGTTCACCTATCTTGTATGTTCTATACAAGCTCTGTGGATTGAAAACAGTGAATTTCTTGGATGTTAGCTTTGAAACTCAAATTTAATAAATAAGAAATGGAGGTGGTAAGGTAAAGCAAAATAGATTTTTTGCCACTTAAATGGTTAAACATAGCCGTCTTCTTTTTTGTAATTCACAACAGAGGGGTCTGGATAAAGACTTGTCATTTCTTTGCTATCCAAATTCCAAAAGCAAGCTTTTATTTTTCAACCCCCCACCTCTCCCTGTCATTTTTTTCCCATAACAACTTTGCGTGAATTGACATGAATCCATCCATTCAACTACTCACAGTCTGAGGTTGGGTTATTGACCAAGTTTAAAATCCAGACAGCCCGTCGTTGGACAACAACATAGGTAGCAGTGTATAATTCCAAACGATCCGTCGTTCGGCAATATCATGGCTTGCTGTCCTTAATTAATCAAAAGCTAAGGCCTGTCTTGGACTCCGAGGAAACCATAGGAGGGAGGAAAGCAAATCTTTCAACTTTCAACTTCAAAATAAATAAATAAATCAATAAATAAAAGAGAGGCACAAAGCCCCCCACAAAGGGAATAAGACAGACAGTCGCACGGCAGAGATAGAGATAGAGAGAGGGATTGAGAAAGAGAGTCTTGTCTTGAAGAGCTAAAAATCCCCCCTCTCCAACGGTCTCAATCTCTCTCTCTACTCATCCTCTCTCTCTCTCTCTCTCTCTTGTACTTCATTTGTTTTAAGTTTTAACACGAGTATATGGTGTTGTTGATTAGATCTTTTTAGGATCTCATTCTGGGCTGTCTTTTTTGAAGGTAAAAAATAATGGGTTGGTTTTAAATTTTGATCTTATCTATGTTTCTGGTTTTTTTCGCTGATGGGTTGCTCTAGGGTGTTTTTAGTATGCTGTACTAAAGTTTGGATTTTTTATGTTTGAATGAAACATGTGATGAATGAGAGAGTTTGCTTAAGTAGGTTTTCTTTTAATGTTTTCTTTTTTTGGTGAATTATGAAAAAGTAGACACCTTGGGTCTGAGTTTTGTTATTTTTTTATGTTGTTTCAGATCTAGCTGATCAAGGTGAAATTGGAAGAAGTTACTAGCTGAGATGTCAAGGTCTTGCCTTTTATTAAGGTGGTTTTTGTTCTAGACTTCTAGGAATGCAAATTCCAAATACATAGCATCTCATCATCAACGGTAAGGGTCACTATCTCCTTCTAAGAACTAGTCATAAGAAGGTTCTGTTAGGATTTTGACTCTATTGTGGTTTTTGTAACTTTAGAGGAAAAGCATCAAGGTTTTTTACTTGAACATAAATTAGAGGTTTGGTGGTGTTTTGAGATACTGAAACAAAATCCAATAGTTCATTGAATTACATGCTAGTATTCTGATTGGTATTTTGGGCGCTGGTTGGGGAGATAGAACTTGGTATGGCTGTTGCCAAGAGCAACAGCAGCCGTGAATCCTTGAAGCAACCCTGCAACTGCTATAGAGTTTCAAGCTTAACTGAAACCATTCTGGACACGCACCAGATCTCTAATTTGAAAGATAGGTATGTTCTTGGAGAGCAATTAGGTTGGGGACAGTTTGGTGTTATTAGAGTGTGTACTGATAAGTTGTCCAGAGAGGTTCTGGCTTGCAAATCGATTTCCAAGGATAGACTGGTGACATCAGATGATGCAAGTAGTGTCAAGCTTGAGATTGAAATAATGACCAGGTTATCTGGGCATGCTAATGTTGTGGATCTCAAGGCAGTTTATGAGGATGAAGATTATGTTCACTTAATAATGGAACTTTGTGCTGGAGGGGAGCTTTTTCACCAGTTAGAAAAGCATGGACGATTCTCCGAGGCTGAGGCTAGGGATCTCTTTAGGCATCTTATGCAAGTGGTTCTTTATTGTCATGAAAATGGAGTGGTTCACAGAGATTTGAAGCCGGAGAATATCCTCTTAGCTACAAAATCCTCATCATCACCAATTAAATTGGCAGATTTTGGTCTTGCAACCTATGTGAAGCCTGGTATAGTTTCTTTATTTTTATTTTTTTTCTTTTCCTCATCATTTGATTTGTTATAGTGAACATTGTGTTTCCTGCAAAGCTTGAGTTGCCTAACAAATTAAATATTTGGCATCTACTACAGGCCAGAGTTTGCATGGGACTGTTGGAAGCCCATTTTATATAGCTCCTGAGGTATTGGCAGGAGGCTATAACCAGGCTGCTGATGTTTGGAGTGCAGGGGTGATTCTCTATATTCTTCTTAGTGGGATGCCACCGTTTTGGGGCACTACCAAGTCAAGGATATTTGATGCTGTGAGGGCAGCTGATCTGCGGTTTCCTTCTGATCCTTGGGATCACATAGCTGAATCTGCAAAGGAGTTAGTCAGGGGTATGCTTTGCACAGATCCCTCGCAAAGGTTTACTGCTCAGCAGGTTTTAGGTGGGTTCGATTTCATATTTTACTTCCTGGATATGTGTTCTTTAGTTTCTTTGATAATTTCATCCAATCAACCTGTTTTATGATCTTAGAAGGTGTTGGGACCATGGTTGTTATAAATTTCCTGGTTTTTTTTACCACTACAAGATTTTTTTGAAAACTAATCACTTCCTGCTAGATGTATCTAAACTCTAACTCAATGTACATACTACATGATTATGTATACAAAACTTGCTGACAAGACAAGAAATCTGGCTGAGATCCCAAAAGGTGAGGTAGGGCTCCATTCCCTAATTCTTTTAAACTGACAGGTCATTTACAACTGAGTGTGTTCTAGATTCTATAGTTCTTTTCTTAGTTGGTCTCATCATTTATAACATTTATGTCAAGAAACGTCCCCTTTCTCTTTCACATTAGCTGATCAGCGTGATTTTACCTGCTCTTTCTGGCTAAGAAAGACAGTGCTCTCCCCTTTTTTTCTATTCTTATGTCATGCTTTCTCCACATATTTAGTCTTGGATTTTCTTCTGCAGATAATTCCTGGATGAAGTATGATGGGCCATATCTTGAAGAATCTAGTCAACTTGAAAAGCAAAGTCGTGAAATATGGGATTTAGGCAGCAACTCATTCTCCATGTTAATGGCCAGGGATAAGGACGTCAGCTTTGGCACTGGATCACCTATCATTCATGATGTTCAGTCTCCTACTTTCACTTGCAGATCATCATTCTCTTCTTTCCGAGGGGAGCCATCAACACCCAGCTTTGTATCTGGTGGATTTTCTTTTCGCAGCAGTGATGATTCAAATGCCTTGGAATTCATATCCCCTGTATCCTCAATGCTGAGCTTTGCATTCTCCAGCCCTGGTCCTGTAATTGAGCAAGGGAGTTCCGCATTAGAATTCTCAAGCAACATTTCTAGTATAGATTCAGTTTGTGGAGGTCATCAACTGCCAGAGGGAAGCTTGGCTAAGATGCTTCTGTTGCCGGAGTCTTCTCTATGCTGTGGACATGAAGCCAGAGAAATGGAAAACGAGCCAGTTGAGGTTAAGAGAGCAGGAATTGGGTCCAAGATATTGGGCATACACAGTAAGAGGAACCGCACTATCGGTCTCGGTGAGCGTGAGCAACTTGATATCACGGTGACGGAATCAGTCATCCGCTGGGCATCCTGCACTCGCCTTCCAACCGCACCGTCTCTAAGGTCTTCTCTTGTCTGTTGAGAGAGAGAATCAGCTGACAGCCAGACTCAACGAGGTGAATGGGATTTTAGGTGCAGCAAGTGTTGTGCTCAAATGACAGTCTAATAGCTAATGGTGTGTAATAGGTTCTGTATCATATTTTTGTTGCCGAGCCTGTTTTAGGCAAGCTTTCAAACGAGTGAGTGATGAGTGATGTCCTTCTGATGAGCTAATCTTGAATCTGTTCACTACTAAAATCAAGAGTGACATGCTCTGAGTGATTGGCTTTTGCCATGTGTATAAAAGCTGGATTTTCACACTATGAAGTTCTCCGGTTTTCATGTTATATTTTCCGTCTCTTGAATATAAGCATTAGGAAATCTTATTATAAGAACAATATCAGCTCTATAAGCGTACAGTCTCCTTGGCCAGATTCCTAGCTTTGCATACTCCAAATCTTGTGGAAACGGTAGCTGTGAGGTTTAACAGTGAACATAGCCACGCTAAAGTCTTTATTCTCTAATTGTAAAGTTTATAAAGTATACTTTTCCTTTTGCTCTGCCATGGTGACAACAAAACATTGCGCAACTCTCCTCCAGTCTGACAAGGACCACTTCCAAAGTGGAGGGCCGGCAAAAAAGGTCTCCTGATGCCACCTGTCCTTGGAAATGAGCTAAAAGAGTGACATTGTTACATGTCCTTGGGGTAAAGAAGCAGCTCATTCAGCAAGAAAAGCACAATCATATATCCATGTTCTGCTACCCCCCATTTTAAGGGACAAAAACAAAATTTCAAGTTTGATGTCCTAATTTATGTAAGAGCTTGGGAGACAAGGAGAAGTACTTTGCAAGAGTCAAAGAAGGTAGGAAACTGACCTTTCAATTTGATAACCACAAAGCTTCCACTCATGACTTCAGTGTTCAATTTAAACCAATAGCTAAAAGTGCCAAAACCCTAATGGTCACCTGCCATCCTGCAGATTTTGGAAAATGTAGATTTGTACATTTCTCTTTTTCGATTTCTCCTGCCATTGTATCCAAGGTGACATCAGTCATGTAAAATCCATGTCACCATGGTGTGGTAACTTGGGGAAAGGGAATATTTTGAGGGTAAAGTACATTTTTATCCTTTTAGATTCATCACTTATCCACTTGTATGCTCATAGTTTAAAATCCTGCAATGTTACTGTTTTAGTTCTTAAAAAGCTTAGATTTTTCCCTTTACTATTTTTTTTTAACAAAAGCTGACCTTTTTAATATTTTGTCTGTTTCAATCCTTTTTTCCCCTCTCAAACATCCACATTCATGTTATTATATCTCGAAAAAATAATAATTAAAAGCCTAAAAAAATCTAAAATCAAATTAAAAAAGTAGGCTATCTAATGGTTAGGGGTGGCATTGGGAAATTTTAAACTTTAGAGGTAGAAAAATTGATGAAGCAAAAATGAAGTTTACCCTAATATTTTGATTACCACTTAAAAACTGAAGATTTTTGGCAACCACAATGCATTTTCTTCTTGGCCCGCTGTTGCTTCTCTGTACCCATGTTCTAGTGTTTAAAAGGCCCCTTCACTATTTTTTTTTGTATGTTATATTTTTGACTTTATTATACTATTTTGCCACTTTGTGTCCCTAAAGTCATTAAAATGTGACACGCGGCATCATGAAATTATGTTTCAAATATACATTTTAGTCCCTGAAGTTTTTTTCTCAAAAACTCACGGTGGTCCCATTATCTGGTTTTTATTACAAACAAGTATTTTCTATAAAATTATGTATTTATCATGAGAATTTTTACCAAGTTTAAAATTTGACATGCAGGAGCTTAATTGAGAAACAAATTATTTCTGAACTAAATCGTATTTATCATGAAATGTGATGCTAAAAAAATATCGATTAAAGATTTATTTGTATTAGAAATAAAATATATATCCATCAAGCTGTTAGTCCATTGCTTAGATTGCAAAAATCTAACCATTAACAAGAATTTGAGCTTTTCAAAGTTTGATCTAGAATTCATGGTCAAGTCCTGGTTTTCTGTTGGAACTATCTATAGAGCTCCTCCACTGCTTGTAGAGACAGTCCTATCATCAGAGAGAGGAAGCAACACAATCTATTAGAAATATTTGTTTAGTTGAAATTCTTTTTGAAAATATTTTTTATTTAAAAATATATCAAAAATATATATCTTTTTAATTTTTAAAAATTATTTTTGATATCAGGTGAAAATATCTAAAGATACAAAAAAATATTTAAAAAAAAAACATTTTTTTTCTAAAATATTTTTGAATCAGAGGACTGAAGTGGTCGAGGTGAAAGATTGGATAGAGAACATAATCAACCAGAGGCTCTCCTGCACGTTCCATTACTGACAAAATTCATATTTTCTTATGATCGAAGACTGGGACATGAGGGTATTATCATGGGATCCCTGGTATTCCAAATGCGATGTGTTAACAACAAATAAATTGATTAGTGCAAACAGAAGCACAAAAATTCAACTAAAACAAATAATGAGCTGGGAAGTACGAACTCATTATAAGAATTGCTGCTGTGATGAATGCTATCATTAATAGCTGTGGAAACTATGACATCTCTTTATGAATTTTAGTTCTTTACAACCAATTAGTGAATATGATGCGTAAATATGAAAGAAGCTTTTGCTTTTTTCAACTTTCATGGCAGCAAATCTCGTTTAGCCACTTCCTGCCACCAGTTCCTCGACAGTGGAATTATTGGTGCCTCTGTAGAAAATGAAGAAACTTAAAATCACAAGACTATTGCTGCTGCGAGAGCCATGGATGAAATTCCGCAAGAAACTTGCATGATTGTTTGTCTGGGGTTTTCTATTCAACCAGCGGTGTAATATCTAGCAGTTTCAGTCACTCAAATGCCAGTCTTTGGGTGCCAACTAATGAAGCATATTGACCCTTCTTATCTAGCAGCTCAAAGTGGGTTCCTAATTCTGCAATCCTCCCACCAGAACAAAGTGCGATTTGATTAGCATTCTGAACTGTGCTTAACCTATGAGCAATCACCAATGTTGTTCTGCCCTTCATTAGTTGGTCCAGAGCATCCTGGACAAGACGTTCACTAACCGCATCGAGCGCACTAGTGGCCTGAACAAACGAACGAGATGTGTTATCGAGTCTTGAAACGATATATATATTTTTAATTTCTAACACCTGATCTCACAGCAGAGCAATCAGTGAAACAATTTGACAACTTGTCAAGGATCCCAAGTCAAAGCATGTCCAACTTAAAGCTTTAGAGAGAACACAGATCCGCAAAGAGAAGAAAACTAAGAGCTTACCTCGTCAAGTATTAAGATCGGTGCATTCTTGAGCAGAGCTCTTGCAATAGCAATTCTCTGAAGAACAAAGATCAGAGAATAAAATTTTACAACTTTTCTCTTTCACTGAATATTGTAGATCAGAAAATAATCATTAATCATTTATTTCTTCCTCCCTCTCTGAAGAGTTCATTGACATACCTGCCTCTGTCCTCCACTCAGTAAGCCTCCACGCTCACCAACTAGAGTGTCATAACCCTTTAAAATCCAAATAAAGGTTCAGAAATGAAGGTCAAAACAAGCAAAAGTAGAACCGAAGCATAATTACAAGAAACCAAACCTGTGGAAGTGAAATTATAAATTCATGAGCATTTGCAGCTTTGGCAGCCTTTATAATATCGTCCTTCGATACATTATCATCTGGAAGCCCATATGCGATATTTTCTCCAACAGATACCGAGAAAAGAACAGGTTCCTGTTTACAGTATATACTTAGCTTTGAGAAAAATGAGAAAGTTTGAGCCAAGTAATTAAATCAGTTCCTTCATAACATCCACAACATGTCTCCTCATAAGTTGGCTTGTCATAAGATCTGAAGAATCATTCCAGACCCAACTCCAAGTTTGGTCCAAACAAAACAGTCTAAGCCACAAGCAAACAACTAGCTATATACGTGCATAGTCCCCCACAAAATGTCTCCTCATAAGTTGGCTTGTCATAAGATCTGAAGAATCATTCCAGACCAACTCCAAGTTTGGTCCAAACAAAACAGTTTAAGCCACAAGCAAAGAACTAACTATATACATGCATTGTCCCCCACAATACACTACTATGAATGACTTCAGTTCTGAACATTGCTATTCCTGAGATGCGGAAATTGTGTACTATTTAACAGACACGGGATACAAGTGTACATACATAGAAAAAGTCAAGAAGAAACAAATCACATCTCCTTCCTCCTTTACCTATTCTTCTCTTGTTACAAATCTCGTTTTATTCTCTGAATTATGGCAGCCTAATATTCTGGTTACCACACATAATTGGTTACTGAATTATGGCAGCCTAATATTCTGGTAACCACACATAATTGGTTACTGAATTTTGGCAGCCTAATATTCTGGTTACACATAATTAGTTCACACTTTTGAATACAATTGTAAAAAAAAGCCTGCTAATGACAAGCCAAGGTCAGTTTCTAGGTTATTGGACCTCTTGGTTTAGAACTAAATCAAGTTGCATTTCAGCAACAGCAAACACTCATTAAAAATATTCAAAGGGAAATATTTCGTCTCCATGCTGAGAATGCGGGGATGATTCCATAAATGTCTTGAATTTAATGCATTGAGTCCTTAACATAAGATTCAAAACATTACCTGATTCACAATGGAGATGGCCTGCACCCATTCAGTCTTTTCAAATGTCCGGACATCCTCTCCTGAAACTGTAATCCGACCTTTGGTTGGCTGCAAGTACAGGACATGTACATCATTTCCCAACATTCTATGATGGTTTAAGAAATTGCAATTTAATGTTAAAAAATTAACATTTGAGAATAAACTAAACCTCATAAAAGCGTGCCAATAGTTGTACTATGGTACTTTTGCCCGAACCACTTGAGCCCACTAGAGCGGTCACAGTTCCACATTTTAGAGTCAAATTAAGACCATTCAAGATTTTCACATCAGGTCGTAAAGGGTAAGAGAAGTGCACATCTGCATAACAAATTATGTTGGAAAATTGAAAAAAAAATACATGAATTCAGAGTAGAAATGATTGACAAGGTCTAGTCTTTAATCTCTGTTCTACTTTCAACCTTTAAATTAAACAAGTAAAAAGCACATATACTCTCAAATTTCTGTTTGATTCCATATTTAATTTGGAAAAACCATTATATTTAGTTCCATAAGAGATGGTCTCTTCACAGACAATAATAAGAGGACATAGGCCTGCAGAAATAAAATTAACAATTAAGTTGGAGTGGAGGGTGGAAAATGTGTGGAAGTAAATGAGAAATGCAATAAAGATACCTTCAAGACAAATATCACCAGACCCAGCAAAGCTACACACGTTGCTTGCTGATTTCAGGGCTGACATGTAATGTGTATTGAAAACTTCATTCTGTCCACTGTAACCATTAACTAAGAACAAACTAATTTTCTCATCGTGTATTTCTTTTTTCTGGATTTGTCTTTCTAAACCGTAGGCAAGGGCTTCATCAATTTCTACTCCAGATAAAACAGAATTAATCCTCTCGATGGCAGCAAGCGCTCCGCGAAGATCTCCAAGTGTATTGACCAGACCTTGAACCTGAGAAATGAATCACTTCAGTGACCATGTCAAGGAGAAGAAAATCATAACATACTGGAGGAGTGAAATAGAACTCACAGCAAAAGTTAATGTGAAAGTGTATCCAATAAAAGAAGCAACAGTCCCAACAGAGAGTAAACCCTGCAAGCAATAACAAATGACAGGCAAAACAAAATTGAAACTCACTTTAGGTGTGATTCGAATAAAATCAGAGGGATAACAGAGGTAGAAGGAACGTGTGATAATTGTACAAATTAGCTTGCCTAATTATTCTCTTAGGTAGAAGGAATGAGATAGTTGTGCAAATTAGCTTGCCTAATTATTCTTATAGTTCCTTATCTTGTCATTCTTCTTTCAGAGCGATTTGGTTGCAAATTGAATTGAAGTTGGAGCACGGCCCAGTCCCTTTTAATTCAATCATCTTGCGTCAAGATATCAAGTCAAGTATCATCTTGCTTTCAAGGCAGTGGGCAATACACAAAAACTGAAGGTAAGATATATTCAACAGATCAAATTTACCCAATAATGTGATTAGACAGCAGCCTCACAGTGAGCATATCTAATGGAAAATTAGTAAAAGGAACAAACATGTTATTATGAAGCAGGCAACTTGCATTAAGAAGAGCACTAATTGTATAGAATCCATGATACAGAGCACTGTATGAGCTCCTCTTTTGTTTTTGATTGTGTTCTCTCTTTTTTCCTCATCAAGGGCTGATTCTTCAGTAGTCACAATTTTGAAAACCAACATCGTGTATCAATTTCTCAAAAATTTGGCAGAAAACAAACTAATATATTACACGTAGACTGTAAATATCAGCGGATTTGAATTGTGAATCTGGATCACATTATGCATATTTAAAAGGCTAGATAAACGTGTCAAAGGGAAGAAGCTTACAGCCTTTACTTTGCTTCCTCCAAGACTGTATAAAGTCAGCAATGAAATATACACAGCAACTCTTGTTAATGATTCATTCACGGATTTGAAAACCCCGAGCTTTATACCACTTCTTTGATAAGCAAGAACCTGCCAACATCTTTGATATAAATAACAGAACAATCAATCTAGAAATCAGACTTTTCATGAAGAACCACAGCCTCCAGTTTACCTGGCTGCCAAAGTTTAGCATTTGGTGTTTTTCACCGCCAAAGGATCTCACCTGTGATAGTAAATTTGTTATTTTCAGTATCGGGCACATGTTCATACTATTCTTTACCACACTCATCAGTCCATATAGGATAAAAGACTTTATGGGTCAGCAACTAGTACAAGCTAGGACTGTCAAAAGAAATACATAACAAAGCATCAGGTCTGTCAAAAGAAATACATAACAAAGCATTGCCAACAACTTACAGTACGGATAGCAGAAAAGGTTTCGGTCACACAATCAGATATGGATGCCTGGGCCTTTCCATGAGCTTTGAAAACAGGTACAGTCGATCGCTTGTAGACAGCTTGAGAATTTAAATATCATTTTGCAGAGTCAGAAAGAAATTGTGTTGGAGAAAACAAAGCACATGAAAGACAAGATAGGTTTCATCACATATCAATGTCAGCAAATCACTTCCAATAGATTACTAATGATGAACTCATTACAGTCCAGAATAGGCACCATTATGAAAAGAAGATTTTGAATAGAAAAGTTAAAAATGGTAAGTTTATCAAAGCTAATACTATACTTAAATGTCATTTATGTCATGAAGAATATGTGTAAACTTAAAGAACATATAGGAGGCACTGTAGAAAGCTTGATCACTTTCACAAGAAAATATTTACCGACTGAAAAAGACACGGCGAGCACCAAAAACCCCAGAATCGGTGCTAGTTGGGGGGCCAGAGCAAACAGTATGCATATGGTTCCAGTGATCTGTTGAAGCAACAAACATACAGAAGATGTAAAACATCCATAGCTTAGGACAGTCGATCATGAATGGATATCTTATAAACGTTACTACAGGCAAGATTTGTTTCAGAAAAATTCCGTATCAATTGCAACAGCATTGAACTAAACCAACACAAACTATTGCAGAAATAAATGCTAATTAAAGCAAAAAAAAAACAAGCAAATTCCATCCAAATCAAACGAGTATCTACATAAAGCTCACTTTTGTTTTAGTATAGAGAGGCTTGCCTCAGAAAATGCCCTAAATCCACGATCCCTCGAAATGTTCTCGCTCACAATATCTTTAACCGAACCCAAATCAGACGTCAACAAAGCACTAAGTTCACCAACCTGCACGAAACACAAAACCACACAGCATATAATCCCTAATCACGTCCAAATCACAAACACATATCAACACAAATTCTCAAGCATTAGAAACAAACCTTGTATCTATCGAAAAACTCCACCTGCATTGCAACAAAAAAACAACAAGAGGGGTTGTAAAAGACCTATAACTCAACATTGAGCACATTAAGAAAACCAATTGCCCAGTTTGACAAGTTCATTTACCTTCTGAATCAAAACCCTTCTAAAAATCTGAGCTCTCAGTGTTGCCATAACCTTCTCCCATACTGTATTCATGTTTACAACAAAGACCACTGTAAGAACCGGCTCCAAAGCGTATAAAACTCCAATCTTGCTGAGCAACCTCCATAGAGGCTCCGGTCTCGCACCAATCAACACTTCAAAAAATCTCCCTGCAACCAAAATAAAACTCAACACAAATCAAAACCCTTCTTGGCGAAAACATAAAACAATAAACTGAGCGTTGGTTACCTGAAAATATAGGCATGGAAAGAGTACAAGAGGTGCAGCCAACAAGAGTGAAAGCACAGACGACGAGTCGTACTTTGTGCTTAGCCAACAGACTCCACAAAAGACTCCAACTTATCAGTTCCGGTGGCTGAACCTTCTCCGTTGAAGACGACTCGTCATCGGTCGAGTCGAGTTTGTGGTCCGGTTCGGTCACAATCGGGTCGGACGCTGGTCCGGTCACGTAAGCAGAAGTGATTGCCGTTGCAGTCCAGTGCCGTTTTAGTAAATGCGGGAAAGGACGAGATTGGCGGAGACGAGGAGAGGGAGAGGGAGAGGAGTTTGAGTTTGAGTTTGGATGGCGCGTGGAGAGATAGGGTGAGGGAGCGAGTGGGGAGTGGTTGGAGGAGGAGAGGGGGAGTTGCAGAGGCCATGGATTTTGGTGATGTAAGAGGAAGTAAGAAAGGACAGAGAGCAGACGAAATGAAAGGAGAATCAAATAATGAGTGCGTGTTTGACACGTGGATCGAGATTTTTCACTGTATCTTTTCTATTTAGGGCCTGTGACAGCTATTTTTGTAGCTTTTCAAAGTACTTTTTATGCCGAAATATATCAAAATGATGTTTTAAAAAAAAAATTATTTTTGACATCAACACATCAAAATAATCTAAAAATACCAAAATATATTTATTTAAAATAAAAAAAAAAATTTAAATTTTTTGAAAATAACATTTCAAAAACTGTCCCAAATAACTTCTTAATCTTCTATAAAAAAGTGATAGGGATAAAATATTGGATGGGATGCGAGGACATTGGATTTTTTTTCAAGGGTGATTATTTATTTATTTTGAGAGATGGTGTGATGATTTTTTAATGTAAGAAAAATTAATTAATTTGGTTAATCTTTTATCCCATTAAATTAATTAATATATAAAACTTATTTCAGATGAATACCTCAACACAAATCAATTGAGAAAAATTATTATTTTCCTAGTTTCACTTCTATTTTCTATTTTTTTTATTTGCATGAATGCTAATTAAGAATGAGAATTATTAAAAAAAATCTCAATTACTCAAAATAATTTTAAGAAGGATGCATAATTTGTGAAAAAATCAAAACAGGCTAAAACAAAATAAAAATTGGGATATATATGTGTGTTTATAAATTTTAAAAACTATTTTTTTTTAAATCTAATCTTACATAGTAAAAAACTTCCTTGAGTTTTTCTAGTTAATTTAAATTTTTAAGAATATTGGATAAAAAAATTGAGGTAATGAGTGAAAAATTAGGGTTACCCAAATTGTCGACTGGGTAATAAAAAATTCAAGTTACGTAAATAAATAAAATTATAATTATAATAATTAATAAAGTGAAAATCATTAAATTGAGAAGAATATGATTATTTATTTATTTTCCAATTTGTGTGGAAGAGTTCCCAGTTATTCACGCCAAGAGCACCCACCAACGACAATCATGCACCGGCCGCCACCAGCTCCAAACTCTATGAAGACAATCCCGTAATTAACTCAAAATACTGGGATAACTAACATCAAAACACAAAGTACAAATCCACGTGTCCCCTTATAAATAGCCTCAAAGCTCAGCTCTTCACGAGGTTCTTCCCTCTCCCTCTCCCTCTCCCTCTCTCTCTATCATCATCTCACCCGGATTCAGTCCTCACTCACTCCCATGGAGCTCTTATCATCATCAACACCACCACCACTCAAAACCTTCAGCACTCCAATCTCAATCTCGGATAGCAACCGTTGATTTTGGATAATCTGAAAAAAAGTCTCTTCCATACCCCCCTATCTGTTGATTGTTCCGTCAACGAATCAGATGGCTCGTTCGCCGTTGCATCTGATTCTGCTCTTTGTTTGGCTTTTAGTCCTCTTAATGGACGGGGTTTACGCCAGTGATGGTGATGCTGATCCGATTTACAAGTAAAAGTTTGTCTTTTGATTCATTTGCATTTCAATATGAGCTTAATTAAGTTAATTTTATGGTTAATTAGACTTTAATTTCTGCATCATTGACTGAACTCAGTAATCAGTAGTTGTTCCTGTTCAGTTTTGACTGAATTTGAATTTGAAAGTTGAAAAATGCTGGCTTTTTAGTACTGAAATGATGATTTAGGCATTGAAATTCAATATTTTTTGGTCAAATTTTGAATGGTATCGGGAAAGATTTTCTTTTTTTATCGGCTTTTAGAAATTCTTATAGTTAACGGGTTCTTTTAAGTTTTTAGAATGGTTTGGTGTCATTTTATGCTTATGAGAAGCCTTGCTACTGATGAATTAGTTATTGGAAAGTTCCTTAACATCAAGGATGTAAATTTGGGGTGGTTAGAATTTAAAACTTGAAGCTTCTCTGCTGCTTTCGGGCAATGCGTGAGGAGTAATAAGGAGAGAAAACCAGGGAGCTTGGAGTTTTGCCTTGGAGGATTGACTAATTTGAGGACATCTATGTTTGGGGGCTGCAGTGGGTGTCTTTTTTATGAGCCCCCCCCCCCCCCCCCCCCCCCCCCCCATGATCTGTGTGCTAGAGTTTGGTTTTGTTAGGATTGGAATTAACCATAGTTTTTATTATGTGTTTGCTTCTCATTTTACCAGAACTTGTGTGGAGCAGTGTGAGAAAACTGGGTGTGTGGGGGGAAAATGCTCCCAACATTGTAAATTCTCATCTGATGGGAAGCCAGAGGGTGGGCCATGGTATCTACAAGAGCCACTGTATCTGCAGTGGAAACAATGGGATTGTCGTAGTGACTGTCGATACCACTGCATGCTTGCCAGGGAGGAAGAAAGAGAGAAACTTGGTGGCAAGCCTGTAAAGTATCATGGGAAATGGTTGTTTCGTCGTGCTTATGGTTTCCAGGTTTCTGTGTGTAATTTTCTAGTTCAACATTAAGATTTACCCATGCTGAATATTAGATCCACCTATCTTACATTGATAATTTTTTTGCCTTCTCAGGAGCCTGTTTCTGTTGCTCTCTCTGCACTCAATCTCGCTTTTCAGTTTCATGGTTGGGTATCCTTTTTCATCCTGATATACTACAAGTTGCCGCTGACTTCAAGTAAGAAGACTTACTATGAATATACTGGCTTGTGGAACATCTATGGAATCCTATCTATGAACTCCTGGTTCTGGAGTGCTGTTTTCCACAGTCGGTAAGCAATATTATGAGAATTGTTTGGAGAGGGCCTAAAGCTGTCTTCTCAAAATCTTGACAAACTAACCTTCCTATCAACAATTTGAATATGTGCTTAATTTGGTGGGGGATAGATCTTCAGCTGCTATTTTAGATTTTATATTACCTTTGGGTGCTTTGCAGCATAGTAAAAGATTTTACTGTAAAGAGTACATTGAGAAAGAAGATGTTGAATCTGCTAATTCTTGGTAGCAAACATTGGTTTTGGCTGTAATGTGACAATGACATAAATGCACATTCCATTCTATTTTAAAACTACACTCTGTTTTCCTTGTTATCTGGCATGTGATTTTCTAATTTAGTTCATTGCATTGCAGAGACGTTGAGTTGACAGAGAAACTACATTGTTCATCTGCTGTGGCATTACTAGGGTTTTCCCTTATCCTAGCAATACAGCGAGCTTTCAGCGTGAGAAATGAGGCTTCCAGGGTCATGGTTTCTACTCCAGTGATTGCATTTGTTACCACACATATCTTATATCTGAACTGCTACAACCTTGATTATGGTAAGTCTGTCTTCTAATCTTCCTGCTCTACAAGGAAAAATAATAGACCTTTATTTAAAACTAATGCTGGAGCTACACGCCATCTTTGCTCTTCAAACTATTTCCTCTGTAGATTGCAGCAGGAAGATATTTCAGGCTTAAAGCGTTTGTTTAAATAAGCTTTGTCTTGGTCCATTTAGGATTTGTCTTGTCACATTTTTTGTTGTTCTGGCCTGGTCCATCTCTTCTGCCGTACCTTTTCCCTGTGCTTTTTGTTTTTTTGTACTCAAACTGCTTTCAATTTAGACTTTGCTGCTTCAACCACTGATTCTGTTGAATGCAACTTAACAATAATCTCTATTGCAGTTTTTCCAACGCATTTACATGCAAGCCTAACCTTTCATGCCATGCCAAGCTAAATTTCATGCTATGTAGTATCACTATTTCCAATCTGTTAGCACCTAGACCAAATAAGTAGTCTCTTTTAACTGTTGAATGAGCCAATGAAATCCATCATGTGAATACATTCATGCTTTGGAAGCTTACATAACTGACTTTTATATTATGGGCTGAAATTTGACCATTACAACTGTCCACTTGGTGGCCCTGGACCAAGGAACTGCTTTGTTCCTTGACAAGCTTTCCTTGAAATGCCTGCACCCTCTTTCCCCCATGCTTTAGAAAGCGACATTTGATGGTCAAAACATGAGATCAAGATAAAATGACGGAACAATTGTTGTCTAAAACTTGGTATCATATGCTTGCCCAGTGCAAGTGGTTTGAACAGGGTCCATTATTTTGCAGGTCTGAACATTAAAGTTTGTGTAGCCATGGGCGTAGCTCAGCTTCTCATTTGGGCAGTTTGGGCTGGTGTCACTCACCACCCTTCCTGGTCTAAGTTGTGGGTGGCTGTTGTTGGAGGCGGCCTTGTCATGCTCTTGGAAATATATGACTTCCCGCCTTACCATGGATTTGTGGATTCTCATGCTCTCTGGCATGCCACTACCATCCCACTTACATATCTTTGGTGGAGCTTTGCGAAGGATGATGCTGAGTTTAGAACATCGAGTTTCCTCAAGAAGGAAAAGTAGAATTTCTCTACCCTAATGCTTGTGGTAAATGGTTGATGGACAGCATCAAGCCATTATGAACACCTCTCTGTTGATCAAAACTGCAGTTCCTTGTGTATACCTTTTTCCCAGATGCTTAGGCTTTTGCTGGCCCTTTCATTTGGACTTCAATTAGTGATCATCAGATTATTTCATAATGTTTCATAGATTCTGCAACAAAACTCAACTTTTGGATCGCTATACGTTTTCGTTTTCATTTTTGTCTAAAGAAACTGGGGTAACCCATTTTTTGTGTAAAGTGTGTTTTCTGTTTATAGATAGGGTGGGTTTCATGGTGTCTTCCAGCTGAATGAGTAACACAGAAGTGATACTGCTTCAAGCAGGGATATGGAGGTTAAAGTTTATTTTGATCCCTCAAGAATGTCACAGCAAATTTGTTATTATTTTGAATTGGCAAATTTGAATTATTTTGATCCCTCAAAAAAAAAACACGCTCACATTACTCAAATATATTTTTATCTCGATTAAAAATATTGTAACTCATTGCATACCTCAAACCATAAATCTAGTTAAATACTAAAACATCTTCAATCCAATATCTACTATAAAAGAATTAAATTATAATAAATCTATAATAATTATGGAAATGAAAAGGAAAAGGAAATATGTCTTTTCTATCTCATATTTTTTTGTGTAACCACCGAACACTATTTTAAAGTATAATAATTATCTTTTTGTCTATTTTAACATAATTCAGCAATAAAATTGGGATTAAAAAAATAATGAAAGTAAAATCGTAACACTTTATTTGTATAGTCATATAGTTGCATATTTTTTTACATGATTATGTTGTTTGTTGTCTTACGTTTTTGCTCTAATTTTAGTAATTAAACTCTTTAACTTTATATGAAGCCCATCTAATTACATTAACCAACCACAGGCCCATAGCATATCATCCTTCAGTAATTGGCAAGAGAGAAACAAGAGACGGCAGCCTTTCTTCTTCTAAAATGCCGAGAGAGACGAGTCCAGGCTTAAAGATCCTCTGGCTATGGACCATCGGCACCGCCGGCAGTAATATCACCACCTAGAAAAACCCATTTCCTATATTTTTCTCTATCCTCCCATATATGAATTTATTTATTGATTTTTACTGTTGCAGTTTTGGTTACAAGTGTGGTAAGGACCAGGCTAAAAGACATGGAGCAGATGATGAACCCTGATCAGCAGCAGCAGAAGTATCAAAGCAGTCTAAGTGATCCAGTTTTATTGGATTCTGACGAGGGAGTCATTGAAGAAGTGAAATCGTAGGCTTAGCATCTAGTAAATTAGTGTCAGCTATGTGCTTGTTTTAATGTCTCGAAAGAATATGGGAGCCCATTGCTTTTGCTGTCCATTTGTTGAATTTGACTGACTATAATTGAGACCACATAATTAGGTGTGTCTCTCCAATGTGATTGTTGATTGTTTCGAAATGGAATTAATGCCCTCTTGGTAGTGAATTGAATTTTGTTTCGAGTAAAATCATTGAGCATAAAATAATGTGAGGAATGTAAGATTCTCTAGCGTTGTAAAAAATGGTTTGTGAAAGTGTAGCTTGGAAGGTCAAACTGAACCCCGTGATGTATAGTTTCGCTAGAATTTGGTTGAGGTTTGTTTGAAGAACCACTGAAGTTGAATATGTCTGGATGGGCTGGGCAGGTTGAATATAAGACTGGCACTGTGTAATTCTAGCAGGAAAGTTGAAGTTGGTTCTGCAATGAATGGTCTGGTAACGTATGCGTGCATTGCTGTGATGTTTATTTCTTCTTCCTTAGTTTTTTGGCCCATACCAAATGGTCAAATAAATGACACCCATGGTTGAAGAGGGTCTCCTTCATGCACTGTGAGTTTGCAAACAGATTTGGGGCTTCCTACTTCTTTGCTGTAAATTGTTTAATGTGGCTGATGGGGAGCTTAAAAGGCAGAAGTTGATGGGGGCTATTTTGAGGTCGACCACTTCTGTTTGGTGTCATTATTAATCTGGGAATCATGGCGGTGGTGGAATACTGAAGTTTTTGGTCGGGAAGGAGGAAAGCCGCAACAGCCGGTGTGTGAGATCAGAAGTTGTCCAGAGGAAATCTGGTCCGTTGATGGTTTGATAAGGGGAAAGATGACTTCTAGCACCAAAGAAGAGAAGTTGATCAATTGGGATCTCCTCCATCCAGTTGGTTGGTTCAAGCTCTCAAAACCTGCGGAGCTTCGAAGGGCAATCTGGGTTTGGCAGGAGCTGATAGTTTGATGTAGTTTCGGTTGTTTTGGCCTTTTATCCCTGTTTACAATCAGAAAAAAGGTGCTGTGTTGGGACAGAAACCTTTGTGTGTATCTGCTGTTGGACTGGTGTGAGAAAAACCTGAAACATTAAACAATACATGAAGCTGCAAAAAACAGAAAATTGGGCTGGCGGCGTAAGGTGAAGCTGAGGCTAAAAACAGCCTCGTATATAGTCTGTTTTATTCACTATTGCAGCAATATACACGATGGTGCGATCGTAATTACATTCACAAACATATATTAACAGTAACAGTGTCCCCAGATCCAATTACTCACCCCAATTTTCACACTCCTGAAGATTTCTACCACAAAATCCAATCCATTCCAACCCAGAAAACCAGAAGTACGACAATATTTGATAATTGTATCCGCACTGGCAAAAATATAAGTCCGGATTACCTTAATTATCATCCTAATCACTCCGCTAAGCACTAGAAATATTAAACAGAAAAACTCCATAATGACATGTCGGTGTCATTATTTTCCATTGTATCCCAATCCCAACTATCCCCACCGGAGCAACCACAGCAATTAGGTGGTGGCAATAACATCCCTTCAGCAATATTAGCCAACAAACCTGGCATACCAAAATCTGCCTCGTCATCCATATAAAACGCCTCCCCTGCCGCCGTCTCCGCAACCTTCTCAACCTCATCTCCCGTCCTCGTTAACTCGACTCCCAGACACCCCTCCGGCCGGAAAGCCTCAGCTGCTTCCGCTGCAGCCTTCTGAATATCCTTGGCATCGCGGGAAGCCGGAACCGGCAACCTCCACGCAGAATCAGCAAAATTCAAGCAAGCAGACCTCCCCCTCAACGCCAAAGCAGCAACATCATGTGCCCTAGCAGCCATATCAGCAGTAGGAAAAGTCCCTAACCAAATCCTTGATTTCTTATTAGGCTCTCTAACTTCACAGACCCACTTGCCCGAATTCCTCCTCCTCACCCCTCTATACACAGGATGCCTTGTTTCCCTAAACTTCTTTCTTCCTGCCCTCTTCTTCGGATTCCTCGAAGCTAACATTACTTCCTCATCAGAAAAGATTGCGGCTGGTTGAACTCCTTTAGTAACACTACTAGTGATGCTACTATCTGAAAGAGCAGAAGAATAAGAGCATTCTTGCTCGTCAAAAACTGGCAACAAATTGATGGACCCAATTGGGTTTTGATCAGAATAACTAAAGAAAATATCCATAAAAGTATATGTTCTTGATTTCTTTTCTTGGATATTAAAGCACACTAGTGAAGTCTTATGCTCTAGCTGAGGACTCCTTTTTCACACTAAGCTAGAGACTGGGGCTGCCTTATAAATGTTTTGGGAGGAAGGCGATAAGGTGGTGTCCCTTTCACACGGCAATCTGCTCATAAGGAGCCAGCTAAGATCACCCACGGCTTACACGTAGATTTTTATTTATTCATGAAATAATCCAAGTGGGACTGAGTCTTGCTTGGCAAAGACCAGCTGTATTTTTCATTTGGAGACAAGTTGGGTTTATGGTATGACACGTGTTATTTTGACCCTTTGAGGTGTTTGACTGAAATGGGTGTTTTAGATTGTAATTTTCCATTTGAGGGAATGAATCTGTCAGAGTCAAAGAACTTGGTCTCGTGGGTTGGTTTCAGGTTGCGGAGCTTTCTCACTTGTTGGGTTGTATTTAAAATTATTTTTTTTATTTATAAATATATTAAAATTATTATTTTTTACTTTTAAAAATTATTTTTAATATTAATACTTGAAAATAACTTAAAATCATTAATTTTTTTAATTTAAAATAAAAGATAAAAATAAAAAGTTTTTAATTTTTTTTTAAAAAGAAATTAAAATGTAATATCAAACAACGATTGTCGAGTTTCTGTTTAGTGTGTTTTCTTCGTTGAGTTATTATGTTTGGTGCTACGGTGCGGGCACCATTTTGCTAATCTCTTTTTTTATATATATAAATCAGTTTTTATATATTTTTAAATTGTTTTAGCATTTAAAAAAAAAACAATATTTGTAATGAGTTTGTCTAGCAACCTTTGCAGCGAGGTTTGTCTGCTATTGTCCCAAACACTCCAGGTATTTCTTTGACTATGCATTTACTTGTGCTTTAGTCCAAAAAAATATCTTCTTATAGCGATATTTATTGATGTTTTTTATTTTATTTTTTTTATTTTAACCGCGAGTTTTGCACAAACATAGCCTTGATTGTTGTCAGGGAACTTGTGAATATGTGGTCTGATGATACTTTTATAGCTCATCTTTATACAATAATACATCATCACCTGTCATTACATCACAGTAAATTATTTATACAAAGAATTCATTTACACATAAACTTAAGCCAAAGAACCCCACTAAAATTAATAACAATACATGTACGACCAACCAGCATTAAGGTGGACTTTTGTCATTGTATTAAAATAGAAGGAAGAAGACAATTGAGATTTGTTTTTTTACTTTGAAAATAAAAAATAATAATTTAATACTGTCGCAAAGTTAGATTTATTTAATATCTCTGTCCCTCTTATTAAATATGTTTTCGTATTTATTCCGTCGAATATATTTTTGCCTCTTTTATTTTTTAACATTATCAATCTCTTGGAATCTAATGAAAATATCCACGAGAAGCTTAATTAAGGCTTGAAAAAACCGTTCCTCTAGGCGAGTAATTGGAGACCTTCAAGAAGCTTCTTAGAAGCCGCTCTCGAAAACAAAGAGAGAGCGATGAGGTGGCAAATGGCATTTGCATGCGGATAAGAAGCGAGAGTGTCCCTCAACGAAATGACGTCACACAAAAACCACAGCAAGATTCGTTATTTTACAGTTAACCGGTGGGTTTCCCGCGTAAACGTGTGGACCACGTGCGCTCCCCTCATCCAGCTTGCTCCTCTTGTACTTTTAAAAACTAAACAAACAACTGCAGTCTGTGTTATAAAAAAGACACGTGTATTATATTTATGAGATCGAGTGTTGTATTAAAAAAGAAAAGAGTAAATATCTGCCCCGTGATTCATATTTTATTTATTTGTTTTCAAGTGTGATGAAAATAATCTATTTTCGCAATCAAATGAATTATGTGTCTGATATTAAAACATAAGATGGGATGTCTATCATATACAGGAAGTGAAAGAATATCGAGCTGGTGTCTGCATATTGACCTCACAAATTGTTTAAGCATTCCATGCTTCCAGCCAATGAACACCACGAGTTTATTCTGGTGTGTTTCAAAACATGTGGACCGGAAGTGATGTCAATCCTAGAAAGTAGTTGGCGAGGAAACTGATGATTGTGTCTATCCCATCTGTTGCATCACTGCGTTCGCACGGATTATTTTCGGGGTTTAGGGCAGGGGTCCTGTCTCTTTCCTACATTTTCCTAGTATCCAAACAACAAGTGGCGCTTGTGAGAAAGGGTTTGTCGTTAGATTGAAGAGAAAGGTCGAGATAGAACTTCGTTTTCTCCGTGATGTCAGCCACGATGACTAACGAGAGGAGGCTTTGGTGAATTTTACTTCCAATTTATTACTTAACTGAATCGAGCTAACCGGACCGGTCCGCTGCCGCAACAGAATCGAATCCTAGGATATTTTTTCGTGGTTCGAGGAATCTTCTCGAGATATGTTGTAGTTGGTTTTGGTTGGTGGTATCCATCCTCTAACTTGCCACTAATAGCTACTTCTTCGTGGAACCCTTTTCTTGTCATCATCTTCCTTTTTTAGTAATGAAATCCGTACTTATCATTCGCAAAGGCTATATATATACATATATATTATTTTAAGGTTATTTTTCTCAACTCGGTTATATAGTATTTTTTTAAAAAACAAATTCATGATGTTTGTTGTGTCTTATACTTTAGTTCATTCATGCTTAATTTATCATGATTTATATTTTTTAAAAAATATTTAAGGGTTCTCGTGTGATGTTAAAGATAAGTATTGAGTTAATAATTGATTTGATATAATAAAATTTATTTTTATTAAAATACGGGGATCCAATTCTAAACCGAAACAAATATTCAGTTTTTTTTAATAAAAAAAATATTTTTAATTTATATCCTGATCAATTTTTAGTTGGACTCGAAAAATCAAATATTATAATTTATTAAAATATATAATTCTTGATATGTTTTACTAAATACATTTACAGAATTTTCGGTTTGTATGAAAAACTTATTTTCTATATTTCTTTTGCATTGGAAAAATAAAATATTTATAATTACATGTGGATTTAAATATAATATAAAAATATCTATTGTATACAGTGATTTAAAATATCTGAAAAATTGCTGTATGCATATTGACCTCACAATCGATTAAAGTGTTCGACGCTTCCATTCAATGGAGACCATGAATTATCTGCGTGGTTCAATTTCACAGAGGGAGTTAATGGGGAAAGAAAGGGTGTGTGGCTATCCCACCTGTTGCCCCGCTGTCTTTGTACGATTCTCCGTTTACCTTTTCCTTTTTGTTTTCCTGTCTGGTGACCACGCTTTCTTGGCATCCAAACACCAGGTGGCCTTGAAGTGGGCCAGCATGGCGACCATCTGAGAGCGAATGGGGCCCATCGATTTTGGATTTGAAGACACTTGTGCTGATTGGCTCCTCTGTTTTTTCATTAATTTATTTCTACACTTTTTTACTATTATTGCCGTGGCTATAAATTTCGGGATTGACGGGTTGAATTACACCGGTCTTTATTAGATATTATAAAAACCATGACAAGTTTATAAAATTCCTTAATTGTTTCTGATAGGGTCAACCTTGCGTTGCATTTGTTTTTCTTTTATTTTATGCAATTAGTTAGTTTCTTATGTGATTCTAATTCTATTATCTTTTATTATTTTTTATAAATAAAGCCAGTAAATACAACTAGATAAATGTTTTGTTATGGCAGGTTTAATATTTTAATCTATATTTATCTTTTAAATCTTCAGTTTTTCTTTTAATTATTATTAATGACTTCTCATTTACATAAATGATTATTTATTTATTTATTCATTCAAATGCTTACATAAGCTCTTAATATTTTATATATAAAACACATAAAAATAACTTTTGCATGGGCTCTTGAATTTTATATATATATATATAAAAACATATCAGGATAACTCGCATACCCACTTTGTTGAGTTCTTCCGTCTTGAATAGGGCACTTTTATTCCGATATTAATTTTGGCCGGTGGGTCTCTCTCTCTCTCTCTCTATCTGTATGTATGTATGTATGTATGTATATATCATTTCAAGGTTAGTTTTCTATGTTTATTGTATCGGCTAAGGATTGCAATAATTATCATTGTGATCCCAATGGTGCTGATAATTATTGCAATCCTTAGCCGATACAATAAACATAGAAAACTAAACTTGAAATTATATATATATATCATAATTGTATGGTTGCATTAAGGATTTTTTTTTTAGTCTTTAAGTGTTGTGGCATAATGACTGAGAGCTTGTGATCTACATAAAAAAATTTGAGTTCAAATCAGGACGTGCACTCCATGTAAAAGTCTGGAATAACCGGGGTTTTACTCGCTTATCTAGATCTATAAAATACATTTTTCAAGGATAAAATTTTATCGCATCATAAAAAAATGAGAACACTTTTTTGAAATTTTAATTAAAAAATATATATTTTTTCTAACATAATTTTTTAAATCGCAATGTGAAAAGACACCCTCACTAAAAATAACAATCTTTTTTAACATAAGATAACAATTAAAACAAACTATATCTACTTCTATGCTAAATGAAACATGTGAAAAATTAATTGGATTGTTGTCTGCATATTGACCTCACAGATTGATTAGAGTGTTCGTTGCTTCCCATTCAACGCGCACCATGAATTATTTTTGAACTTGTTGAGTTCTTCCGTCTTGAATAGGGCAATTTTATTCCGATATTAATTTTGGCCGGTGGGTCTCTCTCTCTCTCTCTCTCTCTCTATATATATATATATATATAATATGTATGTATCATTTCAAGGTTAGTTTTCTATGTTTATTGTTAGGCTAAGGATTGCAATAATTATCATTGTGATCCCAATGGTGCTGATAATTATTGCAATCCTTAGCTGATACAATAAACATAGAAAACTAACCTTGAAATAATATATATATATATATATATAATATATATATATATATATATATATCATAATTGTATGATTGCATTAAGAAATATTTTTTTTAGTCCTCAAGCGGTGTGGTATATTGACTGAGAGCTTGTGATCTACATAAAAAAATCTTGAGTTTAAGTCAGGACGTGCATTCCCTGTAAGAGTCTGGAATAACCGGGATTTTACTCGCTCATCTAGATCTATAAAATATATTTTTCAAGGATAAAATTTTATCGCATAAAAAAAAATGAGAACACTTTTTTGAAATTTTAATTAAAAAATATATTTTTTTTCTAACATAATTTTTTAAATCGCAATGTGAAAAGACACCCTCACTAGAAATAACAATCTTTTTTAACATAAGATAACAATTAAAACAAACTATATCTACTTCTATGCTAAATGAAACATGTGAAAAATTAATTGGATTGTTGTCTGCATATTGACCTCACAGATTGATTAGAGTGTTCGTTGCTTCCCATTCAACGAGCACCATGAATTAT
This sequence comes from Salix arbutifolia, assembly GCA_025169955.1. Taxonomy (NCBI): domain Eukaryota; kingdom Viridiplantae; phylum Streptophyta; class Magnoliopsida; order Malpighiales; family Salicaceae; genus Salix; species Salix arbutifolia. Next base: position 13,202,171 of record CM045916.1, on the reverse strand, counting down.
TTGTGAACTTGTGTGGAGGTGGAAGCCACAAGGGAAGCTAACGGGGAAAGGGAGTATGGCTACGCCATCTGCTGCATCGTATCCGTTTTCCCCTTTTGTTTTCCTGTCGACTTTCTTGGCATCCAAACACCAGGATGATGCCAGGTGGGCAGCCACGGGGCCCATCAGTTCTGGACTTGAAAAGATTGTGGATGCTTTGAATTCTCATAAATTTATTTCCACTCCAAAATTCAAGCTCGGCGGATTAAACAGCGAATCACCAATTCAAAGCTCGAGTTATAGATTAATCAACAGTCTTTACCAGATGTTATAGAATTATAAAAGTCATTGGGACTTAAAAATATCACAAAAAATCTTTCTGGATAAAGGGATGATGATAAAAAGCATTTCATGCACGAGACAAGAGTTTTATAATATTTCCTATTTATAGGAATACAAAATCAGGTGAGCTGAACCTATCCATCCATTGCCGCAACATAAATCTATTCCTAATCTTCTTTCGAGAATATTCTTAAGATATTAAAATTTTGGATTGGGGTGTCCATAATAATCTATTTCTTCGGGGAACATCCCTTTCTTTGCCATTATTTTCTTTTCTTAAAGTAATGAAATCCATCGTGGCCTCGATTCGGTATAATATGATAGTATGGTTATAGTTGTTTTTAAAAATATTTTTCATTTATAAATATATTAAAATAATATTTTTTAATTTTTAAAAAAATTATCATTTATATCAGCATAAGAAAACAATATAAAAACACTACAAAAATTTAATTTTAAGAAAAATCAATTTTTTAAAAAAACACTGGGGGGGATTTTTGGGATGGCACGTCATTTTTTTTAATTTTTTTTTGGTAAAGTGGAATATAAATAGCAAAAACTACATGCCCTGGTAAAGAGGCTGCCCGTGACGCCCGCTATTAATGGGGCGTGCATGACACATCAATTTGAATATATCTTAAAATAGCAATCTTTTACATGAAAATCTTACAAAAATTCTTGGAATTAACTATGTCAATTTGATCACCTGTCAAATCTCTTCAGTTTAATTAGGTTAATTTTAAAATCAGTTTGAAAATAAATTTTATTTACATAAGTGCATGTTTGAGAGTATGGTTCAGGCTGTTTTTTAAAGTGTTTTTTTATTAAAAAATATATCAAAATAATATTTTTTATTTATTTTTAAAAAATTATTTTTAATATCAGCACATAAAAATAATTTAAAAATATCAATGTTTTTAATGTAAAAATAAATATATGTATTTTTAATTTTTTTCAAAAACATTTTAGAAACACAGTGTCAAACACCCCAAGTCTCATAATAAGAAAGGTACTAGATTAAACCGTTAGACCGGAGAAATTTGACAACTACTCTAAGAAGCTGTTTGTTTTGGCGGTACAACCGCCGTTTGCTCAAAATTCTTTTTTTTTCATTTTAAATGAAATTTTTTTGGTGTTTTTAAATCACTTTAATGTGCTGATGTCAAAAATAATTTTTAAAAAATAAAAAAATATCATTTTAATATATTTCTAAGTGAAAAGGATTTTCAAAAACAACCACAACCGCTCTCCCAAACAGGCCTAAAACTACAGCATCAGTGCTATTGCAATAAGCAGCACCAGCTCTCTTCATTCTTTGAAAATAAAAAAGGAAAGGAGGATCAATATAATTTGTTTGACAACAAATGAAGGCGTTGTTAAAAAATATATATTCTATGATCGTTTGATATTAAAATAACTTTTCTACACGATTAGATTAAAGTTATCTATATCATACTATATCATTTGGCTGCGCTATACTGTGGATTAGATGATTTTCTTAAAAAAATATAAAAAATATCTAAACATGGTAATGTGTTTTAAAAAAATATAAACATGAACTTGATGTGACCTGACCAGCTTATTAAATTCAAAGATAACTTTGACAATTAAAAAAAAAAGATCTACTAAAAATATCTAACTAAGTCGAGAATAAACCTTTTTTTTTTTTTACATCCAAGATTTTATTGGGGGTGTTGATTGAATTATTACCCTTTAATCAACATACGAAACGAGACAAGTTGAAATTTGAACATTCAGCTCCATTGGACAAAGCAACAAATCGAAAAGGACCCCATGAATATAGCTAGTCCATAGGCACCCTTGAAATCCTGGCCATGTGTGTAGTTTTCTTCTGCGGACTACCTCTCTGCAACACACGTGTCGACTGTTGAGCCTGTTTACATCTAGCCAGAAAAAAGCTGCGAGCACTCTGAATCGCTACTTCGTTTGGTAGCCCAGCTGAGAAGCCTAGGACCAGAATCATTCGACCTTGGACGTCAGTTTCAATGTTGAAACCGTACTCCATGTGTTTCAACCTTGGACTACTCTCTGTCAAACGAAAGTGAAAGTGATCGATCGACAATCGCACGGAGAAAAGAGGAGAGATTAAAAAAAAATGGTAGTTTTAATGTGGGGCAGCAAAATTCTGAACAGTAAATGATGGCAAAATACCATGTGAGCTCAACATTCCATCCGTCGGTGGTTCCTGGAACAGAGCGGAAAACTCTTCACGAATGGATTGAATTTAGATAACAATTACTTAATTTGCTAAATAATTAAGAACAAACCTCGACTGTTTCAGAACCTTAACTTGAATCTGTAGAGGAATAACCCAACTTAACTTTTTAACCTCCTTTTGTTTCTCGTCCAATTAGCAGCGATCCTACCTTCATGAGAACCATTTTCTTTGCCGACACGGATAAATTTTCTTCACTCGGTGGAAGCACTTTCAGTAGCTGGAGCCAGTTCGAACTCGTGATAGATTGATTTACAATCGTCTTATGGAGGATGAGGTCAAAATGGAACATGGAAAAGTGTTTGGCAAGTAAATATTTCGAGGTAGAAAAAATTGCTGTATCGTATAGCTGCTCGTGATCTATCTTCTTGAAGTTTGACTAAACATGGAATCTAATCTTTATACAGATCAGCTTCTTTTTGGTACAGGAGAATAAAATATAAAAGCGAAGGCGGACGTCGGATTTTCTTTTATCTTCTCTCCTGTTTCGATTTTATAACTCGGGTGTATTTAGGGTAATTAGTTTTCATGTATCGAGGTTAAGTTCATTTCTTGGATATGGCGTCGAAGAAACTGTATTTAAGTTCGGGTTACGAGATTGGATACTAAAAAGATGGCTGCACATCGTCACACCATCTTGATTCTTGACCATCAAACTCGCCCCCTCCTTTATTTACCTTCGAAGTGTCTACAATTCATCCATCTCTCTCTCTCTCTCTCTCTCTCTCTCTCTCTCTATCTATATATATATATATATATATAAGATCAAACGCATGGTGAATGCGGTATTAATAGGATAATTTTGATAATTCTAATTATCCCGACAAGCTTTCTGGGTTTGCACTTCAGAAATCGTAGTTGTTTAGGTCTCTCTCAAGTGTATTATATTGTTATTCATATAGATTCAATCAAGCCTGTCTATTCCATTTTATCTTGATGATAATAGCTGATACATTTCATTTTAATTAAAAAATGGAATAAATCAAAATAAATTCTATCTCGCTAAAAATCTTAGGCTGTTCTAAAAATTCCGCCCAAATTCTATTTGGAAAGTTCCATTTTTGTTTTGTCCGTTTCGTTCCGATCAAATAATTTAAAAAATAATAAATGGTTTTATAAAATCAATCATATCTTTTAATTCGACCGTTAGATTGAGATAAAATTTTACAAGAAATCTCTTTATATATTTATGTATTTTATGTCAAAATTTCAAAGCAAACATAAAATATAACGATCATCTTACGAGATTGTTGATGATGATATTCTCGTAATATTATTCAGATTCATAATTTTTTTCCGAAAAATTATTTTATTATATCTTTTTGTTAAATTATTTTTTTCTCAATTTCATTATTCAACAACGAGTTTATTACGAATTGAACTTTATAATTTGTTTTGATTTGCTTTATTTAAGGTTATCAAGGTCTTATAATGCAGGTCACACATTTGAAAGGTTAACCTACATTAACCCGAGTTGATCCATTATATCGATGCTTCAATAATTTTTTAAGATGTCAACTTGATTTTTTTAGTTAAACTATATTTTTATCAATTTCCCATGTTATTTTTGAATCCATCAAGTTGATCGAGTTATATCAGTTCAACTCTCATTTTTTACTTATGTTTAAAATTTAAATTGCACAATTTTAAATAATTTTATTTTTAGATTTGAACTAATATTTTTTTGTTGAGTTAATATATTTAATTATATATATATATATATATATATATATAAACATAAACAGTACAACCCCGAAATGGAAAATCAAAATACTTCAAAACAAAAACATTTCATTTTAATTAAAAAAATAAAACATTAACTGAAATGGAATTGACAACCTTGGATTGAAGGGTTGACCTAGAAAATAAAATTTTTAATAGACTAAATAATTATAATAAAATGATCTTTTAAACATGTAATATTTCATTGCATTTCATAAGGTTAAAGATGTTCAATATAAACATAAAACACAGGCAAAAGAACTCTATGTTAAAAAAATACATGGGCTAATATATAATATTTCTTTCTATAAGGGGCATATATATATATATATATATTTATTTATTTATTCTCCTTAAAAAATACATATATCATGTCGTTAGCAATATAAAAAAAAATATCTGAGGATGAAGACGCAGGTAGTCAATGGTGTGCATGGACTTTCCATAAATACAATGTTCAGTCATGATTTGCTAAAGTCAGTTGAGAGACCTTCATTGTCAAGCCAGCGTGCTTTAATCATTTTTCACTATAAATATCTTACATCTTTAATTATGTGGGTCCTCTAGCATCAACTTTTTATTTTTCTTTTCATACACACATTGGAATCATTTTCAAAATTATTAATTATTACCTCTTAAAATATTGAAAATCGGAGAACCAGGGACCGGTTAACTACACCGGTTAGGGTTAGGGTTAGGGATAGGGTTGATAAAAAATATAAAAAACAAAAAAAAACATGTATAATCATCTTTTAAAAAAGCCTAGTTGATCACTTATATTCATTATTTTTTTATTAAAACATTTTTTATTTTTTCATCCTCGCATAATAAACTATTTAGATTTTACACTGTACAAATAGAGTTATATAAAAGACAAAAATACTGTGCTATATTTTTTTTTTCACTCTACTGTCACTACGTCAATGATGTTTTCTTTTGCCCCCACTCTTCTTATACCATCACTGGTTTAATGACATATTTTTTAAAAATAAATATGATATATTAAAATGATATTTTTTTATTTTTGAATATTATTTTTGATATAAATACGTGAAAATAATATAAAAATATTAAAAATATTTAATTAAAAAAATTAATTTTTTTTCAAAATTGCTTTTAAAATATAATGTGGGCCTTAATCATAGACATATTTGACTCTCGAAATTATTTATATAAATAAATGCAAAACAATATTACCCTGAGACAAACTGAAAAATTAATTAAGATTCTAGTGGCGCAGCTCATGGATTATGCTATCCTAGTCTCCATGGCCGTGGCTTATATTGCCACTATAGATGATTTTATTATTATTATTATTATTATTATTATTATTATTATTATTATTATTATTATTATTATTATTATCATTATTAAAAGTTATAAAAGAAGCGACTCGATCTAAAACCTCTCAACAGATACTAATCTCTTTATTATAATTAATAATTGCTGATAATTAATACCTGCTGAGTTATCAGCTTGATGAATAGTGTAATTAAGATTGTTTTCCAAAGTTATTTTTGTTCAATAATATATTAAAATAATATATGTTTTTATTTTTAATAAATTATTTTTATATTATCATATCAAAATAATATGAAAATATGAAAAAAAATAATTAGTACATAGTATCGATTGTTAACGATAATTAATACGCGTAATCACACGTTCTTGCCCTCTGACCGATGCCTGGAATCCTACTGTGAGTAGAAATTCAACAGTAGCCATTTTCGTTGGAGTTGTATAATACTGTAGCCGTTAGGCATGCTTCATGAAATGCAAGGCAAAGGGTGTGTTACTGTTTAAAAATCTATTTAATATATATATTTTTAAATATTTTTAATACCAAGCTAAAAAAAATAATTAGTACATAGTATCGATTGTTAACGATAATTAATACGCGTAATCACACGTTCTTGCCCTCTGACCGATGCCTGGAATCCTACTGTGAGTAGAAATTCAACAGTAGCCATTTTCGTTGGAGTTGTATAATACTGTAGCCGTTAGGCATGCTTCATGAAATGCAAGGCAAAGGGCGTGTTACTGTTTAAAAATCTATTTAATATTTTTTTTAAATATCTTTTTTTTTAATATTTTTAATACCAAACTAAAAAAAAATATCTACAACATAAAGAGAAGGACAGTTATAGACTGCAAGGGAAATCTCTATCATAAGTTTTTCCTTCTTTAAAAAATAGATGGTATCATGGGCCAACTTGTAGGCCATGCCTGTTTGGAATCACTCTTAAAAGTATTAAGATATTTAAAAAAATATATATAAAAAAATATTATTTTAATATATTTATAAATAAAAAATATTTTTAAAAAACCTTACATAATGACTGTTTGTCAGTAGTATGTTAAGATTATTTTAAAAATATTTTTGATTTAGAAATACATTAAAATATATATATATAATTTTTTTAAAATAATTTTTAATATAAATATATATAAATGATGTAAAAACACATTGTATAGATCCTCTAACTCTCAACACTGTGGTCCGTAGCTATGCAAAGAAATTCAAACTGGAAATCACATGAAAAGTATGATCTTGACAAGGGAGAAGAACTGTGGCTATAGCTGACACATTTAAATATACAGCTAACCAATGTGGCAGCAAAACTGATTCACCTACCTGCTTTACCCTAACTCCATTGCCTGTTAACCCATAGAAAATAAAATCTTTAAAAAAAGCCAACCTTTCGGTACATCATGGGACCGAAACCGGGAAGCAGAATTTCCATGGAGAAATGAGTCCGGCTGGCTTGGCTTTAGGGGTAGGACCATAGGCTTTCAGCGTCGGAGCTCCCTGGGGAATGATCATCGGAGGATGGCGTGTTTATTCTTGGCGGGCTCACGAGCATTCCTCCGGCCATGTCAACTAGCAAATTGGGCATGTTTAAGAGTTCTTCCTCGTCGAAAATTTCCTGTCCTGATTGAGCATCAGCAGTGACGCTAGATGACGTGCCTTCTGTCTCCGGCTGGCCCACTTCAGGACGTGGCCCTCTTCCACGCTGAGATGACCTGCGTGACGCTGCACTGGCAGCGGCGGCTCTTATATCACTCGGGGACGCGGAGGCTGGTATGGGGTAGGAAAGGATTGATTCCGGGAAATTCAGTGGCGTTTCGGGGCCCTTAAGTGCTAGAGCCGCCACATCATAGGCGGTGGCTGCCATTTCAGGAGTTGGATACGTACCGAGCCATACACGTGTAGTTTTACGTGGTTCCCGGATCTCGGATACCCATTTCCCACTCCGCAACCTAATACCCCTATAACTCGGGTGTCTCCCGCTTGTGGGCTGAGCCGATGAACCACCCGGTGATCGAATTTGCCGCCTCGGTGATTGGTCACCATGCCTCCCACTCACGGGCTGACTCGAAAACCCAATGGGCGATCGAATAAGCCTCGTCGAATGCTCATGCCTTGAATCAAAGGGCTGGCCCGAAGAGCTGGCCGGAGACGGGATCAGGATCGGAGAGGGAAGGGGTGGTAATTGGTCAGCTCGAGGCTCACGATTGGCCATATATATAACGAAAGGGATGTGTCTGTATAGAAAAATGACATTGAGGTTTTTGACAAATAAGAGAATGAAAGAGATTTTGCTTATAAGTCTGACGAGGGCTCACTATACAGGCGTGGGTGAACCTATGGGCAAAAGCGTGGGGAATTCGCGGACCTTTCGAAGACAAAACACTTTATGTTATAATTAAGTATTATATTTGATGTGATGGAGTTCACAAAGTGTTGTGAGGCTGCCACGTGCACACGTATTTTGCACAAAAACTTGGCAAATCTACTCATGTTCTTCATCAACCTCGCCGCATCCTGAGTCAGAAGAACCTCCATTGCCTTCATCGTGATCGTAAATACAGGCCGTGCTTCCCACTCCCTCCTGCCATGCCCTGCTCTGGCTCGCTCACTGAGCCCTAGCCCTGTATTTTTTCATTTATTTTCCGGGTAGGTATGGGGTATCAATCCTGTGATAAAAGTCATTTAAAATCGTTGTGATTTTGAAACCAATAGGACCTGGATTCTTTATTGATCGCCTGTCCTTTGTATTGATGTGGACCAGATGGAACATCTCCATTCATCCCGTAGTAAAAATATATATCGAAACTATTTTTAATTTTTCAATTTAATCCCTAACTCCGATCTTATACCTTACGGTGAAGCATTAGCTGAACACTCTTATCATTTATTTCCCCCCCAGCTGTTATTTTCAAAAACCTGCGGTAACGGCGGTAGTGGTGGTGGTGGTGGTTTTTAATAAATTAGCATTATGTCTTCATAGTAGTTAATTTGGTGATCCGTCAACTATGTGTATATATATATATATATATATATATATATATATATATATATATATATATATATATATATATATATATTTCCATTCACAGCAAGCAAATGTAAAGAAGTCATCATTTTACGGCCTTTCCCCACCACAATCTAGTTTGTGTTTCCCGTTCTTATAGTTTATGTAAGTGCCCGTTTGACATTGCGATCCCACCGGTTTTTTACTGAAATTTGATTTATTTTTTTTACATTTTAAAGACCGGCGGTTTAGTGTTTTTAGATCATTTTGATGTGCTAATTTCAAAAATAATTTTTAAAAAATAAAAAAATATCATTTTGATGTATTTCGGCACGATAAACACTTTGAAAAGCTACCGCGATGACACTCCCAAACAAGCCCTAACTGTCATATGAGAAAAATAGGTATAAATTGTAATCTCTTATAGTTAAGATTTTAAGAGAGAACAAGATTTTGTCAGCTAAACATCTATGATAAAACATAAATTGTACATCACAAAAACAAAGAGGCCTTCGGGTTTATTTGTTTCTGTATTTTAAAAATATTTTTAAAAGAAAATTGTACGAAAATGGATCCTCCGGCGAATATAAACAAGCAGGCTCGAAGAGGATTAGTGGATGAAAAAAATGGTACGAAAATTAAACTTCATTGTCTCAAAAAGTTAGGACAGCTCAAAGAAGATGATGAAGGGAAGTTCTGAAATCAACCCCATGCTCATTTAGTGATCTGGTCCACCCACAGCACCGCCTTAGAAAGACGAGTTGCTAAGATTTTATTATGCAATCTTCATCACCACCAGGCATAGAGAGACATGAATTATTTAGCAGGTGGCCGAGAAGTAGAATATTGGAATTTAAAATTTTACCTTTCCTGTTATTTCAGGTTAAATTTTTTTATTTATTAATATAATAATTATTAAAAAATTAAATGATCATTAATTTTAAAATTAATAAAATTAGTTGAGATATGACTAAACTAAATCAATGACTCATTAAAATTAGTTGAGATATGACTAAACTAAATCAATGACTCATTAGAGAGAATACCATACCAGACCTCTTTCGGTAGAAAGACCAGTCAACTAAAAGATGTTTACTTGTCACGAACATGAGAGGTTAGTTGTGTATTTGGTCCCCCGTCTCTCTATTTTGTTTTTATTTGATCCTTTTACTATTATCTCTAATATTATCTCTCAACTATTTATTTTTGTGATTTCAGAGGATTGAACTCGTGGTTAAAGAGGTATACCCTCTTCTTTTAACTTCTTAAATTTAAACATTAGGCAAGTTAACCTTTTATAATATGGTTTTTGAAAATTTTGTTTTGAAAGCAAATAAGGTATGATCTAACACAATTTTTCGAGCATTTGCTGCAAGGATCACATTAGCACATAGTAAAAAATAGGGGGATGACAATTGAAAAGGAGAAAAAAAAAAGGGTAGCCGGTTTACCCAAAAAGGGAGTCATCCTGCCGACTAGCTAGATTAGGATTTAAGCAATGGTCATTCTTTTTTTAGAAAATTATTGAAATAAATCAAATTATAAAGATTTTCCTCAGCATTTATTATTATTATTTACAATACTTTTATAAAGCAATGCTCTTTTTGGTGCTGGTCAGCTGTATATTTTCTTTTCTTATTCTCAAAGTTTTCATTGATGGTTTGAGTTGATAAAAAAATTCAAACAATTTCTAAAATATTTATTATTATTATTTTTTTAAATATTTTTATATCAACAAATTAAAATAATTTTAAAATATAAAAAATACTTTTAAGACACAAAAACGAACAGATTCTAATTTTATTTAATTGAGAATGTATTATTTGGTCAAATCAGAATTTTTGATCGATTCAACAAATTTGGTCCCAAAAATTTAAACTTCAGACTTTTAGTACCAAGTTGAAAAATGTATATATTTGAGTTCAATTATAAATAGAATTTCAAGAAACCCATATTTTAGATCCATGAAATTTGACTCAAACCCAACATTATGGAATAAAAACCTCGAGTAATTAATTAATAAATTTAGAATGATATTATTTTTTAAGAAAAATGAAATAATATTATTTTATTTTTTAAAAGTAAAATCTTGACGGGATCAACTATATCATATATTAACTAATTAAATTAATCAAGTTTCCTAGATAAAGTATTATTTATTTTATTTTTAATTTAGACCGGTTTAATAACCATGGATATGCATCGTGGAAGCTACGCTAAAACTTCCATTCCCAATCTTATCGAAGAACCCAGATATCTTCACAACAAAATTAACCCACCAAGCCTCGGAAGTTTCAATCAAACCTCCGCCACCAGACTTTGATTCCACGTAAGAGATTTTGCAAGAATCTAGAGCCACAATTGCAAGAACCTACACCGGAATTGCTTGACTTGGCTAATGAAGGCACCTTCGTGTTGATTGAGAAGAAACGTTTTGGTCCTGTACTTGCCTGGAGAACTGAGTTTGTTGATCCAGAAGGAATATGGCTGTTGGGACTAATTGTATGATCTAGTCATTCCGCTGAGGGGGCAGAGTGGTCAAGGCAATTAGGCCTGATAATGGTAGTTGTTTAGCTATGTCGAAGAGGCAAGTTTTTTTTTTTTTTTTTTTCTGGATATTTTGATAGCAATGTTTCCAAGCTGTGGATATTTTTGATGGGTAATGTATCATCAAACAACGTTGTAACTTTACTTATTGCAGAATTCACTTGCAGAACTGGAATCATGGATACTTCCAGTGAAGGTAAGGCTAACAAGCAATTAAGATCAAGTTTGTTCTCTTCGAGTGGAACTGGGTTTTTTTCAGAGATCTCAGCTGTATCATTGACTTGGGTAAGAGCTTTCAACCAAGAAATCTAGACAAAGAAATTGTTCATTTCCTTATTTATTTTTCGTGATCGCAGCTTGAATGGGCTTGAAATTCTCTAAAATGGGGTGAGAAGATCAGTTTAGTGACTGCAGTTGTTCGCAGAATTACCTCATCATCTGATATATGTAAGAACAATTTCGAAGTTTTTCCTTTTATTAACATCAGTATATACTTCCCCATATCTGCTGAAATCCCTGATCAGATTGTGTTCTTATGGTGCGTGAGCAATTGAAATCTAGATGATCTACCACAGTGGTTTCCTGAATTTGGTTCTCCCTCTAGTGAAGCGGGCCTGTTCTTGGTGCACAGTAACCAGAAGCCTGGAGCCTGGCTTTCAAGCATTCGCAGCAGGATGCCATTACATTTCCACTTTCCTCGATAATTTTCTCCTTTTTTAGAGCAGCTAATTTTGTCATGCAAATGGTAATTCTGAAGTTATCCAAAACCAAGATTAATTCTATAAACCATGGGCAGAAACTGGTTTCCGTAGCTAAGAAACGTTTAGTCAATCTTTTTATAAGGAATTAATCCACAATAAAGCCCATCAAATCAAGTTTCCTCACTCTCTTCATCCTTAATTCCCTCCGAAATTAAAATCTATTTCCATTCCCATCAGCTTTCCTTCTTCAACCTCAGTTTTGAATAATATAGCCGTTTGAAAAAAAATCTATGCATAATGGCTCTCTTATATCTAACACTGGAAATCTTAATTGGATTTCTTCTTCAAGAACAAGAAAGATTGAGAGAATCTTCTAAATTCTTTTCATTAGATTTTGTTTATATTTTGAGGATGATTTCTGGCCGCTGTGCAGCTTGCAAGTATCTGAGAAGGAGATGTCCTTCAGATTGCATTTTCTCTCCTTATTTTCCTTCTAATAATCCTCAAAGATTTGCTTGCGTTCACAGAATCCATGGTGCCTGTAATGTTGCAAAAACGCTCCAGGTATTCATCTTTGTCAAATATACATCATATCTATCACATTTATATTTCCAGTCCTAAAATATCATTGCTTAATTAACTACCTGTAATTTCATTATCATTTGCATTCAAGCATGGTGGAGACTGATAGAGAATAATATAAATCATATTCTGGAGCCTTACCTAAAAGCTTGAGTTTTTAGGTGAGATGGTTCCTTAACATGGTATCAGAGCCTTATTGACCCAGCGGTCATGAGTTCTAATCTCACCACCCCCATTTTATTTGATAAAAATCAAACACAAGGCAGTGTGGGCCTGTGTGCAAGTTTCAAGCCCAAAGGGTTTTCACTTGAGGGGGTGTGTTAGAGAATAATATAAATTATATTCTGGGGCCTCACCTACAAGCTTGAGCTTTTAGGTGAGATGGTTCCTTAACAGAGACAATAAAGCCTATATTCGTGCACCTTGTCTGATAATTGATGCAGTTTGTCCCAAATGAGTTTACTGAAAATTTATAGATTCTGTTTTTGAAAAAACCAAACAATAGAATACATTAGTTGTTTTTTTCTATTTCTTCAATGAAGATAAAAAGATATTAAATTAAAAGGCATTCACTCTTCCAAACACAATCCCATGCCACTCAATAACTTTGAGGAGCTATTTTTCAGGTTTTAATATCTTACAGTTTCCTTTTGATTACTCTTAGCAACTCCCAGCAGCACATTTAAGAGCTGAAGCGGCAAACTCTCTGTACTATGAGGCACAATGCAGAACTCAAGACCCTGTCTACGGCTGTGTTGGGATTATCTCTTCACTACACCAACAAATTCACAGTGTAGAAAGCCAACTAGCTAAAACAAAAGCTGAAATTGCAGTCCTCGATTCTCTTGCACAACAACCTGCTCAGATTCAATAAAATGAAGTGGAAGCCAGCTTCAATAATTTCTCGCCGGAGCAAGACAAGGCGGCTGCCCAGAAAAACCATTCCACGATTATTTCGTCTCACTTTATGTAACGTTGCTGCTCTAAAATAATTTACTAGCCGATCAAGGATCTCTCTCTCTCTCTCTAAAATATGTCCCCGGTAAGCTCTTGTCTTCATGGTGTAAGTTCGGACAATATAGATGACTCAAAAACCGATGTTATCAGTAGAACTAAGCCCATAATGTAATGGGCCGGGCCCTAGTTGGTGGACAACATGGACAAGTTGTTATAATATAACCCGTCCATGCCGGAAAAAAGGAAAAGGGTAGAGCAAAATTTCATATTATCAATCAAATATTTCTCAAATTCTGAATATTTAAATCTATTTCATTATATATATATATATATATATATATATGTATGTATTCAATTTGGATCTCAAATTATTTTCCTTTTTCTTTTTTAAAAATGAAATCGTCACCAAGCAGAATCAGATTTTCATCGAAATCAATCGGCAAGCTTATACTCTATTAACATCCAAGTATATTTCGTAGCAAGAAAACCCAAAGCATTTTCACCATTAGTATTAGTACCTAGTTGGATTGCCCGCACTACGTTGCGGGCAGAACAAATAATCTTTATAACTGTTGAGATTAAAATATAATATTTCAGTATGTAAAATTTGATATAATAAAAAAGATCAACATCCTTTATTATAATCATAGTAAATCAAAGTCTTAACTTCTTAAATTATCATCACCATCACTGTCAAAACAATAAACAATATTTAACAAATCTCAGAGAAAAACCAAAAAAAATTAATAGAAAAGTACGTAAGAACAAAAACCTAAAATTATTATTATTATTCTTAATATTCATATTATTATTGTTTTAATAACGGGAAGAAAACAAAATTAAATCAAAAGCTTAAAAAAAACCTAAAAACATTAACGAAAGAGCAAATGAAAAAATAAAATAAATGAAAAAAACAATAAAAATTATTGACTGGAAAAAAATTATTTGACCTGTAAATTTATAAAAAAATATTACACTACTTTGCGAGCTGAGTAAAAAGTTTGTATAACTGTTAAAAGAATAAAAATTATCAAATTATCCCGAGAGAAAAAAAACCTAAAAAACATTAACAAAAGAGTACGTAAGAGAAAAACATTAAATTATTATTATTATTATTATGCTAATAATGAAAAAAAATAAAAGACTAAAAAAATCATAAAAACTTTAACAAAAGATCAAACAAAAAAATAAAGTAAAAATTATCAGGTAAAAAAAGTCATATGACGTAAAAATAAAAAAGGAAAAAAAACTAAAAGAAATAACAAAAAAAATACAAATATCAATTTCCAAATGATCATAGATATAAAATAAAATTTAAGAACTATTTTTTTTTGAAAAAAATATATTAGCCCAACAAATAAGAAAATAAAAAAAATTAAAAAATCAAAACTAAGCACAGTTATATATATATATATATATATATATATATATATATGGACAAAAGTAAGGATTATTTTTGAAATTAAAAGAAATAAAGGGATTAAAATAAAAAATTAAAAGTAATAGGGCTGAAATGAACATTAAATATAAAGGGATTAAAATCCAAAATTAAAAGTATAAGTGCCGAAATGAAAACATCGAAGTCTTAAAATCTAAGAATATTATTACTATTACAACTAAAACAATAAAAATTATTAAATTATTACGATGAAAAAAAATAAAAAAACATAAAAAAAAGGAATCAAGAAAAAAAACTAATATTATTATTCTTATTGAGTTAATAATTGGAAAAAATTCAATAAAAAATGTCAATAAATTGTTTTTTAAAAAAAAAACATAAGTGAAAAAAACAAAAACGAAATAAATAAAAAAAAGGTCAAAATCAATAAAAAAAAAATAGAAAAACAATCAAAATAAATAAAAATGAAAAAAAAACATAAGTAAAAAAAAGAAATAAAAAAAACGTCAAAATCAATAAAAAAATAAAAAAAAAACAATAAAAATATATAAAAACGAAAAAAAAAGCAAAGTGAAAAAAAAAAGCGCTCGGCCGGGGTCGACCCCTGCCCAGCGCCTCCCCTCTTAAACACGCCTGTATCTTTACTAGTAACCTACATGCTTTTCATTGATTTTTTCTGTGAAAAAATATATAAATAGTATAATTACTGTGCAAAAACGAAAAAAACACTATTGAAATCCACAGTGTTTTCACTCCCAAGCTACAGTGTTTTCCTGATCTCTTTTAGTTTATTGTATAATATATCTAAAAGAGCTCGGGCATTGCACTGTGGATTGGACTTATTTCGTCCGTGCGTCGCGCGAGTTCGTCCACCTCTTTTTTTTTTTTTTACACAGGTCTTCTTTATGTATTTTTTATGGTGAAATTGACAAATGAAAAGTTTTAGCCGAGCGGTGGGCCGCGCGCTGCCAACACAGGCGCGCGCGAGTTCGAACCGCTCGCCCAACAATCTGATTTCCTGTTTTTCTTCGTTTTTTTTTCTAAAAAAAAAATTCTTTAAAAAAAATTATTGTTTTTTTTAATAACTGGTTGTTGTTTTTTCTTTTTACAAATCTAATTTTTTTAAAAAAAAACTATTTTTTTTAAATGTTTTTTTTATTAAAAACAAATGATTTTATTTTTTTAATGGGTTGTTTTTATTTTTTTACAAAAAACAATATTTTTTTTTAATAACTATTTTTTTTTTAAAAAGGGGTTTTTTGTTAAAAAAACAAGGTTTTTTTTAAATAACTGATTGTTTTTTTTTTAAGAACTTTTTGTTAAAAAAAAAAACAAGGGTTTTTTTTTATTAAAAAAAAAGGTCTTTTTTTTAATAACTGATTGGTTTTTTTTTTACAAATCTATTTTTTTTTAAGAATTTTTTGTTAAAAAAAAAACAGGATTTTTTTGTTAAAAAAATGTTTTTTTTTTACTAGCTGGTTGTTTTTTTTTTTTACAAAAACCAAGAATGTTTTTTTATTTTTATAACTGAGGTGTCCAGGCCAACTTATGTGCACCACGACTAATCTCCGGATCCATTTTTTTTTGATTTTTTTATTCCTATTTTGTTTTGCCACTTATACATTTTTTTTCTTAACCGAGGTGTTCGGGTCAGCTTACGCGCACCACGGCGATTATTATTATTTTCTAGAATACCTAAAGGAGATCGCAGTTCCAAAAAGTGATGAATATATATATTTTAAGGTGTTGATATGAAATAAATAGCAAGATATATAATTAATCTAACATATTTATCAGAGAAAAAATCACAAATAGTTATTATCATTATTTTAAATGCACTAATATTAAATAAATAGCAAAATCTATAATTGGTGTAACATATTTATAAAAAAAAAAAACTTATGAATAATTATTGTCATTATTTTCAATGTCTTATCTACAATAATTAGAAATTTCAACACCTAATAATATTTAAAAAAAAATGAATGAAAAAACAACAATAAATATTATTAGATTTAAAAAAAATATTTGACTTGAAAAATAAATAAAAAAGAAAAAAGAGAATGATAAGCCCAACCATTACGAAACACTCAACCGCCAACGAATGCCCAATTGACTACAAAAAATAAAGTTATTAATATCTAATTTATATCATCGATTGTATTTTTTCCATCAACCGATTATATAATTGTCAAAACAATTAAGACACACAAAATAAAAATCAATTGCAGTTTTGCAATCTATGAATTAAATAAATCGACACAAAATAACAATCAACCAGAAATAATCCATCTCTGATAGATTTTAGCGGTTACAATTTCGCTATCAACTGGTTAAATCGTTCGTTGCTGTTAAAATAAACCCAATCATCAACAAGTTCGATACAAGAAAAAAATAATTCATATTTTATTCATTTTATTAATTGCAAATTTACGTCCACCAATTAAATAACTGTCAGAACAATTAAAACACGCGTACCAATTAATCAATTATAGTTTTTCAATATGCAAATTACATAAATCGATAAAATATCTAAGCAAGTTCACCCATTAATGAATTGGCTATAAAATACAATTCACTCATCTTTAATAGATTTTATCGATTATAATTTTGAGAGTTGTCAACTAAATTATTATCCGTGCACTTAAACTGATAACAACAATCAACTAATTCAATACAGACAAAAAAAATACAACAAAATTTAACGATTATAATTTTCTATCTACCAACTAAATAATTCTTTGCAGGCTAAATAATTAATCAGTTTGCTACATCAAAAAAGCCTAGCGCAACGTGCGACTATATTATGATATTTGTTAGGTATCAACGCCTGAAAATATATATATAAAAATAAACTGAGTTTTTTTAAAATCTCAAATTAATTTAATCTAAGTGTTTTGAAATACTTTTAATATAATAATATAAAAAATAAATCTTAAAAAATAAAATAAAAATTAAAATAAAAATCACTGTAAACTAAAAAAATATCATGTCACATATATATAAAATAAATGCAAAAAAACACAAAAATGTAACCAAAGTTTTTTAACCAAAGTTTCCATGACAACTTACGTGCACCACAACTAATCTCTGAATCCATTTTTTTAACATTTTTTCCATTGATTTTCCCCACGTATATGTTTTTTTATAATTGTGATGACTGGAACAACTTACACGCGCCGTGAATAATCTCCAAACCCATCTTTCTGTATTTTTTTCTGTATTTTTCGCACTTATAATTTTTTCTTTTATAAACAGGGTGTCCAGGTCAGCTTACGGGAACTACTACTATTATTTCATAAAATAGCTAAAGGAGATTGAAATTTCAAACAGTAATAAACAATTATTTCAATTGTGATTTTCGTTGTTCATTACCATTTCAAAAAAAATCCTTTTTTTATATGTCTTACATAATTTTTATTTCTGTCCATATATATACGTGCTCTCCAATTAAAAAATATACGAACCACTTTCCATTTCGATGGCACTATTCCTTTTAGGCTGAGGAAAAAATTATTTGTTACATATTTTATCTATTTTAATGTTACTAATTAAATATTTAAACAACTAATTACAACATGTAAAAAATCAATTAGTTTTCTACATGAAAAAAACCCTAGCGCAATGTGCGGGCAAGCATACTAATTATACCACGCAAAAAACTCATTCCTAACATATTTTTATCTGCTGCAAGTTTAGTAATTTAAACATTGACATAACTAATTATAACACGCAAAAAATATAAGTTTCTTTCTCGAAAAAAAAATTACAATATTTTTATTTATAATGTGTCAAATTGAATATTACTGGGAAAAATCTGCAACTCATAAAAAAAATTTACCTACATTATCTACGATTAAGAAATATACGACCCACTTTGCATTTCGATTATAAAGATTTTATCAATTATAATTTTACTAATTAAATATTAAAATAGCAAAATACAATACATATAAAAACAATTAATTTTCTACATAAATAAAAAAGCCCCGGCGCAATGCGCGGGCATTAAGCTATTGTAATCTATCACAGCTATTCTGATTTCTGACATGTCATCTCAGACAATACACAAATGAATATTGGATTTAGGTTCTTACAAAACATTTAATTGTCTCGATTAAGTTAAGGTTAACATTACAGAAATTGTTTTTGAAAAACAACAACAACGGATTTTTAATAAAATTCTTAAGATAATAATTTCTGAAATGGATTTCTAATATTTGAAAAATGTAAAAAAGGAAAGAAATATCTGCTACGGGTCAATATATTGTATCCTAATTTTGCACGTGAGGGATTATATTTGTTTTTTGATTTGTCAAGATTTGTAGGACCGACTGCTCAATTAACAAAACAATGAGGACCATTGTTTGCCAAAAACCAAACTTTTGTATCTTTCTCCGCCTATTTATCACTCACAAGTCATAAGCTCTCTTCGTTAAAATAGATAAAAAAAACTCTCTTTCACAGATTAAAACGCAGTTGCTGTGTTGACTCTTTCAAATTAGGGTTTCAATCAAAGCTTCAATTCGACAAAATCGCCGATTTCAACAGGTAAATAAAATCAAGTCAGTTAATTATTTTCCGCTGGTTACCTAGAAAGCGCGAGAAAATGTTTAATAATTTTTTGTTCGTGGAAACTTGGCTCAAAACTTGATTTTTCCCTGCATGCGGTAGATCTGGCTGTCATTTATTGTAGATCTGTTATTTAGGGTTTGATCTTGTGGATCTGATTATGATTTCTTATCTATTTTCTTGTTGATTGTTGAGTATCATAAATTTTGGTACATTCTCTTAGGGTTTGTTGAATAAACCTGGTTAAGTCTGCAACAGCCTTTGAAACTCGTTAAATATGTTTAATTTCCGAAAACAATTAAGGCTTTATGGGTGAAAATGGAGACCCATAATCTTTTAGATAGTTCCGACTACATAAAATAATGAAATAAACACCCAAAAGTTCTAGAGTCTGGGAATTGAACTTAGACTTTTTCAATGTTTCGTTAGGAACCCTTAAAAACTCATGATGTTAAAGTTAGAATCTGTTTTTGGCGCATAAGTTTGCTTTAGCATTTAATTGAAGTGGTTTTTTTGTAGTATTTATCTCATTTATGTGAAATATCTGGGGCCAGGCATAATGAGGCCTATCTTTTGTGGGAACTTTGAGTACGATGCAAGACAGACTGAGCTGGAGCGGCTTTTCAAACGATACGGGAGAGTTGAACGGGTGGATATGAAGTCTGGTAAGCTTATGTTCTTTCCTTGCTGGACATAAGTCTGTAAAGTTGTTTCCTTTAGCTTTTGTGTAGCCTTTTTTCCTCAAAAGGTTTTTTATTTGGCTGTTTATTTTATAGTTTTTGATGTTAAAGTAAAATTGATGACCGTGGTATTTGTGAGGTTTTGAGGGTTATTTTTGTTATATAAAGAGATCTCTTTTGATAATTGCAATGAAGAAATGTTTTTTTTCCACTTTGGACTAAAACTGAATAATGAATTTTTGGGTGAAGTATTGAGAAAGTTTTATTTAAATGTTTTTTAAATATGGAAAAATCAACTGTATAATATAATATAATTGATGTTATGATGTTATTGGCTGATATAGCATATGATCCTGTTCCACTCGAATGGAAAAGGACATGTCAGGGCAGCTTGAGAAGTTGTAGAGATAGACATGGTGCTAAAGGACTTAACTCTTGTCACTGCTGTGTTTTTTTTGTTATGAGCAAAGACATCAACAGAACCGTTACTGAATTACTTAACATGTATGGTAGGGAAAGAGATGGTTGGCATCCATCTGCCAGAGGTTTTAATTCTTTCCATCAAAATATCTGATTTGTGTCTTTGCAGACAAAGCATATTTAATCTTGTAAATGAGCTAATAAGAGAATGTTTAAGGCATTTCCATTGGATGCGGAAAACATCATTCACTGGAAAACATCATTTAAAAATTACACATGCACGTTACGGAATAAATTGGCAAGTACGACACCTACCAGCCAAGTCAATGGGTTCAGTCTCCCAAGCTCATGAGTGGCACTTTCCCTTCATCCCAGTAGTGCAACAGCATGATTGAGACGTTCGTCAGCCTATGCGACTCAGTGGAAGCAGTCATCCCTTGTTGAGTTCTAGTGGGGGTTCAGGATTTATTAATGAAAAAAGACCAGTATTATTTTGAAGCATAAACCCCCATACTCAACATTTTCTTTGGCGCAGGGTTGTCTTGGGAAATCCATAATCTTCCTGGCTAATGGATGGCTGTTCAGAATTCTGTTCCTTTCCTGTGATAAGCATCTTCTTGTTTTCAAGAAGAGTCACTCTCATCCGCAATGGCAGAACCATGCCAAATTTCCTCAGACACCATTGCCTTTCATTTCTCATGACTTTTGCCCAGCCTTCAATTCCAGACATGTTTCAATATTGAAACATTGTCAACCTCACAGCAGAGGCAGCAGAATAGATGGAGAAGGCACTGTATTTTCATTGACCTACCATGAGACATCCACATTTGGATTCTAGTTCCTTGACATCACTTAGTTCATCTCACACAAGGTCGGTTGCTACTTCTACTGGTCACTTAGTTTATAGATTTCAGGAAGGTTGCCAAATTTTTTCAAGGGCTGGGGTTTAGCTGGTTTGTGCGCTGCTGACGAAGAAATACCATCTGATTATGAAAGAATCCTTTCAGGGAAAATGACAATATTATATTTTACTGAGGGTCTTTTTGCTGTACTTGGATACAGGATTTGCTTTTATATATATGGAAGATGAGAGAGATGCTGAGGATGCCATTCGAGGACTTGATCGTGTAGAATTTGGTCGCAAGGGCCGCAGACTTCGTGTTGAATGGACAAAGGTAATCATGTTACACTTCTTAACTGTTCTAAATTGGCTATATTTTTCTCACCTTTTCATGTATCTGCTCAAGTTATGCATCTTTTGTGAACTGACTTGTTGTAATTGATGCTATTTTGCAGCAAGAACGTGGGATTAGAAGGCCTGGTGGCACATCAAAAAGATCAAGTAATACAAGACCTTCTAAGACGTTATTTGTTATCAACTTTGATCCACATCATACGAGGACCAAGGATTTGGAGAGGCACTTTGAACCGTATGGGAGGATAGTGAGTGTAAGGATAAGAAGAAATTTTGCATTTGTTCAGTATGAAGCACAAGAGGATGCCACCAAAGCACTCGATGCCACAAACATGAGGTTGATTTTCCCTTCTGTTTGTGAACTTCTTACCCTATTTCACAGCAGTGTAACCATTCTTTTCCTATCATACTGTTCAAAACCACACCGATCACCAGCCATCAATAGTTGTTGGGTTGGATACGCAGTGGATCCTTCTGATTTCTTGTTCAAATGCAGCTCACTTGCTGATTTGTACTTTTGTTTTTTATGCAGCAAGCTGCTGGAACGAGTTATTTCCGTGGAATATGCAGTTCGAGATGATGATGAAAGGAAGGATGGATACAGTCCTGATAGAAGTCGTGATAGGTCACCAGATAGGCGAGGACATGACAGGAGGCGCTCTCCAAGTCCCTACCGAAGAGAAAGGGGAAGCCCTGATTATGGCCGTGGCCCTAGTCCATATCGCAAGGAGAGGGGTAGCCCAGATTATGGTCGTCGCCGCAGCCCTAGCCCCTATAGGAGAGATAGGGCTAGCCCTGACTATGGCAGGGGCACAAGCCGCAGTCCTTATAGGAGAGAGAGGGCAGGCAGTGATCATGGCCATGGCCCCAGCCGTAGTCCTTACCGCAGGGACAAGGTTAGTCCTGTCAATGGTCATGGACCCAGTGATAGTCCGTATCAAAGGGAAGAAAGGATTAGCCCTGAAAATGGTCGTGGTCCGAGCCGTAGTCCATATGGAAGAGAAAGGTCTAACCATGGCCATGGTCGTGGTTCCAGCCGGAGTCCATATGGAAGAGAAAGGTCTAATCCAGACAATGGTCGTGGTTCCAGCCGGAGCCCTAATGAAAGAGATGTAGGTAGCCCTGAAAATGGTCAGCTAAGAAGCCCAAGCTCCATTCCTGATGAGAGGGACAGTCCAAATGGAGGAGCTGAAAGCCCCATGCATGAGAGATTCCGCAGGTTTGTTGCTGAATACTGAGCTTTTGATTTCCTGATCAAATGTATCATTCCCACATGTTTCTTATCACACAATATTTTTACAATGCTGCAGCCAATCGCCACCAGCTGATGATGAATGATACTGATCCTGATGGGTCTGAAGCGTGCTCTCCTTGCTTCTGTTGGCTTGTCATTTTGGTGGAACTAGGTCGACAATCTCCGGATAAGCCCCCCTTTTCTATCTTAACTTTTGCAGGAGTGAAATGAATCTTGTGCTTCCCATCTTGTATTTCAGGGTCTCGTTTGTTCTAGTTTGTAGTCTTTGTGCTTTCAAACTCTATTGGAAACTCTGCTCTTGTTGTTGGTTTTGAACCAGATAGAAACCATTTAGCTCAACTTGTTGATTGTGCCTCGTTTCATTTTGCTTATTTACTTGGATGGGCTTATGTATGGTTTTGTGGATGCGCTTTCACTTTGAAGTTATGCAAATGTCATCCACCGATTGATGGAATGTGTCCCACGGCGCAGGGCGTGTTGTTGAGTGATGAGGGACCAAAGACGGTGATTGCCGGTCGTCTTTGTTGTTTTTCCTCTCGATCTGTTGTTGTCCATATAATATCAAGGCCCATGAAGCCCTGAACCCTTGAAAAGCTGTCAGCTCTGATCCTAGAATACGAGATAGGTATCTAGAGCATAGTTGTTAATTCCGTTCCGGTCGGAATGTTTCATTCCGTTAAAAAATCCAAGATAAAATGGTGTCGTTTTTGTCTCGGTTTAATTCCGGCTTGTTCCGGAAATTTCGGCTAAATTCCTGCCGGAACATCTCGATACCGTTCCGTGTGTGCCGTTTCGGCCTTAAAATTCTCTTTATTTTGTGTTTTTTTTCTTCTAATTTTGAGATTATGTTTGTTTGACTTTGTGTTTATATTGTATAATTTAAAGTTAATTTATCTTGAATTTTAATTATGCTTGTTAAATTAATATTTTAATTTTTTTATATATAAAAAATTAATTATATATGAACAGTACAACCCCGAAACGGCACGCCGAAACGCTCCGAAATCAGAACGTTCCATTCCAATAGAAAAACCGGACTGACAACCGGAACGGTATTGACAACCTTGATCTAGAGGGTTATCCATCTGATTATGACTTGACACGGAGGTTCGAGGTTGGGTTTGTTTGCATTTGATTGTCTGAGGTCCCAAATCCCTTCACTCGATCACTACTGGCTTTTCCTCCGTCAAATATACTTTTATTTGACATGGATGCAGGGATGAATGTGTTTTTTGGAAGATGAATGATCAAGCTATCACCTCATCCACTTTTAAAACATAAAAGAAAGAAAAACCTTTCTGATTGAATCCCAAACTCGAGCTCAGTTTATCTGCCGGTTAAATTAGTAGTCCTTCATCATGAGATTCTTTTCAGCGGAAGGCCAACTTTTCACCAGTAAAAGAGATGGTCTTAATCCAGGCCACAGTTGTTCTTGCACCAAAAAAATGTGCTGCAGTGCAATGCCAAATCTTTCAATGAGATAGTGTTTAAAACCTGAAAATGTACAGACATGTCATTTTTTCTCTCGTAATCCTGCCATGCGATTAAATTGTTAATTCCACGCAACTATTCCAAAGTAAAGAAAATGTCTGCCCACCAAAACTTAAAAGAGATACTGTTAGAGTCGAAGGTTCATCTGTTTCTGACCAAGATTTTGCCCTCCCATCACGAGCTGTTTCTAATACCAATACAGCTATGTATGCCATTTGACCAGTCAATAACATGGCTGCCATCTTGAAACTACTGGAAAGGTCATTCGACTGTGAAGTTTGCGTGTGTACGATACCCTAAAATGTGGGCAATGATACTTAATTGCAAATCTCCATCCAAAAAGTAAAGAGTAGCTATCTACAAAGCAAGTTGGTTCCACCCCAAATTACCTATTTTCTAATGTAGATGATCAGTGCAAGTTGCTGCTCCTATCTCTTTCTTTCCCCCTCTACTTCTCCTCCATAATCTTGCTCGTCGTAGGCAAAGCCTTCCCCACATGGACTGGTGCCTAATTCTTCCCGACCGTTCAAAAGCTGCCCCCCCCAACTTGTCATTTTTGGGTCCCACAGAGTGTATTTGCCTTCTCATACAGTAACTAATCCGTTCAAACCCTTTTCAGCTTCTCATGGCTTGTGATTTCCAACCATCACATGTTACTGATCCAATCGCACCACGCAATCTGTGGATTATTTTAGCTCCACCTTTTTTTTTTTATATATATATTTCGAATCATTAATTAAGTAAAACTTTAAATCAACAGTTGATATTATTAATAAGGAAATGCGAGAAGATGGTATATCTATATGAAATAAAACCATATCCTACTATTATAACATCATGGGATTCATATCAATCACCATTATCCATTTTTTTATGATGGTTGTGATCTACCTAGATACGATTGTGGAACTAGGGTGCACGCCAGTTTCCGTGAAAAGGCAAGTTTTTCTTCTTTCAGGTGCAAATCACTATATGGATAGAATGGTTTCCACCCAGGCATACCAATCAAGGCTGTCACATGAAAGGAGACATTTATAATCGGACCCCACCTCTCGTTTATCGACCGTCGGATCAACAAGTTGGGGCGACAAACAGACACCTGTCGAGATCCCAGGCCTCACTGCCTAGTGTCTCCCATCAACCAGTATTGGAGTTCCTTGGTATTCCCATTCATGTTGACGTCATTGTCATACACGTTTCGACTTCTTACAGATTCATACTCTCGTCACACCCCTTCCTTCTTTCGTAAAGGTGACACTCGTATTATCACTTTCTCCTTGCAAATTGCAATTTTGTTTTATCCATTTTGTTAGGTGTTAGCTTTTAGGGAAAAGCTGTTTGAGGGAGGTATTTGAAGGCGTTCTCTGGATTAGATTTAATGAGATTTTATATTTGAAGGGTTAGTATGGTTGGGGTTTCGAATAAAACTCAATCTGTATAAATTGTACATAATCATTGCACCAAATATTATAATTCAGTGTATTTACTCTTTTTTTTCTTTTGGATTCGAGTAAACTTTACTCTTGTAAATTGCACTTGTGGGTACAGGTGAGCGAATAAAATCCTGGTTATCTTAAATTCTTATAAAAGTTGCACGTCCTGATTCAAACTCTTTGCCATCACGTCACACATCTTGGAGACTTCAGAGTATTTACATTAGAGGATTGTTCCAAACAAGATGACAATACTATAATTATTAGATTAAGCTTGGTTTACAAGTTTGGTTGGTAAATTTATATTAATTCAGGTCATTTAAAACAATATTATTTTTGAACCAAACCGTGTTCGAGTTTAATAAATGGTAAAATTAGAACAGATGCTAGTGTAGTCATAGCAAGCAAAAGGAATTAATAAACTTGAAAACTCAGAGTCCCAGCCCACAGAAATACACTAACTTTTAAGGCATGAAAATCCGAGTGGGATTCCATGCGACGGACGAATTGATTTTAATTGTACGTTCCAAACAGCCATTCAAAGTTGTCGACTTTGGAAACTGATGAGCAAGAATGTTATTTTTCATAAAAGCTGTTTGAACAGCTCATGAATGGTGTTAGGGTTTTTAGAACATAATAATAATAGAGCACCGAATATATTAAAGAATCATTCACTTTTTTATTCCCGGTCTTATGGATTATTAAAGCTAATTAATCAATTCTTATAAAACACAAAAAATATCCAAATAATTTAAGTTGATTTGCTCGAGGTATATTAATTACGTCATGGTATTCTTCCATGTCCCCATAGTTGAATCTCTTGCTTGATAGAGAGAGAGAGAGAGAGAGAGAGAGAGAGAGAGAGAGAGAGAGAGAGAGAGAGAGAGAGAGAGAGAGAGAGCATGTTAGCATTCTCATTGTCAACTTGGAATTTATTCTCAAATACTAGTTTAGGGTAATATTATTATAAAATATTTTCCATCTTTTGAATGAAAAAGCAAAGTGGTCGATCGTCAGCATCTTTTAAACACACATACACACATATACATATATATATATATATATTGGACACTTTTTATTCCATTCAGTTTGTAAAGAATGTTGATAAGTCTTCTTCTTTGTTGAAGATATAACACCTTAAGAGCAACACAAGTCTATGATGGGAGTTGAATAGGAAGCACGCAGCCATTAATGTTGATCGACTGAGTCATCGCTTTTTCAAAATGAAAAAGTATAATTTGACTGTGTTTAATTAATACACAAGATCTATCGAGTAGAGCTAGAGAAGTTGGATCCATGGTGGATTTAGTGGTGTAAGCAGAGTCATAATCGCCTTAGAGATCGTGTGCGTGCGTGTGTGTGTTTTGAGAATAGGGTTTGGGGATAATGGATAGCCACCCCTTATATATTTCACTTTATATCATAAATGTAATGGGAAAAAGGTTGATCGGTTAACACTTACTGATCTTCCAAAACTTAGATGGGTGAGGGGAAAATGTTAAAGGAGGAAAATTCTTGGGATTAATTTGTAAAAAATATGTTCTTTTATCTACAAATAATCTTTCAGATTCCGAATATATATATATATATATATATATATATATATATATATCTTACATTATTTCATACTATACTTATCTCATACTTTTATTTAAATTTTATCAAATCTTTACCATTATACATCTACTAAACATTATTAAAACTTGATCTTTCAATTTTAAATATTTTTTCCTTTTCAAAATACATAGAAAATATTTTGCATGGCTTCTAATAACCTAAAATTGCCAAAAAAAAAAAAAACTCAAAATCCACTTGAAATTAAAAAAATTCCTTCAGCTCTAATCTCCCATCTCAAACCATGAAAATGATAAATGACATCAGTGTGAAACTTTTCTTGTTTAATAGAATCCTCCAATACCAAAATTACTCTTTTATATGATTGAAATTAATGTTAATCAAGATCTTTTCTCTACAAGTGTAATCTGACTTTTTTCATCTCATACCCAAAAAAGAGAAGAAAAGGAGTTTACACCAAAAATAAATTTATAAAATATTATTCAACATTATTCGTAACTTCTTATATATAACTCCATATAAGACAAACATAATACAATTCAAATTTTATTAATAAAATAATAAGCTACAAATAAAGTTATGTGTGCATGGGGTTTTTAATTCTATCATACGATTACACAACTAATTACAAATATCCTTCAATTAATTTACATGTTAGCCGTGTCTTTCTAAAAAGCCCTTAAATATATATATATATAAAAGTAATTTTTTTGTAGGATGAAATCTCATTCACTGGAAAATATATTTTGTAAGTCTAGGTGAACAAGTAAAGTTTTGACTATTTTAGATTCTTAAAAAAAATACATGTTTGAACTCGAATTCAAGACCTGTTATGTAGATCATAAATCACATTAAATCACTTTCAAACTGTTCTTGATATTCAGACTTAAAAAAGCGAAAACGAGTTAAGAAATAGTAACAACAATGTTTGAAAAAAAGAAAAGGCAAAAGAAGAAAAGAAACATCATTTTTCACATGTAGAGATTTTAACGAAAGGGAGAGAAGTAGAAGTCAGCAAATCAACTCCAGTCGGTACGGCTGTTTTTATGGCAGATGAGCATGCGGGTTTACACGTGTGGGACTTTCAATGCAATGATTACACGTGCAAACCCAAATCTTCCATTGATTTACACTCTTGTCTCATCTTCCACGCAAGGACACCAAATGGGAATGGCCCTTGGTGGAGAAGACAAAAAGTAAGAACAAAGCAAAGATCAATAGAAATAATTGGCTTTAAAGCAAAAGACAAAGTAGTCTAAAAGGGATTTAGGATATTTCTAAATATTGAGCAAGGACGAGTTAAAACAAACAAGATGTGTTTACACTATGATTAATGATAATTTCAATTTCTAATTAATTTGACACCAAAGTGACTTAGAGAATACATTATCTAGATAACATCTTTATCCTTTTTGTTAAGGAAATATATCATCAAGATTGAAAGGCCTGTGAGCTTGAAACTTGCACGCATGTTCACATTATTTTGTACTTAATTTTTATTAATTAGAACAAGGATAGTAAGATTTGAACTCGTGACCGCTGTGTCAATAAGGTTCTGATATCATGTTAAGGAACTATTTTATCTAAAATCTCAAGCTATTAGGTGAGGTCACGGAGTATGATTTATTTTATTCTCTGACACTTTTAACTCTATTCATAAGACCATCATCATCGTGTAATCAAGTCTTGACTACTTGGAGACTTGCAAGAATTAGTATGTTTAAAGGAGGTTTTAATTATTATGATTAATTCTTGAGCATAACCCTTAATTGGGTACTTTATAGGACAAAGTGATGACAAAGAATGATATCAAGCTAGCTAGGTTAATGCAGAAGTTTTCTAGCGGTTTAAACCAAACTATAGTGGACTGTTTTGTTCTGTTTTGGTTGAAATGACTTAAATATTTTATACTAGTTAAAAAAAGATAAAATAATATCATTTTTATCTTGGTTTAAATTTCAGCTAGTTCTGGATTTTTCGGTCAAATACCGGCCGGAATATTTTGGTTTCGTTCCGCTCATTCCATTTTGGCCAAATAATATTTTTTAAAATAATAAATAATTTTATAATATCAATCGTATTTCTTAATCTGGCCATTAGATTGAGATGAAATTTTACGAGGAACCTCTTGACATATTTATCTATATTATGCTAAAATTTCAGAGCAATCAG
Source organism: Salix arbutifolia (assembly GCA_025169955.1). Lineage (NCBI taxonomy): Eukaryota > Viridiplantae > Streptophyta > Magnoliopsida > Malpighiales > Salicaceae > Salix > Salix arbutifolia. The sequence goes on along the minus strand of CM045916.1, from coordinate 13,172,597 downwards.
AGAATGTAATGACCTTGCGAGATTGATAATGACATTCTCGTAATATTATACATGTTCATAATTTTGTTCAGAAAAATAATTTTATTGTGTTTTTTAAATTAAATTGCAAAATTATAAATAATTTTATTTTTGGTTTGAACTTTTTTTTTAATTAATATATATATATATATATATATATATATATAGACATACACACACACATAAACTGTACAATCCCGAAACAACTTGCCGAAACATTTTGAAACCAAAATAATCCATTTCAATTGAAAAAATAAAACAACAACCTAAACGGTATTGACAATCTTGATTTAAACAAGAATTTGACTTCTAGTTATCGTCAAGCTATAGATAAGTGTGCTGTGGTAGCACTATTTCCTTGCCTTGTACAAGTTTTGGACAATGAGGTGGGGGGGCTTCACTGTTTCTTCGAGTCTTTGATGCAAGCAGGAAAAAACATAGTTTTTCTTTTTCAAAGGATACAAAATGTTTTTGGGAAAAAAACCAGAACTCTAGTGATAGTCGTCTGTGAACTGGATTTTTAGTTAAAGACAATTGTTAAGGTCTTTTGATTATTACGACAGCTAACACGTCCTTGAAAAAGTTCAGATTTTGAGGCTAATGATTTTATGGAATTGATGAGACTATCGTTTTCATACTAGTTAGGGTTGGTTTTAGTGCAAGAAGAAATGGTGGCAGACTCAATTTTTGAATTAAATTCTATTCACATTGACAATGTGAGAGGAATCAAGGAAATGCATGCACCCATAAAATAAAATAAAATAAAAATAATTAGTAAAATTAGTCAAAGAAAAAAAGTTGCCATCCACTTTAGGTAATCATTCTTTTGCTCGCAAAATTCTGATCTTCACTCAAGTTTCTAGCTCGATCATTCTTAAGGGAGCATGCGAAAGAAATGAGGGGACGATTGTGCCATTGTAGTCATCAATCCAAAGCCTTCTTCTAGCTATTAAATAAAACAAGAATTGAGACGATCAGAATGGTATTAATAATCTTGGTTTAGCCTGTGTTTAGTTAGTTATTTAAGATAAAAAGAAATAAATATAAAATATATTTGATTGAACAAATAAAAATAAACAGAAGTTATGATTTGACCTATTCCTAATTCATCAATAGTGAATTTCTGGTGAGATTGAATGTCGGTGTGGCTAAAAACAATAATTTGAATTTTAGTTCTCATAAATTTAAAATCTGTTAAATCACCATGGATGTGAGCAGTCTTCTCCTGTCCTATGAACCCTATTAAGTTTTAATAATACAATTCTAATGATTTTGCAATTTGAATTTGCGGGCCCTGTCAAAACACTCGTGTTGATAGAATGGTCAATGCGAACTAGCCTGTTGTATTGACCATTGAGGGATCCGAAAATACTTTTTTATTTTTTTTAATCACTATTTCTCCTATGTACATCATTGTGCCAAATAAAGGAAAATATAAAATGACCCCTCGAGATCTAGAATGTCGAGCATTTCTTTTATAAAAAAATTATGTGTTGCTGAATTTCAACAGCAAATCAATAATTGTTTCTAGCTAAAACAAATCAATAAAATAGTAATTATTTTTTTGCCAACAATTTTACTTTGTTCTCGAGAATAATTGTTGACATCTAGTTGATTAATTGTGTTTTTTTATTCAAAATACATGCTGATGGATAAAAAAAAGGTTTAAAGTTCTCTAATATTATCTCAAAATAAAGAAAATCTAAATTTCTTTTTATCACTAAATAATCAATGAAAATATCATTTTTTTTTGTATTTTTATTCTCAAAAAATCATAAATGTTACAATCTCTCATGATGAAACTTATAAACCTTAAAAAAAATCAAATACCCAACATGTTTTTATGGTAAGAGGTAACATTGACATTATTTAGAAGATTATGTATACAAAAAATGATGAGTAATTTTTTATTACACTTTATGAAAAAACTTGCATCTCAATAATGTGAATGTACTGAGATACTACACTCAATATCTTTGTGCTCAACTAAGTGGTTATGATTATAGTATGTTACCAGACTCATTGCTCTTGGGCTTCACACCATGTCGAGCCTAAGTGAGTATGAGTTTGGTGGATAACTTATGCCATGTCGTTTTTGATTCTGATTGCGTGCTGAGTATAGTAGGGTGCATGTCTGATAAGAAGTTAGACTCAACGCTCTTAGGCTTGGTTACACTCCAAGCCTACTTAGACATTGATTTTTGGGCTAAATTACATGCTAAACTTAAATGGACATGAATGTGACTCGTTATTGTACTCATTGATTGTGTGTTAATTGTGTGCCAAACAAAAAAGGTTAAAGGTTTAAAGATCAGTAAAAGCCTCAGTTGGTCCATAAAGCTCCATTTGCTTATTCTTATGACTTTTAACAAAACATATTAACGTTATGAGTATTAATTTCATTAATGTTAATGTTATGAATATTAAACTCATATGCTCTATTAATGTTAATGACAAATATATTCGTGTTCCATCCCTTTTTAATATTAGTATAATAGATATCTCATCTCATATTAATATTAATGTTACATATATTTATTCTTAATCAGTGTTATAAGGATGTAAAAAAACCTTTTAAACCCTTAAGAGGTATCATTTCTACATGTTTCTAAAAGTATAAATTGTAGAAACATGTAGAAATGAGACAAATCATGTTTCTAAAAGTCTAAAATATAAAAAAATTGAGGACTAAATGAGAAATAACACAAATGAGAAATTGTAATTGATGTATTAAATTGAAAGAAAAACAAACCTTACATGAAAGGAATAAGAATAATGTGAAAATTTTTAAGAATAAGGACCGTCATCTAGAAAGAAAAAAAAAAGATAATGGTGTACTTATTTGTCAAGAGAGAGAAAAAAATAAAGAAAACTAAAGTGATCATCGATGATAATTTGACCACCATACACCTACAAGAATCACGCCATACAGAAGAGGACACGGTTGCACATTGAGGGAAATAACGGATGACCAAATTTATCAATCAATTATTGTCACATGCGACACAAATGCCACCCACTAGAACACGTATCAAGACATTTTCAATTAAGAAATTCAAACGAAAACCTGAAAATCACCAAAACACCCCATGATCCTTTATATTACATAAAATGCTTGTGTGAAAAATACAAAAATACCTCCAAAGACAAAACTTATTTCTAGTCTTTTCTCAAGTTAAAAAATGTACTTTCATTATATATGGATAATGGAAAACCCTAGAACACTCCTTTCCTAGAAGCTCGAAAAAATTTCTATCTTAGAGGCATAGACGTATTTGTATTGTTAAAAAGCCTATAAAAAATCAAGAAAGTTCTTGATCAACTATTCTAGATTTTATCTAATCTAAAGGTGAAAAAGTATATTTACTATGTCAAAATATACGTACACCGCCATATATTTTTTTTAATAACTAATGAAGTAGTGGAAAAGACCAAAACAATCTCAGTGCCAATGCTTAAGTTTTCCAAACTCAAAGATAAAAGGATAGTCCTGTTGTAGCAATTAACAGTAAAATCTGTAGCCTTTTTTGTTTTTCCTTTTTAATAACCACCGAATTTTTTTAGGAGAAGACTTTGGCGTAGTTTATGTTGAAGACAAGATAAAGCAATCGTTTACGATAATGTCAATGTCAAAAGAAGTTTTAATTTACCATCAAATTTCTACAAGGGCCGGCATGGTCTAAAGCAAAAACTTACGTTGACCCTTCTTTAAATAGAAATACTATAAAAATAATAAAAAATTTATTTTCCCCTTTGAATGGTGTATGAACCCTTTAGCTCCTTGCCATGTACATTCCTTCAAATGAAAGCATGGAATTTTATTTACTCTGGTCTTTCGGCATTGAGTAGCCCCTCCAACTTTGCGATATGTTTTTTTTCTTTTTTCTTTTTGTATGTCATCAATAGTGTTAAGTAGGGTGTTTTCCAGACTCCCTGTCGTGCATGCAAGAGCACCGAAAGGTGACTTCGAAAGAGAAGACTGCAGGAAGTTTCCAGATAACTACAAAAAAATGGTGGGATCGTTGAGCTATCAATTATCAACTGAGTTTGGAAACAAATTTTCTATGAGTGTGGAATGGGAGCTTAATTTAGGGTCAAGTAAAGCATAATCAATTCTAGAAAAGCATTATGAATGGCGTTTAAGCATTACAATTTCCATACTTTCTCTTTTCTTAGCACTCTCTTCACGCGTTAAAGACCAATTAAGCGACGGTCTCTCTATGTGCATGTTTGAAGTCAAGAGGGTCCCAACCATCGGCTCCTTAGATTCTCACCAAGTGATGGAGAGACTTGGGACTGATCTCTCCTCTCCTCTCCTTGGACCGATCCACTAATTTTCACCAAGAACCGAAGACGTTGTAAGTTCATCTAGTGTAAGAGAAAGACAAAATTGAAAACCCCTCGACAAAAGCTGGCTTTACTTCTCTCATTGAGATGCTGAAAATATGATCCATTACCCCAAATTTTGTTTGAACACTCCGCTGCATGATTAATATATAACCCCCCCCCCCCCCCCCCCCCCCCCCCCCCCCCCCCCCTATATGAGGCTATCCCCCTCTGGAGATGCTAGGGAAAAGGGAGGTCGAGAAACTTAAACAAACGGGGAAGGAGTTTCAACAGAAAGGAGAACATATTGAGGACCCAATTGAGAATTGACTTATATTTTGAGGACCTTATGAGGCTACCCCCTCTGGAGAGATGAGATGTTAGGGAAAAGGGCGGTCGACCGTGTTAAAATAACACGTGATTTAATGCCAAAAGTCACAACAATTTGCAGCCTGCATTACATTGACGATGACTCATATGACCACGAATGCCGGTTAGTAATTCTGAAGCGGTGTTAAAAATTTGTTTAAGACAGTTAATTTAGTGAGATAAATTAATGAAATCTTTACTTAATCTATGCAAACAAACTTCCCCTGTCAAGATGGACCCAAGTGGAGCCTTTTAGAGCAGAACGGTCCTTGTATACAAACTTTCCAAAATACTTTTTTTTGGCCGTGTTTTCAAACACATTAGAGTATTTTTCCTATGGGAGCCAGCAGAAAATGTTCAAGAATCACTTTTTATAGGGCAGCAGTTAATTTATATCTGAAAAGAAACTATTCGGTCGTTCTCCATCTAGTTTTTCTCTTTGAATTGAAAACCAACTCCCAGGTTCAGTGTATATATATAGTAAATACCAACATAAATGAAGAAGTTATGTCCTGTCTTAATAAATACAAAATTAATAAGAATACCTCGTGTTCTCTAACCCCTATAAAAACCCTCCTTCACCCCCATTCAAAAAAACCCCTCAAACCAAAAAGAAAAACTTCCCTCTCTCCATCCCTCTCTCCCTCTCTCTCTCTCCCACACACACACACACACTAACTCTTTTAACATCTCTTGCACAAGACAAGAATGTGCCAGCTGAACTCTTCTCTATCCTGCAAATGCAATCAAGACTACCCTTTCCTTATCTCCATCAAAGACCAAGAGCCCAACATGTCCACCCGATTATTGGTCCCTAAAAGCCCAACATGTTTACCGCGAAAAGAACGACCGCAGGAAACCCAGATACCGAGCCAGACCAGCCTCTCCCTGGTTATCAGAGAAGCAATATCCATAGCCAAAATAGCTTTCCCCATGATGCTAACTGGTCTTCTGCTCTATCCACGCTCGATGATCTCCATGCTCTTCCTCGGCCGCCTCGGGGAGCTAGCCTTAGCTGGTGGGTCTCTAGCTGTTGGGTTCGCTAATATAACTGGTTACTCTATCCTCTCCGGCCTGGCTGTGGGAATGGAGCCAATCTGTGGCCAGGCTTTCGGGGCTCAAAAACACCACCTCCTAGGCTTGACTTTGCAGAGAACAATCCTTATGCTCATTGCTGCTTCCGTGCCTATTTCGCTTCTTTGGCTAAACATGAAAAGCATCCTTCTTTTTTGTGGCCAGGATGAGTCAATAGCCACAGAAGCACAGTTATTTCTTATTTACTCTCTTCCTGACCTTTTAGCTCAGTCTTTTTTGCATCCATTGAGAATCTATCTTAGGACTCAATCAATAACCTTACCTCTTACATTTTGCGCCACTCTAGCTATCATTCTACACATTCCCATCAACTACTTTCTTGTTATTCACCTAAATTTAGGGACTAAAGGTGTTGCTCTTAGTGGGGTGTGGACTAACTACATTCTTGTAGGTTCTCTGATAGTTTATATCCTTGTTTCTGGTGTCCACAAGAAGACATGGGGAGGGTTTTCGCGGCAGTGTTTCAGCGAGTGGAGAACTCTCTTGAATTTGGCCATTCCAAGCTGCATCTCAGTGTGTCTCGAATGGTGGTGGTACGAGATCATGATCTTGCTGTGTGGGCTCTTATTGAATCCAAAAGCAACCGTCGCTTCAATGGGCATTTTGATTCAAACCACTGCTTTAATCTACATATTCCCATCTTCTCTAAGTTCCAGTGTATCGACAAGGGTTGGTAATGAGCTAGGAGCAAACCAGCCCAAGAAAGCAAAGTTTGCGGCCATTGCAGGCCTCTCTTTCAGCTTCATCTTTGGGTTCTTCGCTCTAAGTTTTGCAGTTATGGTCAGGAAAGTGTGGGCTACCATGTTCACCCAGGACAAGGAGATCATAGCATTAACATCACTTGTTTTGCCAATTATAGGTCTCTGTGAGCTAGGAAACTGCCCACAGACAACAGGGTGTGGAGTCTTGAGAGGAACAGCCAGACCAAAAGTTGGAGCCAACATCAACCTGGGATGTTTCTACCTTGTCGGCATGCCAGTGGCAGTGTGGTTAGGATTCTACGCAGGGTTTGATTTTGAAGGGTTATGGGTAGGCCTCTTGGCTGCGCAGGGGTCCTGTGTGGTGACCATGCTGTTCGTCTTGGCCAGGACTGATTGGGAAGATGAAGCTCGGAGAGCTAAACAGCTGACAAATGCTTTGGTTCTGGTTGTCAATGTTGATGACAGCCTACAAGTTGAAGAAAAGAAGCCACCTAAAGCTGAAATCAAGGAGGATTCCTTACATTTATTCGGAGATCAATTAGATAATCTTTATAAACCTTCGCCTGTTTAACTCCAAAACAAATAAATAATCCGAATCCTTTTTGTCTTTTAGCTTCGTTTGTCCTTATTAGCTGTTGCGTAGAGCAGAGGAAGAGGGTGGTGCTTGAGATTAATTCATTCTCTTGGCCTCCTCAATTTGAACAGAGCACGGCTATATTCTTCGTATAGTACTGTACCTCTTCAGAATTATACAAAAATTAAATAATTCCAGCTTTGATCAGACAATATTAAACCTTAACATCTTCAGCTTCAAAGTCAAGATGCCTTAAAGCATGCATTTGTTCGTAATTTTAAGGTAGCAGAGGGCCATGGAAGGTGTACCCAACCATTGCAAAGGAAAATGCCACCTTCAACAGAATGTCGGATTGGATTCTAATCCTAAATTCGATTCCTAGAAAACTCCAAGGCTGTGGTGATAATAATCTATTATTATTATATACTGAATAAAATTAACCAACCTCTCGATAATTGATTAATCTTCTCAAGGATCCCCCCTGAAAATGTTAACCTTAATGCAGGCATGGCGTCAGCTTCAGCAAATGATTCTTCGCTCTCCAAGTGTTTTAACAATAAAATTAAGAACATGTATGATTAAAATCACAAAGATACATGTTTTCATTGTTTTCTCTCCCGAGTTACTCAAGTTTATCGCTATATTTTAAAAATATTTTTGAAAGTAATTAAAAATAAATAAATAAATATATAAATATATATTTTATTTTAAATTAAAAAAATAATATTTTTAAATCATTTTATTAAAAATTATTTTTTAAAAAAATAATTTAAAATCACTCTCAAATAGAAAATAGAACCAAACTTTCCACCGTTATGGGTGGCTAGCTGACTAAATGACCCTGTCATGATCGGTTAATTTTTCAACTCTCTCTGTGTGTAGAGATATAATTTTCCATTCATATATAAATCTTGATGGGATTTTTTTTCTTATTCTTAATTAAGATATGATTTTTTTTTCATAATTAATGTATACACTCAACAAGTAACAAATAGAGTTTTATAATAATAATAAATAAAAACATATGGTTAGGCATTTGTGACAGCAAAATGCAAGTTGCATTAATTTCAATTAGCAAAGTCGAGTAGAGTACAAGAATCTTACTGAAAACTTCGAAAAAGATATACCCACTAGTGATACTCTAATCTCTGCTGCTTTTATGCATGTTGGACCCCTAAGAATATCTACCATCAATCTTGGAACATGATTAGGAATCAACTTGATTGGGAATTTTAATGTGGGTTGTGCCATTCTACCTTCAATCTCTTAACCATAAATCATCATCAAGAATCAGGCTGACCCGAGGTTGATTTGGTTTACTATCTTACACATTTCTCAAGTCAACACATAATTAGCTGGGCCAATAAAGAGAAACACACCTATGCCCTCATTGTGCTTTGGAATCCATTGACTTCAATTTATTCCCCCACGCCCATCTTTTTATATAATATAAATGGACAAACTCGATATGTAATTCCATGTAGAATACAAAAGATTTACATAAATGGAGAAAGAGGGTACGCAAATTATTGTATTATAAAATAGAGAGGCACTCTTGAGATACACGGTGAGGCAATTAGTAGAATTCATGTATTGGTGCTTTGATCATTGTATTTTTACCTTGATAGATGAAATATCAAAATTTCTTTTTCTTGGAAAATGGAGGTTTTGATAGAACTCTATCTTTCTATCTTAGGGTTACAACCAAGAATAGAGTGAATCAAGCTGTAACTTCTATATATTTCTTCAATTCCTTCTGCCAAATGGCTACTCTGGCTATTTATAGAGCCAACACATGAGATTATTGCAACAACTCCTAACTGACTTGGCCACGTGGCTAGTAACAAATTTACTAACAAACTGAAACGGCAAACAGAATTTACCTTCTGACTTCTCATTCCTATCATTGCCCACCCCTTTGAAACTAAGTTTACAAGAATTGGAAACTTATTACAACATCAACAGGGCAGACTTATTATAACCAAAGAAGAACGCAGCTTGATTCATCTGGAGTTAAATCTGGAATTAAAATCAGCTTCCACCTAAGCAATGAAATCAGGAAATCTAGCCTTGAGTATCTCTCGTAATAATCCTCAAACCCATGAGAGCCAAAGTCTCTGCAAAATATCTTCACAAAATCTTCCCAACTGGAGCAGGAAGACACACATCCCTCCCATTGAAACCACTGCAGGGCCTCACGATCAAGGTGAAAGGAAACCATTTTGATTTTTTCATACTGTCCTCCACTAACAACCGGACCAAGCCTGCAACCTTCTTCGAAAGGATCAGAGATTTTAATTTTTTTGGTCCATTTGACAAGCCTGTCCAAAAATTCTGATGCAATGCTTTCATGCACTAAAAGACGGGAAGCTCTGATTTTCATGTCCCACAGTGCTTCATCTAGAGGTTTTCCACTATCAATTGCTTCAAGTTTTCCTAGTTCTGATTTCCTCTCTGTTATCTTAGCAACAATAGCACGCAAATACTTGGCACGATAAGCACCAGAAGCGGAGGACCAATCTTTGCCCTTGTTCCTAGAAAATGCCTTCTTAGCAGCTTCAACTGCAATCTCCACATCTTCTGCGGTAGCTGCTGGTATATCACCATCGTTGAACCGAGGGAAATCCATTTTTATAAAAGGCATGCGATTCTCAAGAGGAGAAACCCTCTCTCTCTCTCTCGATGATCCAGACCTCCTCGCCTGCGACAACCGTCACCGTCATCTTCATCAGATGGAGGTGGACAAGTCTGAACAGAACTCTCACGTCGAGAGTCAATTGAATCAAGGCGTTTTTCGATGGAAGCGAATTTATCTTCAAGGAGACGCTGAATAGATTCCAGCAGAAGTTGAGTTTTGATCCTCTAAGCTGTTCCTTTAGAGTTTTGGAATTTATTTGGAATATTTAATAAAAGTAATTGAGTATTATATATGTATAAACCTCTTGACAAATACAGAATCAATCTCTTTCAATTGAATATTAAATTGAGATGATGAATTGGCTGGCATATCATTATTTATATTCTCGTCGCATCAAATGATTGAAAATGAAAGAAAGTGGCGATTAAGACCATGTACCATGGAGTGCTTTTTACCATTTTTTTTATTTATCTAAATTATTCCTTGGATGCAAAATATAGGGGTGAGCTTTTTGAAATCGATCAGTGACATAGAATTGCGTCTTGTAGATTTAAAATGGCTTATTTATTGATCTACAAAGTCAGAAGAATACAGGTGCGGGTTCTTATAAATTATTGCGTTTAATTCTCCAACTTTGTTTATTTAATAGCGTATAGAAAGGATGATAAATTTTATATTAATTTTGTCGAAGAAAAATGCAGGGATGAAAAAAACTATTTATAATTCTAAATGAAAATATTCAAGTTATTTTTAATGGATACAATTATGAATTTTCTTTTATCTTTTTATTTTGATTCGTTAAATAATTGCTTAATAATTATTATAAGAAAGATGCAGGATATCGTAAGGCATCTAGTTATTAAATTTGACCTTCATATAAGTCAACTTGATAATCCAATAGTTTAGAATCTGCTCAAACTAGGTTTTATTTTTAATTAATTTAAAGATTGATCTTGTCAAACTTAACTAAACTAGCTAAATCTAGGTAAGACCTAATCGGGTTAGCTTTATTTTTAAAATTTTTTATCTAAAAAAATAATATTTTAGAATTAACTCAAAGCCTAGTGACCAAATCTGCTATATATATATATATATATATATATATATATATATATATTAAAAAAGGAATAAGTCATAAGTGCATACGAACTCAATTGGAGTGTGTGTGTGTATTATAAAATCATATGCATTGTCGAAGTCAAATTCGAAATCACAAGACCTTGACTTATAAAACAAAATAAATATTACTCTACGATGATCTAAACAATAAGGGTTTATGCTAATAAATTCATCGAGTGAGGTAATGACAAGGACTCAATTGCTTGTAGGACTCGACGATGTGTGATTATGAATTTTAGTCACGAGGGATCTAAATAATAAATAGCTGGCCAAATAAACTATGGGTACCCAACACACATGTAAAAGGAGAAGAATATTCTTTCAAGCTCTTGTAATCATAGTTGTTTGTTTTATTCCGTTTCAGTTGAGATAGCCAAAACATTTTATATCAGTTAAAAAAACAAGATAAAATAATATTATTTTATCTCGGTTTAAATTCCAGCCCGTTCTGGATTTTTCGGTCAAATATCGGCTGAACGTTCTAGTTTCGTTTTGCTCGTTCCGTTTCAACCAAATAGTGTCTTTAAAATAATAAATAATTTTACAATATCAATCATATCTCTTAATCCAGCCGTTAGATTGAAATGAAATTTTACGAAGAGTTTCTTAACATATTTATATATATTATGCTAAAATTTCATAACAATCAGATAATGTAATGACCTTGCGAGATTGATGATGATATTCTCATAATATTATACATGTTCATAATTTATTCAGAAAAATTATTTTATTGTGTTTTTTAAGATAAAATTGCACAGTTCTAAATAATTTTATTTTTGGATTTGAACTAATTTTTTGAATTAATATATTTAATTATATATATATACGTAAACATTACAACCCAGAAACGACGCACCAAAATGCTCTAAAATCAAAATATTATGTTCTAATTAAAAAAACAAAGCATCAACCGAAATAATACCGACATCTTCACTTGTAATTGGTGAGTTGATTCGAATTTCCATGCATGTATGCATGTACAATTCACATGGCAATGGAGGGCCTATCGAAAAAATTATTTACTTAACTTCTGGACTCCACGCTCACAAGTTTTCACACCCGTCAGATCTGATCAACAATTTGACTTACCTTTCAATTGGGGCCCTGCATCAAGAATTTGACCTACCTTTCCATGCTATTTTGCATAGCATAGACCGACAAGTTCCATGCTATTTTGCATACCCTTTGAGAATTGACGAGAGCATGTGATTTTTAAGCTCGATGGGATATGAAATTCGTGGCATGCTAACCCTATGTCTCTCTCAATCTCTCACCCCACCTCTTTAGAATTGACAAGAATCAAAATTAGAAAAAAATCAAATAAAAATACACATTTCAAAACCCAAGTATCCCAATCTATCTTCATAGATAGCCTGTGTAATGGGCGGTGCATGATCTTATTATATATAGCTGACCATGCCTAAAAAATATTATATATAGCTGACCATGCCTAAAAAATATTATATATAGCTGACCATGCCTAAAAAATATTATTTTCTTCTCTCTTGACTTCTCTATTTCGAATATGCGATTCACTCCATCTAAAGTCTAGATTTGATTCCGTAATTATTTTATTACAATCTCTTATAAATTATCATTTCATATGAACTGTGTTGATGAAATAACACGGTTTTCAAGATCATATAAAGAATTTTGTAAGACTCGTCATTCTTTTTATATGTTATCATTTATCTCTTTGGATCCATAAAGAGCCAACCTATGATTTTGTGAAGGATGGTGGAGTAAGAAACTAATGATGCAGCTAGCAATAAATCAGCTCTCCCACATCAAGAAATGAAGTGTGTGTGTGTGTGTCCTATTATTAAATATAATTTTAGTCATTTCATGGTGCATTAATCGTATTCCATTATCAATTTTGCTATTAAACTAAATTAATCGAGGCAGAAAATAATAGAGAATGTGGCTATCCAAAGTGATCATACTACATTATTGCCCTCAAATTAAGAATCAAAGGCAGCCTTCTTGCTGAATTATTGGAGAATTGTGTCATGTTGTATTGGGAGCCGAGGAGCACTAACTAGCTTTTAAACATAGTTTTTCCCTCTTTTAAATTAAAATTAATTGTGCTAGTTGCAAGCTTAATTAGAGGGATAGATGACATTGATCAAGGAAACAATAGCTTTATAGGTGGAGCTTTATCCAAAGATACTAACTTCAAATAATTCAAAAAATAATAATTAAAGCCCCTCATTATTATAATATGATTGTGCATCCTAGCTAGTTTTTTCCTTAATGCACACCTAAAGCTTTTCTTATTGCTTGAAATTATACTTAATTAACTTGTTTAGAAAAACAAATTATATATACGCCTCACTTGAACATGCTTACTTAAGCTAACTAGTTTAAGCATGGGCGGTTTCATCTGCTCTTTGGCTGTATAGCCGGCAAGCCACCATTAGCTGTAAATTAGTGCCTGTTTGGCTGGCGTTTCAAACGCCGGTTTGAGTTTTTTTTCATTTTAAATGAATATGGTTTGGTGTTTTTAGATCATTTTAATGTGCTGATGTCAAAAATGATTTTTGAAAAATAAAAAATATCATTTTAATATATTTCGGCACAAAAAACACTTTGAAAAGCTACAGCAACAGCTCTCCCAAACACCCTCTTAATTAGCCAGCACTAACCTTAACTAATGCTTGAAGCATACATCATCGATTTGGATTCCGAGTTTAATTATCATTCTTAATTATTCAATAAAGCAAGTTTGGTACCTTTTTCCCCCCGCATATAAAAGCACTTTGATGCTGAAAAATGTACTTAATTTATTTAATTCTCAAAACCCATTTGTTTAATTAGCAAATGCTATTAACAACCGATCAATTAGCATCTTCATTGGCGGTGTAAATTCCTGCATAATCAAATTGAAGAGAGAGAGAGAAAACCTATCATTAGCAAGTGAAGAGATATAGTAAAGGAAGCAAATAAAAGAGTAGTGAAACTTATCTCATTGGATGGACTTCGATCAAAAGCTGCTGGAAAAGCTGTTAATTTTAACTATTTTTTTTTATAATAATCATAATTAACCTAGAATATCATTAAATTAATGGTATCATGGATGAAAAGAAATAAAGAGATGCTGTCTTTTTTACACTAACACAAGATGTAAGAAGGCATGAATGAAAACTATATAAGATTCAAATATTAAATAAAAAACACTCCACCCTAAATTGCATTCAAATCCCCAAAATAAGTCATTATCAGTGCATAAAAAGTTTTTTATTTTTATTTTTAGTAAGTATTTAGAATTATGATAGAGATTATTTTTAAAAGTATACTTTTTATTCAAAGATGTACCGAAATAAAAAAAATTTAAAATTATTTTAAAGCAAAAACAATATTTAAATTTTGACAATTTTTTTTTATTGAAACTCAATATAAAAAACCAAGAGAAGTTAACGTAGAGAAACATCAAATAACGTTCTCAAAGAACGTGACGTTATAAAAGAAAATTTGTGATTTACTCGGCATATTTCGAGTTCGAGTCAAGACATGTACTCTTGTAAGAGTATGGGATAATTAAGATTTTATTTACTTATCTAGACACACAAAATGCATTTTCTGGGGAAGGGGATATGAGGATTCTTTGCATAAAAAAAGAAAAGAAGATAATGTCTCCGCACTCTGTTAAAACTAAGGAACTATGTGCAAAAACTATATATAGGGACATTTGTATTGGGATCTTCAGGCCACCCTTTGGGAAATGGAACAGGCAATGGCTAAGACCATATAGACGAGGGTGGCAACCAGTAAATTGAATGAAAAGACAATTCCACCATGAACATGGAGAAGCGCTAGAAAATTTAAAATCTAAGCAAAATAATTATAAGTACGAAGATTATATGGTTCATGCAAGTTGAAGAAACCCTAGTTTTCATTGCAGAAATTAATTAGTGAATAGAAATATCCGAACTCAAGTTGGTGAATGTCAAAGTGTTCAATTTAATGGCTTCAATTTTTATTTTTATTTATTTTTTGGCTGTGAATCCACTAGTTTACTTTTGAAGCTATCGCCTGCTCATGAAATTTTCAAAGGAAATTAGAATAGGTTGTGGAAGCGTCACGAAACCATTTATAAATTATACAAAGTGCCAACTTGGGAGTAATTAATTTATTCTTAATTTATCTCAAAACTGTATCACCACATGCATTTTAGTATATTTTAATTGATCTACTAGTAATTAATTATTCTTGCATTAATCTCCGTTAAGCCTACCACAAGTTTAGCCCACTAGCTTGCTTACTCTTTTTTTTTTCTTATTCGGAGACCCAAAATATTTGGAAATAAGAATTAACATGCATTTCACTTGAGAAAAAATAAAAATAAGAATTAACATAATAATTGCTTGAGCCATAAATTCTAGCGAGTGCTATCCTACGATGCAACCTCAAAGACAAACAAGCCCTACGACAAGTGACATTAGTAATTAAGGTTACGGAAATAAAACATGTCGAGGCATTAAACGACATGGTGTAGAATAGCCCATTAAGCATTGCCTTATCCTAAATTATCTTTTTTGTTATGGGTACAAATTGTGTTATTAATATAGGATGTCAAAATAATTTTATTAGTTAATTAAATTATCTTTAATCAATTTTAAAATAGGGCATGACTTGTATTGATCTTAACAAGGAAGCGACCCCAGATTGCCTCCAAATCCTTTAGTTGAGCTTCGTCAACATGGATATTTATTTATTAAAATCAGAAAATAATAAAAAATTTATATCAATAATATGGTGCCATACACGGGAGTGGCATGGTGAAAGCATGACTCTCATTTTCTATACTCGTGCTATACAAGTCAGCAATGACGTGCCACCACCCAATTTGTAGCTTAACATTGTGGCAAAAAATTGCGAAAAAAATGATTCCTCTTGCCACCCCAACCGCACGAATTGATGGAAATTAAACCATCACATGGTTTGTTTGACCAACTTAATCCGTGCCTCCATTGTTGAAGCACAAAAAAACTTTCTTCAGAAGAGGCCAAAATTTGAAGTGGGTCAATGTGAAAGAAAGAGATAGAGAGGCACGGGGGAGAAGAAAAGCATGGTGGCACCATTTTATTTTATACAAATAAAATTATAATACCCTTTATTATTATATTCTTGTTCTTAATTTCTAAAGCTTATTTACAATTAAATCACATCTTATTGATCATCTAATTTTAATTCTCGATCAATAATTCTTATGTGTATGGCCCATTAGGTTCTCGAATAAGTTGGTCCAACTATAAATCACAATCCTAAAATAAAATATGATTAAATATTTTTTTTTGAATTCAACAATTAATTAATTTATATTTAATTATTAAGTACAATGTCTAGTAACCTATCATAGTCCCTAGAATATTAAAAACGTCATAATGATAGTTGTTAACCTTTCAAAGTTTCAATTATTAGCTTTTTAATGCAATGATTATACCTTGATCAAATATTATAGCATGAGTGTCTAGTATATAAAATCATGGTTGTTTTCGAAAATCATAATCATTGACTCTTTGAAAGAGATTTGAAACTCGCAATCACTTTGTGCAACGATTTATAATCAATACTATTTGAGAATTGATGAAATATTTTTTTTAATTCATTTGGGTTGATGAATCCTTTCTTGATTACTAAAATATCTCAATGTGATTTATATTATACTCCATATCTACTTGTATTGTTATCCTTGATTAGAATAACGTGTAGCCGGATCAAAATATAATATTTTTTAATATAAGATAATTTAGTGATTTCAAATTTAAAAATCAATTACATAATGCCATGTGAGTTTTTCATAAACACAAATAATATTGTATATGTCACTCGACAAATACTTGCATGTCAGTTTTATGTATCTTTCATAATCCACCGCATAACAAGTGTTTTCTTTCGTAAAAGAAAGACACATGATATACGTTGCTACCAATAATCAAAAGATGGAATATATATATATATATATATATATATATTCTCTTTTCCCTGTCTCTCGTCTCTCCAGCGAACCAATCCCCTTAACCTAACCAAACCAACAAACAAACTCAGACCCATTTCTCCTCTTCAACCCACCTACGGTAACCTCACCTCAAACCCCGTCATTACTATGAATGTCATTGTCATTTTTCCCTATCTTCTCTTTTCCCTGTGGCATCGTCGTTGGCCTTCCTTCATCCATAACAATTTTCTCTTACAACAAATAGAAAAGGGCAGATCTGAAGATTGAAAAGTAGAAATCATGGCATGTAAAAAATATAATAAAATCGTGTTGTGGATTTTCCTTGGTCGGCGATTGACAATGAGATTCACCATAATCATAGGAAAAGAGGGAAGAGAGAATCACTCTAAACCCATTGGTCTTCCATCTTTCCCAACGACGACGCGTGAGACCAACGCGCCACCATTTCCCCTGCAATCCCAGGATCATCCAGTGCACTTCCTGATTTCCTAGCAATCTCACCCACCATTGAAAACCATTTTGCAAATCTTTTGAGTTTTTTTTTATGCGTATTTAAACTATAGCTATGCAATTGTGAACCAAATAATTAGGTGACAATTCTCTCGACACCGCGTGTCCACGCATAGCAATATGTATAAATTTCAACAACTCTAATTAATATTTAGTCTTAATAAAGTATTAACGATGAATATTTAAAAATAATGTTTTGATGCGATAAAAATAATATAATTATAATAACTTTATAATTTTATTTGCAAAGATTTTTTGCTTAAATAACTTCATCTCAATTCTAAATCCATTAATAAAATATTTGTCGAATATTAAATATAAATAAATATTTATCATTAAATTACATATACTTACACAAACAAACTAAATATTACGCAACAACAGAGTGCAAATCAGGACAGATACACTCACAGCGTTCACAAACCATTTGGATATTGAAGAAAAGGAAGGACGGCTAAGAATGCGAATCAGACAAATGTAAATACCAGAGGGCTTGAATGGCCGCAATTCCGTGTCAACTTTGAATCTCTTGGCGATGATGAAGAGGCGCAAAAGCTAAATCTCTGTGTGTGTCTCATGTGACCTTGTAATTTGATGGTGCTTATCAGAAACGAGAGGGGTCTCCTCGGAGACCACAAAATTCAGATTCTTTATCTTTTAGGGGGCATATGATTTAATCTATATTTCAACCCATGCATGCATGGTGTGTATAAGCATCCATCATTCCTATATTCTATGATGCATGCTTTTTTTAGAAGCGAACTCATTGTAAAATGTATTTTGTAAATATAGATGAGCGTGTAAAATTTTAATTGTCTCTGCAGCCGGCAGAAGCGATCAGTAGACAGTTTTATGGAACAAAAGAATTAAAAATAATGCTGGTGTGCAAATGCTAGTGCTAGGAATAATAAGAAAGGAAATCTCCTAGTTAAAAAATGAAGTGGTCACTTGATAAAATATATCACGTAATGTAACTTTAAAACTTGTAAATTTGTATTTTTGCAATACCACGTAATGGAATTTTGTTTTTTATTTATGTTTTCTAAGAGTGTATTTGTCTCGAAAAGACATCAAATTAATAATTGATCAACAATCTTTTAAACAAACAATTATTAGCATTCATTCACCTGAAGATTTATCATCAAATTCATCACTTGTTCCCACAAAAACAAAGTAAAAGTCAGCAACGATGACTCATCACTGCTCTTTCCTTCGTTTTGGAGTCTCTTCTAACTTCCAAAAAACTCGATTTAATTCACTGCACCCACCCACAGTCGGTCCAAGCAGAAGGTTCCATGTTTGCACACGCGCCGAAGTTGTGTACTTTTGGGACACCATGCCTGCCTTCTTTCCCTCCTTTGCTCGAACACTGGGCGTAGTGTGCCCTGCTTAAAGTCTTGTAGCCAGATGATAATCTGACCGAAAGTTCCATCATTTGTTTGCTTCAAAGATCATGTTTTTCAAAGTAAAGTACAACGTGATTTTGAAGCAGAAGACATTCGAATCAATAAAAGGTCTGAATTTTGTTCGACGCGTAGAAAACGGTGGTTTGAATTTGCAGGCAGAGGTGGACAGGTGATCTGCGAAGAATTCTTGATTTTTTTTAATACCGATATGATTTATTTTTTAATATGCTGATTACATATTATGTTTTCGAATTTCAAATGAATTTCCAAAAGCTTCAAAAAAGAATGAGCTCGATCGAGGGCTGAGAAGATTGATTCAGATTAAACCCACAAGGGGGATATTCTTATCTTATCAGTAGATGCAGAAAAAATAAAAAATAAAATAAATGGACGGCCATGAATCCATATTTTCTGCTCACATTAGATTGCGTTCTTCCAAAAGCTGCAGCCCTAAATTGTTTTTCCAGATAAAGTGATGAAATAAAAGGTGAAAATGGACCACTTGTGCTCTGTAAAGAATAAACTAGCTGCTGCTGGCAGTATAGAGAACAGAGGGTATGTTTAGGGGGGCTAAGGCAGCAGCAGAGGTATCTGCACCCTCTCATGGAGACAATGTACAGAATTCTATGCCTTGAAAATATTAAATTTATATTCTTTAGTATTTGTTTATGGTTTTAATGAACTAATATAAAAAATAAAATAAAATACTTTAATATATTTTCAAATATATATTTTTCAGTGCTTAATTCTAAACGGATATACTTCTTAACAAAGATTAACTTCAAAATGTAATATATGTGCTATTAAAACTTATTTGAAATACTGCAATATCATTACTCTACACGCACACATTCTTTTTTCTTTATAAGTTGGGTGAGGGGTGGTCATTAAAATAAAAAAAATGATTGGCATGGAGAATACATTGTCTCTATACATGTATTGGTATTCACCGTGATAGTATAATTATCATTTTACCATGAAAAATTAATGACCTTTCCAATGGGATAAAATGATCCTTTTTTTTATAGGATTCATTAATCATTATCATATTAATCGAGGATTGTTAGGTATTTTCCACTTCTCACTCATACTTGAACGACTGACAAATTTGTCAGGGATTGACTGCAGTTGTTTTTTAGGTCCTTTTAATAATTATTATTTTTAAATTTTTATCTTTTAATATTATACTTGTTAGGGTAGCTTCTTTATTTTTTCTCTTTTCTTTTTATGAATTTATGCCAAATTGCAAGTTTAATAGATAAAACTAAGTTGACCCGAGCTAATTTTATAAACGTTGTTATTGCCTATTTTTTATCATATTATAAAATTAATCAAGTTTATTAGATCTAATCAAATTATTATTATTTTTACTTTTTCAAAGACATTACTATGACATTAAAAGAAGTGTAGTTTGGACTATAACTTGACGCGAGCCATTAATCTAGTAATTTCCATATAATACATATATACCTAGGGGTGGTGATAATTTTTAGTTTGAAACAAAAAAAATGTAGTTATATATATATATATAAATATATATATAGACACACACACCAAGTAAAGATTCTGGTGTATTATAAAAAAAGCAAGATGATGATTTTTTTATTGTTTTATGTAAAATGTTGATGACAAGAGGAGAGCGGATTCCTAAGATTTATTTAAAGCCTTGAAGTGCGAAATACAAGTTAAGACTCCGAAATCCAGGAACGGTCGTCCCGTGGCAGCGCGACAAACTTTAGGACCCTCGGGCTACGATTCTGTGTCAATTTTGTGCGTGTGTTTTCTCTAATTAATTAAAATTGAATTTGAAAGCTTCTGTACAACTCACTCGACCATTTTTAAATGCTCGAAGAAAACCCCGTTCATGAACCGCCTGTTCTTCCTGACACGTGTGGGATGCTCTGTGCAGAAAAATATGGACCTCGCTCGTGTCTTTCAATGTCCACGGACTGTACATATTATCACCTCTATCGATGTTTTTTTTGGGTTGTTTGATATTGTGTTTCAAAAAAGTTTTTGATAAAATTTGATTATTTTTTGTTTTTATTTTTTATTTTAAATTATTTTTTTTGATATTTTTGTATCATTCTGATGTCTTGATGTCAAAAATGATTTCTAAAAAAATAAAAAAAATATCATTTAGTGTATTTATAAATGAAAAATACTTTGAAAAACAATTTCGGTCACATCCCAAACAGACACTTTATCTTGATGATCGACAGCAATAAATAACACCTGTTTTTTATTTCCAAATTTAATTCGAGAATTTAAAAACTAGATCGAGATCAAGAAAGAAACATTCTCTTACAAATATTAATAGCGTTATTATTTTCCAAATTATATACAATTAGTTTTCAGAAGAATGATCCACTATGATAATTAAAGTGGCCACTCCCTAACCCGCCTTAAATCCAACGGTCAATCAACTTTCATTGTAGCCTTGCCTTTTTTAATATTACGACGATAATTATAGCAGACTGCTGGTGGAGTACCAACCAACTACCAACCCAACCGTCTTCTCATAGATGATGACGTAGCCATGTTGAAAGTTCCGGCAAGGCTTATCACGTGGTACACGGCGCTTATCACGTGGTACAAGTCTCGTCAGGTCACATGATGGACAAATCAGTTTTGTTTTAATTTGAAACTTTATTAGATGTGTCTCTTTTGATTTATTTTTTATTTCATATAGTTTTTTTTGTCTTGATTTCATCCATTTATATTAAACTAGTTGGAGATTAGAGTTTATCACTAGATTTTTTTATATATTAAAGGTCATCACGGTCTCTAGGCCCACGTGAATTTTTAGATTGATGCTTGAAATTACAAGTATCTGATTTTTTTCATATAATTAGTCAAAGAGTAATATCAATATATTTTCCAATTTTAATAATTAAAAAAAAAAGATTGGTCCTGCTTGCAGTGACAATGTACTCTTTGTATACGTAAGTTCCATTTTACAGGGAAAAGAGAGAGCGTGACAGCAATTACATGCGGCGGAGGTATTTTAAAAGCCCACCAAAATCTTCAAAAATCTTTAAATTAAACTCAAGATAGGTTTGATGAGGGCCATGGGCAAGGCCCGAGGCTTTATTGGGTCTTTAATACCAACCACGAGGCCTAAAAAGGAAAAAGAGGTCCAATATTCCTCCACTACTCGTGCCCTCGTAATTCCCAGGCCCAACTTCACTGTATTTTAAACCTGTCAAACCCTAACCTAGATGTGTGCTTCTTGTATGTATAGTAACCTAATCTCAAGCAGGCGTTTTAATTAGGGGTTAAACAAGCTAATAATCATATGCTAATCATGTGATTAACCTGTCTTGTCTTTTGATATATATAAAACAAGTTAATCATGGATCCTGCCGGTGTATTTTTCGTTTGCTCACTCGTAGAAAAATGAGAAATTATTTTACCCAACATACTTTCATTTGAAAGTCAAAGGAGAAATCGCTGACTATTAACATGGCTAGCTAAAAAAAAAAACTAAACTTTTTTAAAATAATATCGTTTTATGATCTTCTTTTTTTTAAATAAAAAAACTTGAATGGACTCGATCTACAGCCTAAACAATTGGATCAATTTCCACCCCAGATTATATATTATTTTATAGCCATGCAAATGATTTTTTGAAGTGGGCTTATGTTGACCAACGCCTCAAGGAGTTTGCCGACAAAGCTAGTGATTAATTGTTGGATGAAGGCTTTTTATTGTCCAGGGAGGCAGCAGTGGCCTACTCTCAGTGTTCGTTTTTCTTTTCTTCGTCTTTTTTAAAAAATTATTATTATATTATTTTGATATAATAATATTAAAAATAGATTAAAAAATATTATTTTTAAATGAGAATTAATTTTAAAAAATAAGGATTAATCTGACCAGTGCATTAATAGACTTCTCATCTCCTTAATTAGGGTTCAATTTCTAAGTTTGTCTATCAACTTGTGTTTTCTTATACAATTTTTAATCATATAATAGACTAAAAAAGAGAGGGTATTGCAATAGTTTGTGCTTTAAATAAAACTATTTAAATAAAAGTGTATGTGAGGAGAGATATAATAAAGCCTTTTTTATTTTAGTTTATAGATAATAAAAAATAAAATCGAAAAAATAACAATACACTGTTCAAATAAACTGTGCTATGCGAGGAGAGGAAACATAAAAACTCTCATCTTTTAGTTTATAACATGTAGACCTTTATTTAGTACAAATGCATTTTTGTAGATAAATGAATATACTTCTCATTTTATTCATTCATTTTTTTTTAGATTCGAGAAAACCTCACCCCCAGAAAACATATTTTATAAACCCAAGTGAGTGAGTAAAACCCTGGTTGTTCCTGGCTCTTACAAGATACATACACTCTGATTTAAACTCGAGACCTGCTGTGCAGATCTCAAACCCTTTGTATTCATTCTCTCAGGTTGTGAAAATATTTATATATATATATAATTCTAATCATAAAATGAATGATCTAGGGAGTCTTATAGAGAGAAAGGTACTACACTGATTTTGTGTCTTATTAACACCATGTTTTAAAAGTATTTTTGAACAAAAAAAAAGTTTTTTACTTTAAATTTTTTTTAGATTCTTGTGATGGTGTGCTAATATCAAAAACAAAATTTTAAAAATAAAAAAAATCATTCCAACAATCATCTTAAAAAACTACCTCAACTACACTTCAAAACAAATAATTGCTGTTATTTTTAATAATAGGTAGCTAATCATCATATGGAAGAAGCCCCAAAAGAGGAATGTTACCGTAATTGGAATAGGTTCCAACAAATCATACCCAAGACATCTGTTATCATTTCCTTGTATGCTTTATCAAGACTTGTCTTTTTGTCAGTTTGTAGCCCCTTCCGGAAGCAAGGTATGTTCAAAATTGAGAGCATACTTGGAGAGGAAGGGGGTCTGTAAATAAGATATCTTTTCCATATCAGCTTATTAAAAATACTAAAAACAAATATCAAATTATATATTCATGAAACGCACAGAGAGCGGTTTCAATATAACAAAGAAACAGTGTTGAGTGATCTTTGAAGTGAGAAACGATGGGCTGCTAAACAAATCTACCACTGTTAAGAGACCAGGAACCTTGCAAAATGGCAAATGAATTTGAGCACAGCAGAATACAGGATAGAAACAGATTAATAGTAATAATCAACTATCGTGCGAACCCCATTTATTTTTAGTTTGAGCTGAATGGGAGACACAGACTAGAGGGGTTGCTAAACAAATCTAAATACATCAAAGAATGGAGGAGATAGCAAACCAACAGGAGACAAGTCCAAAACACATCCACACATACAGAGAAAACAACAACTACGTGCCTTGGCGTTCAGTTGAAGAAATCCCAAGGGAACTTAGGCTGATGATGAGCTGATTCATTGGTGGCAGGCGTGGGTGTAGATGTTGGCGGAACCGGCACCAACGCTGGCGTAGAATCAAATATTTCCCATTGCGTGGTTACGACGACTGCTCCTGATGCCGAATGCCTTGATGGCTGCTGCTGCTGGTTGGTCGGTAAATTTTCGAACGAGTGCCGTGGTGGTTCCTCTTCAATTGGTATTAGTGTGTGTCCATTGCTATTCCTTGGCTGGCGCTCTTGAATTGGGCCTATTTTTTGTCCATTTGAATGTCTGTGGTGTTGCTGCTGCATTGGTGCATGGTTTCCGTTGCCATTAGGCATGGAATTCTTAACCTGGTCTCCATTTTCATTAGCCATGGAATTCTTGATCTTCAATATATCAAGAGTCTCAACATACTTTTGCACTCTTTTAACCTTCATTAAAACATCAGGAAAGTAACAAGTTCAGCACCATGAAAAACAAATAAATATGTTTTTATGCAGCAATCAATTACTGAGTTCAAAATCAAAGCTAATTACCTGCATTTTCCTTTGTAATTTGACATTACCATCGGCCATAATTCCATCTAGTCTCAGCAATTGATTCATCAATGACTCAATCAAGTTAAGCACAGTTTTCTCTGCTACTTTACCCCCTTTCGTAATTACTGATTCAAGAGCTGAAACCTGACCAATTTGCAGTCAAAGGATCAATATCCACTAAACAAGAACTACAACATTCTCTGATCAAGTTACACAAGGCTTAAAAGTTCATAGAATACCTGGCCCGCTAGCCGGTCAACTTCGAAGCTGATTTCTGATACGGATTTTGAAGCCTTCTCCATCTTGGCATTCTTTCTCATCTCAAGAAACCTTTTCTCCTGACTAATCGGGTCCTCAACTAGCACCATTCTTGACTTGTCCTTAACTCCAGAAATATCAAGAAATGCCTTTGAATCCCTCTCTTTATCTTTGTAAATCAGTTTCTGATCTTGGTGATGCAATCCTGTTGGCCCTGACAACATTTTCTTCAACTCCCCTGCGTACCAAGACAACACAAAAGAAAACAAAATCAAACATCTTCATTCAATCATTCTCTCTAACTACTGTAGACATCTAAAATTTGAACAGAAACTACTGTTACAAAACCTATGCATTCACAAAACCTAAGCTCTCATCTAGATTGTTACAGAAACAATAAAGAGAAAAAATTATTAACTTTTTAAACAAGTCAAAAAAAGAAGAGAAAAAAGCTTACCGAATGTAGCTTGTGAGCTAATATTGATTTCATGATGCGTTGACCCATATTTAACTTTGACTCTAATTGTCGGTGGAGGGATAGAGGTCCGATCAGAATCCGGGCTTCTCTTCTGTACTAACATTCCTCCTGGTCTAACCTCCCACTCACCTCCAGCAGCAGCACCACCTCCGGCTGAACCACCATTCATCTGTGACAGGCCTGTTGTTTTAGCAGTCTTCATTCTCATCATTTTTCTTTCTTCTTTTTGTATCCCTTACAAGAAATTATGAAACTTCGAGACAAAGAGAAGACTGGTTAGATCTCTGGATAGAGTGTACCCTGATAGCCTTTGCTAGAAACCAAAGCAACCAAATTGAGACAAAGGTTGTCGGACCTTGTTTCAGAAAGCTGTAAACCCAGCATTACACGAGGTCAATCCTAACAGCCACGCGTAGACTTGTAGAACACTAACTGAGCTTGCATATATCTTCTGCTCTAATGGCGTCTCTCCAAAGAAAAAAACAAGAAAGAGAGAAGAATCTTAGACAATTCTTGCAACTCAAGAAAAAAACAAGAATCTATAACCACAACCTTGAATTCAAGAAACCTATAGCTAAATTCAACCCCTGGCCAGATCTCTGTTCAACAAAACTGGAACCAAGTACAGCTCAGATTTTCAAGAAACATGAACCAGCAATCTTGAAAGAAACCAAAGAAAAATGAAAGAAGAGAAGAGTCAAACTTCTAGGAAATGGGATTCTTTCCCTTCTTTCTTCCCCTCTAAAGATTTCAAGAAAGAAGAAAAAAAATTGAAAATAATGTAGAAATTTATTAAAAAAATGAGTGGACAGCTAGCCAAGCCGTTGCTGTGACCAGAGAAGCCGTATTTATATATAGAGAGAAAGATTGTAATTAAATATTAATCAATGTATTATTGATGATTGTTAAACTATATTATAAAACTATAATTAGCCGCCAAAGCTTATTGTTTAAAGGTAAAAAAACTTGGTTCCTTTTTCCTTCTACCAAATCTCAAAAAAAAAGATGAATTATTACCCTTTATTTGAATTTAAAAAAGCATATTAATTACAAGAGAAATTAATCTTCTAAATGTAAGAGCATGTATTAAACGAAATACATAATGACTCCTTTTAAGAATTTATTAAAGTAAATAAATTTGATGCCCATAAAAGCACAGGAAGTAAATATTTATATTATTTAAGAAAAAATATGAGCAAGGGATATATTAGTGCCATAAAAAAATAATCATATTATTATAAAAAATAAAAAAAACGGGGAAAATAAGGGGTAGTGTTAAGAAACATGATGGTCTAGGTAAGGAATTGATGGGCTTATTTCCCATCGAAGACACGTGTGCTTTCGAGTGGCATTTAGGGGAATTTATTGTAACCTCAATCATTCTGCTGTAAGAAAGAGAATGGACACGTGGCAGTTATTTGTGGAGCATGTCTTTGCTGTCTATGTGTGTGGTAGCGAGGCTAGCTTTAGAACCGGTGACATTTCACTGTTGCTTAATTCACAGGTGTGGCAGTTTCAGAGAGGGAAGATTAAGATTTAAGAGTAATTAATTAGGGATTGATTAGTAATACCATTAGCAATAGTTACGGGTTTATGAAATGACAACAAATTTGGTTGCGCGGTTTCTGTCTGTTAAATGCTTTTAACTACAAAAACACTATCACGATAATTAGCCTCGTAATTTTTGTTGGTCTGTCATTAATGGTTTGGAATCTTTTTTCTAAGGATATAAAATTAATTTTGACCTATTTATTTATTTATCTTCAAACTAATTCCAACAACTTTTATTTTTTTTAATCCTGAGAGATTATCCCGCTGATTAAGAAAGTTTGTTTTAGAAATAAATTTTTTTGATTAATTATGCATTTAATATTATGGTAAAAAATATTTTTTAAAAATATATCAAAACATTTTATAATTTATATATATATATTATGTAGCTTAATGACTAAAAATAAAAATAAATTAAGCATATTTTTATAGTTATAAGTGCTCATCACTTGAAAAGTTAAGAATAATTTACCTTTAAATGTTTTTGTTACGAGTTATTTGTTGATAATGAGTCTTTTGGGGTCCATGGTCTAATTAATTGATTTTGAAATCCGTATGGTCAACAGTTGGGTTCACGTATCGGTGGGTGGCTTCTTATTGTAAAAGAATCTATATAATATCTAGGACAAAACTAGTTCTTCATTCACTCATCCATCCATGTACTACTGTTCCTTTTCTCTCCGGCACCAGCAAATCTGAAGACTTCGATGCAAAGAATTCAATTCCGTCTTACTTTTAAGATTTAATCCAAAAATCCACCTAGCTTTTGAGCTGGATTATGAATTAGATTAGATTGATCAACCCAATTTATTATTATTTAAAAAAAAACCTAAAATATTGTTTGCCATTTCATAAATGTGATCATAGTATAACCATACACTTCTCTTTTTTCTCTCCTTGTATCAAAATTTGGGATTAAAAAATTTGTTTTCTCTGTAGTTTTAAGTTCGAGCTTTATAATTCATAATATAATGATCATTAAAGATTTACATGATCATTAAATTCAAAATTCATATGATTAATCAAAACACACGTAAACTAAATCAAATAACAATGTTAATAATAATAAAAGTCTCCGATTTTTTTTCTTTTCTAAGATATATGTAGCACGAGGTAGATGTGTTTTTAATTAATAAAAGAAACTTCCAACGTTGTCATCATTTTGAAAATAATATACCAAATTGGGCAGAGAGTTGATTTTCAAAGAAGAGAAAAATTAAAAACTCTTTTTTTTTTTGCATGTTTTATGGTTACTTGTGTATATCAATAATCTTTGCATATTAAAACTAAGTTTAGTTTTTAAAAATTAAATAGCAATAACTCATCTACAAAGATCATATCTTTCAAACAAGCTCCACGGGTTTTTGATCATATACGACAAAACCATCTCCAAATAAACAAATAAAATGATCACAAAATCCTTAAAACTTAACTCAGAATAATAGGATAAAAGTTTTTCTTAAGGAGTAAAAAAAGGACTCTAAAGTACAAACTTGGAGGCTTGGAGCATGTACCCTCCGTAGAAACCAAGACAAAAGAATTTTCCCTTACGTCACTCTCCATTAAATCCCACGTGGCAGTCATCGGAACCATCGCACACCGTACTAAAAATCTAGGTTACTCTACATACCTTTTTTTTACTTTTCTCTCTCTATTACCTGCCACCGACAGTTTCACACGAGCGAGTCACGCGGTCTTGGTGAATACGTGTCGATTTCTGAGCCGCTTAAAAAGTCATCCCACGTGGGATTTGTGTGGTGGGTTTCTATTCGGTGTGTGCGTCGTATGATTCGTAACCTACCTGTGTCTGCATAAAAAAGAAGGGATAGAAGCCCGGTCGGGAGTGTTATTATACTTTATACTTATTGGATTTGTTTTAGTTTGGACCTATAATTATTATTTATCCGCCAGATTTGGACTGAATATTAATTCTTTTAATGGAAAATCTTTTTTTTTTTTTTAAATTTAAAGTGAGCTCAATAAAATTGCTCTGGTTCTCATCCTCCTCACTATCTTTATCAATAAAAATATTTAGGGTTTATATGTTTTGTTTGGTGGGTAAAGATTCTTAGACCATTTTTGTTTTGGAATTATTTTTCTGTATCGAACCGATATAAGAAACATGTTCGTAAAATTCCTAAATAAAAAAGAGTTAATCTCAATGAATATAAAAATACTCCTGTCAACTCACAAAAAAGAAGGAAAGAAAAGGAGAAGATGAACAGTGATCGATATACATACCGCTGTGCATGCATGAAATGTATAGACTATAAAGTATGATTTTTCTTTCTCGTATTTTATTTCCTTTTTGATGAGTGGTTAGCTCGTCTTAACTAGCAATGGGATTATACAATGTCTTATTTGCTATCTTTTCGATAACAAAAGTCTCTTTAATTAGTAAAAAGGTGTAATGATTAAATTAGTGAGATTAATTACCATCATTGTGTAATTTTAGGGTTTCGAGCAATTGGGTTATAAGGCATGTATGATTAGGGACAAGATGCCGACCAATTGGCATATAAAAATAGGGTTTTTGGGAAATGCTTTGCCTGTCTCCGGTTTCATGGAGTTTTCTGTGGGACTGTGGTCAAAATCGAGCAGCATGTGATAATGAAACAGGAACACTTTTCTGTACTTTACACTACAAAAACAAAAATGGTGACAAAATGTGGTTAGAAATACTAAGTTCTGGCCAGAAAATTTCAGCCGCGTCTCTTTTTATTAAGGCACCAAGACTTTCAGCCTTTTGTTTTGGAATCTCTACCCAAGGAGTTAGGAGGACCAATAAAAGCATATCCAGTATTCTTTCTTCAGCTCACCAAATTGGACTCCTCATTTTGAAATGAGAATTTTGTTTGATTCATGAAAATTATTTTCTTACCATGTGATGTTGTTTGCATTCTCTAAAGCTCGCATGAGTGGTGTTTATTTTTTAAGAATATTTTTCATTTGGTAAGTGAAGGAGTTGCTATGTATTAAAATTAGATTTTCCAAATTATAAATAACTTAAAATATTTAACAACTATAAATACCACAGATGAATCAAATGTTAATTAAACTTCCTATCGAGGTAACATTCTCTTCAAGTGGCTGGTAAACGTCGTCGTTGTAACTTGATAATAAGTTATTTGATCTCTAGGACTTCAATGAACTAGATTCTTTGATTCTCTACTTAAAAAGGGACCAAACTATGTGTTGCATCATTTCCATTGGCTTCTTTCCATAAGGAAATTATTAGCTTTCCATGGAATATAAAATTATTCTTCAAATTTTCATTTTTTTTAACTAAAATTCCATCGAATCCTTACTTGAAATATAAAATCTTACCAAATTTCTTTTAAAAAAACGCTTGAGAAGGACATTGAAAATTGCAGCGCACCATATATGCTTGTTTTTTGTTTCATACATAGAGAATCACATGCACACACCATCTTTAACAAGTAACATGCAAAACATTGTCTTGGAAGTCAAAAAACCTGCTTGCCTGCTTTGATAATGGCTTCCCATTTTCCATTGACAAATATGTTCTGGTCCAGCCAGTGGATGCCGGGTCTACATACGTTGTCTATCACCATACAAGTCGAATTTTTTTTTATTTTTTTTTACTTATTATTTCTTCTTGTTTCTTCTACGTTGTAATCCCATCATTTTCGCCCTAGAAATTGATTATGGATGGACTAAATATACTAGTAAAAAAACCTCCATCAAAGGGTGGTAAAAGGTCCTTGTATCAGTTAGATGCTTAATTAAATTGGAAAATGAAAACCCAACCACCTATTAAAGAACGAGGTGTCGAAATAAGGAGAAATCTGAAGAAATTGATTAGTGAATCGACAGCCGAGCTTCCAAAATCATATAAAATATCGTACCATGAAATGTTATTGGCAACTTAATTTCTGATTAATCAAGCAATCTCCTGTAACTAGTTGCAATGATTTCGATAGTTACTTGATTGAGGTTGTGCTAATTCAGCCCTCAAGAAATGTTGCGTGATAAAAAGTTTGAGATTTACATAATAGATTTCAAGTTCGAATCAGAACATGTATTTTTTGTAAGAATTTAGAACAACTAAGATTTTACTCGCTCACCTAAACCCATAAAATACACTTTCCAGGAAATGAGTTTCTTCGAATAAAAAAAAATCAAAATTAAACTCAATCTTGTGAATATATTAAAAAAAAAAGATCCAAGAATATCTTGAATGATTCCTTGGGTTAGCATTCAATCTTCAATGGTCATTGGAGATTTCTGCTGCCATGGAAAGCTAATAATTTCCTTATGGAAAGAAGCCAGCGGGAATGATGCATCACATCATGTATAGATGACAAGCACGTCAGCACCATCGGCAATAATATGAGATAATCCAGCAAAAAAAATAGCCTTTAAATCTGCATTAATGCACAATTTTAGTGGTGTTTCATAAGTCACTTTTCAAATCAAAAGCACTGGATAATGCATGGCTTGCTGAGTGCCATACTTTCGATTCTATTTTGTTGTTTTATGATAATTAATTAAGATCCAAATAAAATTCATGCTTGATTTCTTAATTAATCCTTTTGCTTCTAGAGCATTTGAGAATGACAATTGATTGCAGTTTCCATGGTTATATATATAATTTGTTTCATTTTACACGTGTTTATATGAATGAGAAATGTATAGGGGGTGGGGCTAGACTAATAAATTTTAATGAAAAAAGACATTAAAAATCAAATTTTAAATGATTATATAAAAAATATACTCACTTTTCAACTAGATTAATCCTTTAATTTTATTTTTCATAAATTGAAAAGGCATATAATAATAAAAATTCATAAATCGAAAAGGGCATATAATATATTTATCTCAAAATCAATTTAAATCTTGATTTAGATTAAAAACCTTTCTTTGTTAGAAAGGTTTTTGTGTGTGTTTTGAGATGGCCATAGTAATTTATATTTTGATAATAATTTAGTTAGTGGTCATATTCTAAAACTAATAACAAAAAATAAAATAAAAATGCTGGTATCATGTCGTGTCGGATATGGCATCATAGGCGGGACCAGTTCCTCGACTGTCTATTCTAAACAGTTGGACCTGGTGTCAGTGGGTGATCCATCTCATCACCATACATACATCTCATCACCATGCATCCATCTCATCACCATGCATCCATCTCATCAGTACCATACCAAGAGCCTTCATTTGGATCTGCAGACTTCTTGCTGGTCTTGTTCTTCTTTTGAACCGATGAATCGATGAATCAAGCCATGTTCCAAGCTGGATGAACAGCTAATGCCTCGCTCGGCTCCACCATTGACTAATAACGAAGTCAATCTTGGCATCACTACTAGTCATTTATTTAGTGGAATTTATTAGCTGGTCTAGTAATATGTTTCACAGACTACACACTCGATTTCATGAGAGCAATATTCTATCCCAAATGTCTGTTAATTTATATTATTTTTTTATTAGGTGATTTTAAAGATATATTTAAGAAAACGAACTAATAAGATTCAATATTTCAATATCTAAATTGGAATTTACTGATGATTTTGTAGAATTTTCACCATCTAGCTTTGCCTCTCATGTGCCCTACAGCAGCATATGCTGACATGCAAAAATCCCCGTCGCAGAATACCCTCCAAACAAGCCCTATCAAAAGAAACAAACATTATCCAAGGAAAACAAGTGTGGAACACAAATAGGCTTTATCAACATGGAGAATTGAAAGGAAAAACAGCTGAAACAAAGGACTAGAGCTTGGAATCACCATGGCAGCCCCAAGCTGCCATTTTCATTTCACAGTTCATAAAGTTTCTAAAAATGTGATAACCAGGCCGTTTATCTCCTGCTCAATGCAACCTTCTCAGAGTAATATTAAGGTAACAATTTAATCACCCTCCTTTTGTACTTAAAGTGGAGAAAAAAGTACAATACTTTCTCTGTGTCTCTCTGGTGGGTAATTCTAGGTGGTTATAAATGGAGCAGCAAAGGAAATAGGAAGGGCAGCAGTAATTGCAGTAACTAGGGCAAGAGGAATGGAGGTGGCAGGTGCTATAGATTCCCATTTTGTAGGAGAAGATATCGGGAAGGTTTCAGTTTCTTTTTTCTCGTTTTGATCCATAATTGTATGCCCATTGATCTATAATTCACCTTGTGTTCAACCATTAATCCTTTCTTTTCTTGGCCGAAGTAGCTTTGTGACATGGAAGAGCCTCTTGAAATACCAATAATAAATGATCTTACTATGGTATTAGGTTCCATATCTCAGGTAATTCTATGATTAAAGTAATTAATTAGTCTCCTTTTCCGACCAACAAAGTTCATCGATTGAGCAATTTGTGATATCTTGGCATGCAGTCAAAAGAAACAGGAGTGGTAGTTGATTTTACTGATCATTCCACAGTTTATGACAATGTCAAGCAGGTTCATTTGCTTTCCATTTTGAAATTTATTTATACATTTTCATCATCAATTACTACTAATCATAGGCTCTTTTTTTTTTCAATTGGGTGATTCTCATTAGGCAACAGCATTTGGCATGAGAAGTGTGGTGTATGTTCCTCGGATTAAACCCGACACGGTTGGAGCATTATCTGCATTCTGTGACAAAGCCAGCATGGTGAGCACAGGGTGAGCTAGATACCATATAATTACAGCTCAAATTTGGTGATTTTAGGACTGATAGAAGCTTCTGCTATCCATCTCAGAGCATTTTTTTCTGAAATTTTTTGTTGACCGCGGAAATGACTGCAGGGTTGCCTGATTGCACCAACCCTGTCCATTGGTTCTATACTCCTTCAGCAAGCTGCCATTACAGCTTCCTTTCATTACAACAATGTAGAAATTGTTGAATCAAGAGCAAATCCAATAGTAAGTGATAGGAAATTTTTTAATGTATTTGTATCGAATCAGGTTAAGAAGAGTGCGATTGCGGTAGCTTTTCAAAGTGCTTTTCGTGCCGAAATACATCAAAATGATGTTTTTTTATTTTTTTAAAATCATTTTTGACATAAGCACATCAAAATGATCTAAAAAAACCAAACCATATTCATTTAAAATGAAAAAAAAAATCAAATTTCGGCAGAACACCGATTGAAACGCACAGCCAAACGGGCTCTTAATGTCTTTGGTTCACAGGATTTTCCGTCAATGGATGCTGTTCAAATTTCAAAGAACCTCTCTAACCTGGGTCAGATTTACAACAGAGAAGATATATCTACAGATGTTGTGGTAAGGTTTTCTTTCTTGCTTAATAACCATGGTGGAGATCAATCAAGAAGGTTTAAGAACTATAAACATTTATAGTTTGAAGAATCGATGTGATGACAAATTGTATAATTTTCATCCTGCAAGGCAAGAGGCCAAGTTCTAGGAGAGGATGGTGTTAGGGTACATAGCATGGTCCTACCAGGGCTACCCTCTAGCACAACTGTTTACTTCTCTGGCCCTGGAGAGGTATGTTTTCAGCTTCACTATTCCCATTTTCTGTAACCTGTAAAGGACCAATCCAACCATTTTTGCCGATGGCCTCAGGTTTACTCTATCAAACATGATATCACTGATGTGAAATCCCTCATGCCTGGCCTACTCTTGGCTATCAGAAAGGTCATCCGACTTAAGGTAAACCAATTCCAATAGCATTCATCCCTTTCTTTCGAGAAATTATTGTTAAGGAACTATCTCATCTAAAAGCTTAAACTGTTAGACGAGGTCCTAAAATATGATTTATATTATTCTCTAACACCTCCCCTCAAGTCAAAGCTTTTTGGGCTCGAAACTTACACAGGCCTACACTATATTGTGCTTGATTTTTTTTTATCAAATAGAATGGGGGTGGTGAGATTCGAATTCGTAACCGTTGGGTTAACAACGCTCTGATACCATGTTAAGGAACCATCTCACCTAAAAGCTTAAACTGTTAGATGAGACCTAGAATATGATTTATATTATTCTCTAACAATTATGAAACACTTGATTCGCATGGACAACAGCAATTTGGCTGAATGGCTCTGCAAACGCCATTGTTATAACCTGGTTTTTTCGCTTCAGTCCTTTTCAAAGTTCAGCCATTAATACATGTCTTTGTTATCATGGCAGAATCTAGTGTATGGCTTGGAGAAATTTTTGTGAGCAGCCAAACATCCTTCTTCGGCTTCTGCATGGAACCTAATATTCTGGAATAGCTTACAGTTTAGGAAGAAAAAACCGTGTCATCCTGTGGACAAATGTTGCAGAAAGGGAGGGAGAAGAAGATTTTGTTACTTGCTACTTTGTGATGAGCACATCCTGTTATTTTCGTTGACTTTGAAATGTATGTTATTCAACAGACTAATTTCATGGTTCTGAGCTTCTGAATTTTTGAGATATAACATGAGGAAGGCTTGTTTAAGGTTCCATATAACTGGTTTGATCAAAGGTAGGGGTGCCTAGCAAATTTGATGATTTTCATGCTTGATATCTATTTGGTTGCTTTGTAATTACAGAACAAACAGAGCAGTTTAAGCTTCAATTAGATTAACAAAATTAAGATTTTCCCTCAAACGAACAACGGCTTTTACAGCATTTCATGCGATCATATCCAGTTGGGGTCGGTTGAATTTGCCTTTAAACTGCAACTTCACACTGTAACTAGAGGATTCCTGAAAATTTTACTTCTACGAAGCTAATTTATGTTCTTTCAAGAAGCAAAATTCCATGTTAATAATCTAATTCACTAAGGGGTGATTGGCCGTATCACGATGATTTAATCTTCAGGAAAGGTCAAGGGAAATTCGCTAAATGTTTTCAACCTCAACGGAAAATCCTCTGAATAAAAGCTAGCGTATTTATTGTGATAAACAAATCTGTTTAAATATAAGTTTCCTAAGCTATGAGATGTGTTGCATGGTGATGGTATTCTTTCAATCATTTTCTTGTTTACAGGAATAATTCAAAAGAAATTCTAGCTATCATGTTCAGCAGAAAACATGTTTCCTTTTTAATAGATCATTGGCCTGTTTGGGACAGCTGTTGCTGTAGCTTTTCAAAATGCTTTTCGTGCCGAAATATATCAAAATGATGTTTTTTTTATTTTTTAAAAATCATTTTTGACATCAGCACATCAAAATGATCTAAAAACACCAAAACATATTCATTTAAAATAAAATAAAAATTGAATTTTTTGGAAACAGCATTTCAAAAACTGTCCCAAACAGCTTCCATATATGGGATACTGAGATTGGCGCAACTGGCCAAGTGACATTCATCCACAAGTTTGAGCTTAAAAGAGCCTCCCTCACTTCCTTTGATTTGCAGAGGAAATCCAGTAAATATTCTGTTAACGTCTATCACTGTAGTTTAGACATTGCTTCAAATTTCTGGTTTTAGCAAGGCAACCATCACTGTGTCAATAACTATGCATGGACAAAATATTCAAATCACATTCCAGCATCAGCAAATCGGCAACAGAATGGCTTCCGGAAAACGGCGAGCGACAGACCAAACTGCATTCTACAACACCATTGTTAACCAGCAGCATACAGAAAGAACAATGGAATCCAGATCTCTTGGATAAATGATCTTGGCATTACAAGAGGTGCACCATCGCTGGATCAATTTGCATGTTGAGTTGCCTCCACAATACAGAAATTGGGTTCGTTTGAAAAGGATAATAAATTACAACAAGAAATGCCAAAATTTAAAATATAATCCCAAGATGAACCCAAGAATAATCGAAAATTACAAGGAGAAGTTGGGATTCTGTTTTAACAAATGGAAAATATAAGAAAGTATAACTTGAGGAACCCAAAGTGAAAAGGCTTACAGAGCTTTCTTGAAGTAAAAATGACCATGGAGCTTCAAGCAAAACATACATCTGAACGAAAAATGTATTTCACGCCCTTCGTAACATTCCGAGCTTCATGCAGCATACACTTGTCCCCATGAATATGCAGGAGAGCCATCCCTTCAACAGGAGCCACCTGCAGAGTTCAGATGGGTATCACAAGAGTCAAGATAATGCACAATGGATTGACTAGAACTTAAACTCATCCATAAGGGTAAGAAAAACAAAAACGATTGTTGAACAAGGAGGAAATACAAATGTAAGGGGAAAAAAAACAGATTTTCAAAGATAAAATACAAGGGATTTACATCTGCCACAACACTATTCCTTGATCCATAGAAGACGGTCTCTCCTCCAACTAGAGGCTCAGAGGAAGAATCCTTCTGGCTGTTCTGATCAGTTTTAGTTTTGGCTTTAGCAGCACCACTTAAATATATTAAAAGAGTATAATGAGTGCGCTTCCCATCACCTAGATTAACACTTTCATCAATATGTCGTCCAAAGCGCTGACCAACCTTGTACCTGAAAAGGTAGAAAACACATAGAATTCCAATTAGCATGAAATCCCAAACTATACAGGAGGCACAAAGACTCGGTCTTTACTTCTTATAACAAAGCAAATGACAGAACAGTAAAAGCACGCAGATGATACAGATGTTTCTATGCTACAACTAACTGAAAATCAACTCAACTCCACCAATATGTAATTCTAAACAATCCCGGATCTTCCCTGAGATAGTTAAGTTATAACAGTTTTATGGTTGCTTGCAACTCATTGATAAGTCTCACACACAGAAGACTTCCATATACAAATTCATAGCTCGCAGATGTTTTATAAAATAGCTAGTTATGCACAACTACCTAAATTCACCAAAAGAATTGTGATTCCTTATTGTATTTTGCTATTCATATACACCTGAATCATCTTAATATATTTTCTTAATCGCTTGATAACAAATACATGCTTTTAGCTTTGTTGATTAGCGTGCATGGAAACCATAGATCACGGGTTTGGGAGCTGATGGGCTCAATTATTTTCACAAGTGTGA
Source organism: Salix arbutifolia (assembly GCA_025169955.1). NCBI lineage: Eukaryota > Viridiplantae > Streptophyta > Magnoliopsida > Malpighiales > Salicaceae > Salix > Salix arbutifolia. Next base: position 13,134,848 of record CM045916.1, on the reverse strand, counting down.
CAGACGACCATCACAATTTATTTATTTTCAAAAAAAATAAGGAGCTTAATAAAAAAAACCAATGCAGGACCAAGCGTGAGGCCCTAGCCTTAGGCCCACGTGCGACTGAGCTGCTAAGAGTGAGCCAGGCACTAGGCTAGTCCCTGCTGTTTCTTTTTTTTTTTCCTTTTCTTTTTTTCACTTTTTTAAACTGAAAAAAAATTACAGTATTCACTTACTCTTCAGTTTTGACATAGTTCTTAAAAACTATTATAAATTTTTATAGTAATTTTAATTTTTTTTTTCAATTATTATGCATCTGATCTGAAAGTAATAATAAATTGTTCATGAAAATTTTATTGAAATTAGTTTTTTATTATTAAAAATTTTAAATGGATTTTGAACATGATTTTATCACATTTATGATTTTTTTAGCTTTCGATCACACAACATATGATAATACTATTTTGATATTTTTTGTTAATTTGCTTTAACAATCATTAAAAAAAACAGAAACAATGATTCGAGTTAAAAACATTATGGCAGCTATAATAAACAAGAGATACATTAAAAGAAAAAATTATTTTGATAAAAATTCAAAACAAATGTATTTTCGAGTTTAATAACAATGCCAAAATTTTACATTTAAAAAATACACTGCAGGCATACAGACTAGTTAATATCTATATGAAATGGTATAAAACTACCATATATCTCTATAAAAATTGAGAAAAAATGCAGGACAAAAATTCAACAAACCTGTAGAATCTGATATTTGGATTCAAGCCGACAGCAACCTTTCCCCGAATTTTAATGTCAGAAAACAACTTGCTTAGTCCTGACTCCCATATTGCATTTGCAAGAACAGGATCGTTGACAGAAATTCTATCATTATCTCTATAAGCTTCACCATGCGCTGGACCCAGACTCCCTTGGTGAGCAAAACCAATAGATTCTGCAACTTTAACAAATGCCTTTGATTCGGCAGAGGAGAAGAAGTCTTGCACCTGAACATATTACACAAATTAAAACTATTTCAATCATAAATTTGGACAAGAAAAGCAGTTAAAAGAAAAAATCGCTTCTACAATCATATATATTACTACCCTTTATGTCTAACTAAAGATGAAGAAAAAAGAGTATTACAACATAAGTCAAGGTCACACATCCCACTATAAGAAATTCAAAAAATTCCTCACTTTATACAGCTGAACATGGAGTTGTAATTTTCGGGACACACTGAATGTCTTTAGTCCGCCCATTTGCTTCAGCCAGAGACTGCATTTTCTTATGGTTTTTTTCTCTTTTTAAAAACATTTCATTACATAACACATTCACGTGATACAATCTTACCTCATAATCTCAATTCACATCAAACTTGATCATGTAGATAACCCATATCTATTATTTTTTATTGCAGAAAACCCAGCAATCGAATGGGAAACCTTCCCTCCCTAGGAAACTATGGATACATTATAAAATTCTTTGACCTCAGCTTATCAAACTAACATCGTATCTGAGCTCTAAAACATTCCATAAAAAAGGTAAAAAACTATTATTATTAACCACATAATCATTCAATAATCTTAAACCCCACACAACTCATCTCACAAAATGAAAAGTTCTCAATTCTCAAACCAGGTTCCTGTTTAAACAACTCAACACTGTCAAAACTCAGAGATTTAAACTCTATCTAAGCCCCCTCATTCTCATATCTATTTTTCAATTTCACACCTTTATACTCAATTCCCTACCACGATTACAAGAATCCATGTCAAAAAATACTCAGATAAAGTAAATTTGAGCAAGAATTCATTCAAAACTTCAAAAACCAAAGCGGGCATGATTGTAAATTTGCAATTGCTAAATCTTGACCATAAATATGAGAAATATGTCCAGAAGAAAAGGAGAAAACTTACAGTAAATAGATCCGTGTCTTTGAGAGGAGTAATTCGGAGATTCTTTTTGGGTTTAATGAGAGGCCACTTCTCTACTTCTTTTCTATCTCCCATCTTTCTCTTCTTCGTAATTCTGCCTGCTTTTTCTGCTTCAGCCATTGTTGGCCAGCTCTTAACTCGTGTTACTGTGGGCTAATAATATACCGATAATATAGTTTCAGGCTACAATTAATAAAGATGGGCCTTTATTAGGCCTGCTCACTTTGAACTTACAATCAACAAGCCCACAGTAATTCTATTAGTCCCTAACTAGCTAATTGCCCGCGATCCATTTCGGGGCGGGATAAAAAAGAATTTAAATGTAAGGAAAAAAAAATTAAAAAAATGACGCAGTGAAAATCTTTTTTGGTATTATTATTAAACCATTGAGTGTTAAATTGCAATAATTTTATAGAAAATAAAATAAAACAATTGAAAAAACCCAGATGTAATAATGGCATACGGTAGGCAAATGAGAAGGGTCTCTCTTTTTTTCTTGTAAACCAAATTTTACAGTATAGTTTTTATTATTAAGTTAAAAAAAATATAATCCATAATGTGGGATAATTATTATTCCAAAGAAAAAGAGAAGGATAAAAAGAGGAACGCTTTCTTCTGAGGAGTGCGAATCCAACACTGGATGCAACAACCACCTGCTGCCACAACTAATCACATCATTCATCAATTTCTTTTTTCTCCATTTTAAGCCAATCAAATCTCTCCCTCCAAAATTCATTCTCACCGACCTTCCTTTTATTTTAATAAAAATTATTTTTCTGCAACATATTCTTTTCATAAATATTAAAAAAATAACGTAGGACTCATGACAAGGTTGATTCAAGAACAATTTTTATTTTTTACAGCATTGCTAATTTCGATTGTTCTTTTGTTTCCTTTAATGGACTACTAATTCCAATTGTTAAACCATGTCTGTTAAAGAACAGCTGTTGTTATTATTTTTTATTTTTTAAATTATTTTCATAAAATCAACTTTAACCAGTTTATCGTGCAGTCACAACAAAGGCACGGACAAACACCGGCTCGCCGTGCAAGAAGACCCACGTGACACGGTCTCTGCCCAGTGGTCGATGTGACTGTCACTTCTCTTGTCGAGATTTTATTGGTCCTTTGTGAAAGTCATTGTACGATGATTGGATGTCTTAAATATCACTTTCCATATTTTATTTATTTATTTATTTTCACTTGATTCTATTTTATTTTATTTTTACTTTTGGTATAGTTTTTATAAATTATTTTACGTTGTTTTTAACTTTTAGCTTTTAATTTAAATATGGTCTAAATTATATAATTCTTAACTTAAATTAAAATTTTATTATAAAATAAAAGTTATCGATCACTTTTTTTTTTAATTGAAAACATGCCTTTTCCTTTTGTTTTTTAAGTGTGTTGTGGAATAATTACTAATTTTAAGTTTATATAATTCTCGAATGAAGTTATTTTAATTTTATATAATTACTAATTTTATAATTTATAAAATAAGTTAAGATACATATAAACTGACTTATACATTCATATTAATAAAAATAAAATATCTTTTATAAGTGAATCCAGCTATCATGCCTTAGGTGACTACGTAAAAACAAACTACAATTTTGAAGTTGCACCCTTTGGTATTTTGTAGAATAGGATTTATCTATAATCAAGTTGAATTTATATCTTCAGCAAGCTTTCATTCAATGTAAACTATCATAAAATCTACCAATAACATCTTTTCTATTTTACTATGAGATATAATTTTAACATATTTCATAGTTGAAAATAATCATTTTACAATAACAGTAAAAATAAAATTAAAACGAAGTAGTATCAAAATGTTAATCAAATGATAGTGTTACGATTTATTTGTTTTAGTTAGTATTTGACATGATTCATAGTTGATGAATCACATCAATCCAACAATGCTTCAACTCAAATCTCAAACAATACATCTATTTTTCATTGAAACTTTCATAATAAAAAATTTCAACAAGCTTATGAATAACATCAACTTCCAAAATTATCCTTGGATTCTAAAATGGAGCGAAGTACAAAAAGTTTTATTATCTCATCGTTAGATATATAATTTAACTCTTACTTATTATTAGAAGATGAAGATTTTTATAAATATATGAATGAAAAATGTTTCACTTTACACATGTTTAGCTAAAAAAGACAAGGGTGCCTTTTTTTTTTTTGTTGTTGATAATAGGATTTTTATAAGATGGGTTATTAGATTTATTTTGTTTCCCTTTTTCTTACCTGGGCTACAACTCACCATGCCCTTCAATTAACCCCTGCCTTTAAACATCAATTTCTAGTTTGTTAATAATTATAGTTTATTATGGATTTATTTGGTATTAAAACAAATCCTCCTATAAAAGTTAATGTGCACTTAAACTCACGACTACACTTCATTGTAATATTGTAATTATAAAATTGTTTTTGGACAAGACATTATTTGAATTAGGCATTGAGGATAAAATTAGTTTTTCACCATAATACAATTTTATTTTACAAATTATATGGGGTTAGATTGGGAATTTTACCTTTTTATCGTTAAATTACTAATTTAACCATAAAGTAAAATAAATTAATGCATGTTGCTCATTCTTTTTGTATTTTTATTTTTTTAAATAGTATAATTACTTTAATGCCTTTAAAAACAAAACTAACAAAAATCTCAGTCAATACCTCTTTTCCTTTCATTTTATGTTGGGTTATTATAAATCACATAGCACACGTTAGTGTGTGGACTATCTCGTGTTGTTTAGGTGATGGGTGAAGGCTCACTTAACCACAAAAATCTCCATTTCAGATGATTTTTGAAAGGTCTCAATGTTCTCAAGCCACTAATGTGACAAGTGTTCCAAGATTCTTTTTCTTTTTTATTTAAGTGTCAATGAGTGTTTGTTTTTTGTTTCTCTTTCTTTCTCTTCCTATCTTTAACTTTGCAATGGCCTTTTAAGAAATCACACCAACCCCTTTGATTTATTGTCCCTTTATATCTAGTCTTGTCCTTTTGATTATTATTTCTGTTATTATTGAATAAGCCATGAAATTATAAGTGTTTTTTAATTTTATCCTTTTTTAATTTTTAGTTGTTTAGACTTGATTCATATTTTTTTGTTTGCTATTTTTTTTAAAAAAATATTAAGCTATAGAATTTTTTTTTAATTTCACCTTTCTTTATTTTTTTAAATCTTTTGAATTCTCTTCCTATTACTTGTATTTTGTTTAAGACCATTTTTTAGGTTTTTTTTTTGAATTTCATCCTCCATAAGTTTTTTTCCTTTCAAATTTAAACTCGTGTGTGTGTGTGTGTGTGTGTGTGTGTTCCTTGACATTTTTTTAGATATTTGTTTTGCAGCTTTCTTTTTGTTTCAAAGGCGTGTGGTTGACTTTTGTTTTTTTAATTAATTAATTTTAACTTTATCATTAAATATTTAATTTATTAAAAACTGGACTTGCTACTTTTCTCTTTTCTTTATATAATATTATCTCAATTTTATGCATATGATCACATGTTTTATGGATTAACTCTAGCTAGATAAAATATCTTTTTGTTGTTATGGAGTTAATCCTAAGTTTTGAATTAGGATCCTTGGTTTCAAAGGTTAATGTCAAGTAACTTTTTTTTCTTGACTTTTTAAAAATTTAACTATTTCAATTTTATTCCTTAACATTTATTTATTGGAAATTAATCTTCCTTTTTGTTCATTTAATTTATATTAGCTCATCTCAATTTTATTTCTTACAATTTCCTTTGTTATCAATTTTTTCCTGTCAAAATTTATCCTTATATTGTTTTCTTTGGCATATCTTCTAAATTGAATTTTTTTTGCAATTAAATTGGTTAAAAATTACATTTTCTAATTGAATTTGGTTTAAGATTTTCTTGGTCACGAGGGTTGCGGGGTAACCCATGTTTACTTGTATTTATTTCCATTGATGTTTTAAATTTATTCTCTTTTTTTCATTATTGTCCTTAATATTAAGTTGATTGATAATAGAATTTTATGATATAATTCATTTTACTTTGAAATGCATTCAACCTGGTATCATGATAGAGTTAGAGATTTTTCATATTGATCCAAGTGAGCTTGAATTGAGTTTTTTTAACTTTTCCTTATTTTTTATCATTCAAAATTATATTTACTAGAGATCTAGCTTCATCTCTTTTCTTTTTTCTTTTTCTTTTCATGGAGTTATCATATTCTCATTTAATTTATAATAAATTGGCATTCTAATGTTTTTTTTACATGTTTGTTTTATGGGTTTATCATAGTTTTGTCACTAGTCTCAAACTTATGAGTTAACTAAGTTTAACTGGGTTTTTTAGTTTTCTTTTTTCTCTATTTTTTTAATCATTAAATTGTTTAATGATCGACTTAGATTGTTTTTTAAAACCTTTTTCCCCTTGTTATATTTCTTTTTTGTTTATTTATTGTTGTTGCATTTTTTTATTACATGTTTAAGAATTACTAGTTTAATCAATAACTCAAATCTCATCTTTTTCCTTGACATTGTTTTCTGACATTGATTTTTTTGTCTATTATAGTTTATGCACCAATAATGTTCATGTGAAAATCTATTAAATTGAAATAACAACAAAAACAACTATATATTTAAGATCCAATTTCATGGAAAGTGGTTTTATTTTTTAAAGTCATTTTCATGGAAAGTTAGTTATTTTGTGATATTTGATAAATAAAAAATTAAACCCTTTTATAATTTATATATGTTATGGAAAATAAATTTAAAAATAATCTATTGAAATTTTAATTTTGTTTTTTCAAGTTTATAAAAAAAATAGAAACCAAATCTAATAGATAAAAAGATTGAAAGAGGATGAAATTAAAAAAATATAAATTTATAATTTATTTCAAATGAAATAATAAAAATCAAATTGAAAAATATTTAAAAAAAACATAAATTATTTTGTATTAAATAATTAATAATTAAAAGAATAGAAACCAAATTTGATAGATAAAAAACTTTAATTTAAAAAATATATATTTAAAATAAAGATCAAAATTGATATAAAAAATAAATTATAAATAACGAAATAATAATAATAATAATAATAATAATAATAATTTAGAACAAAATTAATGCAATAAGAAAATTAAAATAAAATCTGATTATCAAGGCGTGTATGTTTGTGTCTACACAGTACACACACATACATATTAACTATACCTGGAGCTCAGACTCAAGATTTTTGGAGCTGTCCTGTATATTTTTGTATCATTTCAAAACGATACTAGTATAGATGAACTTTTATAGCTCTAGGGTTTCATGGAGAATCTTTAATAACCTGGTTTAAACTTTTTAAGGATTAATACATAAACTAGGAGGAGATGGGGAGGGGAAAGATTCAAATGAGAAGGATAGAGAATGCAAGCAGCAGGCAAGTGACTTTCTCCAAGAGAAGAAATGGGTTGTTGAAGAAAGCTCGTGAGCTATCAATTCTCTGCGATGCAGAAGTTGCAGTCATCATATTTTCACAGAATGGAAAACTATATGAGTTTGCAAGCACTGATAAGTGGGTTTCCTTTCCCTTTTCCTTCCTTGATTACTTTGACTTTGTTTTCGATGATGCATAGTACTGCTCACAAAAAAAATTATTCTGTATTTTTTTTTTTAATAACATAACTGGTTTCAATGGTAGAGTTAAGACAAGTTTGTCTACGATGTTGTAGGGATCCTATATCCAGGGAAGTGGTGAGATTTCACTTCATTTGTACCATATAGATTTACTTACAGTCCTTTTAGATTTTCACTTTAATGGTGATACTGTGAATCAGATCGATGGCCAGCTAGGTGGAGAAATTTTTGTCATCAAAGGCCATATCCTTGATTTTATTTCCTTTTCCTTTCCTCTTCAATCTTGATATTGTTTCAAGCACACCTTGTCTCTTTGGCTCTATACTTATTTTCTGATCTATGTCATCTAGGGTTCAAATTAATGTTTTCTTGAGGTTTTTGCTATGTGAGAAAAATGGAAGCTAGCTACTGTACTTCTGGTTTTAGCCAATTGATTTCGGTTCTCTGTTGTGAGATTCTGGTTTAGGCACCTCATTTTCATTCTAAAGGTTATAGAAACTGGATTCAAACGAATCTACCAACACTTCTATATTGTCATTCTTCTCCTTCTAATAATAATTTTAAGACCACAGGTTTTAAACACTTTGTAGTTTAATTGATGGGTTCTTTAGTTATAGTAACATCGATCTTTTCTCCCATTGTATCTTCTGCTACCATTGAATTTCGATGACTTTGCTTTGGATTGTACTGTGTATAGTGTGCTCTATCTTGTTCTTGTCCGTGTGTGATATTGAAATGCTTGTAAAAGATGTATTCTGCCTGTTTATGTGTTTGGGTCAATCTCTGGCCAAAAGTAAAGAAGTATCGTGATTCATAATCTTCCTGTTCCTATGATTTCATCCATTAGCCGCTACTCAGATTCCTTTCACTATATCCGAGAATGCATGCTTTGTTGCAAAAATTTATTCCTGTGTAAGTATCTATATGTTATCCTAAGTTGTGTTAAGAACAAAATCGAGAGAAGATTGAAATGAGAAACTAGTTCCTTGTAAGAAAAACCATTCTTTCTGTTAGTTTAAATGCTTTTCTCCATTAATTATCATTGACCTTCAAGACAGAATAAAGATTTAGGTGAAGAAATTAATATGATTTCCTTCTTATTTGGTTTCATAGTACATATGCTTAGATCCTGGACATTTTAACCACAAATTGCGCCTTCAATTTTTGTTCAGAAAAAGTTTTAATCCCATCTTTTATTTTAGTAATGTTAATCTTTCCAAAAATTATTCTCGAAATCACTTTCTGAAAAATCTCATGCATGCTATACATCTCTAACGATCAGATTTTTTATGCAAATATTCCTTTTGTAAGATCATCATTAATCATGAAAACGAAGCTGAACAATAAATCCCACTTGATTCATAAGCTGGTATGATTGATCAAACAGAACTGATATCGTTCACAAGTTGTTAAAACTATGTCTACTCATAGCAAGATCATCGAAGGGATGTGTTTTGTGGTTATAAATACACCATTAAAAGAGTCTAGGCATTGCACCTTCAGCTCCAGTGAATTCTTTTTCATGAAAGATATAGTTTATGTTTAGAAATTGAAACATATGCAGCGCAGGAAGCTATGATGTTCTAGCAATTGCCACAAGACAACTAAATATATATTTATTTTCAGCACATTTTGGCTATAAAATATACTAACTCTTAATCAAACCTAGTCAAGGTTGGGACATGGATGCTATCTACGGGGAGTTTGTACTTGTTGAACAATTTGTTGTTTTCGAGTTATAATCAAGCTAATTGGTTTTACAAGCATTGTGGAGAGTTTCTCCTTTTAATTTTTCCCCTATTCTCAAAGAGATAAAGGAAAGATTCATGAATTGACGACATCTCGTGGTTGGGATTCTTCAGAATGCAAAACACGATTGAGCGGTACCGTATAAATGCCAAACAAGGGTACACTGATAGGATTGATGTGGAACTATACAAGGAGGTTAGCCCTTTTATTTTTTATTTTATGAATCCATATATGTAAAGATTGCCAAGGCATGCAGTGTGACTGTTACTAATTGATTAAGCCAAAGGGGAAATTGCATAAATCGGTGTGCTATTTTATTTGGTTACACTTAATTGTCATATGGTGTTATTATATATTTGCTTTCATTTTTTTCTAATTGAATTACAATCGATATATACATGATCTTATTTTACTTTATAGTCATAGTTGGTATCCAAAATTGAATTTTGCTAGCCGTGACAAGGTCTCTCTTTGAAGTCTAGTTAAAAAGGCAAACCATTTATATATATTTTTCTTTTTATAAATTGTTGTAGATTAATATTCTTAGAGTATCATTTAATAATTTTAAATTGATAAGATTTTTTCATATAAAATTTAAGAGTTTTAATGACCATCAATGACGAAACAATTAAGAACTTTATAACAGATTATTTTAAATACCGTCAATAAAAAATAGATCAATTGAAGAAAAGATTGCATACATCAAAGGATTTCATTACTTCACGTGGTCAAACATGAGATTTATCATAAGATACATGCATTGATTAATGGATGGATCATCGAAGGATATGAGACCTAATTAAGTTGAGCACTCACATAGTCATAAAAAAATAAACGCTCATGTTACAAACTATTACGTACTAACATGGTTGAATTTGAGAATTGACATGGGACATGCTTAGAAGTATATCTTCTTTGAGATTATCTCCCAACCATGACAAGGGTTTCATGATATAGTTAGAACTGCAGACTGCTTATATATTGTCGAGGAAACAAATCAAGCAGTATATTTTGGATTTCAATCCAATAGCCAGCAGAAACGTGCACAAGGTGACATTTTATCGAAAACAAGATCACAAAGCAGTTTTGGTGCAGTTTCCAACAAAAATCATATTGGTTTATGAAGTTGTATCTCTTAAATTGTTATTTAGTTTTTAATTTTCTAGTTTACTCTTTCTGCTTTTGTTATGAAATTAGCTTCTTTTTTGCTGATCGCTATTTTCTCATGGTGATTAATTTGGCATGCAGCAATTAAGATACGAATCAGAAAACATGGCCAGGAAGATTGAGATAATCAAAATGTCGCAACGGTGCATATATAACTTTTTGATTCTTCTTCTCTCAATTTTCTGCATAAAAATTATGCTGGTATACGGATTAAGTCTTACTAAACTTCTGAAATTTGTTTCTTAGAAAGCTTTTGGGGAAAGATTTAGATTCATGTTCTTCTGAAGAGCTCCAAGAAATTAGCAGGCAGCTTGAGATGAGCTTAAACAATATCAGGGCAAGAAAGGTACGTGTTTCTTACGAAACTGTGCCAAATGTAGCAGATAGAAGAAGATTTTTCGATAACCTTGGATTGCCTATTTAGGAGTTCTGATTTTTTTATTGGTTATAATTCAGGATCAGTTATTCAAGGAGCAGATAGAACAATTGCAGGCAAAGGTAACAAGATATATTTTATTGCCATGAAGATTCTAAGGGCCCATTTGTCCGCGCAGTGCACTGCACTGAAACCTTCAATTTTATGCTCTATGAGCACTAATAAACGGACCTAAACTGAAGATCCATTAATCCAGCTATATAATTGTATTAAAACAATTTCTTATACTTTTTTCGCCATTCTCATTTCAGGAAAGGTTTTTGTTGGAAGAGAATGCAAGGTTACGCAAGCAGGTAAACGCTTTATTTTTTGTTCTATAACATTTACTTCTCTAAACCTAATATGCATTCTTGCATGTTAATGGTTATATCCAAGTGCCAATATCCTAGTCTAATGGATGTCCACATACCTGCCCCCATCTCGTTTACCCCTCAGATTTTTATTTTAAACTAGTTTTTATATATCTAAGTATACATTGAATGTGAAGATTTTATTTGGAAGACATGGGACAGCTACGGTTAGTTTTAAGTACATGTACATGTAAACCTTCATTAGGTTTGGTCTTTTTGCTGTTTATCGCAATTACTTGTTAGTTTTGTTTGAGCAATTTTTTTATATATTATTGTATTGGTGTTGGTCTAGTGTGATGCACAGCCATGGCTGCAAATATCAACTCAACCGAACCAAGCTGTGGCATACTTGAGCTCATGCAGCAAGAGTTCAGATGTGGAGACTGAATTGTTCATTGGAGTGCCACAAATGCGCTGCTTGTAATTATTGTAAGTTCCTTTCAATGTTGAAATAGATTTATATTTAAATACTACATGTTGGAAACAAATAATGTTTTCGATATCATATAATTGTTCTCTGTCATGTAATGTATGGTATGGGATAAAGGAGAAAGTGTACAATGCAATAAAATAACAAGTATATGTTGTCGCTGTATATTCAAGTCTCTTTACCCTAGCTAGCTGGCAATATCTAAGATAAATTGTGAGCTCCATGTGAATGAAAACAACTCGATTGGCGATGAATTCGCTGTAAACCAACTCAAAATTATGGTCTCCTCAAGCTGGTTATGAGTTGGATCCAAGCCACAGCTATCTTGGCCTGCCAGAACATTGCGAATCAAGTTTTCTAGAGAGGTTGAGGATTACCTTCCGATATCCAAGTCAGAAGATAGGAGCTCTGAAAGGTTGTTGTTTATGAAAGTGTTTAATTGCAGAGAACGTTCAGATTCAGATTTGAACAAGAAAATGTAGATGAAGTCCTTTTATTCTAAAAAGGAAAATCATTTATCTATTTTGGAGATCAAGACTACTTCTATAGCCTTTTACTCCTCCAAGTGTGTAACTATGTCCATAATAAGACGAACTGGCTTCTTCCCCGTGTAGTTTTGAACTATTTGGGTATGAAGGTTTAGCCTGGATGGTTTTAAAGGAGTGTGACGTGATAGCAGAAGACTTGTGATTTGCTAACATGTTTTCAGTTCGAGTCAGGAAATGTATCTAGAACAATCAGGGCATTACTTGATCATCTAGATGCACATAAAGTGTGTTTTCTGGAAATGAGATTTTCTCACATCCAAAAAAAAAGTTTAGTTTAGATGGTAATGATGATGATAATGATTAAATGAATCTCTAGAAACAGGTGATCAAGGGTGTGTTCTCATTTAAAATATTTATGTTTTATCTTTGAAGGTGATGACCACTATATTCTGAGTAAGCAAAAAACGTCTTTAATTGGTGTATCGATTTTATCCAGAGTTCTGGGAGATCTTAGCAAGCCTCCTATCTTGGGGTGTTATCATGCTGGTCCAATAGATATGCCGTGGGTGCCCTGTAATCAATAGATATGCCGTGGGTGCCCTGTAATAAATGAAAAAATGTGTGAATGCAAGCTTTATCTAAGCCTTGGATATCTAGATGGGCTTTGCGGCCCATTATGGTTTTGAGTTCATATCTTCTTGAAGCCTCATTTCAAGTATTTAAAACATAAACTATAAAAAAAATAAAAAAATATTTTTTTTCAAATCAAAATCACCTGTTAAAATATTCCTGAAAAACAGTGTACGCTTACCTCCAAACCTTGAGGAATAAGCGGACATGTCTTTGACAATGGTAACAACATTTTCTTTTTAATGATGATAACGTGTGGAGGACCCCTCGGATCCCATCATTTCTAGTGATTTCTTGGAGTATAAGTACGGTTATTTTTAATAAATATATTAAAATAATATTTTTATTTTTAAAAAATTATTTTTGATATCAGCACATAAAAATTATTTAAAAAATAATAATTTAAAATAATAATAAAAAATTAAAGTTTTTTAAAAACAATAATACTGACATGCATTCAAAGGTTCTGTCTGTTTCTGGGCTTACAGGAAATAAAGCTCAAGCTAAATCAACCTGAGGCTGGGCTTGTACTGGTCATGTAATTTAACAGCCCAAGAGACACAGAAGCCACTAGAAAGTTCTATCGAGGAAGGACTGTCCTCGTTTTGCAGCTCAAACCTTTAAGTTTCCAGTTAAACCATTCATGCGTGGTTTTAGCAATTTATTTTGTTTCCAAAACTTTCCTTATTTACAAGAAAGATGCATTGATATAGAAAAGTTGATGCATTATGACTAAGATTAAAGAGTGGTTAATTATTTTTAAAGAGAAATCCTGATAATTAAGACTTGAAACTTTCCTTTAGAATTCTCGAATTACAAAATTTAAGGTGAATGTTTTTTTTTTATTATTAATATGAATATCTGGTTTAGCTTTTATGCACTTCAACTAATTCCACGAACTCTAAAATTAACGGTCATAGAAGCTTCTATTTGTCATTATGTTAACAACCATAAGACTCAAATCTTAGACCACATAAATGTCTTCGTCTTAATACAATACCTAATGGCCAAAAAAACAAAAGAATTCTATATTTTTTAATATAGTCTACTTATTTATTTATTTATTTATTTATTTATTTATTTATGATAAGTGTCAATAATAACCGTGTATTGTTAATGAGATAGTTAAAAAGACCTCAATTATAAGATTAATTAGATCATGATTTTTTTTTTAACTAAATAACCCGTTTATTTTTTATATAATCTGGCAAAGACTAGATCCTTATTTATGGAGCGATAATGACTTGTACCAAGTAAAATATTTTGTATGATTTAATGTTTGTTTAACACTATTTTTAAATAAATTTAAATTTTTTTATTTCATAATTTAAATTATTTTTTATTTTTAAATTATTTTTTATTTTAAAATTATTTTAATGTAATGGTATCAAAAATATTTTTTAATAAAAAAATATTTAAAAAATCAACATCATCTCCATCCAACCCATCTCTTCTCTTCAATACTGCCCTCCGTATATCCTATAACGTATCGAGACAACCACACAGCCAGGCCCTACTCTAACCAAGACAATGACTATTTAGCCCCTAGCAGACGCTCCCCCCTTCTCTGACATGTAGAAAGCTCCATGCAGACAATGACTGGGGCGCACATGATTAGCATGGAAGACTTCCACTGTATAGGAATGAACAAGACAAGATTGTTTCAGGGACAGATAAGACATTAATCTAGTGGGGCCGCGTAAAATCTTTTTTAATATAAAAAAAACAAGAAAAAATAATCTATGATACAAGTTCATTATTCGATTGAGAATTTAAATAATACAATTACAGAATATATAATAATAACAATAAATATAAAAAATTAACAATGATTTTTTAAGAAAAAAATTCAGCCAACTCCAACTATAAAACAATTCACAGAAAAAAACTAAAAAACAAAAATATTTTTGATTAAACGACATCAACTCGAGAACTTTGTGGACATGGACATGATAATAAAATAACATCACGAAGGTCAATCACCGGATCACTTAAAATTAAGAAGAATAAAATTTAAAGAGCAATGGAAAAAAATTGAGAGATATAATTTACAATAATACCCCTTGAAATTACTATAAAAAGCCTTGAATGATAGTTTTGTCTTTAAATGCATCAAAAAAATTACACCATTTTAAAAGTAAAAATACAAAAATACTCTAGTAGTCATTAGATAATTTTATTATATGGTTAAAAGAGTAATTTTGACACATGAGAGAGATAAGATTAAAATTTAAACCCCATACAACCATGTCACAAATACAATGATGACGGTGTTTAATTAACGTGTTAGAAGGATACCAATTTGATTTCCTAATCATCTGAAATTTACGAAAGTGAACATAGCTAATAATAAATACAACGATGACAGAATAAAATATATCTTAATATAATAATAATTTACTTTTATCCAGCTTAAATTTGTGGAAAGTCATATGTTACCATAATCATGTGCTGCTCACTCAAATAAATGATAGTGTATATATATGTATATATATATATATAGCTAGGCTATAGTGATAGCTGGACCACTTTGAATTTGAAAATGGGAGGTCTCTCCCTCTACTTTTTCGATGAACAGTGTCAGGTAGATTCAATATAGATTTTAGAGTTGATGGTCAGGAATATTGTTTAGGGGAATCTGCCAGGTTTGCGCAAAAACTGAATCTGAAGATCACGCCATGACCTCATCACTTGCACACTATTTTATTGCATGAGGGCCATATTTTGCAGCAATTTAATTAAGTGTTTTCTCTGCATTGTCAGAGGTGAAATGTTATTCTATAGAGATAGAGAGAGACACCAGATGTGGATAAATTGAATTAATTATTACACTGTATATTTCAGTAATTATCTCTGTAGTAATTAGACTTGTCCAGCCACTTCATCCGGATTCAATTTTTAAAAAACTAAAACGATGTTGTTTTGAATTTTTATTATTTAATTGAGATGCACAGTGAAGGATGCTTCTTCTCCACTCTAAATTAAATCCCATCTCACCATTTTTAAGATTTGAACCTGAGATGCTAGAGCTGAAATCCCAGGTTTATAATTGCTGGGTTATCACTTGAGCATATATATATATATATTGGAAAATATTTATTTTTATTAAAAAGTTATTGTTCTAAAAGATATATAAATAATAATTCTCATCAACGAAAAAAGGTAGAAATTATTATAGTATTCGGCAAGAGATTTAGCTGTCCTCAGAAATGAGTATTCCACCGAGGGAGGAAATTATAAACCTCCCATCTAATCAATGGAGTCATACTTCACAGAGCTTTCAAGTTACGAATCCTTCAATTTCACACTGTAAAATTTTCCCATAGCAGAAATGAAGCGCCGTTGTCACCATCAGCATTAATGGCCTCATTGAATGGACATGGACATCGATGGATTCCTTCCCTGAAAATGGTGGCCAATAGGCACAAAAATTTCAGAAACCAATGGGTGCTGCTACAAGCAAACAAAAAATGATCTACAAAGGCGCCAGCCTCGCTATAAACAGCTGCTCGATCATTATTTAAGAGCAGTAGGTCAACCATAAACAGTTTATCATCAATTACCCTCTCTCTCTCTCTCTCTCTCTCTCTCTCTCTCTCTCTCTCTCTCTCTCTCTCAGACCCATCATCATTATTGATTGACGAACATAATTTCTCAGCCTCACATGATGGCTGCCGCATGCAAATTCAATTTGAATTTCTTAAAACATTTTTCATATATATATATATATATATATATATAATTTGCCGATTGTGATTGCTCTCCTTTGCATGCGTAAAATGATTCAAAGAAAAAGATTAATTTCAATTATCACGTAAATAGTATAAGGTTTTCGGTTGAAATAAAAGTAATAATTGAAAGGAAAATGATGACGGGGGGCAGAGTTCTGTGGTCAGTGACGATGATGCATCATGAGAAAGGAGACCTGGTTGTTGCCTTTTTGGTAGAAGTGACGCCTTCTACAGTCAACCAGTTATCACTGCTTGACCTGACCCTGATCCCTCTTCTTGGGATAAAAGTAACCCTTCAAATGTCTGTTTTTACTATGTTTTTTTTAAAAAAAAAAATTATTTTAGATAATTTTAGATAATTTTAATGTGCTAATATTAAAAAAATATTTTAATATTAACAAAAAAAACTAATAAATTTTCCAAACATATTGATGTAATGATAGAGGATATATATTTCACAACGTAATTAACATAGATAAAAATCGATTTTATTGATTTGTTTATTTTTTAAAATAAAATAATATTATTTTAATTAATCCAAACTATTTTTAATAACTACACTTGTATTATTGAGTATAACATAAAAAATATAAGAGAGATAATTAAACATAAAAATCATATGGTAAGGTCATCTTGTCATGCTTTAATATTTCAAAACTCTAGTAAAATAAAAGAGTTCTAATCAAGTCGGGATCACATTGGACTATACATGTGAATTGCAGTACAGCAAAATTGAAAAATTGTACAGTTTCATTGCCTAACTTTCTTATGATTTATGGCTTGAAAATGACAGAATCTAAAATAAGTCTTTTTATAAAAATTATATCTAGAGATACTATCTTTTCAGCCAAATTTTCCTGCTCAATCTGAAGTTATAGAACTTTATATGTGGATTAAAAACCTAGGGAGGGTCAAAATGATTTTTGCTAGATACTTTTATATGTCGTGATGACGAGTGGTTTTGGGTGCATAAATGACATAACCGGGTTTTCTTCCTTTTAGTGAAGTTGTAGCTTTGTATTTTAGATTAAAAAAAAAACCATGCATGAAACTAAATTATATAACTTTATATACAATTAAAATGATAATTAATGTTCTTGAGTGATTAAGTTGAGTTAACATGAAGAACAAAAAATTAAAAAATGTTCAGAATTTACTCGATATAAGATTTAAATTCTACAAGTTATAAGAATAAAATTTTCAATATGGTTTAAATTGTAAATGATGATTGTTTAGATTCAAATATGTAATTTATAGGGTATCAAACTAATTTGTAATATGATTATATATTATTTAATATAATGTAACTTTTATAAATAAATGTGTTCATAATGCTAAAACCAATTATCAACAACACTTTTGATTATTTATGAACAAATGTTGATGCATATGTTCAGTGTGAACTTTTCAATTGAAGTTTTCCTAATTCTATATAAAAAAACTAGAAAAAACATATTATGACTATTCATATACCATTGAACGATTGTATTTTATTTTCGAAATATAATGAAAGAAATTACTAGACATTTCATGAATTCTATTCCATTATTTTTCAAAATTATATATTTTTTTTTATGGAAAGAACTAATGAATCTCATATTTTTTATTTTTTATTTTTTTAGAAATACAGTTTAGTCAATAGCAGTCATAAACTCATAACTTTCAAGAGGCTTTAAAGTTCACGTACGCATAAATATGTACGTCTCGGGTCCATGCAAGACCATCTTTTTAAGTAATTGCCTTTTTCACTTTTTCTACACTTTTCCTAACTCAAACTTCCATAAAATCCGATCCAAATCTATCTTAAAAGCGAATATTTTTACGTTAAAAGTTTTCGTTTTCGTTTCTTTTCTTGGATTTAAAAAAAAAAAAAACTGTTTGCGTAAAGTTTTTTTTTTAAATTACAATGTTTGCAAAGTCTTGGAAAAAAATATAAGAAAATTACAGTCTTGTTTGAGTCTAACCCTAATCAATTACGATTCTAATCCTAAATTAGAATCGATTATAATTTTATTTAATGGTTTTTGAAGTGTTATTAGTTTCCCTCTTGTTGTATGCTATTTTTTATTTATTAATTTTCCTTCTCGATTGTTGGGTTTTGAACATTATATTTTACTAAAATTTTAGATTTAGTTTTGTATACGCGAGTTAATTTGCAGGAGACATGCGTTTAATTAAACAAGTGTTATTGATAACAGCAGTGTACAAAATTGATATTAAAAAATATTACTGTATTTAAACTATGCTATTTTTCTAAATTTTCAATTGTGTATGCTATTTTACCAGAAACTGTATTAATGTTATTTTACCAAAACTTTTACCAATCTATCTTGGAATGGTAAATGCCTTGGCATGTGTCACAGGGAGCATGTTCCTTCTCGTTCACGACTATCTTACAAATGTATAATTGAATTAAAAAAAATTTGTACATTAATAGCAATCCAATTATTGCATGCATGGAATGGTACTTTATTATTACTCGGAGAAAATCGATATTGCATTACAAGATTCAGCATAACAAAATATAATAAAATGATATATTTTTTTTAAATATATTTTTGATATCAACATATATAAATAATTTAAAAATATCAAAATTTTAATTTAAAATAATAAAAAAAAAAAACAAAAGTTTGCTGGTTTTCAATAGCAGTGGACTTATTTCCCAAAAGATAGTAAAAACAAAAGGAGGATGAAAACGCAAGGAGGAGTAGATCGCTGAGAGTGAAAGAAACTTAATAATCATGCACATCATGATGATCCATCTGACGACAATCTGAATAAATACAGAGCTGACTGCAAAACCTTAACGGGATCACTACTAAGAAACCATCTTTTTAAAGATTAAAAAAAAAGCAACAAATTAATTAATAAGGAAAAAAAAAGGTGATACACTATACAATTTATATACTTTTACAAAGCAAGATGGAGAGAGAATGGAATCCGCTGTCAATTGTTGTTTTCTTTTAAGACCCCATGAGATAGCAAGTGCGTTGTTGTCGGAGAAAGAGTTTAAATCTCCACGTGTAGACCTCAAACCTCTTTTTTACAAGTCCCGATCTTGAGTTTGGACACTCCGCACATTATCACCCCTTAGCTTACAGCATCTCCTCACGTGAATAACCCACGTGACCCTTCTGCTCTCTTGTCTCTCGGCCATGACTGGGTCAACCCCGATTGCTCTGGTCAAATGTATACGTTATCGTTTTGCCGCCACTTCAATGTCTATAGAAAAATCGACGCCGTTTCATGTATCAATGTTTCCACAATCTCCTTCTCTATTTCCATCACAATCCCTTCTCCTTCTTCTCCAAATGCAACCTCACTTTGATCCTTCATCAACTGGGGCAAATCCTTGTCGATTAACCCATCAATGTCTTCGAGGTCTTGACAATCAGCGCAAGGGAAGCTGCTAACCTTTTTGCATAACATGTGAGCCAAACACGACCCATTCATGTCACCAAGTAGAAAATCCCGAGTGAATAAGCCAAACCTAGGACCACTCCAAGGTTTCACGTTGATGTATGGACGTAAGATGTTGACCAAAATCTCGTCAACAAGATTGAACAATAATTTTCGATTGCACCGACGGCCCAGGCTGTGACGAGCCTGACAAGTGGTGGTAGAGGCTGGTGTGGTAAAATGTTCGAGGTAGTAAAAAGTTGAAGGGTCTAGAGGATGAGACGGAGAAAACCATCTAGTAAAAGACACTGGGGTATCCTTTTCTATGCCAGTTCGTTTCAGTATTCTACTAATGTACTCATATTCTTCCTGTGCGGCTCCATCTCCGGCGGTGATGATGGTGGCGGCGACACCGTTATTAGACTTATCATCATTGTTGTTTACTCGGGCATCGAGCCTCCTTGTAGCTTGTGGTTGTTTGTACGACTGGCTCGAACAACTAGATAACTGTGAGCACCATTTCGATTCCTGAGCAGCATTCGATACCTATATTTATCACAAAACGCATGCAAGGAAAATAAAAAAAGTAATTTTCATTTCATTTCTTAAAAAATAAGCAAAATATGCATATTATAACTAAGGTTTTGAAAGGAAAGTAGCCATGCTGTACCTGTTTTTGAGGGATTTTTGTAGCCGGGGGAGTAGGGTCTTTCTTGACAGGAAGGAGAGTTGGGGGAGAGATGTTAAGGTCATTTGATAATGGGGTTTTGTTGCATTTCTTGTCAGGCATATTGGTTTCTCTAGCTGATTTTGAACGGATAAATGGCTCTTCTCGCTTGGTTCTGATAATATCCGATGTTTTTTTCTTGACGAATCTTGGTTGTGGTGGACCAAATTTTTCTTCAGTCACTTTGTTGCACTTCTTGTAAGGTCTCTGCTGATGCTGGTACTGTTGATCCTGCAGGACCTGAGGTAAATCTGGCTTTGTTGAAGTTTTGGTATCTTGTGACAAAAGTGATGGGGTTTTTTGAGAATGAGAAATATTATTGTGGTCCTTGCAAGGTGGAGTTGTGGTTGGCTTGTTTTGGGGTTCCAAGAATTTCAGTCTTGGCGAGCAAGAAGTTGTGGTCACAGAACGCTTGCCTGAAGCATCCACCATTTTGGTGGTGCTTAGAGCTTTGGAGAGAATTTTCTTGGATTTGTATTGACTAAAAAGCTCAAGCTCTTGATCTCTTCTTCTTGTTTGCTCTCTATTCATTACTGTGTTTGTAATATCCAATCCAACTTTCCTGCTCACACTTTCTTTAACCTGCTTCACAATTTGCCTCGCATGGTGGCCTGGACTTCTATTCTCTTCTTCAACCTTCAGCTCTCTTCGTTTCAAAGATGACAAACGAGAGAGCACTGGGTCTTCACCTGCATTTTCTTTGTTGATTTGAAGTGACAAACGGTGCTCTACATCTGATCTTCTAGCAGATGATATTCTCGGTGTCTCAGGCAAAGAGCGAGTGCCTGAAAAATCATGATCCAAAGTACAACTTCGAGGGCTACTTCTTTTGCTCCGGTGAGGTGGTTGTTGAGGTCTGCAATGGCGGTGCTGGAAATGTGATTTCTGTGGAAGGTTTGGCGTGCCAAGAGTTGATGAAGAAGAGTGGCTTGGTGAGGAGGTAAGATGATCAGGAAGAAGATCAAGACCCATAAGTCTAGCAACCAAATTTGGCGTCTTGGTCCCCGGAGAAGAGCTGATTTCTGATGAAGATGAATCATTTGGAACTCCTTTTGTTTTTATTTGAATGCCCATCTAGATCAAATTTTTCCCGAAAGAAAAGCACGGGATCATTACTAACTTTACTAAATCAGGAATCTTCGAAAAACAAAATGGTGATGATGGCAATTGTACTAAAACTTACAGGGATGTAAAATTTCTCATCTTTTGATGATGGCAATGAGGGCTCCTCCTCTTCCATTTCCAAGCTATTCCTCGGTGCTTCAGCACCTGTATCAAAACAAAACCCCATTACTAAAGTTTTTTCAAAAACCAGAAACGAGATTGAGAAATCTAAACGGAGCTACCTTTTGGGACAGGAGGATCGTCGAGAGGAAGGAAAGAGTTGGGCTGAAGAAAATTAGAAGACTGCTGTTCATGGTTTAAAGGAAACTGAAACTGCTGATGGAAATCAAATAACTGGAAAACAGCACACATGCAACCAGAAGGTGAATTGACACTGTCTTTCTCTCCTTCTCTCCCACCTTCACCACCACCACCACCACCACCACCACCAGCACCTTTCTTGGCGGTTTTTCCACCACCCCAGTAATACCATTCCTTTCCCATGTCTGGTCAAAGTTTCTATCCTTTTGCCCTTGCTTTGAATTTACACAAGAAACAGAGATATTATTGTTCCGTCTTAAAAAAATAAGAAAATGAGGGTGATGATTACAAGAATTAGCAGTAGGAGTTATAGAAGAGAGAGGGGGGAGCTTGAAAAGAATGATGATGAAGGGGGAAAGAACGGATCAATGAAGCATATAGATCAAGACAACCAACAATATTGGATTTAAGTTAATTGTATTGTTGAATCCCTCAACATTTGACATTTGTTTACTACGGTCCCTTTATCTTCCTTTTCTACTTCATGATCCTTACGAAATAAGAATGGCGGTCTCTTCATTATGGTTCCCCCCCCCCTCAACTAGTTTAAGAAAACATTAAATAATTCTGAATGTTAGGACCTTATTTTTTTTGGTTGAATTTATTTTTTAAGTGTTTTTCTGACTAGTTTTTACCTACATTTTTTTTTTATGATTTTGATGTATTGATATAATAAATAATTAAATAAAATTACTATTTTAATGTATTTTCAATTAAAATTATTTTTACAAAGCAATAATTATTTATTGTTTTAACCTCCAATGCGTATATAGACTGAGACACCACTAGAGATTCGAGCGAACAATTTCATAATTAAATATAGAAATATTTTTTAGTGTGGTTTATCATGTCAAGACACATGCTTTTCGAACAAATGGAAAGAGAACATAGTTACCATGCAAGGACCATAATGTTAATAATTGTAAAATACAGGGGCTGACGAATGTGACGAAATATATGACAGCCCATTTTGATTTGATTATTTTATTGAGGATTGAACTGAGCAACAAAACGGTGGGTTTGTGGGATTGAAGTGTTTATATATATTATTTTATTTTTAGTATAAACCCATGAAATTAATAATAAAAATACCACAAAATTTTAAAATAAATAAATTAAATTAAATTGTTTTCAAAAATAAAATTCAGTGTCAAACATTATCTCCTTTCTTAACCCTCGGTCCACAGTTTTACCAGACCAACTCTGCCTTCTCTCTCTCCCACTTTCTCTCATTGGGAATTGAGATTTGTGGAAGGATGACGATATGACCACGCACCTCTCTCTCTCTCTCTGAGGTGCTCTGTTTACAATGTGATTCCCATTAGAGTAACCCCTGAGGTTTTATTGGGGATCTGCAAAATGTCTCTTCAGTTTCATTAATGACGTTTTATCTTTTAATTAATTTTATTTTGAGCACAAAAACAGCGTCGAATATTTACTCAAACCTAATCCAGTATGACTTGTCGATTTAAAACTTTGTTTAAAATGTTTTTTTTAATTATTTTAAAGGTTAATTTGATCAAAATTGAATAGCTAAACAGCTGAGCTCTTAATCCAGTTGAGCCAGCTAAACTTGGATAAAAAATGGTAGGTCCAACTCCCTTTTTTTTAATTTAAATAATAGTATATATTTAAAAAAAAACTAAAATGATAGTATTTTGAAACAGATTTAAATTGACGTGCTCATCCATAAATTAACCTAACAAATCCCTATCCGGGCATTGAACAAAATCTGATAACTATGTCTACGATTACACGTGCAAAAAGACTCTTCAAATACAGCGTACGTGCCAATTAGTCTGCAAGTGTTCTTAACAAGTTTTCATTATGTAAGTTTATTTTTTTGGAAAAATTATGGTAAAAGGTAAGTTTTGTGCATGTCAGTTATTATTTCATAATGTTTGGAGAGTCTGGCTACAATAATCATACTTGTACTAAATCATTTCAATCCTTTTTCTTAACTTGGGTGGGCGATGGGAAGCATGATCTTGGCCCAACTTTGTTGTTTCTTATAAATATTTTGTAATGATTTGAGATTAAATATACTTTAAAAAGATTGTTTGATTATCATTTCAAGATAAAAAAAAAAGGAGACAAATACTTGATATAAAAAAGATAAGATAGAAAATAAGATTGAGATAACATTGTGTTTGATAATTATATTCAAGATATAATGGATGTTTTTGTGTCTTGTGTGATTATTATGGATAAAACAAAGTAAAATATATTAAAAAAAAATCTATTATACCTTTAACATGCGTGTTATCAAACTTATATATTAATTTTTTTACTTTAATTTATAATACTATAATAACTCTAGTTATAAGATCAAGATTAACTAGACGAGTTGATTTAGGACTTGACCTAACCATAGTTAAAGAAATAATAGATGAAAGATTGATTTGATTTTGCTAGGTCATGAACCAAGGTGACACTTGGGATAACACACTGGTAAAAAACTTATTGATTTTTTTAAGGAAAAACAATACAAGTTTTAGGTCAGCTAAGTTGACCCTCCCAACCCATGAACCAAGCCTCGTCTCGGATCGACTCCCAAGTCAGGTTTTAAAAATATAATAATTATTGTTTTTATAAATACATTGTTGACCCTCCTGACATGTGACCTAAACCTTGCCTCAATTGATCTCCAAGTCGAGTTTTAAGACTACGATAATACAATTTTTATCCTTACATTATTGATCTGGGTCAGATATGGTAGACCCTCTTGATTTGTGATAGGAGCTTTGTCTCGGGCTGACCTCCAAATTAAAATTTAAAATTATGATAATAACTATTTTTATTTTATGTTGACACCAGTCAACTCAGGTTGATCTTTTAACATGTGACCTGACCTTATATCGGGTCGACTCTCAAGTCGGGTTTTAAAACTATGATGAAAATCATTTTTGTTCTCATGTTGACCCATGTCAATGATCAACCTCATTTATGATCTAGGTCTTCCAAAGACAGTAACTCTTGCTAAAGTTAATTAAGTGTGTGGATTAGCAGAACTTAATTAGGATCAAACAAAATTCCTAAAAGTTACAAAACATTCTTCGCTAAAAGTTACATAGCTGCAAAGAAAAACTTTGAGGGATAAAAATGATAACATGCATGCGTAAATGATAGGATCAAACCTCCATCTACGATCGATGGTGATTATAATTTCAAAAAAATTGCATTTTGAGTAGCGGGGGACCAAAATGGATACACATTTTGCCATCATGTGAATTGAGCAGGCAGGGCCCTCGTTCTATACAGGAACTGTTCAGTAAAATTCTACTTCACTGAGATTTAGGGTTTGTACATATGTAGCTCACAGACCCCAATCAAAAGGCTACACAGGACCACGAAATTATATATGCCCTCGAATTATTTCTCTTCTTTATAGTGAAGGGGTGAGAAAGAATCAATGAAACAGGAAATAATTGTGTTTGCTTCTAGACAAGTGCCCGCTGCTACAGGACAACTTCCTCAATTTGTTTCTTGTATTTGTTGAGCTGCAATTATGGATTTGTTCCTTGTACCTAACAGGAAACACAAAATAAAATAAAATGGTATGATAAGTTGCTAGCTATGTTTTGGATTTACTCAAATTCATTTGAATTATTCTCTTCCCTCCAAGCAAGAGATCTAATGAAGCCACAAACAAGTTTTGGATTGATTAATGTATCTTAAAGTATATAAATTTATTTTTTCAAAAAAATTATTTTATATCTTTATTTTTGTTACTCTAACCAAACATGTTTTTATTTGTATTTATCTTTTTCGTCTTGAAACACTCACCGAACGCAATTTTAATTTAATCATTCTACAAAATTTCAAAAGAGACAAGAACTATCCCTTCATGTAATCTATGTTCTCATGAACTTATCGGCAAGCCAAATTCATAAATATAATGAAATTTTAACTTGGAGACATGGTGTAAAGGATCAACAATAGCCAAATGTGACCCATTGTTTTTGAAAATTAATTAATACTCGCAACATAGCCAAACTATGTCATGTCAAGCACTAAGATTTGCTATTCCACACAGAATGCAAGAACAGAAGCATGACATGGAAACAGTTGCAGGGAGGACCATAACCTCAAGTTCAAGCTGGCCTATATTCGATGCATTTATTTTACTCCATTTTTTTCCGACAGAAATTGATGAATATAGGTAGGGAATTAATCCATGTTGGACTGGTGGTGCTCTCGCAGACACATGTGTTCATGGGGGAATTAAGCTGCTGGCAGATATTTTGAATATAAACTGAACGGAAAAGATGATGGCCCTAATCGCTATCACTTCTTGACCCACTATTTCTTGTCTACATAATTCCAATACATCTCTGCCCTGGTCCTTAAATGTCTGACGCTAAGTATTTAGAGACCCACCATTTCCATGGTCATGGGACCGGGTTTTTGAAGGGAAGGGAAGAGAAGGGCTCGTGAAACTGGCCTTTATTTTGGAGGGTTTGTGCTTGGTACAAACCCTAGTTTTGAAAACATAAACAACAGATGAGGGCTTTTGGCTTTTAATCATTCAATCAAACATACACAGAGCAGAAGAATTCAATAACCTTGTTATTACGGGTCAGATGGGAGAGAGCAAGTTTGGTGTAATTAGATGTAGGTTTAAATGCCAAATCATAAATCACCTGCCTAATGGGCACGAGCTAGACAGTAGCGTCATGTTGTGATTCAAACAAAAGGACATAAAATCAAAATCATTTGGACTGCCATTTCTAGGCGGCTCAGCTCCAGCCACAAGGCTAACTAGTTGGTCAAAGAAGCATGGAATAAAATGACAAAATCAATTAAACATTGATTTGAATATAAGAAGTAAGCATCGCCCTTAATTTTTATTGCCAAGGATATACAACTCACCTAGAGAGTTTGAATTTGAAACAGTATGAATCTCTTCTAGATGAACAGCCCTGCGTACCATGAAGAATTAAAAACGGTACGACATTTCTGGAGATTAGGACACCACTCCCTCCAAACCAAATAAAGATGAATAGGTCAATCAAGTCATGTGCTGTACAAACATATGCTATTAGTATCAATCCCATCAACAGCAGAGGCAGATACGGACGGTGGTGATGCTTTAATGCACATTTGCTTACCTGATCCCCAGTACAGCTCCGGAGTTAGTTCAACAGGACCAGGCCTCCTTTCCGGTGATTTTTTTTTTTTTTTTTTATCTTCGATGGTGACTGAATACTGAGAAATTTACTTTTATTTATTACTTAGGCTAGTTTTATATAAAAAATATATAAAGAATGATTGCCCGGTATATCTGTAAAAACACAAGCTAACCAGCAACGCGGTAGAAACCAGTTGTTTTTTTAAACGACGTAGTTTTGTACGACACTGAGGGCAATTTGGAACTAACACACACACGCACAATGATAAGTTGAAAGACTTGTGCTCGGAGCATGTGAGTTCAATAATCCTTTCTCGGAATTAATGATGGAAGTGAAGAAGCTACTGCTCAAGAACAGAACAAATTCTGGAATCTTAAAATGGGCAGTCAGAAACAGATAATGCCGAGTGCTAGATGGAAAAGGAAAATGACGGATTTGGAAACGCTGCGTTCTGTCTGCATGATTACATAGAGTGCACTCGAAAAGGACTAAGTTTCAGGACTATGTTTTTTTTTCTCTCACTGAGTGAAGAGGATGGTGAGATTTCAACTGTTCAACTCAAAGCCCGCCTCTTCTTTCCTGCGTTCTTGACAGTAAAAATGTAATTTTTTTTGGTAGTCCAAAATGAAATGAGGAATGCTGAAAAGAAGAAAGAAAAATTAGCCATGCTGTTCTTGAACCCTTGGTTGAAGGACTCCATTTGTAGCCCGAGCAAAGCAGGGCAAGAAAGTCAGATCAAAAAGCACTTCCAGCATCAATGCAGGGACTAGTGAGTTACCATGATACGACATCGTTGAAATGGTGCTGCAAAAACCACTAGCTGTAACGTGGCATTCTATTTGTGACACCAGTGAAGCTGGCAAGTCAGATCAAATATCACCTCTATATCAACAGATTATGAACGAGTGAGAGAATACATGGGCAGAAAATATTAACCTACAAGCCAAAGGAAAAGGAGAGTCTAGAGTTTCAGTTCACAGCTTCGGCTTGAATAAGAAATATTCTATAGCTATTCTTCCTTGAAGGATGAATTGATGGCAAAGGTTAAGTAACCATGTGAAGTTCATAAAGTAAGATTGAATTATCTATATCTCAAGCTATATCCAATTTAATGAATACAGTGAGAAAAATCAACCAGTATATATGGAATAAAGAATATTCTCGATAGAGCAAAGTAGAAGTGCTTGTCTCACAGTTTTCGTGCAGGTGGAGAGCTTGAAATCTTGATTCTAACTTCTACCATCTACATCAAATCCTGCCCCTGTCCAGCCAGGTTGGGCAGATCCTCTACCCTTGGGAACAGCCCCAATTCCCCTTCCCCTTCCTTGGAAATGGACCTTTTTCTTTCCTCTTCCTTCTCCCTCAACATTAGGCTGTTGATTTTTCCCATCTGTGACTTGTTGGACGTTTCCCCCATTTGCTTGGTTAGGTGCAATTTCAGCAACTCCAGCATTAGGAGCTGTTGAAAGTGGAATCGAGGCATCTTGAGCGGGACTGTTTGATGCAGGCCCCAATGGTATTGCATCCTATGGATGACCACAAGTGCAAACTTTCAACAATTTCTCTACTGAAATGCAATGTGTATATCAGTATATGCCTATACTAGCACACAGTGGAATAGCTTGATGCAATGCATGCAAGAAATGCAGCCAAATCATGACAGTACATGAAACATTCTAGAACATTAGCCTCCTTAAGGGCAGTCACTTTCAGAACATACCTGGTGTTATAAAGTAAAATTTTCATTCTAGTACATTTCAGAACAGTTTCAAAGCCTAAAACATGTCTCAATTGAGTTCCTGGGCTACAAATTTCCAAATTGCCAGTATCGGGTGCTGTTTCGTAGCCTGTTTAGTGTCATCAACTACACTGAGAAAACAACAATAACCTTTCACTGCCTCATTTGGCTAAGTTACACACACATAAGCAGTACCTTTTTACACATGCACAATGCACTTCTAAAGAAGGAGCAGTAGTTGACCCATAACCATGAAAAATCCATGTGACCGTAGGCCATGAGAGTGTTGTCCAAGAAACCCACCGCATGTATTCATAGATAAATAGATAAAAAGAGCGCTTACATGAGGAGGAGAAGACATAGATGCTCTACTCGGGTTTAAGGCTTCCAGACGTCTTTTTAATTCTTCAAGTCTAGAAAACTGAGAGCTACTGCTTTCTTGAACCTGTCAAGATATTAAATTATATAGAGACACCAACAAACATTAAGGAGTAACGAAACTCACATCTTCATTTAGAGAAGATCCTTACCAGCTGATTTAAGTCTTCACACAACTTCTGCTTAATTTCTTCCTCTTCCTTCACAACTTTTGTTGCTGCTTCCAAGGCCTAGAGACAGTCCATAACATCCACGTCATATCAAATGAAAAAGGAAATTCAATTTATCAACAATATTAATGTATTAACAACAAAATATCTAACAAACTCCCATTATGCGCAGCAAGAAATCATGAACCAAATAGAACATTTCCATCTCAGGGCAATCAATAACATCCAAAAATCAACAGAAACTAGTGCTTAAAGAGAACCTCTTCATTTAGCAAAACAAAAATGACCTTCGATTTATTCAATTTATCAGCAACATTGATGTATTAACAACAAAATATCTAACAAACTCCCATTGTGCACAGCAAGAAAATCATGAGCCAAATAGTACATTTCCATCTCAGGGCAAACAATACCATCCAATGATTCCAAAATCAACAGAAACTAGTGCTTAAAGAGCACCTCTTCATTTAGCAAAACAGAAATGACCTTTGGTTTTTCCCTTTTCTTTGTCCCTTTTCAAGTAGTTCAGTGGATGTTTTTAAGGGACTGAGGGTGAAAGTGTTTTCATTTTCTTCTTTTGCTTT
The DNA here is from genome assembly GCA_025169955.1 of Salix arbutifolia. Taxonomy (NCBI): domain Eukaryota; kingdom Viridiplantae; phylum Streptophyta; class Magnoliopsida; order Malpighiales; family Salicaceae; genus Salix; species Salix arbutifolia. The sequence continues at coordinate 13,104,788 of CM045916.1, read as the reverse complement.
ACTGATAGGAAGGTACCTTATAATTTTTTTTTTTTTTGTATATCCAGTTTCCTCATCAAATTAATGTTCATCTTTCCAGAAAAAAAAAAGAGAAAACAAAAAAGATTTGGCGCATGCATGGTTGTGGCCTTCCCCTACAACCAAAAAGCGTTGATATGCATAGCCCTATCATTGTTCAATATTGAGTGAGCTAAAAACTTTATCCCATTTTATCAGTCGTGATAGAGATAATATGGACATGCTAGATCAGTTCTAATATTACAGTTTCCTCTACTTTAATGTATAGGCTTCTCAGTTCCGAATAACTGAGGCTAAATTTGGTAGAAAAAGGTAATGTAATGAAAGAAGAAAATATGCAGAACACAATGGAAAGAAGTGTAATGCAACTGAAGAAGGAACCGGTTATCACTTTCCTCTTCCCTCACCCAACATTACATTAACCAAACACATCAACAATCCATTTTTGGCATCCTGAAATCATGCTATCCACTTTGTACTAAATCATTCAAATGCAACAATTATTAATATCATCACTAAAACTAAGTTCTCAGCCATGAAAAGCAGCAAACCTTTCGTGCTTCTTCTTCCTTCAACTTAGCAACACGAATTCTTTCCGTTGACATTTCTATCTTCTTCCTCAGATGTTCAAGTGCTTAATTTCATCCACACATCACCATCCAATAAACCAACATCAAAGTCAGCAAAATCACTATAAACAAGAGTAAAAATGACAATATGGAAACATATATACCAACCTGCTTTCTTAGGTCCAGCTGTTAGTTTCATCTCTAACGTAAGACTCCCTAGCTCTCGCTCTACACCACGAATCTTCGAATAATTTTCCTCAATATATCTAACACAAAAAGTACCAAACAAAATTCTAATAACCAACTTTTTTCTTTAAAAGAATTAAATTCTACTAAACTTAGTGAACAGAAAAAACTATTTTTCTCAAATCCAATCACCAAAACATGCTTCACCAAATTATTTTTTTTCTTCTAATTTTTTCTTTCTCAGAAAAAGATTACAAAATAAAAAGTACCAAACAAATTCATAAATAAAATTCTATTTTTTTTTTCAAATTTCTTAAAATAAGTAAAATCTACTCAACTTGGTGAACAGCAGCAGCAGCTAATTTTTTCGAATCCAATCATCAAAACAGACTTCACCCAATTATTATTTTTTCTATTTTTTTCTCGGAAACAGATTAAAACACTAAATAAACACATTAAGGACACTACATTCTCTCATTATTCAACGATAATTACAGATCTAAATAGACGAGAAATGAGAAACTTACTTCCTTAATTGAAGTTGCTCTTCTTCGATTATCTATCATTTAAAAAAAATTAAAAAAAAATCAGAATCATTCACATTCAAATATTCGATAGAGAATTCTAATAATTATCGATGGATAGAGGGAAGGCGAGATACCTTCTCGGTGTAGGCAATGATCGGAGCTTCTCGAGGAAGACCGTCAGGTCCGATCTCCGGTTTAAACATCGTCGACAGATTAGTAGAAGATGACATCTCTTTCTTTCTGTGTCCCTTTTGAAAGAAATGTGTGCTTTTTGCTATTTGCCTTTTTTTTAATTATTTATGGAGTATGTCGGTGACCGGTATTTCGGGTTGGAAATCGGTTTGAAATTACGACGCGAGAGTAAAAAACTGCCAAGGGTAAAATTAAATCTTGGTCCTCATGGAATCTATACTGTTACACTTACAGTCCTTCGATAATTTATTTTCATTCACCTACTTACGTGTTGGAATTAGGTTTAAAAATTCATTCTTTGTGTTAGATTTTTGTTATGGGAAAGATTTTGTAGTACTAGATCGAGTAGCCAAAGCTTATAGATTGTTGATGCACTCAACTCTTACATATTGTTTTTAGTTTGTGTTCAATTATTGGTTCTTGTTGTTAGTTAAAAAAAAATACTGAAAAATAAGGTTTGAAGTGGGAAATTGGTGAATTTACGAGGGTGCGAATGTACTTGACAGGAGATTTAGGGCCTGTTTGGTATTGCGGTTGCTGTTGCGGTTGAGGTTGAAAAAATGGAGTTTCAAAAAAAGTGCTTTTTCTGTGGTTCAAAAAAAACAGTTAAATGTTTGGTTAAAACTGTGGTTGAGTTGGAGGTTGAAGAAAAAGCAGTTTTTGATGTTTGGTTTCCAAACTTTACAAACTGCTTTTAACTTGTAAAATTGCTTAAAAGGGCATGGAAATATACACACACATTTATACATACATCCATACATCCATCCATATATATATGTAACTTCTACAAATAAATTTAAAAATAAATAATAATTTATATTAATGTGAATACTTCAAATAAAATAGAAACATAATTTCATTCTCCCATCAAACTATTTGCAATGCTCTCGCGCACAATATCCATACGGGAATTTTTATTTTAAATTAAATATTTTTGGTTTTTTTATATTATTTTCATGTGTTGATGTCAAAAATAATTCTTAAAAAATAAAATAAAAATTATTTTAATACATTTCTGAATGAAAAATATTTTCAAAACAACCTCAATCCTGAGTTGTAATTTTTTTAAGACTTTTCATTTCAAAAGTGTTTTAAAAAAATGATTGTTTATTTTTATTTTTTTATATATTAAATTAAATATTTTTAGTGTTTTTATATCATTTTCATGTACTAATATCAAAAATATTTTTTTTAAAAATAAAAAAATATTATTTTAATATATTTATTAATAAAAAAACATTTTAAAAAATAATAAAAACCCGAAACGGAGTTTGGAACGGCGTTTGAAAAGCACCTTGGAGGTGCTTTTTTTAAAACGCCGTTTGGGTGTAAAAATAGGGTGGGACCCACTAAAACAAAACGGTGTTTGGTCAAAACCAAACACCAAAACTCCATCCCGTTTGGCAAATGTGGAACGCACCACGTTGCCAAACGGGTGCTTAATAATGTGATGCGTAAATTGCTTAAAAGGACGGAAAGTTGTGCAACGGGAGCTGCACCAATCGCGAGTCACACTGGACCTCCTTGACTTTGTGCATGCATGTGCTAGGCACGTGATGTGAGGAGAGAGTGATGCAGGCATTTCTTAAAGAAGAAGAAGCTGTTTGGACAACTTTTGAAATGAAGTTTTCAAAAAATTCATTTTTTTATTTTAAATGAATATATTTTGATGTTTTTAGATCATTTTGATGTGCTGATGTTAAAAATAATTTTTAAAAAATAAAAAAAATTATTTTAATATATTTCAACACGAAAAACATTTTGAAAAGCTACAGCTAACAGCTTTTATTCTTAAAATCACTTTCAGGCTGTTATTCTAACTACTGAAGATTATTCTTAAAAATAATCGTTTTGATAATTCCTTCCCGGATAGTCAGAAAAATATGATGTTTAGATGAAAAGAAATGAAGCTCATGATACATTTAATAATTTCTCATCACTGCATATTCCTCTGTTCTATCCAAATGTCTTCAGCCATTGATGTTTCAGATGAAACAACTATAACAAGCATGAGGTCATTGATTTTATTAAATAACCTAATCTACACGTTTGGACCTTTCAGGTTCATGAGCGTGGAAGAGAAATACAGCAAGCAAAAACCCTTGGGAGTCATGCAACGAACTCGATCTACTACAGCTTAATGCAAGAAAAAACATTCAAGGACTCATCTATGTCTACGCTTTTCATCTTGGTGAGACTTTCTCCAGGAGTTCAAGGACGGCGTCTTTCGTGGGAAGTGCAGGGATGGCACCTCTCTCTGTTACCGTCACGGCACCGCAGGCATTTGCGAATAGAAGAGCTTCTCTTAGTAGCTTCTCATCCTGCATGAAAGGAGGGAAGGGAACGGTTAAGTTTAAATTTGGAGTTCTTACAATGACTCCTAACAGCAGATTCTGTTCTGTTTTGCAGCAAAGGAACAGTCTGATTACAAGGTTTTATGAAATCCACTTGAAGCTATATTGATGGAAAGATTTCAAAATAAACAATAGGAGAAAAAGTTATAAACCATTCTGATTTTGTAAGCAACTACATGTACCTCAAATAGTTTTAGGTTAGAAGCTAGGCTGCTCAATATCCCACCAACAAAAGCATCGCCCGCACCAGTTGTGTCAACAGGTTTCACCTTAACACCAGGGACCCGGCCTTTGAATTCCTGCATTGGGTTTTAGTTTATGTCAATTCTAGTACCACATCAGATTATCGAATCATATCATATCTGAAAGTAACCACCTACTAGCAGTGCTGCAGTTACAATTCATTTTTCCGAGTTTCAAACGGTTTGCTGACTATCAAGCACCTAAACCACCTAGACCTATAAGTAATTTTGCATTAGATACACCTACATATCATAAGGTTCCCCAAATTCATTCAGATCATTCACTTTGTAAGGTTCCAACTTCAGTACTTGCATGCTGTCATTATTGAAGAAATTCAGCAAAAAGAATTCATCTGCAAATCATCTGGTAGGACATCAATGACTGGTGTTTCTTAAAAGATTACAGCAGAGATTGGAATAGAACATCAGTTATTAATATGATTCAAATATTATCCAAGCACGATAACCAAGACTAGTAGTTTGTTTCTTTTCAGCAAATGGTTAGTTACTTCAGGTCCTTAGCTAACATGAACTGACATCACCAACAATAAAAAAAGAGATGAGGATGAGTAGTTTAGTATATAGCCTCTCCTAGAAACACTAAAAGGACTTTTTTGGAGTTCGCCTGATATAGAATTTAGGGTAGATTAGAATCTAGATCCTGCGTTTAATTTGACCATTGATGTTTGACAATGAAGAGTATAAGGGAATAATAATCGGTAAGGTTACCTTGGTGTAATATCGACAACCCTTTGACCCTTCAGTTACAATCAAAAGCTTCAGATTAGGATGAAAAAGATTGTCCAAGACCACTTTATCATCATTATGATCATCACATCCAGTTAAGAATGTTATTTCTTCCTCGCTTATCTACAATTCCATATAATTAACACAATGAGTTCCAAATATATTATAATGAAATGTTTGCAATTGTTTCACTTCCAAATAGCAAATTTGAGCTAGTATATTGTGCTCATGCAACAATATAAATTCCATAGTTTTTCAACTTCAACCACACCTTAATAACATCAGCTTGATCCCATATACCCATTATGCCTTCCCGAGCAGCCTCTGCCGATGGCCATAATGCCAATCTCAAATTTGGATCATAAGAAAGGATGCTGCCAGACTTTCTGGCAATTCTCATTGCCGCAAATTGACTTGATCTGCAAGGTTCTGAAATCAAACTAATTGATCCATAATGAAAGATACTGGCCTGCAATCAATACAATTTTAAGAGTATGAACATTTTTCAAATGAAAATTTGCAAGAATTTGGAAATCTTGTGCAATATGCTCTAATATGCTCCATCTTCTTACTAAAACCAAAGAGAGAAAATAGACCTGCTCAAGGAGGTTTATATCTAATTCTGATTCTTGAAGAAGCATGTCTGCACTTGGATGACGGTAAAACAAGAATTCACGTTCACCATCATCTTTGAGTGTAACAAATGCCAGAGCAGTCCTCGCAGTAGAATCAAATCGCACGCCAGAATTATCCACATTGTTTTGTTTCAAAACGTCAGATAACATATACCCAAATTCATCATCACCAACCTGCGATAAAAGGTTGGAGAAGTTGAATTAAGACCATGCCTAGATAAAAAGTAAGGATTCATGGACACCAAAATTGTTCACGGCATAATAAAACAGGGTGCCGAGATCCTGCAACAGACAGTTCAGTGCAAAAGAACAAAATACCATTTGGTCAAAAGTTTAGGCTTCATTTACTCGATGTATAAAACACCAAATGAAGACAAACTAGCCAAGAATTCGGCATGCACTACGACAGCAAGCCATTCCACAAACAAGTAATCAAAAAACCATATTGAAATGCACCTTGCCCATAAAAGCTGATGAACCACCTAGTTTTGATATACCAACGGCCACATTAGCAGGAGCACCACCAGGAGCCTTCTTAAAAGCAGGCGCTTCAGCTAGTGAAACCTTAGCAACTGTCGGTACAAAGTCAATCAACATTTCCCCAAAGCAAACAACTAGCGAGTCGTTCCCTCCTTTCATATTCGATGCATGATCATTAGAATCACCTGCACATTTGCAATTGCTTGATATCAGAACAATCTACATATATATAAATGCAATAACACTCACCAAATTGGAGCCAACAGTAACACCATTCCTCCCTATGCTATTACCATGGAAATAATTTCTTTTAAAATCAGATTCAATTTGAAATAATTCTAACTAACTATAATTTAACACGAAGTTGCAATCTTGATTAGATCACAAATGAATACTCATTGATAAATTCAAAAAATCAATCCTCTCATTTTCAGAGGTGGCCCCTGTAAAGCACTGTAAGATAGTATAAACCATCTTCAATGGACAAGATGGAAGTGAAAATCTTTCTACAAGACTAAAAACAGAGAGAACAGACTAAAGAGGCATAAAGAAAGATCCATCAAAGAGAAAACAAGAAACCCAACATCAAGAGTCATACACACTAATGGGAGAGAAAAACACAAAACCAAGGAGAGATCACTGAAAAAAACATGAAAACAAAGAAACAAGAAACACGGTATTGATCAATCAAGAAAGCAACAACTTTTAAAAGAAATGAGACAAACGAGGCTTACATGGAACGTGATCCTCGGCCATTTAACAAGCGTTAAAACCAAGAATAAAGAAAAAGATGGAAAAAAGGAGGAGAAGGCTGCTTGGTGCAGTGTAGGTGGGTTATAAAGAAGAGGAGTCAAGGAGAAATATGAGGAGGAGATGGAGCTGGTTGTTTTGTCGAGGATCGTTCAAAGGGGCATAGCTGACAAAGAGAGCAGCACACCTATTAATGACGAAAAGATTTTTTTCCCCTTGTTTTCTTTCCTTTCCTTTCCTTTTATTTTAATTGTTTTTTTTTGAAAATTTTAATTTTTTTATTTTAAATTAAAAAATTAAAAATAATTTATGTCGATATTAAAATAGTTTTAAAAAATAAAAAAATATTATTTTAATATATTTTTAAATAAAAAAATATTTTTAAAAATAACTTTAATTATACTTCAAACCAAAAAATAAAAAAAATATTTTTTAATACATATTTTTAAAAAGTTAATAATTGATAAATTTAGATTTTTAATCATAACAGTTTAGACTACTTTCTCCTGATTTTTTCATTAGTTTGGACCAATTTATATCATAAATTGATTAAGTTACCTCGTTAAATTGATTCAGTTTTAATAATAATGATTTAATTATATAATTATTTAGAAATATATAAAGATGACACACACACAAAAATATATATATATATATATATATATTAAATAATATATTATGATGATACATTGTTTCTCGAAGGTTTATTTAGGATTATTATTTAACTGTATTTTTTAAAAATAATCTTTTTTCTTTAAATTATTTTATTTATTTATTTTGATATATTAATATTAAAAACAAATCTTAAAAATCAATATCTACTATACTTTTAAATCTTAAAAATCACAACCCATTGTTCTCTTTTTCACCCAGCAACCTCTCTCAATCTCAGCTCTAAATCATCGGGCTCTAAATCATGTGTAGATTAGTGTTTGAGGATGTGGTAGTAGTTATTTTTTAAAATATATACATATATATAAATAAATTTTTATTTAAAAAAAAACATTTTTCAATATCATTATATCAAAATGATTTAAAAATATTACAAAAACATATTGAAACTAAGAATTCAAAAAAAATCATGAAGCGTAGTTTTAACTTAAAAAAACAAAAACCCCTAATTAGCTGGATTACGGCAGCATAATTAGCTGGAAAGTATCCTCAAGATGCACGCTCTTGTACATTTGTTGGGTAGATTATGGTTAGGTCACAGGTAGAGAAAACCAACCCGAATCAAAACAACATCGTATTAACTAAGGAAAAAAAAGATACGAGAATCTGGTTTTATTTAGGTTGACACATATTTTATTATTTTTTTCCCAAACCGGATCGCTTTAAAATCTAGGGCCTGTTTGGGAATGCGATTGCGGTAGCTTTTTAAAGTGTTTTTTGTGCCGAAATACATCAAAATGATGTTTTTTTTATTTTTTAAAAATCATTTTTGATATCAGCACATCAAAATGATCTAAAAACACCAAACCATATTTATTTAAAATGAAAAAAATAAAATTCAAATTTTGGTAAAACACCGACTGAAACGCACAGCCAAACAGGCAGCTAGATTAAACCAGTTTCCGAACCAACCCATCTCGGCCAGTTTAATGTATAACCAGACCAAGAGTGGATGGATAACGCGTGTTTTTGTCGGCGCACCAAGGTCGCCCATGGTTTTACATGGGTGGCACAAGCAGTTTTATGCTTTTGAAAAAAAAAAGTGAAATTAAAATTAATTAATTTCAATCACTAATTCATGATTAATCATTCTTGCTCTCCCCTCTAGGCTGTTTTGGATGTGAAACTAAAGACCAGAATTTACTCATGTAAGATATAGAGCAAGTGGAAAATATTATGAGATGTGGATTTTTTTTTTGTACTTGAGGAAATCCTATTTTTGAAAAATATATTTTATGAATCGAGATAAGTAAATAAAATTCTAATTGTCTTATATTCTTATAAAAAATACATGTCCTTATTTGAACTCTAGATTTACTGTGTAAATCGTAAACTCTCTATCATCACATCACGTCTCTTGAGAATATAGAATATAATTGCCTTTTATTCATGCCGGAGGAAAACTTCTATTCATAAGTGTTATGAACATATATATTATAATGATATATGTAAGATAAATCTTATAGACAAAATGAAAAACAATAGAAAAAATTATCTGGAAGAAAAAAATAATCAAAATTACAATTAATATTGCCGACAAATAAATAAAAAACTTATGTATATGAACAAGTTTCCTCCAGGGAAATTATTATCTCAGGAGATAAAGCTAAATAGTAGTTATGCATCAATATTTAATTTTTAGTATTTTGACATATTTATTAAAACCAGGATCTCATATTTTCTTTATTCCCGGATGAATATTGTTGTCATGGTAACATTTAGTTTTTATTTCGAAACCATATAATATAAATATAAATATATTTAATTATGGAAACGAAAACAAAAACCTATTTTAAAGATGTTTTTGACTTAGAACAAGAAGCAAGATTCTTGCAGTTGTTCTCATGTCTTCAACGAGATCATGATTGATTTTTTTTGTTGCAATAATTTAAAAAAAATAATATTCAAATTGTTAACATGTTTTAAAAGCAAGAAAGAAAAATCTCATGACTTCTACTAGGTCTAAAAAGATGATATTTTTTTTAATTATGATAAAAAGGCAACAAGAATAAATGTATTGAATCTTAAAAGAAAAGGATGAACTAAAGAAAAAAGATACTTTCCAAATAAATAAATAAATATAATGTTTTATTTTAAGATAACCTAATATTAAAGGACAAGATAAAAAAAAAAAAAAACTCTGAGCTTGATCTAACATGACAAACTCATGACTCGAGTTGAGAAGTAAAGAATGAAAAAAACCAAGAAGTTCAATTCTTAGTAAATTCATTATTAAATGATGAAATTCAAAGAAACAACATTAATAATATGTTATTAAAATAGAAATAAAAAGAATGAAAATCAAGTGTGAAATAAAAATCAAATTGAACCAAATGTTAAACGATTTCATGTTTTATTTTGGATTTCATGTTATTTTTTCTAATATTTTAATATTTTGAAAAAAAATCCATCTTTAACAGATCAATTATAATTTTATTAATTAAATATTAAAATAACAAAATATAACATACATAAAATCAATCAATTTTTTACATAGATAAAAAAACCAGCGCACCGCGCAGTCATATCACTTACCTATTAAATTATAAATTCAGGGATGTTATTTTTTCTTAGAAAAAATGTAAGGGATGAATGACCTGTCGTACAGATAGTGTGTTGTTTACAGAATTTAATCATCATAACAGTAACAAAAAAAACCAGTTCAGAAAACCTTTTACTTAAATAAAAACTATTTTCAATCGGTTTTCACTTAAAAAAACTAATAATTGCCTCCTAGAATATAAAATGAATTTCTATTTTTCTAAAGCAAAAAAACAACACCAACAATTATTTAAGACAACTTGGATCATAAGTTAAACTTCTACTCTTGAACAATCATGTTTACTCTTTTTATAAACAAGGATATTGTTTAAAAGACTATTATTATGTTAAACTAGGGTTAGGGTTACACCCACTTTGAGCAAATTGGATTGATTTAAAATAAAAAAAATATTTTTTAAAATATCTTCGGTGTAAAACAATAAAATTATTGGTATGTATTTCAAAAATATTTTTGAATTTTTTTTTGAATTTTGAATTTTGAATTAATTTTATATATTGATATAAAAAATAATTTTTAAGAATATATAAAAATATTATTTTAAATAAAAAAATAATTTTAAAAACAATTTGAATGATACCGACTATCACTAAAGATTAAAGTATCTTAAAGTACGCGCGGCAGTCATGGATTTCCTCAACACTTCCTCTTCTATTTGACCTCGCATCCCAAAATATCTCTCTACAGTGATCACTGCTCGGTACTTTCGCAAGAGAAGAATACACCGAAGGATTTCAATAAAAACTACCCATTTTTGTTATCAATCAAGAAGCAATAAAAATGGCTACTTCTTCTTGTTGTTTGAGGCTTGAAAATGTGATCTTTTCACCAACTTCTAGAAAACTGAGGCAAACGAGTGCAAATGGCAGTGTCCTCTTCTCTTCTCCTATCTCTTCTTTCTCTCTTCTATCACCATCTTCCTCTTTATTTTACCCAATCTTAAAAACTTCACATTCGCTTCATTCTTATCTTCATGTGAAAGCTTCCTCTTCTACTGCCATTGCTGAACCTGAAGGCATCAAGGTCCCCCCCCCCCCCTGTAATTTCTGCAGAGACACATATGTATGTTTTATATGTAAATAATAACAAATGGGGATTTAATTTTTTGTGTTTTGCAGATTAATTCAGTGCCAACAAAGCCAATTGAGGGTCAGAAGACAGGGACAAGTGGTCTGCGAAAGAAGGTGATTTTCTGCTTCTTTTGTATGTTTCGATGCCGAGAAAGTTTAGGAAAATGAATTACAATTCTGGGTTTTAGATGTCTCGATTAATAAAAATCAAGTATTTGATGCAAGTTGATAGTTTTTATTTTTTGATGATGGGAACAGGTTATTTATTCTGGTTTCAAATTTGTGTTCTTATAGGTTAAGGTTTTCACGGGGGAAAACTACCTTGCAAATTGGATTCAGGTTTTATTGTTTCCTTTTCATGTTTTGTGGCCTTGATTTTTGTGTTATGTTATGATTTAGGGGGTATTCGATAAAGGGTTTTGGTAAAGCTTGAATATTTGTATGTCTAGGCATTGTTTAATTCTTTGCCACCTGAGGATTACAAGAATGGAGTGTTGGTCTTGGGAGGGGACGGTCGTTACTTCAATCGAGAAGCTTCACAGGTGATTGCTGTTACTTAATCAACCTTTTAGGTGTTTTATTCTGTGGTTCCTCCTCTCATTATTGGAGTTGTTTGGATTTAAAATGCAGATAATCATCAAGATTGCTGCAGGGAATGGTGTTGGCAAAATCCTTGTCGGCAAGTAAGCACTGTGATTGGTCCTTTTGTTGTCATATGGAGGAAATGCTAGTGTGCAAAGGAAGACCGATGTAATAGATGAGTGCTGAATGCTAAGACTAATTGTTGAGACCATTTCTTGTGAACTTTGATAGCAGCTTCTGACTGATAGAACCGAACATTGAGTTGATTAGAAATTGTTTTTTCAAGTTAATTTAACTCCAAAAACCCAGAAAGTTTAATTGAGAAATGTCCGCAGTCATTTGGGCAGTTTTAATAGTCAAAAGTAAGGTTGGGATATCAATTGATTCGATTTTTAAGTTTGCTAACTTCATTTTCTCCTCAGAACTCTCTCTTTTATCAGACGGTCTGCTTGAGAATCATTTTAGAAAACTTTAAAAAATTGCATATTTTTCCATCTTAAGTTATGTATGAGTGATACCTTCTGGAAAAAATCATTTTTATGCAATTCGGCTTTGTTTTACGGTGCTAATGTTCCACCATTCCAGGGAAGGTATTATGTCTACGCCAGCTGTTTCTGCTGTGATCCGAAAGAGGAAGGCAAGGATATACTTCTCATCTCTACTTTGAGCAAGATTCAGAAACTAATTTCAAATCCTTAATAAAATTTCCCACTTTCCCGCTTAACCAAACAAATATTTCCGCAGGCCAACGGTGGATTTATAATGAGTGCAAGTCATAATCCTGGAGGACCTGAATATGACTGGGGTATCAAGGTGAATTGTTAACGGTCATCTCATACTGCTTAACTACAGTTTCATCTCAACTCCAAACCCCACTTGTACCCTTTTTGTAAGCTGTATAAAAACATGAAGCATGATGGGCTGATATGCACACTGCAGTTTGCTACCATATACTAGTAGTAATCCTCTTTTTTTTTTTTTGTATTGTATTTACCATACCTGTTGATGATGCAAACCATCCTGAAATGTTCTGGTTTGTAATTTAGTACCTGGTTAAAAGAATTTTATTTTCCAATCACAAATTAGTGGGTAGTTGAATGAACCGATGCTGTTGAGTTACCTTCAAGCAAGCCGGTTGATGTGAATTCTTGTATTTTTTTCTTTCTTTTCATTTACCAGTTTAATTACAACAGTGGCCAACCAGCACCTGAATCCATCACCGACAAGATATATGGAAACACCCTTTCTGTAAGTATCTGGCTATTTATGTATGGAAAAAAAAGTATTTGGTTGTTGCAATTCCTTATGTTCTTGTCATTCTTCTTTCTTCATTATGGTCATGTTCTTCTAGTTTTCATGTCCTCTTTGAAGAGCTAGACTGTAATCTTTGCATATTTGCACCCTTGTACACTAGTTTCTTATGCAATTGTTAAAATGTTCTCTGCTGTACTATACAATTCTATTTGAAGAGTAACTGCTATGGATCAAAATTTTATTTTCTTCCTAAAGTAGAAACTGGCTTTGGCAATTCTGAGCACTACCACTTGTATGATTTTTTTCTCCGTGTGAATGAAAAATCCTAATTTTTAAAGTTATAAACCTGTACCAAGGCTCAGCCTTTGTGGTGTTTTTGTGATTTCTTCTCCAGGTCAGTTAATCTACATAAAACTGAAAGCACGAGCAAGCCAATAGGTTGGCTGGTGTAGGCTAGTTACTTTATAAGCATTTTTACATACTTTTCTTATTTATCTATTATGCACTTCTTATGTGGGTTAATATTCACCCTTCTTGTCTGCTAAAAAATGCTATATACTTATGGTCTCCTCAAGTGAAGATTTTGGATTGCAACTTGACATCGTCTAACCTCCATGATTATTTAAACTTGCTTGCTTGATTATTTAACTTCCTATAATTTGGTAGCTCCTGCATGAATCTGAAATTTTGTAAACACTGCAGATATCTGAGGTTAAGATGGCGGACATTCCTGACGTTGACCTTTCTAGCCTTGGAGTCACGGAACATGCAAACTTCAGCGTTGAAGTAGTAGACCCAGTTTCTGATTATTTGGAGTTAATGGAGGTTAGAAACAAAAATGTGCATATTTGGGTGACCATTTTTTTAGTTTTTGTGTCAGTAATTATATGGATTATTTTGCAGAATGTATTCGATCTTGAGCTCATCAAAAGTCTCCTTTCACGGTCAGATTTCAGGTACGTCGGTTCTCTGCCAAGTGAAATTAATAGTTTCGTACATGCTCTTTCATGCATATGATAAATGGAAAAGACTCTATTCCCTTTGGCTATATTATGCTATTTATATTCCTCCAAGTGCTGACTTACAGATGATTAATCTGCACTGAAATCCATATCTTATCTCAACTTGGCTCAACAAAGATTCCTTGAACTATTTGCAGTCATCTATGTAAAAGCCTGTTCCCTAGACCACTATCTCTGTGCCTGTTTTCACAGTTTGCTGGAATATTGTGTTTTCCATCTTAATTATCTGTACTTTACATCATTTATTTTTCCTGTACAGAAGCATGTCCAATTGTTTTGTGTTACTTTCAGGTTTATATTTGATGCCATGCATGCTGTTACTGGTGCTTACGCTAAACCCATCTTTGTGGACAAGCTTGGGGCCAGTCCGGTATTTTCTGGATGATACATTTTGAAAATAGTTTTCAGCTATAGTATAATTCCTGTAACAGATGTTAGTTCGGCATGTAGGATTCAATTTCAAATGGGGTACCTCTGGAGGATTTTGGTCATGGCCATCCAGATCCTAATCTTACGTAAGATGGCTAATAACTTCTATACCATGTAGTGAATTGAAATTATTTGATAGCATATCAACTGTATCTTTTACTCTAAAACAGATATGCCAAGGATTTGGTCAACGTCATGTATGGTGAGAATGGACCAGATTTTGGAGCTGCAAGTGATGGTATGTCACATGACTTTTGAAGAAACAGATTTTCTCATTTTTCAAGTGTTTTGAATGTATGCATGGATTCATTGGCAGGTTAGGCTGCACATTACCTTAGGTTTTGAGCTGAATTTTGCACTGAAAGTTAGTTGTTCCACTTTTGTGGCATCTACTAAATGAAGTTTTAATTGCATATGGACTTTAGGTTGTGGCCAAAGTTTTTATTGACTGACAAGATATGGAATAATGAGCTCAGTGGTTTTGCTGAATGCTAGAGCAAAAGAAGATTTATGCTAAAGTACTTTAAATCCTTAGAATGAATAGGAATACCACGATCTATAATTACAGGGCATGAACTTTGTTTCGTTCCTTGAGGTTTTGGTAAGAGTGTTTGACAAGAGCAGGGGCAGATAGATTGAAAAAGTTGAAATGAAAATTTAGGGTGCCAAATGTCTTTCTAAATCGCTATGTGGGTGTAGTGCTTGCATCAGTTGAATGAGCAATTGGTGTTTCTTATTGAATCATTTGATTCTACTTTTAGCTCCGTATGATGATTAATCATGATATCATTAGCATCTCTTTTTTGCAATTAACTTCTCTTACCATTATCAGGAGATGGGGACAGAAACATGATCCTAGGTAGAGGGTTTTTTGTCACTCCTTCAGATTCGGTTGCTATCATTGCTGCCAATGCACAAGAAGCCATTCCATACTTTACGAGTGGCCCTAAGGTAGAAAATTCTGCAGATTTTCCTCAACCTTTTGATGTCTAAAGAAACGAATAATAAATATCCTGTCTCCAATCTTCAGGGTTTAGCTCGGTCCATGCCAACAAGTGGTGCTCTAGATCGTGTGGCTGAAAAATTGAATCTTCCATTTTTTGAGGTTTGGAAAGTCTTGGACAAAACTCTTAGTTTCATTAAAGGGGGAAAGATAGGAGGTAGAATAGGGTTTGGGTCTGCAGGGATGCTTGTCTTCTGACAATCTTTTTTCTTGTGTTCAGGTTCCTACTGGTTGGAAATTTTTTGGGAATCTTATGGATGCTGGAAAACTGTCAATTTGTGGTGAAGAAAGTTTTGGAACTGGTTCTGATCACATTCGTGAGAAGGATGGCATATGGTAACTATCTGAGTTGCATCCAATGAACCTCCCACATATACCAGTATTAAGGCTTTTACCCGCCTATTAATGTTAACAAAAAAAGCCATATAATGGTCCAATTGGTAGGGGTAGAAAGCCAGCCATATAATTCTCCTTGCTTATTCCTTGTGAAAGAGTAGAGGGTCTGATGGAAGGAATAGATTGGCTGTTTGGCTGATGGAACTACAATCTAGTTCAAGTGGTTCACAGCTATAGAGCTAAATTAGAATTTTAATAATTGGTTAATGTTATCTTCATCATTGGAAAGCTGTACTTTAAATTGACAGGTCATAATCAAAACACAATATTTGTCTCATTTCATGTTTCAAATTTTTCCAACACAGGTATATTGTTTGGACTTGCTGTCTATTGTTGTGATTATTGCAAAATCTCATCAGATTTATGTTATGAACTAAGTATATTGTGAATGTTTGGTGAACCTGATTCAGTGTCACTTCTGTTCCATAAAGTTCTATTGTACTGAATCATGATCACATTTTCAATGCAAATGTTTGGTTTCTAAGACTCCCTTTCTAGGATTTTTTTGGCTTGGTTTAGTATATCTCACTTCTGTTATGAAAGACTGTCAAATCCAATATAGAATAACAAATCTATCCAATTGCAGGGCTGTTTTAGCTTGGCTTTCAATTATTGCTTACAGAAACAAAGACAAGAAACCAGGGGAGAAGTTAGTATCTGTTGCTGATGTTGTGAAAGAGCATTGGGCAACCTATGGAAGAAATTTCTTTTCTAGATACGACTATGAAGTAAAGAGCTGATTTTTTTTTTTTGTGACAATAATATAGTTGATGCTTTGGATTTAGCTATGGGCTAAACTTTAGTAGAGGTAGGTTCGGGGTACAACTCTTTAATTTGTGTAAATTATTTTTCAGGAATGTGAATCTGAAGGTGCCAACAAAATGATCCAGAATGTTAGAGACATAGTCTCTGCGAGCAAACCAGGTGACCAGTATGGTAAGTTCGCATCTGATCTCCTCTTCTCAATCACATTCTTCTATCTGACAATATCTAAGGTATTTACAATCTGCTTTATAGGAAAATACACCCTCCAGTTTGCTGACGACTTTACTTACACTGATCCTGTAAGTTAAACACTGCATGTTTATTATATTTAACTAGTTATAATTTCACCAAGCATCTGTAGTTTGATATCACTGCCATGTTTAACTTATCTTCATGTGATCTTATAGGTGGATGCAAGTGTGGTGTCAAAGCAAGGTGTCCGGTTTGTTTTCACTGATGGATCAAGGATTATATTCCGTTTATCTGTATGTTCAGTTGATTATTTTTTCCTGCCATAATTTGAGGCTACAGAAGCTCCTGTTTTTCTTATAACTGGAATATCCGCTTCTGCAGGGAACTGGATCAGCAGGTGCGACTGTCAGAATCTACATCGAACAGTATGAACCAGATGTCTCTAAACATGAGATGGATGCCCAAATAGCCTTAAAACCATTAATCGGTCAGTCACAGTGTTTTTTTCTTCGAATAAAATGTTATCTATTAGGCTTTACTTGCATATGTATTCATGATATGTTTCGCTTGTTTTAGATCTGGCATTGTCTGTATCGAAGTTGAAAGACTTCACAGGAAGGGAAAAGCCAACAGTCATCACTTGAAGTTTAACAGCCGTTGCGAGTCTCACGAATCAAGTGGTATGCCAGGTTATGCTTAACGGCAGGTCGGGCTTTCCTTTCTTTTCTGGCTTACTTGCCATACATATTTTCCCAAATCAATTTTGGCTGTACTTTAGCTAGTATGGTTTATGGTTCAATAAATCTTTCTATGTAAAAACATATCTATGCAAATAAAATATCTTCCATTCACTACATGCCCTTGTTAATCTTCACCTCCCCCATGTTAATTTGAAGTCATTGTGGATGGATAGCAGTAAAAATGACGACATAAATACGGGCTAGATGTAAACTGAAACCTCATGTTGAGTGTGTGTTTAAGGTAACCTTCTTCTTATCTGACCCCATGAGAAGACACCTACTCAAGCTTTTATTTAAATGAGTTTCCTGTTACTCCTGCCGTTCTTTACTGGATGTTAAATCCTCCAAATTAATGTCCTCGTGCTCTCTCCTCTTTCTCAGATACTTGAAGATCCCACCCTCCAATTGAAGCATGATTTTGGAGGTCTACCTGATTTTTCATATTTAATTTATTCTCCCCCCCTCTCACAGCCTGATTTTTCATATTTGATTTATTCTCTCACACCCTCTCTCTACGTTAGTGTTTTGATCCTTATGTTCGCTTTAGTTCAAGTAAATCGTCAAGAAATATTACAGGAATTTCGGGCCTTTATAGGATGGAAATAGGAAAATAAATAACAGGAAAAGAGAACAAACGGAAAGTAGCAGACTGAAAAGGCTGAATAGAGAGAGCATTTGAGAGTGAGTTTATTGGTACAACCTTTGTCTTCTCATCTAGTTTGATCCATCTGTTCCATGACAACAAGATGCAATAGTGCATCCATGATAAGACAATTACAAGTCACTTACAGATATTGCCTGGAATTTGTAAACCAATCTACCTATATCTGATACGCATTTATCCTTTCAATATTGCAATGTCCATATGATATTTTGGCCCAACAAACAACCTCCAACTAAGAAGATCTGGTAGTATTATGCATCATTTAGTGACCATTCTTCATGCATTTAGATCTATGATAGAGCTTGTTGCATGGTCATGGCTATCCCTTCAAAAGACATGATCTGGTGGTGTGTTTATGACAAGC
Organism: Salix arbutifolia; assembly: GCA_025169955.1. Classification (NCBI taxonomy): domain Eukaryota; kingdom Viridiplantae; phylum Streptophyta; class Magnoliopsida; order Malpighiales; family Salicaceae; genus Salix; species Salix arbutifolia. The sequence continues at coordinate 13,086,375 of CM045916.1, read as the reverse complement.
AAAACAGCTCTTTTTATTGTCAAGGTTGATCCGATTGGTTTGCTTTTAGTTGATCAGATCATGATGAAACATCCAATGGCAGGCCCAAACCACCTTTTGTGGGAGCTGAGTGTACAACTAAAACAAGCATGACCGCAATAAAAGTTATAATGGGAAAGTAAATGTCTTTAATTCTTCCATAATCTTCTTGAAATGGAAGGTAACACTCTCCAGCAGCCACAATTGATATAATGGCACAGCAAGCACTCGAGAGAACATGTTGGGACACTGTTTTTGTCCTTTCAAAGTTCAGATGTAGCATCAGCCACTTCTCCCTCAGAAACTTTTATACCCTAAGTTAGGATGTGACATTGTCTGCCTGCATTCTCATCTACAGAGAAAAACACTTCGTAGGGGACCCTAGAGTGTTTTTTCTACGAAGCTGTTTGGGACAGCTTTTGAAATTGCGTTTCTAAAAAATTTATTTTTTTTCATTTTAAATGAATATGTTTTGGTGTTTTTAGATCATTTTGATGGGCTGATGTCAAAAATGATTTTTAAAAAATAAAAAAATATCATTTTGATACATTTCGGCATGAAAAGCACTTTGAAAAACTACAGCAATAGCTGTCCCAAACAGGCCGTAGGCTTTTCTTTCTGCATCCCCTTTTACTTCAAGCTGGAGCATCAGAATGTTAACCCTAAAATCCAATAATACGAATTTTCTGCAGCTATGCATTTTAATTGAAGGAGGTTATGTACTAGTAAATCCCAGAATTATAAGCCTAAGTTTCTGTTATTTGCCCCTTAAATGGACACATGAAATTTCTTCTATGTTGAGCTGGACCAGGTGCAATAGTGTTTCCTTTGGCAAAGAGAACATACTCTTACGATCATTGAATGGAGCCCGCCTTTTTCTTCAAAAATCCAAAACCAAAATCAATCTGGATTGTCTCTGCTCCCCATTTCTAATGTGAATGAAGTCCTCCACCAGACCCACCAACAAATAATTGTGCAAACTTGTAGTGCATCATACAAGAGGATCGAACTGTGTTTGTCCTAACTGATACACACACTCAAGCTATAGTTGCTGTAATAGATCCAACCCTGTTGGGTCTCTCAGTCTCGTAGGATTTGCTCCTGAAGCGAACAAGCTCGATCAATTTGCCCCACCTTTTATCTGCATGACATTGTGACAACTCCACCACCATGTTAGTTGCCTCTGGTGATAGACCTCGATGTCCCCTCTTTCTTTTCCACCTACTGTCCTCTCTCCTGTAGTGAGCAGTTTCAGCTTTTCAGGTTCGTGGAAAGTTCTCGACTCGTAGAGAGTTTCAGAAATGTTAGTGTAAACCATTGTTGAGAGAATGACATACAGATTTATCTCCAGGTATTTTCTTCATAACATATTGCAGCTCCAGTCAAACCCATTCCAAAATACCTTAAGAAACATCCACGTAAAATTATTTTTTATTTAAAAAAAAAACACTTTCAGAAGCTGTTTGGGACAGCTTGTGAAACTGCGTTTCCAATTTTTTTTCATTTTAAATGAATATATTTTGATGTTTTTAGATTATTTTGATGTGCTGATGTCAAAAATAATTTAAAAAAAATAAAAAAACATCATTTTGATATATTTCGGCACGAAAAGCACTTTAAAAAGCTACAGCAACAGCTATCCCAAACAGCTCCGATTCATGTCAAACGCAGGGATGAAACCCATATTTAAGCTCGTCAAGTTTGACCAAACTATGAAGAGGTGGAAACTTCCTTTGATTTGAAGACTGATTACGAGTCTTCCCCGCAAGTTATTGTCAATGAGACGTATACCCTATGACTTTATTTTTTGTGGTTTGTGTTTTGCTTAAATTATATATTCGATTTCATGAAGAACGCTATCATTTTAGGTTTGAAAATAGTTAGAATGTATTTCTTACAAGTAAATGCAAGAACTTTTGCTGTATATTGACCGTAAATGCATCCCTTTTCTTCATGGTTTGTCCCTATTGATAGCTACCCTATTTTTTTTACTGTTTTGCTTAAATTATATATTCGATTTCATGAAGTATCATTTTAGGTTTGAATGTATTTCTTACAAGTTTCTACTATCATTCCTATACCTTATTTTATGACTATCATTGATTTCAACATCATCAGGACCGGTTTGATATTACGTTTCAAATGTATTTTTGAAAAAAGTTAATTTTTTTATTTTGTTTTTAGTTTTTATTTTAAATTAAATTTTTAATGTTTTTAGATCATTTTCATGTGCTGATGTTAAAAAAAAATCATTTTAATGTATTTATAAACAAAAAATATTTTCAAAAACAATTTCAACCACGCTCACAAATCACTAAAAAGAAAATGCAAGAACTTTTGCTGTATATTTACTGTAAATGCATCCCTTTTCTTCATGGTTTGTCCCTATTGATAGCTACCCTACTTTTTTTTTACTGTTTTGGAGAAGTGGCTTTATACATTTTAGGGTTTGAAATGGACCTACCTCGTTACACCTTAAATAGTATATTCCTTAGTCATAATTCAGTCAAGACAATTAAGCACTCCTCCACTATCCAATATCTAAGGCATCTTTTCGTACATCTTAGGCAATCCATTTCTCTGTAACTCTCCATTTCCTTATTTGTATTTGACTTTAGGGAACGCCCATCCATATGCACACAGGTTTGACTCTATGAATTTTATTAAATCAAATCACTCTCTCCATGATTTAATGTTTGACTATTTACATTTTGAAGACCTATATATAATTCATATATTAGGTCTTAATAGTATTGTCTTGAAATATCTAATCTAAAATGTTTGAGCCTAGCGCTAGTGGAGAAACCTAAAAGCAACACATAAATAATAACTTTGAAAAAATAATAATTTAAAACTTAGAAGCATGTTTGATTCATAGAAATTAAGATATGATTCCCATACTATATTCTAGGATATCTTTCATCCCAATTTTGTTTGAAAAAAAAAAATTATTCTAGGAATTAATTGAAATGTCCATAATCTCTTTCATAATTTGGCTTCGTTTATTTTTATGGTGCAGTATTATGTGATCTGTGTTTTGTCTCAACTATAAATTTAAAAATATTTTGTTAACAAAATACACATTAGAGTTTTACACGGTTCCACTATTTTTTTTTATAATTAGTTAACATATATTTTCCAAATTGTAACCGCAAAAACTATCGCAAGACAAATACACATTTCAAATCCCTAGCTTTCACAAGTTTATTGGTCATTTAGTTGACCCACATTAGACAACTACTTGGTAGTGATACTATTGAGACATCATCTAGGATCCTAGAGTCTTCCCCACTTATTAGATATGTTAATAATGGAGATTTGCTTAGTGCTTTACATGCAACTATAAGTCAACCGAAAAAACACCCATTATTTTTTAAGTTTAAACAGTAGATGTGACCATGCCTTAGTGCTCCACACACACACTCCTCCATTCTCTTTCTCTCTGAAGAGACTATCTAAATTTGTGTCCCTTTTTTTTAAAATTCTCCTTTTTTATAATGAAAAAAAATACATATTCTAACTTACATTGTTTTTTAATAACATTTTAATTGAATACCCATTCTTCTTCCTTAGTTATAGTACAATAAATTAGTGTGTTTCATTACAAGTTTAATTGATTATATTATGAATTTCACCTGAATTGATTTCAGTCTTCTTTCAGGAAACAACGGTGCTAGGAAGTTGTTGGATTACTTTGTAATAAAACCCATGTCAATCATGGAAGTTTTGACTCGCATATCATATGATAAGTGTAGAAATATGATGATAAAAAGCATATGTGTGCACTCATGCACACATCAATATAGAATCGGGCCCAGGAATAGAATGAACTACGTAAATCAATAAAAAAAAGAAGGCATTTTGTAGTCTCTAAAATGATTTTGTTTAAATGAAAGACAAAGGGGTAACAAAAGTTAATATTTCATACAACATAATCTTTTTCATATTTGTTAAATCAAATGTTTTGGCATTAGATCAACCGTTTATGGGGCATCGCCTAATGTTTTCCGGGCATGCCCTAATTTCTTGACATATGATTGAGTGTTTCGCTATTGTTATAAATTAATGGTTATGAAATATTCGAGCTAAAATAATAGAAATTAGATTTGATGTAGCACTTCTTGCGATAGAAATATTAAAATCAATAGAAATAGTAGGGATGTATCGTCTTGTATCTTTTTTTTTTATAAAAAAAAACATAAATTTATTCCAAAACAGTTATTGGGATATATTTGTTTTACATTTATGTTTTTATCTTTTAAATTAGACAAGTTTATATCCTCTCGGTATTTATCTTTTCTATTCTAGGGCACTGACCAAACCCGTCGTAAGCAATTACTTGTAGATAACCTTCATCCATTCCAATTTGTTTCGGAAAAAAGAGAGAGGTCATATCTATTCTTACATATAAATCCCACACCTCTCAATAATCAAGAATATATAGAAAATTGACATGGCAAGGAACTAGCTAGCTAGATAATAGATTTAATACTAGATATATATTTTTTTTAAAAAAAAAAACTTTATCAAAAAACAATTGAATATTTTTTTTGAATGCGAGAAAATCTTATTTTCCGTAAAATATATTTTGTGGGTCTAGATGAATACTTGTATTCCATTAATACAACATCTGCCTTAATTAAATTTATGAGAAAGAAATCTTGTAAGGAAGTTCATCATACACTGCCTAGTAATCTCCTTGGAGAGCCATGAATTTTTTTATTTTTCATCGGGAATTATACATATAATTTTTGGCTGTCACATTTATTTGTGTGGTGAGAAATTGGAAAGCAAAAAACACAATCTCTTGCGACTGGATTCTCCTTTTGTCCTTTCTTTTGTATGACATATTGTTGGTTCCTCTGGTAACTAGTACGATGTATATAGGTCTTCTTCAACACCAAACTTTACTTCAGAAAATCCAGATGTTAGAGATTTTTTTAATTTTCTCCTCTCACAATTCTAAACCACACACGCAAAAAGGAGGCGATTGAGACCAAGTAGCTGAAGATTTAAGTGGAAATTGATTTTTCGAGGGCCATTTTCCACTAAAACGAACATTTCATTTTTGCTTCAAGATTTTATAAAGTAAAATCAAGAGGGAGTGCTACCATCAAGTGATGGTACAAATTGGCAAAAAGCAAGCAAATGTTGGTGGATTATTAAGGGAAATTGAAGTATGTTGTCATTAAAACGACACTCTTTTTTCTATTTATGGCCAAAGAATCCATTCAAGGTGCTAAGTCAGATTTAATTGGGGCCTGCTCGAGCAGAGGGAAATCAGAGGCTCCGTTCATGTACATGGCATTGTTATGTCAAACCCACCAAGGCACTATCCTACTAGTTGCTTCCATCGCTTCACCTTAATTGCCACCTATAACCCACCCACTTGAAACTATTTTGAGACTTCGTGTCTCTTTAAGATTTTTGTTGTAATTATTTTTTAAAATATTTTTTTGTTCATAACTGTATTAAAATTATGTTGTTTTATTTTTTAAAATGTTTATGATGTTTTTTAACATAAACACATTAAAATGATCTAAAAACATAATTTTTATTTAATTTAAAATAAAAAATGTTTTTTTTTAATTTTTAAAAAATATTTCTGAAACGCAATGTCAATTACTCTCTCTTCCAATGTGTTTGCCACTGCAATATAACTAATTATATTTTAATTTTTTTTATCTAAAATCTTAGGGTTTTAGATGAATGATTCCTTAATATTTAAAAAATGAACATGATTTTCTTTTTCTTTTTTAATGATGACCAAGTTAGACAAAGGAAAATTCCCAAAGACTACTATTTTAGGTTAAATCCCATGGCTCGAACATCCTAGCAGACCGTCTCAACTTCTAGCTGCTAACGTTGTTGTTTTTTATACAATAACTGTCTCCTTTTTGCTTGGCATCACCTAATTTTGTTGGTAAGAATAGTTCAAATAGATATTTCATGGTTTGATTACTTTGCCAAGAACGGATGCCAATTGCTTTTAACATGTGTTTAGGATACAATTAGCACAAATTTAAATATGTGTTTCATAATATAGTTAGTTATATGAAAAAAGAAAAGGTTTAATCAACGCAAATCGTAATTTATTTTTTGCAAAATTATAAATTTATGTTTATCAAAACAAAATTATATACTTTCTAATACAATCATACTATCAAACACAATTTAATAAGAAAGAAACACTGAGACTAAGTTTTTTTTTCCTTCTGAATTGTTTTAAAAACTCACCCTTTTCTTCAAATAATGAACCCAAGATTTGAACCTAAAAATTAAAAAAAAATCTCTTAAATAAAAGTCAATCTCTTGAGATTTATAATCCAAACAAAGTAGAGATAGTACGTGATCAGATAACATAAAAAAATAAATAAATTACTTAACCACAGTGAACAAAACCACAAATTTGTTTTCTTTTCACTTTACCTCTATTGTTGTTATTTCATTTCACAAATCAATAGGTTATGTTTATATATATAGAAAATCCATGAAATAAGAAAACTAAAAAGTAGGGGGGGGGGGGGGGAGTCCCTGAAAAGAAAGAAGAATGTCCGTGCCCGAGTAACTCCAAATTCGGCCTGATAGAGCTCGGATCAATAATGGCACCACCTCGGCCTGTCCCTTCTCTAGGTTTCAGAGATGTGAAATGAAAATCAAAAAATAAAATAAAAAAGACAGCATCCATGGCTCTAGGGAGCCTGAAAGAGGTTACGCTACATTTAAAATATTATCATCCTGACAAGCAGAATCATATATTGGCCGCATTTTCAAGAAATTTATAAAAGGGAAAGATTAAGCAAACAACATGAAATCGGAAATCCCCCCCCCCCCCCCCCCCCGTTTTTAAATTAAATTATCAAAATTAATCACCACCCTTAATTGCTTCTCAGATCAAGAACATCATCCCCCAATGCCCATATCAAAAACCTTACCACCAAACTTAATAGATGCTGACTACAAGGCTACCCATGCCCAGGTCCTTGTTACAGGTCATTATAGTTTGCTATTTCCATGACAGGAGAACCACTTTACTTTTTAGTCTGTGTCACCTTGTAACTGGAAGATCTTTCTGATTCAAACAGGAACAACAATGTCTCTTCACTTTGTCTCTTTCCTTGTATCCCTACGTTGCTGTATTTGATACAGAAACACTACTCATTGCCAAGTACCTGGCTGTCAAACCGCGGGTACCTCTCTTAGGTTCCATCTTTTCTTGCTAACTTATGCAGCATGAAAAGTTTGGCTAGAACATATATATATATATATATATATATACGCGTTTGACTTTGGGTGTTTCTTCTTCTTCTTTTCTTGGAGCATTTACAGATATGTATGAAAAACCTGAGAAATAGACAAGTGGAGCATGGATATAGATCTGTATACCAGGCCTGAAGCTGTGCAGGGATATGGGGTAGAGAGAGAGATGAGGGGAGAGAGAGAGAGATTGTTTAGTGGAGAAATCTGTTCTCACAGGGTAATTAGGCCCCTCAAAACAGATACATTTATTTTTTTTTTTTTCTTGCAAGTGTTGCCCCCAAATGAGAAAACAGAGTAGACTATGGAGGACCTAAGTCAGGTGGGGCTTTGGCAAATTAAAAACAGAGCAGAAGTTATGGGTTTGATACAGGTCGAAGCACCCTCTTGAAACGAGACAAAATAAAGTGCCCAGCTGACACGAGTATAGAGCATCCAAACAAAAAAAAAAACATCGGGAAGAGCTTTCATGGCAGCTATAAAAAGGACAGAACTCCAAGAAATTGGACCATCACCTAATTTTCTCATTCAGCAGCCCCTTATGCTGCAAATCCCCTCTTCCTCTCAGGCCCTTCCCTGCAAAAATAAAATCCACGCAAAGCATATAAGAGCGAGGGGAAGATAGCTAGCTACAAGATTCCAACATCTGAGCTCACCGGTTTTCCCCATGAGAGCGGTCTTGCCTTTTCTTTCATCATCAGCACACTTTTCTCCCTCTTTTATCTTAAATTGCAGCTAAGTACCAACTCTCCCCCTCGATCCCTGCCTCTTAAACCTCACAAAATCACATATAGATAGATAGATAGATAGATATCTTGCCTTGCCTTGCCCTGCCAGAGAATTTGTAATGCAATGGCAATAGATTGCATCAAAACGATGCCGTCGATAGCCGCCCGTCATCACCATCCAAAAGAACAAGATCAACGCAAAGATGATAACAAGTCTTTCGTTTTTGATGCACAAGTTCTTAGACACCAATCGAACATACCCCAGCAGTTCATTTGGCCTGACCATGAAAAGCCTAATACTAATGCACCCGAGCTCCAAGTCCCACTTGTGGACTTGCGTGATTTCCTCTCTGGTAACCCTGCTGCTGCAATGGAAGCTTCGAGAATTGTTGGCGAAGCATGTCAAAAACACGGTTTCTTTCTAGTTGTTAATCATGGAGTTGATAAAACACTCATTGCTCAAGCTCATAGTTACATGGACAGCTTCTTCGAATTGCCACTTTCTGAGAAACAAAAGGCCCAGAGAAAAATTGGCGAGTCTTGTGGATATGCTAGTAGCTTTACTGGCAGGTTCTCCTCCAAACTTCCATGGAAAGAAACACTTTCTTTTAGCTACACGGCCGAGAAGAATTCATCAAAACACATCGAGGAATATTTTCATAACAGAATGGGGGAAGATTTCGCTGAATTCGGGTATGTTACAACTCCCCCCCTCCCCCCATTAAATTTGGTTTTGTTCAATGTTGTTTATTGAGATGGGTTAATGTTCTTAATTTGACACTAATTTTTTCCCCTTTTGTTTTCATCAGGAGGGTGTATCAGGACTACTGTGAGGCCATGAACACTTTGTCACTAAGGATCATGGAGCTCTTAGGAATGAGCCTCGGTGTGAGCAGAGAACATTTCAGGGAATTTTTTAACGAGAATGATTCAATAATGAGGCTTAACTACTACCCTCCATGCCAAAAACCTGACCTTACTTTAGGAACCGGTCCTCATTGCGATCCAACTTCTTTAACTATCCTTCATCAGGACCAAGTGGGTGGTCTCCAAGTGTTTGTAGACAACGAATGGCGTTCGATTAGGCCCAGTTTTGACGCTTTTGTTGTTAACATTGGCGACACCTTCATGGTAAGATATTAATTTTATCTCTCTGTTTATCAGGATAAACAAATAGAATTGTCCTACTCGTACGTGGATAATAATTGACAATTTCTTTAAACTATCGCCAGATTAGCATCAATGATTACAGAAAGTAGTAATATTTAGTGTTTTTTTTCTTCCTCAGGCTCTATCGAACGGCATATACAAGAGCTGTTTGCACCGAGCAGTGGTGAACAGCCAAACACCGAGAAAATCTCTCGCTTTCTTTCTGTGTCCGAAGAACGACAAGATGGTAACTCCACCACATGAGTTAGTGGACACAAGCAATCCGAGAAGTTATCCAGATTTCACATGGCCGATGTTGCTTGAATTCACACAAAAGCATTACCGAGCTGACATGAAGACACTCGAGGTGTTCACAAACTGGCTTCAGCAACGAAATATTAGCTGAGCAAGTGGGTCAAGTGATGTGTCGCATAAATAGACTCGAGGGCAAGTTATTGGTCTTTTTATCAGAAAAAAAAGAGGAAAGTGATGTTGATGGGAGAGGAGAGGAGAGGGGAGGGCAGAAAAAAGTATGCTGGAAAGAGATGGGAATTTTGTTAAGATTTGGAGATCATCAGTACATGAAGAGATCGTAAGAGTAATTAGAGACCAATTTTTATTTTTGTCCATAGACCTGGTAATTCCTAGCTAACTTATTTATTGGTCATGAAAAAAAAGTACAACCATAGACCAATAAAGAGTTGGATTAGCTTCTTTTTTTTTGTATTTTCCTTTATAATATAGAAAAATTATCAGTCGTACCATGACATACCTCTCTTCATTATAAATTGCATTAATTATCAAATAATCCATCATTGGTGAACCAAAAAAAAAAAAAACGATCCCTCTTTCGAGGGCTAGCTTGTTGAGTTCATCTTCACACAGCATGACTAAAAAACTTATATATATATATATATGCATATAGAATTGGGATCCATCACATCAGCAAGTTAAAATTGTTTTAATTTAATGAAGTGGGTTCGCGTTAAAAAATTTCATATTTGCAAATTTTGTCCATGATCTTAAAAGAATCAAGATAAAAGAATGAGCAAAATAACCTTATCTGTAAGAACCTAGAGGCCTTTTTCATGGGGCTTGTGGATGCAAAGACTGAGCAAATGGGACAAATTGACGAGTTCCAATACCAAAAAATCAAGACCACGAAGAAATCCAGGTGTGCTTGCTGTATATACCTTCTCTAATGTCAAGAAGAAGATAAAAACAAACCGAACAAATTCTAAATTAATTTAATTTTTTTTTCTTTGAAGAAGCTGACAACCCTTTTGAAATTATAAATATAAACCATTGGATTAATGAAATAATTATTACATTTCATTACGATTTAATAACTTACAATTCTCTTAAGTAAATTGTATGAGGAAAAGCCAAATAGAATGTTACCATTTTGCACGCGTGGTAGCTAAACTAGTCCCCCAACTATCAGCGGATTCTCATGCAGTCCCTATACAGGAGCCTTCATCAACTGGATCCCAAAGGTACCATGCAATTCTCAACTGGATCCTCCATATGAAGAGGAAAAATTGAAAAAGTGACATTTCATGGCATAAATATGGAGTTTTTATTGCAAATATAAACAGACACGGATGTTTGGGGGACATAATTGAGAAATATCTATATTTTCTGGATTCAAATGAAGATTGTTTTTAGTTTGGGGACCTGTATTAGAATTGAGTGTTTTTAGTATATAATGATTATAGAAATGACCTTAAACTACCCTTCATGTACTAAATAATTGTAGCACTAAATAATTAATCAAATTCTCACACAAAAAGGATATTTTTTTATTAAATGCCCTTAAATACCACGCCATGACAAACATCAACCATTAGCCATTCTTTATCTCAAGTTTCTTGGCCCTAAGTGATGCTACTAGGGTTTAGGATAAATCCAAAACCCCATTTATTTAATATCAAGCCATGTAAATCCAGTTCAAGAAATGGCCCACCAGCTGAATGATTCAGAGGAATAGGATGCTAGAATCCATAGAGGACTGACGGAGCAATTTCTTTTTGTAATGTATTAATTCTGAAGCTGCGGCAATATATTTTATATTTATTTATTTATTTATTTACTATTATTGTCTTCTTTCGTGTCTGGACATTTGGAAGGTTTTGCATTATGAAATTGAAAGGGAATACTTGCAAACATTTGTCGTGGTTTCTGTCTTTAAATGCTGCAACATTCTTTCTGGCTAATATTTTAAGATACTAGATGTGTGTGTGTGTGAAATTTCTGAAGTAATTATGAGCTCATCATCTACTCACTCAATTATTCAATCATGGATAATTTTGTAAATACTAGGGTTGTTTTTGAACTGGGGTCAGAATTACATAACCTAACAGAGATATTTTAGGGCAGGCCAGGCATGAAATGGAGATATCTTGAGAATTCAATTAAGAAAATGAAGTTTGAATTTCATCTAGTCATAGTTTCTTTCTTTCTCTTTGTTTTTTCTTCATTGAAAGGCTTCAAATGTAAGGAAATTAGGATGAAATTGATGTTGTATTTATTATTTTCTTACGATAAGAGTGACAAATATATACAAAAACTTTATCTTGTTAAATATATATTTAGGATATTTTTAAAGTGATTTTAATTTTCAAAACAGCATCTGTTTTTAATATTTATATTTTTTCTCTCACAAAATAATAATTAAGCTTCTTTTTTTTTAAAAAAAAGTGAGAATTTATATAAAATTTATCGGTGGATTCTATCAACTAGAAGATAGCTTCTCGACACTTTTGCGAGATCCTGTTTAACACTCCGTTTCAAAAATATTTTTGAAAAAAAATAAAGATTTTTTTATTTTTTACTTTTAATTATTTTTTTAGATCATTTTCATGTTCTGATGTCAAAATAATTTTTAATAAATAGAAAATATTATTTAAATATATTTATAAACAAAAAACAAATTCAAACATAATATCAAACATAATATCAAACATACACTTAAAGAATTTGTGATTGAAATATTGACAAGGTGTTGCTACTAGCACACCAAATATGCTAGACATAAAATAACAAAACAGTCCTCGACTGGAGTTCCCATAGTACTATTATCACATCGTAAAAAGGACAATCTTATCATTTTAGTAATAATTCTATCTATGCATAGATTTCGTGGCCTGTCAATAGCACAATCCTAGTTAAGAAAAGGCAGGCATGAGAGGTTCAAAGTCAAGCTGAGAAAATCGGTATAACATGTCTTTTTGTATAGTTAGAAAAGAATCACTTGCATTTCAATTTCTTTTTTTTAATCATTTAGACTATATTCTTAAAATGGTAAAACACGGATTTTTGTATGGTTAGACTATGTTTTTAAAATTTCTGCAATAGAAAAATTAATATTTTTGTATATTCTACTGCCGCTTAAACATATTTTTCCTTTTTAAAATGATTATTTGAGGAGAAATAATATTTGAATATTCATGAAATAAAATAAAAACATGTTATCCTTTTCTTTTTTAATTCCAGATAATTATTATCATTTTTACAATTATGTATTATCACCACTCACTCACACTCTTTTCAAGGAGCGTGATGTAATGATAAAAAACTTGTTATTTGTAAAGCAAGTTTCGAGTTTGAGTAAGAACATATGTATCTGTAAAAGCCTGAGATAGCCAGGATTTACTCATTCATCTAAGTTTATAAAATATATTTTTTGAGAAGTGAGGTTTTCTCGTTTCCAAAAAAAATAATCACTCCCTCACTCACAGAAGCATAATTTACATGTTCTCCGAAGATACTGTAACATATTTCCTTAATTTGATTACCTTCATTTCTTGCTGCCATTGTTCTTGAATACCCAACAAACAAAATAGATAGTTTAATATAAAAACCCTTAATTTTATTTTATTTTTTCTTTTGGATTGGGGGTGCAGCTGCACAGCCGCCACAGGTAAGGACAACGACAGTCCCATTCCCGTACTCCCTTCCAAAAGGCCCGCGTCACGTGGAAACACTTGTAGTTTGTCTTGGTATTATTTCGAATCCATCTCATTTATTTCTTACAAAATTATTATTATTCTCTTTTTTTTTTCGTTTTCCCAGCAAATTATATTCTCCTCCCATTAAACGACATTTCTTAGGATTTCTTCATGGATACTCCCACCTTGTATACCCTTTCTTGGTGATCTGTACTATTCTGGTGTCTAGCTAGCTATCATCCTTGTAATTCATGTTCTCTTCCTGTTGCCAGCCATTGATTACTTGGTCCACACCTTTCGCCTTATCTCAAGTTTTTTTCACTTAATCAATCACTTATCTTATGATTGACCAACCTGTTTATGAAGAGATCAATGCTAAATAAAAGTTCATAACCACAATATATTGAGAGATGGAATTATCCCGAATGTAATTGTTGTATATATGATTTAGATGCTAGCTAGAGTTAATTAAAATTGAATGGCGACCCCATTTCCTCATTCTGATTTTTAAATAAAGGTTATCTGGTATTTAATTACGTGAATTAACTTGAAGTATAGCTTTTTAATCTAAAAAACAATGATCTACAAAAAAACAAAATTAAAATGAGCACCAACAACCCGAAAATAAAGACAGGAAACTTTATCCATACATACAAACAACATGATTAAATGCATCCAGAGCCATTATATTAGCTAATATCCAATTCACGTAAAGTCATTAGCAACATAGGATTTACCGAAAAAGAGTAGGGCACACGATTCGACTAGAAGGAGATGATCAAATTTGATCCCTTGATTTCAATTGGAGCTGAATTTTGTCCACACCTAGACATGTTTCCTCAACAACTAATCAAAACCCTAATAAACTCTACCATGATTCCATAGATTCAATAGATTTACTTGTCACTAGTAGGGACCAATATACATTTGTGCACATGAGGAGTCTCTATCCAATGTTTCCATGCAAAACCCTGCTCTCTCTTTTTTTAATTTATTTGAATTTGGCGAGGACAAAATTCCATTGTTTGCATTATAAATGGTGTCGTTGTCAAGCTGAACAAGAAGCAAGTGATGAGAAAGATAATACTTGCAACGATGCTCACTCGAAAACAAATAGCAAAAACAACAAAGCTACAGTTCGACCGGCTTCCCCACTAATTATTTGATGGAAAAAAACAATAATTAATCACACCCTTTTAATTTAGCCAATCGATGCTTAAAAGTTTTTATCTTTATGATATCTCAATCAATCACGACACCTCTATATACCTAGGGCTACACCCCCATTTGGTTTTTCGTGCTTGCTGCCTGGTCATAAAAAAATAGTGAAGAATGAAGGTTAATCGATCTGGTGATGATGTTCAATAGCCAGCGTTACTTGCAAGATCAGCCCACCTTTTGGCTAATTAATTTAGAGCCATTAGGAGTAGATGCTGACAAAAAGCATGATCAGGTTGAGTTGGGATACCTAGTTTCAGATCTTTTGAAATAGTAGTTAAATGATACTTTACTTAAGATCCTTTTCCATAATTACGTGCCAGGATGTCGAACACAAAAAATAAAAATTATGATTAATCATTCACACACCCAGAATCTTATTTCTTCTATTTTCTTGTCGTTTCTTTTGGATTTTTAGTTTGATAGTGAAATGTGTGGAGATCTTGCTGAGGGTAAACGACGAAATGAAATGAAAGAACCTATGTATTCATGCACTCCTCGTATCTCTTATCCTCTCATGAAACTAGAACTACTCTGTTCTTGAAGAGATTAATGTAATTACAAATTATCATTCATTCTAATATGTTATTTCTGTTTTAATTATCATTTTTGTTTTGGTAAATTTAGAGGATGGTTTAGAATTATAATCAAGGAAAAGTGAATGAAAAAGTATGATTATTATCATATTTGAAGTATTAGATTAGATTTAAAAATGGGACTATAGGATAATTGTTTTCATATTTAGACAAAATAAGTTATTAGAATTTGTCACATAATTACTTGAAATATACAAATTAAATTAAATTAAATTAAATTAAATTAAATTATATTTGTATTTTCCTTTGAATTCATTTCACTAAATATGCTTTCCTTCCTACTTGAGGATAAGATGACACGTATAGAGTTAGCTTGATTGTATATATGAAAATGACATCTATTAGAGTAATTTTTTATATATATTCTAATACATATTCTTAAAATTAACTAGCAGCCTCAGCTAGGAGGGAATACTACTAGATAAACAACTAGCTCTAATCAAAAGAGTAGTTTTGTGCTTGATGTATTTTTAGATGTGACATCATGATAAAGAGTTTGAGATCTGTAGAGCAGATATTGAGTTCGAGTCAGGACGTACACTTTTTATAAAAGCCTGGGATAGCCGGGGTTTTACTCACTCATCTGGGTCCACAAGATGCACTTTCTGAGGATTGTGGTTTCCTCAAATAAAAAAAAAAAATATTTTATGGTCTAATTAACTAACGAATAACAAATAATTATTCAATTTATAATTTTAAGATGTTAAATAAAATTTATTGATATGTATATTAACGATCACACCTTTTTTTAATAAACTAATTCAACTAAAAAGATTAAATAATTAGATAGAATTACTTTTAAGTTGGGCTGAGCAAAAATTCAAAAACACCAATTGCATATCAAGAATGACACACTAATTTGTATTTCTTTTCTTGAAAGTTTGTTTTTTTGTGATAGAAATATGAGTCCCACACGGCCGGTTAACATGTATAGTTTGTCAATTTGTTTTTTCAATTTTTGACAATGACATCCTACACATAATCTATCAATCTATTTCACTGTTCAAAATATTCTCCAAAGAGATTCGATGCATCAACAGAAGACTCGTGGTAAATTACTCATATAATAATCTTGCTGCCTTCCTTTCAATTTATAATTTTAAGGTTTTAAATAATATATATATATATATATATATATATATATATAGCCGTCCTTTCGATTTCTCTCTCACGTATTTGCAAGTTAAAATAATTAAAAAAGGAAATTGTGACAAAATAAAGGGTAAATAGCTTAATTGCTCTTATTAAGTTTGTATTTGGTAATATGGTGCAAAATATTTTCTGTTTAGAAATATATTAAATTATTATTTTTATTTCTTATATCAAAATTATCAAAAAACACTAAAAAATTCAATTTAGAATTTTATTCAAGTCAAACATATTTTTGAAACGTAATTGAATGTAGTTTCGAACAAAAAAACAAATGACACCAAACAAGTCTCCTATACATTTCTAGATTTCTAATTATATCTCTTATATTCTTGTATCATATTCAACTCTCCAACCTATCTTTCAATCAATTTTTAATTCTAAATTGATAAAATTATTTCCTTTTTCAAAATTATCTTCGGGCTACATATATAATATGAAATAAAAAATGGGACATAATACTTTGCTGAAAATTCCATCTTGCAGTCAAAACTTTTTTTGATTCATTCATGGTCTCTTAAACAAGCTTCAACTAAAAGAATTGTAAGAGTTCTTTAAATACCAAATTCAAGAAAAATAGATTTTATATATCTTTGCATGTATCTTTGAATTTGATAACAAGTTTATTGAATCCATTAGAGCTCAAACTATATTTCAAGAACACCAAAAAAACAATTTATTTATTTTAAAACCAAAGATTATAAATTTATACGCAAGATGTATTTTTAATATTAAAAGAAACAAATACATAAATATATTTGGATCCTAGAATAGCTAGGCTTGATCCATCAATTCATGGTCCACTCTACTAAGATGAATTAATTTTTAACCATTACCATTAAAAATAAAAATTAATTGTTAGAAAAACATAATTGTGCCCTGTTGTTATGAGGATCTTGATTTAGAAGAACAATCATGACATTATAATATTTACACACACACACACACACACATATATATATATTGTTATTTGCTCCATCTCCTTGTGTCTTATAATAATTAAATATATTTGCTCAACTCCTTTAATTTGTATTAAGAAATCGTAAACAAAGTGCATGCAAGAACAAGTGAAGGCCCATCTTACTAGATATATTTGTGCCCTCCTCTTTATTAGCTTCCACTGGGCCTCGAAGCTGGGCTAGAAGTCTCGAATGAGCCCGGGTGCCAGAAATAGTAATGAAAAACTTGATTGGGCCTCATGGAGTTATATTCACTTTTCGGCATCTACATTAAGGTATCAAAAGAAATTTTGTTTTATATTTTTTTCGTCCACAGGGAATCGAAAGAGAAAAAATAAACAAAAAAAAAAAGTTTTTTAATATTTAAATCTACGGATATTAAGCCAAATTACACTCAAATTAGCCTAAGACATAAATTGTCTTAACTAGTTTAGTAGGTAAAAATGACCATGTAATTTAGTATCGATTATTGTTTAGACAAAAAGGAAAGGAAGCCCTCCTCAGCTACCTTATGAATATTGGTTTAAGAACCCTAGATGTGAGATAAGATAGCTTAGAAATAATATTTATAAGTTAATTATTAAGGTTTTGAACACATTTATCAACTTAATTAATTGCTACAAGAGCATAACTGCTCTACATATATAAAACCTGAATTAAGGTTGTATAACTTAATGTTAAATCTCTTATCTTGGCAAGGAAAATTTATTAAAATATAGAAAGGTAATGACTTAATAATTTAAATACTAAAAAAATGTTAAAATAATTTAATAGCGTAATATTATTATTCTTATTTTAGTTTATTAATTCTAAAAGGTAATAATTTAACTATTTTAATATGAAAAATTATTAAAATTCCTATTTTAGTTAATTAAGTTAACAATAAATTCCTATTTTGGTCATTAAATTAATAAATGCCTTAGTTAGCAAAAAAGATTTGTTTTTATATATATAATTATAGATTAATAAATTTGGAAAGCTTTGAATTACAAAATAGCAGTTACCACTCTCTTTCTTTAATCTTTCCATAAACTGATATTATTAAATTAATCTGGAGTTGAGACTCAACAAATATATTTAAATTCCAAAACCATCTGCCCATCTCCATGGACACAATGGAATGCTACCTCAAAGTATAACACAAGAAAATGCAAAAGAAAGAAGAAGCAAATTATACTGTTCCTAGCCGTCCATCTCTTTGGAGTTTTCCATTATCATAATCAGTGCCATTATCATATTCCATCTCATTATACTCTATTTCTGCATCTTCTTCAACCTCGTCCTCCACCTCTTTTGTCCTCCCCAGACCACCATTAAGCCATTCCACCACCTTCATCATGGTGGCGCCTCTTCTCCGGGTTTCTATCGGTGCATCTCATCGCGACCATGATTGCTGTCTTGAGCTTTGCTCGATCATATCTTCCCTTCAACCTCGGGTCAGCAACATGATCACACGCACCCTTCTCGACATATGGGTTTGCCCATTTAACAATGCCAAGCTTAACCCCTCCTGAGAGCTTCTCTAATGGTTTTTTCGCGCTGATGATCTCTAAGAGTAGAATTCCGAAGCTATAAACATCACAACTCTCTGAAACTTTCCCCCACATCGCATATTCGGGAGCCAAATATCCTAGGGTTCCCTTTACCCTAGTGGTCAAGTGAGTAACCCCTTCTGGTATCAGCTTTGCGAAACCAAAATCTGCTACTTTTGCTTGAAATTCTGTATCCAGAAGAACATTGCTTGCCTCTATGTCCCTGTGTATTATATGAGGATTGGCCTCATGGTGCAAGTACCGAATCTTCAAACAAGTGGCAAAATAAATTTATAAACAAACTAATCTCTCTCAAAAAAATGGTGGTTAATTTACTTACGCTAATCCCTCAGCTGATCCAATAACTATATTCATTCTCCGGTGCCAATCAAGTGGGCAATCATCAGCGAGTTGGCCATGTAGATGGGCGATCAAGCTATGATTAGGCATATAATCATCGACGATTAGTCTTTCATCCCCACCTGCATAAAATCCCCTTAAACTTAACAGGTTCTTATGCCTCACCCTCCCAAGTATCTCAACTTCCACCGCAAATTCCATCTCCGCCTTTGCACTCTTTGCCTTCAATCGTTTCACCGCTATCTGCACGACCAAATTGCAGCATATAATCAGCAATCCAAGAGAATATATTATATAGTTCATCAAAGAAAATATGTATTGAAAATTGCCTCGGTGCCAGTACTTGTCCGACCCTGTAAACGCTTCCGAATCCGCCTTCTCCAATCTTATATCACTATGAAAGTTGTTTGTGGCATTAAGAATCCGCTTGAGAGTGTAGATCTCCCATGGATATTCCCTGCTATTATCATGTACGCAGTATGAAAAAAGAGGAAAATTTAGTTCAAACCATTTAATCTGTACAACCTTAAACTGTGAAAGTAGATGAAAAAACGTGCCTGATCTTCGGTTCCTCTTCTCGGGGGACGCAGCAAAAACATTTCAAAATCATTTTTTTTGCGACACAGGACATAGCCAAGAAGATGTATAAGCAGACAAGAAGTCTAGTTGTGAAGACAAAAATGCAGCCTTGTATTCTAGTGCTTGTTAGCTTCCATAAAGTATAAACTTCCCCTTCTCGATTGTTGGAAACGTAGGGTTACTAATTTATTAATTACTCAAGAATTAATCAATCTGTTTAAATAATGTAAAATAAAGTTAGTCAATTGGAATACCCTAATCCTCCAAAGGAATTGAAAATATAATTTGTTTGAATAAAAGGGTTGCGAAATTATTAATTAAGAAGGTCATACACCAATTACCAGCAGTCTGTTTCCAACTCTTTCAGACTAGAATAACTACGCGAAGGGATCGACCACCTTCGGCCTGACTTGTTCCTATTATCCATATTTTTAAAAAACAAATTGAGATCGAAAACTTGTTGCTCCAAAATCTTCAATTTTTAGACCCAGAAGAAAAAAAACAAATTCATGGACATTTTGATTCTGGGAATGAGGCCGTTTGAGCTACAGGTGCTCTAAAATTAGTTGATAAAGGGAAGGAAAAAAAAAAGAAGGGCATGGGCCTAAAATGATTGTGTTCACTATATCTCGATTCGGCCCATGATCAATGATTTGCAGGCTTTGCATGTTAATCATTAGAGGTTTAAGCCCATCCTATTTGCACGCTTCCAAGAGCGGCCCATATCATCACCCTTGCCTTTGAAAACAACAAGGTAGAATATTTGTTCTGTTCTCTAGAGCCACGCTTATTTTTTATTCCTTGAAAGATTCTGTTGCTTGCTAGCCCTTTCTTGTCTCCTTTGAGAAATCCTTCTTCAGCAAATTATTGATTTTTCTAAATCTTTTTGATCTCTTGGTTTCTTAGAAGCAATTTAGAAAGATTGGGTAATAGAATATTTTATTTGATTTATTTTAATAATTGAACTCCAAACAAATATTATTGGAATCAAATGAATCTAATTTGGTTTGGTTTGAAGACCTTCTCCTTACTAGAAGGGTTATTATTACTTTGGAATATAAATTTAATAAAATATACAAACCTGTCTCTTTGGAATCGAATAATGACAAAAATGTGAGCATATTTGTACTTATCACTACTTCCGGATATAATTTTATGAAAGCAAGTGGGGATATGAAATGAATTTTCAATAATTGAGGGTGTATTGTTTATAAGATATACCACAAGATATATATATATATATATATATAGATAGATAACAAGATATTAAAAGGATTGCTATGACTTGTGACAAATTCAAAGGATTTTAATTGTTAGATTTAATTCCATTTAGAAAGGATAAACTATTTTAGCTAAAAAAAAAAGGGTGGCAACAGCAGAGCATGCATCATATATGTACAATGTCATACAGAAATTACAATTTCAATTGAGATTCAATTTTAAATATTATTTCATTCTACAGCTGCTTTGATTTCATCACCTTGAGACCTTGCCTAGGCTTGCCGCAGCTCCAAGGTTTAATGTGAAAACAGTTCGAAAGCAATGCTTCAAATTCTCTGCCACTGGGTTTACAGGAGAACAATACTCTTGAGAAAGAAAGAAAAAACTGAGATCACAGTTTGAGTAATTAAACTTTGGAGTGTAGTGAGAGAATTTTCGATCCACAGATGAATCTTAAAAATCTTAATTATATAATATTATTTCCGATTAAAATTTAAAATTTAAATAATATTTTGATTAAATAATATATAAAATGATTATAAAATACTAATTTATAAAGATTTAACTATACTATCATTCACAACCACATGCCTATATAACCAATAATCAATGTGTATTTGATAATACATTTTTATGCAAAAATATATTTGGATTTGATGTTTTCAAGTTTTGTTTTCATGATTTTAATATTGAAATTATCAAAAGATATCAATCCAATTATATATTTTTCAATATATATACACATATTGATAGTAATCAGGATGTGTTATTAAAACAACATTAAAAGGGTGATAACTATGAAAAACTTACAATGAAGGGATAAATAAGCAATTGATTCAATTTCACACAAAATGGACGAAATTCATCAATGTGGTGAATATTATGCCTATATACAAGGATTCGCTTTCCTGATGAGACTACCTTGAAGCATTAACCAAAGGAAAACATCCACTTTAGGAGGTATCCAATGCAGGTTTGTTAATTCCGTTCTGTTCCAGCTGGAATGGATGAAACGTTCCGTGCCATTAAAAAACCCGAGACGAAACAACGTTGTTTTCATCTCGGTTTTAATTTCGGCTCGTTCCGAAAATTCTGGCTAAATTCCTGTCGGAACGTCTCGGTACCGTTCCGGCTCAAAATCATAATATTTCTTTTATTTTAGAACATTTTACCATCATAATATTTTGGAATTTTAGAGATGTTTCTAATTTTGAGATTATGTTTGTTTGACTTTGTGTTTGTATTGTATAATTTAAAGTTAATTTATCTTGAATTTAAATTGTACTTGTTAAATTAATATTTTAATTTATTTCATATATATATATATATGAACAGTACAACCTCGAAACGGCATGCCGAAATGCTCTGAAACCAAAACGTTCCGTTCCAATAGAAAGACCGGAACGGTATTGACAACCTTGATCCAATGCTTCCAAAGCGAGTAAGAAAAAAGAGGCAAAGTTACTGAATAAGCATTATTATTCTCCACACTCTAAAACTTAAAATTAATCCACTTATAACAATGCGATTATATCTGCATAACAATTCATCACAGTAAACTTAACATTTATCCACTATAACATTGTGATTATATCTGCATAACAATTCATCATAATGTGACCATCTCAACATGAAATTTGGTTATCTCATCATGCATTTTCTCAATCACAATCGCCTTATATTCTAGAGTTTATGTGAATGAAATCAGTTTAAAAGATGTTTCAATGGTTTAAAACACTACAGGCCGATCACAAATTCTTAGTTGGAATGTTAGAGAGTGTTAAAGAGTCTGTATACTCGATTCCTTCAGGTTCATCGGACATACCAGCCTCTAACCACAAATCAATATCAAAATCTGGATGCGTCAAAGATTATCCTCATATTGATATTATATGTTTCCTAGAAATAAAAAATTAAAAAAAGAGCAACAAAAGATTCAATGAAATAATAACTTTAGAAAAATAAATTGAAGAATGTCAACATACCACAAATTGATGAGGGCAACTACAAAGCTTAAACTCCTAAAATAAATCCATCATAAATAACTAAAGTTGTCATTTATAGAACAACAATTGTAAGTCTAAATCCTATCTTCTTCAATAACTCAAACCACTTATCAAAAGCATTAACAAAACTCATTTAATCTTCATAAATACCCTCATTATCATAGTAACCAAAATAATCTATTTGGACGAAGAAAAGTAAAAAAGCATAACATCAAAACCAAGCATGAAACTCATTTACTCTACTAACTCTTTGTTTGGCAAGATTGCTAGCCGTATGATTTGTTTATCTTAAAATATTACAATAAGATAGAAAAAAAAACACAAAATAATACCATATTAAGAGACAAAGCCCAAAATAATACCTTAAAACATGAATGAATAGGTCATGATATTTCCAAGGTCTTATAGGATGCATGTTCATCCAATTAACAAAAAAAGCAAAATCAGACTAAATTTGAAATTCCTTGTGGAACGTGAGAAGATCCAAACCTGAAGTTACACATCTCAAGAAAAAACTTGTGGCCTTTTAGGTTCATACTCAGTCACTCATGAGTGTTCGCTTCCCATGAAGATCAGCCTCTGCTGTTTTATGTTACCGGTTTAACCTGAATTCTTCTACTGACACAGTTTGCAAAGAGTTCATAAATTTGAAACGACAAGTCCTATCAAAAGAATTTAACCTGCAAAGTTGGAACATATAGTTGCAGCAAGCTAGCATATATCAGCACAACTAATTTAAATCTAGGGTTCATAAACAAGCCAATATTAATGAGCAAAAGAGAGAAGATATGAGTCATTTCAACGCATGCAGTGTGTAATGTTGCTAATCACTCGTATCTTGATAATGATATCACATCAATTAGCTTCCTCTGCAGCCCATCTGCATCTATGTAATTCAGATTGCTTGCCTGCAAGGAAAAATCACCAATGGAAGACTAAATCTTGGATCCAGCAGTACAGTTAAAGCAAATTTCATTCGATCACGAAACTTAGAAAGAAATGAACTTTGGCAATTGCGATACCTGACAATGGATAGTGGTAAAGTTCCTTTGACCTTTTCGGGTTGAAGTACATCTGACAACATCAAATCCCTCTTCAAGCACTGATTCTAGCACTCTTGATAGACGAATCCCTTCCTCTCCAGAGCCTCTAGTTAAAACAATCTCCACTCCATCCAAATAATGGCGGACAGTAACACTACTGTCCAGCAAATTATGGTCTGAAATCTCAGTCCCTTGCTCAGAAGTACTTGAGCTAGGCAAGTTCTTGAGCCTATCTCTCTTGACACTTAACTCATGGATGTTGCTCTTTAGATGCTTAATATATTTCACAGCCTCGTTCATGTGATCAGAAATTGAGCGCTTTCCCTGCAAGACTTCTCAATATCAAGAAAAAACCTAAAAGCATGATTATGTGCAGATCAAGAAGATCTACCTCAAGAGAAAGAGTACGTAGCCATTGAGACAATATATATGTTTAAATATGTTAATAAGGGTAGTCATTTCTCACAAATATTTGTTTTCTTTTTTTATCTGTAATATTCTTTTCCTGCCAAATTTGTGAAAACCTAGCTAGTAAATCTACTTAATGAAGGAAGAAATAAAGTACAGCTAGCAAAACAGTTTCATTACCTTGATTGAATCGAGAGGGAGGAGGTTTCGAAGTGAGGCATGAAGAGTGGACATTTGTTGCCTCCTTTGCCGTTCGATTTCCTTTCGATCAACCTTCTTCTCTTCACATCCAAGATTTCCACTACCATCATTAGCATTTGAAGTTGCTAATGCTGTATGTCCCTGCAGGACTTCTTCCACTGACGAGCTGGTTAGGTTACAAATTCCATGAAGGGAATCTTGGCCCAGGATCAGATGCTGATCTTGATCAATATCTTCTTGGTAGGGATTAGAGAAGATTTGGGGCCAAAATTCATCACCACTTTGCTGGAATGGAAACATTGAAATAAAGACTAGCTAATCAAGGATTTTAAGCTATATCTTGCAGCAATATCGGACATAAAAGAAATGGATACGGTTGTTGGAATGATCATGAGTCTAATATAACAAGATTTCCTGCTGAGAAAAACCTTAATTACAGTCAAGATGGAGAGAAAACGTGGACAAAAGCTTGGTTTGTGGGGCGCTTTCACTTTGGTACTGGAGAAATGGCAACTCCATAGCGTTCACATTTTGGTGGACCAGCGTGTCGGTCTCCTATTCTGGCTCATGCATGATAAATGGGGACTCCGGTGAAATATGAAAGGAAAAAGTAAATAGCCTATGACACTTTGTCAAAAAAAAGAATGATTATTCAACTTTATGTTTAGGGAAGACAAACTATTTTGTTTTTAGACACGAATCCTAGTTAACAATGAACCAGCACAATTTCGTAAGACGTTAAACATTTCGGTGAGTAGGATTGAAAATGACTCGAGGCTGATCAGCTATGGCCTGTTGAAACTTAATGGAGTGTTATATTGGAATCCAAATCCAAATTTAAACTTTGAACTCGATTGTTTCCCTTGTTTTGGTGCCAAGAGTCGATCATGGTCAGCGCGATGCATGTGTTATAGCATATTGATTGGAGAATAAATGGCAAGCAATTTTTTCTTTTTCCTAAATTTAATGGTCCGCACACATCATATATGATGATAAATAATGGGATTGAGCAATTAATCTCATGAAAGATAATATTAATTATTCTAGCATGCAAGTGTCGCATTTTTTAGTGGAAAATATCTTTGTACTGCCATGGTTCATAAATATTTGTTAACAAAAACTATGTATCTACAATTTGTGTAGAATACTTGTGTATGCTCTGAGGACCCAAGCATGGATGACTTTTCTTATCAATATGACAGGCTTGGGTTAAAAGATAAATAAATAAATTAGGCAGCTTTTATTTTTATTTATTTATTTATTTATTTATTATGGTTTGGAGCAAGGTACACAACTTGAAAATTGTGGATTAAAATAATAAAAAAGAAGTTATAACCATCTTCATGAATCACTGGTAGAACATGCAAAAATTAAGATAGAAATAATAAATACTACGATGATTACAAGGAGAAACCAGTGGGCTTTATAACTAGTGCCTAGTGGTGATCAAGGATGAGTTGTACCACCAACTTTCCTAATATATTTTTCATAGAAAGAGACGAAAGCTACCTTCAGCTTCCATTCCAGATCACCCCAGATGTTGCCTGGCTCTACAATATCTGTGATTAATTAAACAAGATCTTGTGTTCATTTTTTATTTTATTTTTTTGATAAATGAGATGTTCTGGCAAAATCTTGTACACTAATATTAACCCACGCCTCTATTTAATTATTTATATCAAAATTAAATTAAAGATTTGTGAGAATTTTATTTTTCATGAAATTTGAAAGAGTTTGGAAGAGTTTTATTTATTTATTTTTATAGTAGGAAGAAGGGGATGGATAATCAAATCGTTGTATAAACAACACTGCACGATTAGCAGTTGAGGCAGATTGTGGTCGCCTTTTTTTTTTTTTTTCTCTTGTATCAAAAAAAGTTAGTATTGCATATTCTAATTGTGGCACCATCCTTAGTCTGCAAGAGACAAAAAAAAAAAAAGGATAATTTTTTAATTGAGAAAATCTTGGATGGGATTAATTTGCCTTATTATTAAGTCTTTAATGAAACTCTAACTATAATCTTATATTATTTTTTAATTTAATTTGATGGAATAGAATTGAATAACAAATGATCGGTTACTTATTAAAACTTTAAAGATCAAAAACATTATCTTATACTTAATAGCGTTTACTTTTTTCCCGAAAATATCACATGTGTTTTTTAAGAAAGAAAAACGAAATTGTGGCCAAAAGTTTCAACTAGGTTGGATCAATTCTTACTTGTTGAAATCAAATAATTATATATATATATATATATAAATAATGTGGTGTTTTCACATAAAATATTAAAGGTGGTCTTTAAAAAATGACGTGGAAATGAAATATGATACTTGTAGGTGTGAATTGAAAGTGTTAAAATGCTTTATTTCTCAATGATTACAAGAGAGAAATTGCAGCGACGACTAATTTTTTTCCCTCCAAACTAACGAGGCATATATCTTCGTACGTGAATAAATTTTGTCTTGAATTCAGACAGAAAACGATTGTAAGGAAAAATGGTGGTTGTCATTTTCACTAAAAATCTTTATAAAGAGCATGTCTTAAATATAAAATTCATTTTGACCTTATTCTTCTAGTTATGTTGAAAACAAATGGGAACTAAGTTCTGCAGAACTGATTAAGAATTACAGGCATTATGGACGTAGAAATTACTTCAATAGAGTGTTTGCAGCTACAACATTGTTATGACATTACAACATTAATTTGAGTTAATGCAATTTTCTCTTACTTTTAATTATCGTTTATTATGAATAAATTGACTATTTACTTTACTTTTACGAGATTAATTGCTGTTATTTTGCTGTCATTAAATTTCGAACTTTTCATCTGAGCGTATTATAAATTCAACGATTTGCATGTATATGTTCAAAGAGCCTACTCCATATCTTAAATTGTTTTATTGATATAGTTCCTTGTACGATATTAGATTATTATTGATTAATTGTTTTTATATTTTAATCTCATCATTTTAATTTTTAATTAAATTCGGAAGCAGTGCATGAATATACAATTATTGGAAGTACAACCGCTGGGGCATCCAGTCTATTCTAAAGGAAATCCAGATAGCCATTCCTTTTTTAGACATGATAGGATCGATCTTTGATAAGATTCAACAAGAAAATACCATTTTTTCTCCACTCAAGTTTACAGAGAAAACATGTTACATTTTCTGTAAATGTCATCGGCAGAGAGAGAGAGAGAGAGAGAGAGATGAGAGCATGTACTGCCTACAAAGATATATCCTACTAAAAATGTTTGTAAGCAGATGGGACAATTTATATTTTATAGATGCAACAATTAATAAAATAAAATGTTGTATCGATTATGTGTTAGAGATTTTTTGGAGGAATTGCTTGTATTCATAGATCAACTCAAGAAGATAACATAAACAAAATGAAATGAAATTACCCTATTATGCCATCACCATTTCAATGATCACATGCCATGCAGGGAAGTTGCTAGCTAGGCCTTAACCACAAAAATTCAAGCAAAGGGAGATCTTCTAAGAATACAATATGTAGATTTTAACAGGTGTAGATCTTTTTTAGCAGACATCCCAACCGGTAGATCCCATTAAGTGGGTATTTAAGAACGGAGGGCTTTAATGCGACCTATAAACCGTGGTACATGCCCCCACCCAGCTGGCTGCCGGCCGGCCGGGTGGTGGCACACCAAATCTGTCATTATGCTTTACAGCTAAACCACAACTATTTTTACGATAACAGAGACAGCATGCCAATTTCAAGATTGATGTTAATATTTGAATGAAATATCTGCTATGCAATCAAAGTAAATACAATAAAAAATTTGGCAAGTCAAGGAACAATTCAGTTAGATAGAAATGGAGAGATTAACAAAAGTAGAGCTACTAAAGTTAAGTTACAAAGTTGACTAATTGATATATAACAAGCAGAGTTTATATGGATCAAACGAGAAAAGTTACGGGAAATTTAGAGAGCAATTATATAAACCATGGCCGTGTATGTTGAGTTCAATGAAGTATGAATTCTTGGAACCAAGAATGTTGAGGCAATTTCACCCTTTGGGGATTTTCTTTAATAGATTTTAATTTATAAGTTCAAATGGACTTGCAATACTCTTAATTACTAATGAAATAATGAGTAAATGGCCATATAGTTGTAGACTACAAAGAAAATAAGAAAAAGAGAAATAAATGTTATCATCAAATAATGTAATTAGGAAAAGGAATTTACATGCAATGATTCCCATATTGTGTCCTCCGAATATGATGATAAGGAAAAGGAAAAAGGAAATAAATCTTCTCATTTTATTCCAAAATTCACTTCACCGGTAATCTAGTCCTCAGAATCACAAGATTTTCACACAAAAATAAAAGTAAAAATCAAGCAGAAAATATATTTCATATCAATGCAATGATCAGCACTCGTAATTACAAGATAAAACATCAACTTGTGCAATGGAAAAGGCATACAAGTTACAGAATACTTCTGGTGTACTGCATGGAGGAAAGATCAAGAACAGCATGGCCACCCATTGAATTGAACACATAAATAAGCATGCATAGAGTGCCACCCAGTAGCCTTTAAGAGAAATTATTTACAGAATTCTTCGAGTAAAAGCACTTTGATTCTCAAAAGCACAACCAAGTTGAGAAAAGTGTTCAGAATAGTGTTGCAGTCCAAGATGTCAATCCAAGAAGGACAACATTTTACTTGGATAAATCACTTGTTGAAGAAACCAGTAGGGTTAATTTCTGCCGCAGCTCGGATAAATTTAAGCATGTAGGATCATTGACCTGTGGAAAAGAAAACATTGCAACTGAAGCTTATAAGCTGTTCTTGGGATTAGAAAACAACTTAAGAGCATAAACATAAAACCCTAAACCTTGTTATTGTTGATAACAATGGATTGTACCTCAGTTTGGACAGAGTGGAATAATCGTTCATTTACTTTGGTGGAAACACAGTTAATGACAGAAATTCCTTCTTCAACCAACACTTGCAATACTTTTGATAGGGGCAAGTCCCGCCCCATTAAATCACTAACAAACGTAATCTCAATACCACCTGGATATGGATGGAGAGCTAGTGAACTTGAAGAATATTTGTTAGAACTTCCACTTGGTGAGGCAACAAAACTGGAATTGGAGAGTTTCTTTAACCCATCTCTCTTGGCACTAATTTCTCTGATCTTCTTTTGGAGGTACTTTATATAATTCACCGCCTCATTCATGTGATCCGAAATCGAACGCTTTCCCTGAAATCCCAAACAAACCCTAGTAACCAAATTATGGAACCCCAAGAACATTTGGAAAAAAAAACAGTAAGCAAGGCCTATCAAAGGAAGGAATAGAAGAAAAATGAAGGTTTCTCACCCTGATAAATTCAAGAGGAAGTAAAGCTCGAAGGGATGCATGATGGATTGCCATTTCTTGCCTCCTTTGTCTTTCAATAACCCTATGCATCATCTTCTTCATACTATTGTTCTTGTTATCTCTAGCAACCTCATTACCGTCCATAGAAATTAAATTTCGCCGCCGCCCATTCCCCATATTGTTGGTCATATCACTTCCATGGATTTCAGCATACTGAGCAGGAATCAGATCTTGTGGGATATTGTCTTGTTGGTGTGGACTGGAGGAAATCTTGAAGCACAGCTCACCACCTTGGTGTAAAGGGAACATTGAGAGAGAAAATTCTAAGACTTGGAGCTTTCTTTGTGTAAGGTGGCAATGGAGATTAAAGAAGAAGATACGTTTGTTAGGGTATGTGATCTTCTATGGCCCTGATTTGCCAAAGATCCCTTGAAAATAAAAAATCAACAAGAAGAGAGATGATTGGTGACCTCAGATCATAGAGAAAGCATTGTTAAATCTTTTCTTCCTTGAGGAACTGTAGCTTTGTACGAAAGTAAATCCACTCATTTGCTTTCGCACTTGTGAGCTAAACTAGGTTTTGTTCTCCAGCGATTTCTCTATGGAATGATTATCTTTGCCGTCCATTGTAGCATGGTTTTATTTATTTTGAGACCTAGTATCCGTCTGATTAGAGCAATAAGTTGGTTGACTAGGAGTTATGGGTAGGAAATGAAACACGTTAATTTGTCTACATCAATAAGCAATGTGATTTGCCAGCTATTTTATGCATTTAATACTAAGATAATTGTAATCACAACACTTATCAAGACTGTGATGTATGGAAAACGACGACATTTTGTTACTTCTTTTAACTATAGACTTCCATTTCAACCAAAAAAAAAAAGGGCATATGACATGGGTTCACTTCAAAACAAAGGATTTTTTTGAAATCATACATAAAATCTCTTTACAAGTGCGAATTATCACGCTATTCAGGAGTCATGATCCCATGAAAAATATTTTTAACAGAAAATGCTTGAATTGCTTAATGGATATGAATTTTACTATCTAATTGTCAAGAAATCATCTTACTTAGAAGATTAAATTGGTAGGTGATGTCCCAGAATATGATTTATATTATTCTCTAATACACACTCTCAAATAAAAACTCTTTGGGCTTGAAACTTGCATGGATTTACACTACCTTGTGCTTTATTTATATCAAATAGAATGAGGGTGTTGGGATTCGAAATCGTGACCGCTGGGTCAACAAGGTTCTGATACCATATTAAAGAACTATTTTATCTAAAAATTTAAATTATTAAATAAAATTCTAGGATATAATTTATATTATTGTTTTACACTAATGAAGCTCCGAAAATAGCAGGCACAGCAAGCTAGTTTGCTGCCCTAATCTCTACTGTTATTCAAGATCTAAAAGTGTGTTCGCGCGCCTCGAAGCAAGCAAGCTAAAAGCTCAAATCTGGCTTTCAAATCATGTATATCTTTCTAAGAAAGAGGAGGCATTGTTTGCTTAATGTGCATATCCCTTAGAGAACATCAAGGTGACGTTAATGGTGGATCGAGAGGAGCTGAGTAGCACGGATAAAAATGGAAACAAAACCGGTTGATAGAAGACAAATTATGTGTTAAATAGAATAACTACAAATGAAAAAATATTTAATTACATATTTTTCACAATACATTAAGACAAAATATGGACATTTTTTATCTGAATCTGATCACCACTAGTTGTGAGTTGGAAAAGGATTTTTCTTATTTTTTCAACTTCCCCTCTTTCCCTAAGGACAAGTAGTTATAACATGTGCATTTTAATAATTATTATAGGTTATAACATTATTTTTGATTAATTTAGTGTTGGTTAGGTCATTGTGCCCTGACTAGGTAGGTGAGTCAAATTGCAATGTCTTTGTTAAATTTTAATCATTTGGGAAGGTAATTGAAATTGTTTTTGAAAATATTTTTTATTTAAAAATATATTAAAATAATATTTTTTTATTTTAAAAAAATTATTTTTGATATTAGCACATGAACATCATTTAAGCACATCAAAAAAATTTAATTTAAAATAAAAAACAAATTATTTTTCTTTTTTCAGGCATAAACAAGATCCTTTCAGGCATTGAATTCGTTGATAACTGACTGCCCATGTCGTTTAACCTCCCTTTTTCTTTTTTCTTTCTTAAGATTTATTTGGACCTCGGTTCAAAGTTAAAATATGGCATCCCGAACATATATATATATATATATATATATATATATATATATATATGAAACAATTTGATTTGGGTTTAAGGTTGGGTTTGAAGAATTATATTGTATCTATTATTTATCGGGTAGGATAATTATAATTATGTAAGAAACTCACTCATTTGAGTTAGTTTGGTTCAATATTCATCTTATTTATGCTAAGTTATTATCCCTATTATGAATTTATTAATTCATATATAAATATAGTTTATATAAAATGTGATTGAAAAAAAAAAAGTCTCAACACATTGAAAGAGGGGAACGCTAACATAATGATTAAAAAAATATTTAGTATTTATTTGGTAGTATGATAGACGTTATTTTTCAAAATATTTTTATTATTAACACATCAGAACAACAAAAAATATTAAAAAAATCAAAAAATCTTAAAAATATAGTTGAGCCGCTATGTAAACACTGGATATAGGTTTATTGTAAGGAAGGTAGATACAATCCTAACAACCATATTGCAAAGGATTTTATTCTCCGGTCTGGTTTTTTTATAAGTTGCTTAGTTGTTCAAAATCTTATTAATTAGAAAGAAAATCTTTTGGTGCTTCACTGCTTGGGACGAACAACTGAGATTAAAGATAAGGAAGCAAATTGTTGTATTACAAGTTCATATAATAAGATACTGTGTAGTTGCTACACACCAAATGATTTTATTGGATCTCAAGTTTATATATATATATAAAGATTCTGTGATGATCTTGATCGGCTAAGATTGAGCTTTAGCTTGCACCATGGGTTTTTGATTTGCTGACTTTGATTATTCGTTTTGGGCCTCAACACCATTAGTTTGGACGGTAAAAAAGGGTTTTTCTCTTCTTCTTTACTTTCCCTTTTCAATGGAATCCAGGAAACTTGAAACAAAAATCATTAAAAATATATAAAATATTGATTGCAATTATAGATCGCAATAGCGCAACTTGAACACATGGATAACAAAATCAGTAAAAATATATAAAATATCGATTGCAATTATAGATCGCGATAGTGCTGTCGGACTTTTTTAATACAAGTTATTACTCTTTTATATATTATATATATACATACACCCACAACATGCAAACAATCCTGTTGTTTAAGGGGTTTATAGGTTAGGTAGGGTTTGGTTGAGTTCATAGGATAAATGAAATGAGGAGGATAAGAAAATAAATATATTTGATTGGAGGGGGGAAATTCATTTATAAGATAGTTTCAAAATAAGTTTATATGTTTTTAGAGTAAAAGTACATAAAGATATATTTTATTTTCCTTTACTTATTGTTTTTTATATGATGAAATAATAATAATAACCAAATAATATCTTAAAAATACAAATAGCCTATCTCCACTTGTTGCATCGGGAAAAAAATACATAACCTCCTCGTTTCTTTAGGGGCATGGAAAAAGATAATAAGCAAGTGGATTAAATTGAAATGATCCCATAAAAAAATAATATGAACTGGATTAAATTCTCATCCCTAATTATAATTATAAAATAATTTTTTTAAAAGCAAGTGGCTGGCAGGCAGCACACTTGTCAAAATGGGCTTATTGTGTCCCATGGATTGTCAGAATTAACTGGGCCATTTTGTTGGGCTATGTTTCAGTTTTGTCGTAAGCTGTTGGTGGAGAACTGTGTTCCTGCAGCCTCGGAGAAGGCTGAATCCCACTACGCCTGTTCTTAGTAGCCAACAGCTAATACCAGCCTGTCTTGTCCAAATTATCAGCTTTAAGTGTTTCAGTGGTTGTCTGTCTCTGTCTGATCGGGGTGTTTGTTTTAGCTTTTTTAACCATGGTTTTCAAAAAATTTGCAATTTTTTTTAAAAAAAACCCGGCGGTTTAGTGTTTTTAGATCATTTTGATGTGCTGTTGTCAAAAATAATTTTTAAAAAATAAAAAATATCATTTTGATGTATTTCAGCACGAAACACTTTTTAAAAAACTATGAAAAGCTACAGCAATAGCTCTCCCAAACACCCTCAGAGTCAATTCACATATTTGAGTTATGATTCTAATTTATATAATAATCCAAAACAACAGTATATTGATTCAACAAGCAATTTAGATTAGATTTATCAACTTGCTGATAAATCAGTTCATAATTTAACCGAGTTAGTATACAAATTAGTGCATATTAAAACTTGGTCAACTTGATCAAATCATCAAGCTCGACCAGGTGGTAGTTTAATAACTACGGTTTAGCTTTGCTCCACCTCCATCATGGTGATTTCACAAGTTTCGCTTCTCCCGAATCAGCACCGTAGAGAACAGTAAACAAATATATACTGCTAAACTTGACGGTTGTGGTAAGAAATAAGGAAACAATGGTGGACGAAACAGAGTAGAAAAACAGCATCAACTACAGGAAATAAAGAAAGAACACCTAAATGCTATAAAACCACATTCAATCGACGAAAAAGGCACGATCCAATACAATTCTTCTTCCTGTACATGTTCTAGTATGAGTTGTCGCTGCAATTAAGGCTGCCCGTCAGCGCACTTAAAATGTTTTCTCCAGATTTATGCAGGAGTCAATCTTACACTCTTCCAACAATCAAATAGAGAACGTTTTGTATAACATCTTCCAAACATTGGCAAGGCAATGTGCATCTATTATGTCAGACAAATATATCAGATGAAAACATAAACTTGAAAAGAGTTCTGATTGGTAAACTGGATCGATCAAAATCTTTCTACAACAATGCTGAATTGTCGTGCCCCTAATAGAGTTCCCAATAATGTATGCATTCCTAGCTTGTGATGTAAGAAGTGAATCATTCATGTTTATTGTTTGAGAAGCTCATCACTGTCCCAGCTTCGCCATGCTAGAAAAGAAGCCTTGATAATATCAGCAATGGACTATTTTGTGGACAAATCTTACCTATTCACAGAGGATCAAATTCAAGTTTTTCCACCACATGATATATACCTGTAGCAGTTTGGATTTACCTATCTGGTAATCTCTCACGTTTCTCCCATATACTTTGTGGCTAAAATCTGCATCTTTTGGGGCAAGGTATATTGAAATGCAATTGTTCACCAATTACCAACAAAGCAAATATATCAACTGCTATGGCTGATAATTCAAGCCTGCCTTAATAATTTGGAGAAAACAGGCAAATTACCAGCACAAATAAAAGAACCTAATGATGATTGAATGTTCTCATATCATGACAAGGAGTCATAAATCATCAAATTAAACACCAGCAAGCAGAGCAACTTAAGTTCCCGCATCTTAGAAGTTTGGTATACAGGTGCATTTGGTTTCCTTTTTCTTCTTTTTTTTATTTGCAATTGACCAGGTATAGTGATAAGGTACTCCACATCTGGAACAAACAGTGCACTGGCATCTTTTTTTTCTTTTTTTTTTTGGATATCGAGGAAACCCCATCCCTGGAAAGCGTATTTTGTGAACCCAGGTGAACGAGTAAAATCTCGGCTGTCCCAGGCTCTTACAACAGAGGCTGGCCGAGACAGAGTCTCGAACTTGGGGCGCTGCGCTGGCAGCCCCAGGCGCAAACCACTGCGCCAGCCCCTCGGGGACCACTGGCATCCTTGCCAACACCAAACAAAGAAATATTGATATAGTTAGTAGCTGAAACTACAGATTATACGAATACCTTTGGCTATAATTGCTTGGCCAACTTATAAAAAGTGGCAGACAGGAGGGGTCAACTACTGGTGCTAAATTCGCCAAAAACGATAAGGAAGTTGTTTATACGAATCCGAAGAACCAGATGAAAGTTACTAAGATAGACTTGGTGGTGAAAAAATGGCCTATATTGAAAAAGCCTAATCAAGCATTGATAGCATTTCTGAAACTCATCGTTGAAGAAGAAATTAAGTGGGGTCCTTATCTTGCTGTTGCGAATCTATAATGACTAGAGAACATTATGATATTAGCAGCGGATTGGTAGGCCATATCAGAATACACAGAAGCAAGTAAAACAAGGTTCAAATCATTTCATTTAAAGATGACACTTTTCTTTACACCTATAATGGTATCATCCATAAGCAATATACCGCTGCTCATGGAGATCAATTTTGGACATTATAGCTTACCGAACCTTCTTATGTGACTTGGACTTGAAAGGGACCCGCGTGGGAGGCGAGGGAGAAAATTCAGTCGGTAATTGAGGCGCCGGCGACTCTCCAGAGAGCATCGCCGCAACCTCCTTCATTGAGGGACGGCGAGCAGGTGACTTTTGCAAACAAATAAGAGCAACGGTGATGCATAATGTAGCTTGGTCCCGATCCAGAGACTGTACAGACGTATCAACCAATTCAAGAAGTTTTCCAGCACGGGCAAGATTACGAGCCCAATGCATTAGATTTGCTCGCTGAAATTTAGATCTTGGTGAGGTAGTAACCTGGAGTGGACGCCTCCCAGCAATAAGAACTAACAATAAAACTCCAAAGCTATACACATCAGACTTTTCTGATAAACTCCCCCCACCACCATACTCAGGGGCAACATAACAAACAGTTCCTCTCATGCTTGGTGTACTACTGATTCCACTACTCTTTGGTATCTCTCCGCTCAGAGAATCATGGCTATTCCGATTACCTCTAAATAGCTCACCGCTAAACCATTCGATACTGCCCTTGCTACCTCTACTTCTGCTCCTCTTCTTCTTTCTCTCACCGTGCATTTCCACATCTCTTGGCCACCAGTCCTCTCCTCCATTATTGCCATCCCTAGTCATCCCCATTTCTCTCTTATTTTTCTTCTTCTTGTTCTTGTTTTCTAACTCTTCACAATACTCCTCCTTCCACCATTCCCTCGGCAACCTTTTCTTCTCCTTCTTCAAAACCTTCTCATCATTATCATCATCTAATGAAACCCACCAATCCAATCTCTTTCGATTCCTCTTCTTATCTATTTTCCCAACAGGCTGACTATTTGATGACGATGAAGCTCCAATCCAATCACTATTTGGTCTCTCCTTCTTTATCTCCGTTCCAATCCATTCCATCACATAATCCTTCACTCCCCTGTTCTCCGCAGTGGCGCCACCATTTTCTTGCTTCCACCACCAATCCTTTCGAGACACACTCTCTGTCCCTTTCCCACTCCCCTTCTCCCCATTAACCAATTCTTTCCCACCCTCAATACTACCCTCATCCAAATTCCCCTCCGGAAAAACCCCCACACCACCAACCTCCGGAGAAGCACTCACAGCCTCCAAAGTCTCTGGTGAAGTCATACAAACCGGCGACTGATCCACCCCCAAATGAAACTCATCAAACCCAGTAGTCACACTCTCAGTCTCCTCCACAACAGATCCATAATCTTCACCCCCATTATTACTCTCTAATTCAACCCTTTTCAACTCCATCCCATCATTGATTTTATCACGCTCTCCCCCCTTAACCTCACACTGGTTCTGATCATTCTGGTTACTCTGATTACTATTATCTATCTTCAACCAAGCTAATCCAAAATCAGCTACCTTGGCATTAAAACTCTGATCAAGTAAAATATTACTAGGCTTAATATCTCCATGAATAACAGGTGGATCCAAACTATGAAGATACTCAATCCCTTTAGCAATATCAACAGCAATGCTAAATCTTTTATTCCAATCAACGAACTCCACACATTTCCTCTGAAGTAAAGCATCCTGCAAGTTCCCATTTTGCATAAGATCATACACTAACAGCAAACTACGATGCTTCCTATCATAGGAAAAACCAATAGCTGCAACAATATAAGAAGAATCAAGCTTTGAAGCAAAAAGCAACTCGTTTTGGAACTCTCTTTCCCCTTGGAGAGACCCCGAGTCCATAACTTTAACAGCAACGTTGAACGCATTAGGAAGAGTTCCATGATAAACTGAGCCAAACCCACCTTGGCCTAAGCAAAGAGAAGGGGAGAAGTTATTCGTGGCGCGGCGGAGAGTGGTGTAGGAGAATCGGTGCGGGGGTTTGGAGAAGTCGGCAGGGACAGTGCGTTTACGAGTGATTTTGCGGAAGCAGATGGCGAACAGGACGAGGACGGAGAAAGCAACAGCGGTGGCTGCGGCAAGGGGAGCTATGAGGACAGTAGAGTGGTGACGGTGGGGGTGGGAAGGGGGAGGTTGGGGTGGGAGTAAAGGAGGGATGGGGCGTGATGGCATGGTGGTGGCGATTGTGATTAGAAAACGACTAGAAAGAAGTTTTGGGAACAGAGAAGCGGAAATGTTTTGTCAATGGAAGGTGATGTGGACTTCTTTTTTTCTTTTTCTTTTCTGTCTTTTGCTTTCTGTTTCCTTATATTTTCTATTGCTATTCTTTTCTCTTTTTATCTTCTTTGTTCACTTTAGAGTCTGGATGCTCTAACACTCAACTTAGAGTGGGAGTTCCAATTTTAATGTCAGAAAATTGGGTCGAGGTTGTCCAAACCTTGAAAAAAAAAATACTAGGCATCGGTAATTTAACCTGTTTTTTATTCCAAAAACACAACCGCAAAAT
The DNA here is from genome assembly GCA_025169955.1 of Salix arbutifolia. Taxonomy (NCBI): domain Eukaryota; kingdom Viridiplantae; phylum Streptophyta; class Magnoliopsida; order Malpighiales; family Salicaceae; genus Salix; species Salix arbutifolia. The sequence continues at coordinate 13,047,951 of CM045916.1, read as the reverse complement.
CTATTATATCACCAAACACGCACCTAGCAGGAAAAAAAAGCATAAAAAACTAACCAATTAATGGTAATTTAGGTGCAAAAATCCATGCTTAGGCCATCCATTTAATAAATTAAAGGGAATGAAAGTGGAGCAGGTAAGCTTGTATCACACGATATTGCCTGGCCCACACTAAAGCATGGTTCCAAGAGCCAAACCCTTTTTGTTTCTTCCTTCGATTAGGTTTGACATTTTATTATCTTGCCTTCGTCTGTCGTCATCTGATAGAGACTCTTGAGTTGTACCTCGGCAAGAACAGGAGCCTTAATCCAATTTTTTTTTTATAAAATCACTCAACCACTGCTTAAAGATATTTTATTTATTAGCCCACATATCCAAGCTGGTTCACAGCTCTGTTTAAATTATTGGCGTCCAAATTTGTCTAATTCTTAAAGGCAGGCAGTGTAATATTGAAGTTGAAAATTATTTTAATTTCATTTAATTCAAGTGATTATTGCCACTTTTGCATTCAAAAAAACTGGACCCGAAAAAGAATTAGCCAATTGCAATGATACAAGGAAAAAGGAGGGCAGTCATGGGTCATGATCCACTTGGGAATCAGAGAAAAAGGGATAGAGAATAAATTTTAATTCAAAGAAAAAGAAAAGAAGAAAAAATAGCTATATTCTTATCCTTATAAATTCAAAAAATAAATAAATCCACGTTGGTCCTTCCTATAGCTTAATTTTTCTAAATGTCACCTATACTTTCCAAAAGTTTGAATGTTACCCCAGCTATTTACCAGCTAATAAAATCTAAGCACTGATCCCACTTTTTCTTTTTTTATATAATTTCTTTTATAAATTATAAATTACGGATAATATTGAACTCTTTTTTTGGAAATAATAGGAGTAACATTGAGAAATTTTAAATGACAAGTGAAGATATTAACATTAGTAAATTTACAGTGGCAATTGTATAATTATGGGGTTTTTTTTGGGGTGTAGTAGAGATTGATTTTTTAAATATTTTTTTGCTAGAAATGTATCTAAATAATATATTTAAAAAAAAAAACGTAATCTTAACATCAAGATATCTTAATACTTTAAAAACACAAAAAATATATTTTAAAACTAAAAAATAAACATTTTCAAATAATCAATACAAACAGAAATTAGCCAAAAAGGAAAAGGAAAAGAAAGAAGAGATTGACGTATCAATTGAATTAAAGCTGTAAATCACGTGGAGACCGGTGGGATTGCACGTTGCCCCCACGGGCGACTCCAAAAGACAACCATATCGATATAACATTTGAAGTGGTCCAATCCAATATTCATAATTAAATCATCTAAAAGACTTCATATATATATATATATATATATATATACAACAAAATGTAGCCATCAATATCCTGCCATCAAGTCTATCAACCTAACACATTTTAGGCAGTTAGATGATGAAAAAAGTATCATCATCGTAACTTAAAGAACAAATTACTTTAGTCAAACTTCAAAACCAACATTTTCCTGCTCACATGATCTCAAACCAGGAATTTAATTAGTTTCTTTATTAAAGGACAAATCTGGTCCATCATACGGCTGTAGTTAACAAAAGGGAAAGGAAAAAAAAAGAGAGTAAACAGAGTCCCCTCTCTGAAAGGGCATGGACAAATGGTATAAATTATCCTTTAGATGTACCCCCATGAGCTTAGAAATTTGTTTTCTCTGAGCTCTTCCAAAATTCCTGTGGTCAACGAGGATTTCCAGAATTACTCAGACAGTTAGCTGTTAGGTTGGGCCATGAGTTTTATTTCGAGCAATAAGTAGGAAGACTTAGCTGTCTTCGAAAACCCAAAAGGTAATGAAATTTAATGACTGAAAGATCCTGTGGCATTCTTTTTCTACTACAAGAAGCTTCCTACTTTCTCATACATACGATGGGTGCCTGCCTACCTAGTTCTTGTTGGTTCAACTGCAATGACTAGCAGCAACTTATTGCCTCTGGAATCAATCCTATAAGCTGTCATGCATGATTAAAATTTATTGTGATATCACAGCCAAAGAACTGAAAGAAGAATTGGGGAAAAGGAAAGTAATGTTGTTAAAATCACGTTTCGCCAAACGCATAAGCCTGGTAAAATCGGGTAGAAAAACCAAACCCCGTTAAAATCGGTTCTGACTCGATAAAATCGGTCAGAATCATAAAATAGCACCAATCACAGTGTCATGTAACTGAGCTCATCCTGGCTAGATACCCAACTAGGAATTGAAGAGGATAGTTTGTGAAGTTTTTTGAATTTTGATCCTCTTCTCCTCTTTTGATCAATGTCAGAGCAGAAATAGTTGGCCAACTTGAGTGAAACTAATGTGTGGAAACAATTATGAATCCCCTTCTAGGCCATCCTGACAAACTGGATCTGTAACCTTCTTCCTATACTTCAATTCAACATGGCCAAAAATCATATCTTTTAATATGGCACCATCAATGAGAAAATAAAAAAGTTTTTCACTCATGGACATCAATCAAGAAATATTATCCCGTCATCATGCACCAAACAAGGGCCCTTCGTAATGAATCATGCAAGTGAAGGCTTCAGAGCACCCTGCTTAGGCGCGCTCGGTGGATAAACAAAGCAGCAAAATAATGTCATAAGCAGCAGTTAATCCCATTCCATGAAGAAACCTTACCGTAACAAAAATAACAAAGTCTATTTAATGCTTTGCATTTATATAAAGATGTTATTCTTCAATAAAACCCTATCTGTGCATGTTGATTTGTAGGAGATGCACTGAGTTCAGTTCAAAATTTAATGATCCCCTTACCTGGACCTCAGCTACTTTTGAGATCAACAACAATGACACTGATGTTATCACAGCTTCTCCGTCCTAAAGCAAGGCGAGTAAGAAGGGCAGCAGCCAACATGCTTCGAGATGGATTCAAAGCTCCAGCTTCTTCATCTTTGATCTGAGAACCAGCATTGACAGGAGGATTATTTTCTTCTCGGAGGCACTGCCGAGCTACCTTACAAGCCAAATCACCAGACAAAACATCCCATAAGCCATCACTTGCAATAATTAAGCAGTCATCTTCTGACTCTCTTTTTGTAATAGTAATCTCAGGCTCTGGTATTACATATGGCTTTAAATACTCATCCCCTGGCAAAAAAACATCGCAAAAGAAAAACAAGTATTTTAAGAACTCTTGCTTTAGAAAGCTAAGTAATTGTTCATATGTCCAATGCTAGGTAGAAATATAATACCATCACAACCAGAACAAGTTGCAAACTAACCAATAAGGGTCAAGGAAAACCATGGTCAGACAATTAACACAAATAACTGATAGACAATTGAACATTGCTGAAGCTAACATGCATTTTCCCCAGAGTATTCTATATATCAAAACAATAGATAAAAATTATGATACTATTAAACAAGTTAAAAAAAACTAAGCAAAAGCATTATACAAACAGTCAGGTGATGGAACACAAATGCTTAGTAGATATTTGAACACAAAAGTTTAGCATGCTTCTCCTGAAAACAGCAAAAACATCTCTTTGTAACAAATTTCCAGCAAAGGATTGGAAAACATTTTCGTTTTCTTTCCCGACTGAAAAAAAAAAGGTTTTATTTCAGTTGAATATTGAGAAATATAAATGAGTGCAAGATGCCTAATGTTAAGAGTGGCATGTAATCATGCCAACTGCTTTGCCAGACAGATATGAAGATTTATTTTCCATCTATAGCATCCCCAAACAGAAATCTTATTATGATTTCACTAATGAAGTCAGATGTGCTATTGTGGGTGCACGTGCATTCGCAAACAAAAGCACGTTTTGGTTTACGTCAAGAATCTAATCTCAATCTTGCCACGCGGAAGCCATGCAGGCATCGGTTATGATTTTTGGCAAGTCATGTTTTCTTGATCGAGATGCGTTATGGAGAATTCCAGAAACATGAGAAGGGTGACAGCCAAAATAATACCCAACTTTACTGCAATGGTTATGGCACACATTCTAATGTTTAAGAACTGATAATCAAAATGGGGTCCTTCTAAGTGCCATCAATGACCATGGGAAAATTTCTGACATTAAATTTTAAGAAATCACAGCAGAACAAAGTCAAACTACCAACTTCTTTGTAACTGTGCATCTCGTCCAACATTAGCACTCAACTTGACAGCACCATGGTTTGTCCTGATTGATACATGAAAACCAACACACAGCCCATTTTCATGTCAAATGTCTCATGATTAAAGGTTTGAGTATGCAAGGATTATCATTGAGACTTTAATGTGTATCGCAGAAGTAAAAGATTGCCAACTGTGAAAACAACATATATAGTATGTCATTAAGTAGAAAGATTCATCATTATTAGGTCAGTAGCAATAGCTAAATCAAACGTAATACGGAATGTGATAAAGTATGCAGTGGAGCCACGCGTAGCGACAGGATCTAACTTCAACCAGGAAAAAGTAAAAGAACTGAATCAATTATAGCATAATATCTAACAGGGAAAAGTAAATAAATGCAAATATCCAATGCAATCCACAAGCATTCAGATGACAAGTAACCAGGATATATATTATCTAGATATATATTATCCACAGGCATACTTTATGTATGCTGCCTTTTGCAAATTGAAGGGCATAGAAACTGTGGTACGTTCTATTAATTGAGGTCTTTTGATTTAGGATTAAATGCCTTGTGTGTCTTGTGGCTTTCATGTACATAACATGGATATGACAGCCAAGGGTTGGTCTTTCAACAGCGTGTAAAATACAACGAACTACAATGAACTTAGATTCAGTGTGTTGCTCTAGTTAGTGTTACGTAAAAAATATGGCACTAATTTCAGAATCACTACAGCGATGAGGCACCGAAAAGAAAAATGTCTCGCAAATATATGTATAACCACCTAACTCTCATTGTTTCCTGCTCGTTCCTAGATTAGGAAATGAAACAGAAAGGCAAACCACATATGCTGTGATAATCCTTATCCTAATTACTTGTATAAACCCTATGATTTCTCTGTTACATTTTCCACCTTTTAGTTGAGTATTCAGCTCATCTAAAGAACTATTTTTACCAGGAATGTATCAGACAATCTTTACGGTCATTTAACCAACTCTTAAGTCATTTGAAGTTGAGATGCCATTGTCTTTCTATTGCTTTCATAATAGCCAAACAAAAATGAGCATTAGTTTGGATTTCGCTAGACTCACCACATAATCCTCTCTTAATTGATGCCTTTAGTTTGCTACTTTTCCTCACATTCATGAATCTACATAGTTACTCAGGTTGTTCTGTATCTTTCTCCATGCCTAATATGGACATGGAACTTAAATTCACCCTATCAACAAAAAATCAAACCAAGCTTTACACTGATCATCAGACTAAATATATTCATATACCAATTTGGTTTTACATTTATCGTCCAGCATTTTACTAAATATAAATAGTTGTTTCCAAACTCCTTGTTATCATTTCTTGGATTGCCAGTCACTTCGTCTTATTTTGTCCCAGCAAATTGGATCACCTCTTGGAAGTGTAGAGGGCAAGCCTGATACCTTCCATTATCCATCTTTCCGGGAGCATGAGGAAATAAAATCTTACAAACAACATGTTATGACTACCACCAGGTATCTTATGACCAGCATGCTATGACTACTAACGCCCCAACAAAAGAAAAAAGGGAAAAGAACATTAAAGTATGCTTGCCAGATGTAGTGTGACCTCAACAATCATACTTCCCAAACTTTCCCAGATCCCTAATTGCTCTTCATTGACATCCTCGAATACAGCAAAATGCATATGATGCATAAATATATGCCAACCATAATGAATCATAGACCAAAACACGAAAAACATGGAGAGGCATGTAGAATGAATCAAGAAGAAAAAATTCAGAAATTGTAATGGTCCACCTTTAGTTCCTCCTTTGTTTCGTCTTACCCCTCCTACTATGAACCATGGAAGGAAAAAGATCAAAGTTTCCCTTTGTTCCGTCTTACCTCCTCCCATAGAAAAGGTTCACCGGTGAGAGTGGAGCTAAAGCATCGCACATTACTGGCATGCGCGACTTGTCAAGTGCACTGCCTAACACAACCAGTAACAAAATTATTTGCTGATATGAACCAATAATTTTGGTGCATCCATCAGCAACTTAAGTTCTCTCATATGCTTAGATGAAGCACCCTCATAAATTGATTGCAGGTTAAGTGAGCACTGGCTCATGCTACCTAACTATACTAGAGCAAAGCCCTCTTCCTAGTCATTTTACATTTCCTTCTCTCTCACTAAAAAAATAGGTAAATTTTATAAAAAAAAAAAGAAAGCAGAATAGCCTAGAATTTATAGTGGCTTATTGGTATCCATTTCTGTTGAGGGAAGGGAATCATAAAATTATAGCCCATACAATTTCCCGTTCTAGACCTTGCAACATATTACATACTTAAGTTGACACTCAGGTTGGAAACCAATCCATATCTGAAAGGAATACGCCAGATTTGATAAATCATTGCCACTCAACTTCAAATATAAATAAATTTTCTTTTGTTAATATAATTTTTTTATTAAGGCATCATAATCATGTCCATTCTTTTACTCTTCTGGACAAAACAATATTTTGCACCACGGGACTTCATAGATTTTTTTTTCTTTTAGATTGCTACACACCACTATCTGTCCATTCGTAATCTCTATTGGTACTCAGGCCTCCAATATGCAACAAGTGCACAGCCATTGATGGATATTAATTTATTGTAGATGTCCAACAACAACTGTTGAGAGAATGAATGTCCCATGTGCTTCCTTTGCTAATTATTTGAATGAACCTATACAGAAATCATTTTTTTAAAAAAAAAAAAAGAACTCACAAACTTTTGCTTGTTTTTTTCAAAACAAATGTTTTTGATACAATAAGAGTCAATGGATGAATTAACTTCATAATTTCAGTCTCTTATGGGTACCTAACCCATTCAGCTAAAAAAGGAAAAGTAAACCTAGAGCCCGCAAACATGGATTTAAGAGGCATAGACTAACCATTTTGCTAAATGAATTCAGCAAATATAATACTGTAAACATACAGAATATGAGGTCAACAAATTTAAAGAATTCTTTCCTTTCTACTCTTCAGGGTATCAATGACCCTCCAAAGGTTAAAGCAGAACATTGCATGCTTATCCCTGGGCAAACTTATAAATGGAAAACTAGTCAACATTACAGCAATAAAAAACATTCATTTGCTCAGAGAAATGTACTGAATTTTCAAAATGCATAAGTTAGAAATTGGACTTTATTCGATTGGTGAAATTGAAAATAAAATAAAATAATACAAGGCTATTTAACATAATAAAGCAAGACACATTCAAAATCGATGCACATCCAACTCTGCAAAAAAATAGGAGTAAGAGTAGTTTGAGCAAAAACGAAAACTAATCAACTAAATGTGACAGATGTTTTTTTCTGCCCTCATTTTCATGAGATAAAATTAAGCATTTGTCCCAATAACGAGTTTTTTTATACGAGTGTGTGGAAATAATAAAAACAATTCAGCTCTTGAGGTTTATACATCACATGAGGATGAAATGTCGTAACTCTGGAAAACAAGGACGATGATACGGTTGAACCTCGAATAAATTACCTATTGCTCGAGACATAGCGAGAATGCCTTCAACTCGAGCTCCATTCAGGTAGATCACTCGACCTCCAGCAGCTTCAATTCTTGCGAGTTCATCTTGCCTATCCGGCTGCAAAAATGTTGGGGAAAAACAATTATTCATTAATCAAATTAAAGAGTACTGAAAAGATAAAAGAGAGAGCAAGTCAAATTTAACCATAGAGGAGAGAGAGAGAGAGAGAGAGAGAGAGAGAGAGATTGATTTAAAATGCCTTTACATCTCAGGAAGTAACACGAATTTTTTTTTCCATCTATTGGAAAAACGGATAATATGTGCAAACAAACTAGGTGTAGTGGAATTATTGATGGAATGAAATTCCTTCTCATTTCTTGCTTAATATGATTTAATTTGTGATGGTATTCTCATATGAACAGACTAAAATAAATGTAGTTATAAAGTTTATCTCAATTGAATTATAGCTATAGTATTATTTTCTTTGCCATCTACTAAATAATTTGTTTATAGTATAATCGTTTATTATAAAAAAATAATCCCTGAATTAAAAATAAATTCTACTTCAGGTAAAATTAAGATATAAATCTCATATGAGATTAGATCGGAGTCATGTTTTAATTTCATTGACAACCATGTTCTCTAACCAAACAGGGGCTAAACCCTGCATTAAAAAAAAAAACAAGAAGAAGAAGAGTAAAGGCACTCAGAATTAATATGTTGGTAGCGTGAAGTTGCCTTGGCAAGTATGTAAACTTCCATCCCATGACAAATGGAGCATGAGCATTGGGATATGTGCACCCATACTTGCATGTAGGTCCAAAAAATACATACCATGATATTGCTTAAAGCATGCAAACAGTTCTAAAGCTCTGGTCAAAAGGATTCTTTTATCAAAAATGGAGCATCATAACTAGTTCCTTCATGCTTGCCAAATGTCAAATGCACGACTTTTCCACAAGCAAACATGTACACCTGGTCTAAAGACCATCATCTAAGAAATGTCCCTACTCCACCCTGGTCAACACGATGCCACCTGGTATATACAATTGGTAACGTCTGGCAAGGTGGCAAATCCATGTGTTTCATATCATCAGATACATGCAACATCCATTTGCGATGAAGACAAATTTTCAACAATCACCATCATCATATCATGACCAGTAATGGACGGCCTGGATTAGCTCATACATACATTGAGATTTCCATAATATTTTCCGAGTGAAAAAACTAACCTTGTGATCAACACTGAGGGGAATGGCCCTTCTACCTCGTGATAGGACGGCGCGTGAGTCGCCGCAATTAGCAACAATTATATGCTCCTGGGTTAACACAGCCACCACCGCTGTGGAGCCACCAAGTATCATCTGGGCAGGGTGGCACTCACATTGGATACCCTCACTCCCACATGCGCAGGTGCTCATTGCCACCTCATCCATTCTCTCATAGCTTCTCTTCAACACTCCCCTCCACATTTCCTCCCACTCATTCCCAAATTCGCCACTCTCACCACCCCCGCACGTTGAGTCCACGCGTTTCAATTCTTCCTCTATTAACACGTGCATCTTTTCCCTGCATAACGCTGCCACCTGCGAAAAAAGAAAAAAAATGAAAAAAAAAAATGTATATTTTTAAATGACGAAATTACTCTTCCCGGAATAGAATTGAATAGCGTTTTTCAGTAATTACGTGATAACCGCCATGACCGTCATAAACACCAAACAAATGCAACGGCCTTCGGCGGTTAATCTCCGGCAGGCAAAAGCTAGTACGAACAGAAATCGCATCCTCCATCTCACGTGACCTCCCTGGCACTGACATGCTCCCAAACACCGGCTCCACCGTCTGAATCTCACTCACAGTCTCCACAACCCGCTTTCCCTCAGCGGTTGAACTCGAGCTCCCCTCCCCCGTCCTCTGGCTCTTCTCTTTTGAACCTTTTGTATAAGTCGGCTGAGAACCACGAGTGTTTGAGATAGTGGCGAGACGCCTCATCTCGATTCTCCTTCTTCGGCGCTCCCTGCATTTCGCCACCGAGTCGTCTTCATCTTCGTTCGACATTCCTCGGCAAACTTCCGTCATTGCATTCAGTTACGGTTAACAGTCATCTTCGTTTGACATTGACAAACAGAGAGAGAAGGAGAGTGAGAAACAGAGTTTTAAAGGAGATTTTATTTACCTAATAAGAAGAAAGAAAAGGCAACGTGTTGTGTTTTCTGTATTCTGGTGTAAGAAAAGCATGAAAGGCAAGCCAGCTCGAAATTGCCTCTTCATTTACCGATATTTGCTGTCGTTCCTCCACGTGTCCACCTGACGCTCCATCGTTCTGATTCTTTTCCTTTTTCACAAGCGCCGTATGATAGCGTAATTTCTTTGCCAGGCCATCTAATCAAAATACCCGCAATAAATCATTATATGTGAATTTATCGCTCTTATTTTTTCGAAAATAAGTCGTCTTAATTAAACAAGATTTATGAAAAAGAATATATCCGGTATAATTTAAATATGATTCAAAATTCATTTTTTAATAAATAATATATAATAATAATTAGTTGAGTAAAAGGTATTGTCCGATATAATTACAAAAAATGGAGGAAAACACTGTTCGCACGTGAATACATCTTAACTCTATTCTTTTTCATTCAAATCCTTTTTTATTAGGTTTTTTTCTCACTCATGTCTTTTTTTATTTGGTACTCTTACTATCCATTTAATAAATGTAATGCAGTTTTTTAAAGTTAATGCTTAGTAAATCATGAAATAATATTTATAGTCATGAGTTTATGAGGCAATACAAAATAAAAGCAATATTTTAAATAAAATAATAATATATAATCTAGCATATTGGTTAAATAATCTCTGAAAATAACATATTATTAGATGATGAAGATTTTTCAATAATCAATACACGACACAATTCGTACTTTCAATTCTCTTTCTTGCGGTCCATTGAAGAATGCGATTATGGTAGCTTTTCAAAGTGTTTTTCGTGCCGAAATACATTAAAATAATATTTTATTTATTTTTTAAAAATCATTTTTGACATCAGCATATCAAAATAATCTAAAAAAACCAAAACATATTCATTTAAAATGAAAAAAAAATAAATTTTTAGCAAATACCAGTTGCAACTCACTCCCAAACGGAGTCGAAGATTAAGTTTGTGAAGTCTATTAAAATGGAGCTTAGACTATACAAACGGCTCATGTTATACCACAAGATTGAATGTTTTTTCCAACTTAGAAAAGAATGATCATGCGATAGCAACATTTTGAAAGGAGTAAAACAAAATCTAAGAATTTCATAAATAAAAGAGGACGCACGTGTTTATAAGAGTAGTGAACTGGAATGTAAACAAAAAATCACAAATCAAGCATCCCATGCTTACACTCATATATTTAATTTAAATAAAAATGAAATTACTTTTTAAAAAGATAGATTCAACGGGGTAAAAACTAAAAATATTGTTAGATGAAATCGGAAAAAAATAAGCTTAAAAATAAAAGAAAATCAAGCAAACTTGAGTGAATCTTGTAAATTTGGGTTAGTCTTTCAAATATATAAACCGTTAAAATACACATAGTATTAATTAAGAAATTCAATACTCGTCCAAATAAATGCTAGATGTTAAAACCAATAAATCTGATTTAATTAAAAAAAAAAAGATTCAAGAGACAACTCTTTATTTTAAAAAGATAGATAAAATTTAGACTATTGGATGATAAAATTTAAAGGGGAAAAAAAGCATGATGAACCCTGTAAGCTCGAGTTAAACTTCAAACTCATAAATGATTAATTTCTTGATCTGGACCCAATCCAAAATCTCAACATTTAAAGATTTAAATAATGGAGGATAAAATCAAATAATTCAATTCAATTTAATCCACATATAAAATTGCTTTTAAAATATATATAGATTTAACAACAACAAAAAACATGAGTCAACCCGTGTTGTTTTTAAAATATCTAAAATTTTATATCGAAAGTGAATTAAAAACAACAACAAAATATTATATGATTAAACCAATAAAAAAATGAGAAAAAAAACAAGGAAGCTCGGTTAGACTTTGTAGACCCGAGTTGATCTCTTAAACTAGCAAGTCATAAACATTTAGACTCAAGCTCAACTAAAAAGCTAAACACCTAACAAATTAAAATATCATAGGATGAAACAATAAAAAAATCAATCTAGAAAAATCCTTGAGGAAGAAAAATAAAAATAATAAGAAAAAAATACAAGGTTTAAAGTGTGAAACAAAATAATAAAAAATCATACAAATAATAATAATATTAATGATAGAAAGAATAAAAACTAGATTTGAAATATGAAAGATATCTACATAGAGAGAAAAAAATCTTTAATTTCATTAATTATTCTAAATAAAAGATGTATTTAGAAGAATAGAGATGAGATCTTAAGACAATAACTTGACGAGTTGAGTTGATTTTTTTATAAGGATGCATGAAAATTGACTAGGAAAAAAGAAGAAGAATATGTCCACACCCTCCATATTGGTTACAATTATGCAACACAAACCACATTTTAGTGGGAGAGATATCAATACAGTTTAGTTGTTGTTTTATAAGCTAGGTTTTGATCATCATATGACACCGCGCTTATCATGTGAAGGCGATGATTATTGTTCATCTATTTATATAATTTTTTATGTCCTATAATACTTTATTGCCTCTAATTACACTCAATAAGTATCAAACAACCAAATGTAGAGAAATAAATAAAAAAACTCTAAAGCCAAAGACTTTTTTTTTAAAAAAAAAAATCTAAAAGTAATGAAGCAACTAACCGTGTAAAAAATAATTCAAGAACTAAAATACTAAATGGCTCTAAGCTTTTATATATATATATTTGAACGATAATTAAGAAATTATATTATGCAATTAAAATATAAAAATACTATATAGCCTCGTGATGTAAAAAGAGTTTTTTTATTCATAAAACCTAACTCAATGAAATTAATCTAAAGATAAATAAATTCACCGCACAAAACATTGATTTTTTTTACTTTATATATAATATATAATTAGTATAAAAAAAATACCATATGAAACCTAAAACATAGTAATCTCTTCTATAGGAATAATCTTTCATGTAATTTTTTCTAAGATGACAAGTTCAAGTAGTTTAATTTTTGCGAGACCATAATATTCACTTGATGCAATAAGTTTCTTTTCTTTTTTCACTTTAACCCATAAAATCAAAAGTAAATGATTTTCTTTTTTTTACCGTCACGATAATTCCTTATAAACCGAGATTGTCTTGATTTCATCTCCTTAAATCGGTTATATCGGCGAGATTTCGAAGATTTTACTGGGTAGCAGGCAGAACGACACGTGTCTAATAACCTTACAAATGTAGCTTCCTGAACCTAACATTCTTACAAGTGGACGAATAATAGGTTACCACGTTGAGATAAAGTAGTCTGATGGCCCACAAAAGGTCTCTCTTTTTTCAAACGATGCTTTTGTCTTATCTATCCTGGAATTTCGAAGCCGTAACACACGTGTCAATCTGTGGACCTACCTCCACTTCGAAAGTGACTTGACTGGGCCATCGTTGACACGTATGAATGCGTGCTGTCCGAGAAAGAGAGATTAGCGTCACCGTCAGAGTTATAAATCCCGTTTCGTTCCGGCCGGAACGGCCCATTCCACTGAAAAATCCGGGACAAAACGACGATGTTTTTGTCCCGGGTAGAATTCCGGACCGATTCGGCCATTCCGGCCGGAACGCCCTGGTGTCAACCAAAACCCAAAACGACGTCGTTTTCCTCGGAGGTGGTTTTCCTCAGTTCAGTTCAGGAAAACCCAAAACGGCTTTTATTTCTGAACTCAGTTCCAGGTCCATATCCGTGTACACACCCAACCAACCTTGCTCTCCAAGTGATATTTGAGAAGAGTTTGGAGGAGAGGAAGAGAGTAGGGTCTGGTCGTGTGGAGAGTGATTAGAGGGAAGGATCGAAGAAGAAGAGTCATGGTGATGGTGGGGTCAAAGAAATGGCGTGGGAATTTTGGAGAAGGAGCAGAGGGGTTGAAGCCTGGAGGAATAAAAAAGATTGGGTTTTTAGCGAGGGGCGACGACGGCCTGAAGAGAAAAAGATAGGGTTTTTTAGCTTGAAATGAAAGTGAAGGGGAAAAAAACAGGGTGGGTGGGTTTTTACTTTTTATAGTAAGTATTATTATATTATAATTATTATTATTATTATTATATAATAATAGTTATTAATTATAATAATAATATGTAGAAGATGTTTGATGTATTTTTCTTTTATTTTAGAACATTTTACTTTCATAATATTTTGGAATTTTAAAGATGTTTCTAATTTTGAGATTATGTTTGTATTGTATAATTTAAATTTCATTTATCTTGAATTTAAATTATACTTGTTAAAATAATATTTTATTTTTTTTCATATATATAATTAAATAAATATGAACAGTACAAAACCGGAACGGAACGCCGGAATGCACCGAAACCGGAACGTTCCGTTCCAAACAAAAAACCGGAATGATACCCGGAACGGATTTTACAACTATGGTCACCGTAGTCTTTGTTGGTGGGTGGTCGTCATGACCTGGTCATAAACTGTGGAGAGCATGCCTTTCCTTGCGTTGATTACGAAGTGTTGTTTGATATTGCTTTTTAAAAGTATTTTTAAAAAGAATTATTTTTTTAATTTTTTTAAATTTTAAATTAATAAAATTTAATGTTTTTAGATTATTTTGATATGTTGATTTTAAAAATAAAAAAATATTTTTAAATAAAAAATACTTTAAAAAACAACCACAACCATACTCTTAAACAGGCTTTACAGTGCCTTATTTTGAGTCATACACTCAAGTTGGGGTGAGATACAAAACTTAGTCCTTGAAATATGAAATTTGTTTCGAATCAGTCCCTTAAACATAAGATTTTGATTCATGAACCGGCATTCATTTTCCTTTACTTCCAAGAGGTTTCAGCTGGGTTCGAACCTTTCATCCATATTAAAAAATATATATGGATATGAATCTTGTATTTTAAAGCTTCTAGATTCATTAAATGTTTGTATATATGCATGTAGAGAAGACTGTTTGCCTGTGCGGTATAAATAATGTTTTGACAAGTTTTGATTTTTTGGTGTTTTGAATTATTTTAACATGTTCATATGCAAAATAACTTTTTAAAATAATAAATAATTATTTTGATATATTTTTACATAAAAAATATTTTGAAAATTAAATAATTGTTACTACACTCCCAAATATTTTATTGTAAAAAATATGATACAAATAATTGTGAGAAAAAAACAGTAAATATGTTATAACTTAGTGTATTTAACCTACATTTAATGTGAGACGCACATCGTATATGATGCAAAATCTTCACATAAACTAGCACGGTAATCACTATATCATGCTTAATAAGTTATTTATTATTTATGGGATCTACCTTCCACCACTTATTATTCATGAAAACAAATACAAGGCAAGAGCATCGGATATTATTGAAAGCACTCGTTCAACTGAGGAATGTTTGTTAATTATTTAGAAATCTATTTGTAGGATTTTTAATTTTGGCAGGAGATTCTATTAAAGATTAATTTTTATTTTATATCGAAGGGTTAGATTCATAGCCGCCTAAGGAACTTAAGACTTTGAATTATAGGCAATGAAGTTTATGAGACTCGAGGGAATATTAAGATAATAAAAATAAAATATCGTACAAAGGGATGCACATTGTATAAATTGTTTATCATCGGAATAAAATATAGTAAAATAAAACTTTTAAGTGATGAGTTCAAAAATATTTTTGAAAAAAAATTGATTTTTATTTTTATTTTAAATTATTTTTTTATGTTTTTAGATTATTTTTATATATTGATATAAAAAATAATTTATAAAAAAAATAATTTAGATATATTTTTAAATAAAAAAACACTTTCAAAATCAACCTTATCGCACTTCCAAACATTATTATCATGAAAATAAACTACTTATCATTTAAAAACTCACTCTAATGTTTCCTCGTCAAATCCGACTGAACTTGGCTTGATTTCTCTTCAGGTCCCAGATGAAGGATTGTTTGCCTCCTATACAGGAGACCAGGGTATTCTTGTTCGTGAATCACTAAACCTATGCGTATTTTCATATGACTCCATGAAGGATTTGACGATAATGTTCGCGCGTATTTTCTAAAATTTATCCCAATCCAAGACTCTGGTTTTTTTTTAAAATCTCCTGCATCACCAGATATGTCAGGAGAGGATAGATTTGTGGAATACTCACTTGGGGACAACTTTAGCTGCTTCTGCATGCTTTGTCGTCATGCAGAACAGAAAGTGCAGGGAAACAAACAATTTATACAATTAATGAAAAAGATTGAATAGGGTGATCCTAGCAAGGTCTAATTTAATATTGCTGTAGTTTGTGGTTTACAGCAAGATGTTGGAGCGGAGTGCATGGATGACATTTATCTATCTCTTTGAGATTTATTTCCTATTTTGTTACTAGGTGCAGTTGACAGGTTGGGGAAGCAACGTCATGCAGTATTTTTTTCAGTTGAGTTTATCGAATTAATAGCCTGTTTGATTTTACATTTTAAAATGTTTTTTGACCTATCTGGAGATTGCATGGTGATCATTGTAACGTAAGAGAAAGCATTTGATTCATTCCATGCATGTGATAAAATGAGTGAGCTTCTTGACTCTTTACAAAACATTCTCATTATTGCGAAGAACAAATATAGATAATCAGATGTTAAATTCGATTAAACATAGGTTATATAAGTGGTGTCAACCAAGTGATAACAATTGGGCTTCTTACTTTATGTGCTCTATCCTTCCACAGCAAACCTCCAAACTCAGGCATTGTTTGCCTATTCCTTGCGGTGAAGATGATCTTGTAAGACAGTTTCTGATTTTTCCTGGTGAAGTTCAGGATTTCTGGTTCAACTTTGACGGTGGCTCCTTTGAATGGTGAGATAACTACATCGTATTTTGAAGTAGGAAGGCCAACATTGGTTGCAGTTCTGTGAAGGGTCAAAACTTTAATGGATGTATCATCTGGAAAAACTACCGAGATAACTGGATAGTTCAAATCCCCTGGATTTGCAAGAGAATGTCGACACGATCTGTTTGCGTACTTGCCGAAAACTTTCAGCTGTGTTGGAGTGAGCTTCTGCGTGCAGAGAAAATCAAAGTAATCCCGAGGTTCAATGTCATAAATCAAACCTGGGTCCAGAGCTTTCATGGGGTTTATGTGCCCTGCACCATGATCATAAGTGGTGGAAGGAGTGGTTGCTGAAGCATCTTTCAGTGGACGGCACGTCTTATCATGAACATAACCTGTTGTCATTAGTGCTGATTTGATTGCTGCAGGACTCCATTCTGGGTGCCTGGCCTTGAGCAAGGCAGCTATTCCACTAACATGTGGACAGGACATGGAGGTTCCAGAGAGAATATTGAACTTCACCCTCCTGTGATCTGTTGGCAAACTTGATGGACCCAAATCACCGGTCCACGCACACACCAGGCGCAACAACATCAGGTTTCAGAATCTCAAGAGTCAGAAAGTTTGGTCCTCTGGATGAAAATGCCGCCACTACTGGAGAAGGCTTAATTCCCAGGAAAGCTAGAGTTGCGGTTGCGTTTTGGCTAGTTAAAGCATAAGTTTTGATCAATTTCCCTTCTTTCTCTCCCACTGCAACGGCTGGAAGAAGGTGACAATCTGCAACCAGCTCCTCTCCATTTGCTTCTGTGTTTGATAGAATCATGCCCACTGCTCCTGCTTCTTTTGCCACCTGGCCCTTTTGGACTCGAGGAGTAATACCTCGGTCACATATCACAATCTTTCCGGAAACAGCAAGAGGATTTAGAGTTCCTTCTAAGCACAATGAACTTGGGTCAGGGCTACTAGAGTTGCTACCCATGTAAACTAGAGGATATTGCTCCCTTGTAGACAAAATCCTTTGGCCTCTATAGAGTGAAACTCCAGATATAGTTCTGCCTGTTCCTATCATGGCGGTGGCAGGAAAATCTCTGTCCATGGTGCTAGCACCAACTGTGGTGATCCATGGTGACACATTGGTGAGGCTGGCAGAGGAAGGTCCTCCATTTCCAGCTGAGCATGAAACAAAAACACCCATCTCCATTGCTCCAAAGGCAGCTATGGACAAACTGTCGCGGTAGTAAGACGAAACCCCGCCACCCAAAGATATTGATAAGACATTCACTCCATCAGCTACTGCTCTATCAACTGCGGACAGAATATCTGAGCTGAAACATCCACCAGCCCAACAAACCTTGTACGCTGCAATTCTAGCCCCAGGTGCCATCCCTCTTGCAGTCCCATAAGCATATCCCAATAGATTTGCTCCACGAACTGGAGAGCTAACAACAGTTGCTGTTGTGTGAGTTCCATGACCATCTTGATCTTTTGGTGATTTATACTCATTTTGCTCATTGATTTTGCCAGTAGCTGCTTCGTATCCTCTGTAGAAGACTCTTGCACCGACAATCTTTCTATTACAATGATGTTTCTGAAAAGCCCTCCCTGTCTCACAAATCCCTTTCCAATGGACAGGCACTGCCGTCATGCCTGTGTCATTGAAGCTTTCACTCTCTGGCCAAATTCCTGTGTCCAGCACTCCCACTATTACATCATGGTCTGCAAGTTTTTCAAACCAGACACTTGTGCTGTCTTCAGGTTCCAGCCGAAGGAATGCGGGGCTTCTTGTTGTGTGCAGTTGATATTTAGTCTCTGGAAAAATAGCCACTACTCCATCTGCTTCCTCTAGCCTTGCGGCTTCTTCTTCATTTAACTTGGCGGCAACTCCATGAAAAGCAGTCTTGTAGCTATAAATTATCCTATCCTCCTCACCAAAATTGCCTTCCTTTTGAGGTTCAGACAATACTGACTGTACTTTTGATGAATACCATTCAAGGTGACTGGTGAAGTATTCAGGCTTTGCAGACTTATCGATTTGGACAATGTAAGTCTTTCTTGTTAATAGGGTGCTCATTGAAATGACAACATTGAAAGCTAAATAGCTTGTTAGAATGAAAAACATCCATTTCAATGGATTTCCATACATTTTTCAGGTCAAGGAAGAAGGGGCGTGGGAGAATGAGTGAAGAGAAAGTAAAGCAGAATGAGAAGGGTTGTGGAGTTTTAATGTCTTGAGGCTAGAAATATCTAACATGAATGACTAAAGAGATGCATTTACAACATTGATCATGCTGTAGTTCAGGTAATTAAAGCAGTTGGTGCCTGTTGAAGAAAGTTAGCTAGGAGGGCTAAGGTAAAAAAGGACTAATGGTCACAAAAAACAGTAGCTTTTAGTGAGTCAAAAAGTGGGACTATGGAATTAATTATGAGTGCCATTGAGGTGAGAGTTGTGGACTTGTGCAGAATATCTTAAATGCTGGTGGGTTATGCTATATGCAGATTAAAGATCTGAACATATGGTCCCTACACTCACAAGATGCATGTCCTCACCGTCCGATCCATTACATGGAAAAAATCTCAGGTATTTCTCCTCGGTTTAAGCAGGAGAATCCTTCGATCTTCTCAAGTTTCTTCGAAATGTTAGATAGAGATTAGGGTTCAATGTTATGTCATTTCAGCCTTGTCTCCAATCTTGAAGTTCTTGTTTAAAGACAAGCAATTACTAACACTCCCATGTGGTGGAAAGTCAAAAAGGTTAGCAGTGAGCACTCATGAATAATAAGGAATTCATATTCAAGGAATAGAGGATCAAGGTTGAAGTACGACGGGGCAAGGTCCCATCCCTCCACTTATGCTAGTCTTTTTGACAAAGACATTAAATTTGAGCAACTGGGTTGGTGAGAAACTAGGAATGTTGATTGGATCAAAGACTTCTTTGACATTGCAGTTAGATCCAATTGTGGTACAAGGAAGGAGACAAGTAATGTGGAAAATCCCACTTGATTGAGAAAATATTGTGTTTCATTGTTTGAGATTTTGAGTTGAATCGTTAAGAACCTAAGGAAATCGTTGACAATCGAGTTCTTTAATTGCATATCTAAGAAAAGGTTCAAGCTATATCATAAGATTATTAGCTTCAGCTTCAGCTTAGCCACCTAAATTGTCAATAATACATTTGAGTTTAAAGAATTTCCCTTCAAAATGCTATAGCACACCAGTGGCTTAGGCATAATAAAACAGATATCATGGCACCGCCGTGAAAGATCCTACTGTGCCACCGCCATAAGTATACAAAAGACACAGCAGTGGTGGTCAGGACTCCTCCTGTCATAATATTTACTGTTCTTGGTTGTCTGTTCAACGCCCATATTGACATTAATGCTCGCATTCAAAGCTCTCTTTGCAACTGACCTCTTATTCTTAAGGATAGCAGGAGCCTGAAAACACGAACCCGCCCACTACAATTGTGATAGCCATTCCAACAGGGCAACCACAAAAGTGGATCAAGACATCGTCAGTCAATTGAGAAAATAAGTATAACTACCAACTTGTCGTGCTGATGGGGGAAGATGGAAAACTATTTAGAAGCGAAAGACTGCATGCATGAATTTGCTGTATGCCAGAATAGGTGAATATTTCCTTTTAATTTTATAGAATATTTGACAAATCTATTTAAAGAGTAGCGGTGTGACGAGAAATGCGAATTTAAGATAGTGTTTATTTATTATCTCAAAGTAGAAAAAACAACAAAAGTAGGAATAAATAAAGAGAACACATTTGAAAATATAAAAAAATCAACATCAAAATAATTATAAATAGTTAGCATAAACTAAGCCTTGTGGGAAAACTATCGAAGCACAAGAGAGAAATCACTATACATCGTCATAATAGAGCTGCAAATTTGTTCTTATCGCTAAAAAACATTTCTATAAGGGATAATTGGGGCTTTTCACATAGTTTATAGATTAATATTGAATTGATTAGGGGTATCCCTTTTTCTCTCTCTCTCTTTTTTACTTTTTAGCGCATTGAAATTATTTAAATATTTTTAAAGGCCAAAATGTATTTTTTTCTTGGTCTATGGGGTTTATTGGGTTTTTTTATATATTTTTAAATACAATGTATTAATGTAATGACTAATAACTTTCTGTGCAATGACTTAATGAAACTTTCAACTTGATTTTTTCATAATTTGCATGCGGTGTTAAAGGAATTTTTATTTTATTTTATCTAGGTTTAGTTTATTTATTGGAGCATGGTAATTTTCTCATCTCATCAACTCAACATATCTTCTCTCCAAAATTTTATCTTAGTGGAATTCTTCTATTTCAAAAAAGGAAATATATTTTTCTTTAATCCAAGTTTTAAAACCATTATCTAAACCTAGTTCACTCAATCAAAACATAATTAATTTTTTTTATTTCCTCTAATTCTTTCATCAACCATTCATTCATCTCTTCACTAATCCAAATAAACATAATTAAATGAACATTCATTCAATTAATGATTAACTCAATAAATTTCCATACCAATAAACATAATTACGTAATAACAACATGAGATCAAAGTCACTAAATCCTCAACTCAAAAATCCATTTAAAACTAACTAATCATAAACAAGGTATAACATTAAATCAATGAAATCAATCATAGCTACTAAGTTTCTTACACTCGATCGATGAAGAATAAAATATCAAACTCTTCTAGGACCACCATTCTCTTCATTTTGGCTCCAACTTAATTATGTCTCTCTTAGACCTTGTTTGACATTACATTTTAAAAATAGTTTTGGAAAAAATTAAAATTAAAATTAAAATTATTTTTTTATTTTTTATTTTTTATTTTTAATTAATATTTTTTGGTGTTTTTAGATTATTTTTATGTGTTGATGTCAAAAAAAAAATTTTAAATAAAAAACATCATTTTGATATATTTTTAAACAAAAAAAACACTTTAAAAAACAACCTCAATCAAACCTCTAAACAAGCAATTAAGCCTTTTCATCTCTATTTTTTAAAAGAGACAAAATATCACTCAAATCTTCGTGAGATCACTTTTTTGTTCCTTTACTTGTCGACTTACAACAAGAAATGGAGGTTTTATATTCAGAACTTTCCATTAATTACACTTTAATCCTTCATTTAGTTTATATAGTCCTAAGACTTCAATTCTTTTATTTGAATTTGGTTCATAATATTTTAGTTTTTCCCAGCTCCATCACTTTTAGTTAAATTCGACCCACCTTCAAATTTAAATTTAGCTTGTCCAGTTTTCCATTGTAATTTAAATCTATCATTTTTTAAAAGAGGTTAAATTGAGGTTTACATTTAGTCCCTCTTATTTTAATTGCAATTATTTTATTTCAACTAATTATTTCAAATTGGAATTTTTTTTCCATTTCATCCTTCTTGAGTTTTTTCATCTCTTAGATTTGGTCTCAATTTTTTTTTATTGTTGTGTTTTTTAGGTTATTTTTCAAGCTGATTTTTGTTGTTGAAATTTCATCCTCCATCTTTTTTTTCCTATCAAGTTTGATTCTTATTCTTTTTATTATAGTTTTTTTGTTGCTCTTTATATATATATATATATATATATATATATATATATATATACACACATTTAATTTCAATCATTTAACATTAAATTTATTAGAAATTAGACTTCTTTGTTTAACCCAACATACAATTTCACACCTTGCAAATTCAAAAAATTAACCTAAATACAAAATATACGGGGCGGGTTTGCTTGACTTTTCATATTATTAAAAGAAAATCTAACTTGCAATATAGCAAGAGTTAAAAAAAACTAAGTGGGTGTTTGGCTCTGCGGTGTTACCTATGGTTGAGGCTCACTATAGAGCCAAACACAATTTAATCAAACTAGACTCCAATTTTTTACTGTGAGTCACACCTAAATAATTGTGGTTGCACCGCAGTTTGAAAAGCATCCGTGAGATGCTTTTCACGACACACCACACCTACACAAAACACACACACGCAGTTTAACAGAGAGGAAGAAGAAGATGATCCGCAGTTTGAAAAGCATCTGTGAGATGCTTTTCACAACACACCACACCTACACAAAACACACACACACAGTTTAACAGGAGAGGAAGAAGAAGATGATGATTTTGGCAAAAACAAATAATATAATAGAGAGGAAGAGATGATGACACAGTATAAAAAATTTGTAGCATAACCACTTACAACCCTGCCACCCTTGGCGCCGACAGGATCACCGGCAGCTCCCTCCCTCTTTCGTTTCCAGCTTTTTCTCTCAAAAACAACCTTGGATGCAACTCTCTCTCTCTCTTCAGCAGTCACCAATGAGCACCAGTAGCTGCTCATTCAGCACCGACAACCTCTCTTCTTCACCGGCAGCACCTACACCATCCAGTCTTCTCCCGCAGCTTCGGCATCAAGCAGCAGCGACAACAACCTTCCAATGCTACTCCCGGCCACCACAGGCCACCATTTTCGACGTCATTACCATAGGAAGAATCACCTCGGCCTTCTCTACCCAGCAACATCGACAGATGAGCCTTTCATCATCGTCGATTGACTACCCTTCTACCGTTCACATGTTGCGTGAATAGTGCATGAGTGAATTAATTCACTATGCACTGTTCACGTCTTAACACACCATTTTGTTTTTTTAACTCTTAGACTGGACCTGTTCTTAGCCCAGCTTAAGTCCAACAGAGCTAGGTCGACCCATTTTGTTGGGTCAGGCCCAACCTGATTTTTTTAAAAATATAAAAATTATATTTTTTAAAAATAAAAATATGTGTAGATAGAGATCATCCCTAATGAAAGGGAAAGGCGCGTGACTTCATTTCACTCCATAACCCTGTTACTTTCGATAGATTATGGATCAGAACTTGCAACTCGATTTAGCCTTGGAATTATATCTAGACATAGATCCTGAAACTCAGTATGGATCACATATGTTGTTTCTGATTATATTTTACTAGATGTTGTTCCCCGATCAAATAGCAAGGGATCGCAGAGGCCTTCACGTATGAATTTAGTTCATGATGAAATTACAAATAGTTTGATGTGAGAATAAAAACAAGTGTTTATTTTACTTGAATTATTAATTATATTTTAGTATTATGATTATTAAATCTACAATATTTAAAATACAATATATATGTGTGTCATTTAAAATAATTTTACAAGTTGATAGCAATATAAAAAATATGATAACTAAACACACGAAACTGTTTTTTATTAAACCTCAAACGCTACCATAGTTTTAACATAACGTTTCAATTTCAGTTATGAACCGAAACTAAAAATATTTTTCATAAAACTGATTTTTTTAAATTTCAATCACAATAACAACCACAATACCAAACAAACACTAACACTAAATAGCTCCAAACACATAGTTACTTTTCTTTTAAAAAAAAAGTAAACCTCGACTGCAGAACAAGAATATTTAGGTGACAGATTTTGGGAAATTGGCCCAATGAGCAGCAAAGAGCCGAAGACATTAATAGCCCATACCAATTTGATTTTAAGAGCTGATATGAAACCTCTAAAAGCTGTGCTTGGAACCCTAAAATCTTTTATTCCATGAAACCTCTAAAAGCTGTGATTGGAACCCAAAAATCTTTAATTCCATGTGCCTGTAAACCTGATACTACACAGATGGATAAAATAATTAATTTAAAATAAAATAAAATCAGAATTTCTCAAAAATACTTTTTAAAACGCAGTGAATCAGTCACTTAAATGCCAAACAATATCCTTCCATTTTTATCCAGCTAGAACGTGCGCATCAGTACATGATCATGGATAGGGCTGCTGACTTTCAACAAAAGCTACAGATATGAACATTGCTTTAACTCTTCGAAGCAGGCATGGAGTCTGAAACCTGACATGAGATCTTGTTCTTCTGTCTGGAAAAATCTGTATAAGGAGGAGGAAGAACTAAGCAGCATGGTGGTTGATGGATCCGTCTGTAAACATTAAAGGCATCATCCAATCTAATTACATGTGCATTAATGATGCATTAATTTAGTCGGCTACATTTCCCAGAAAGAAAGGTAAGATAGTCAACATAAAGAAATATAGTCAACACCACATCCGATTTGATCTCTATTGACATTGTGATGCAATTTTAGCCATCGTAGCCTTAGTTGCTGTGATTCTCCACATGATGGAACTATTTTTTATGCATGTTTTAGCATATATAATAATAATATATAAAGTATAAATAAAAAATAACAAGGGAATGTTTGTTTTTAGCTTCAAGAGTGTTTTCTTATATAATTTTTACGTGAAAATATATTAAATTAATTTTTTATGTGTTTTTGAATGATTTTGATATAATGATCTATTTTTTTTTAAAAAAAAAACTATCATTTTAATGAATCTTTAATTAAAAAACATTCTTATAATAATATCATACAACGTATCATTAAAAACACATTAAATTACAAGTATGTATACCATTTTAAAAGAAAAAAGTATCAAATTCAAGCTCTACAAACTATGCTTTTTGTCTCCAAATAAGCTAAGTTTAATTGTTTGTTTACATGTTTATATATCTATTATTTGACTATATTAATTGAATTAGTTAGACAATAGACTCACTAATTTTTATATTAGACCATCTCATTCGGTCATTTAGTGTAAATGTACATAATAAAATTTTGATAAACAAATGGAATTATTTTATAATTTTTTAAATATATTAACGCATTAAAATTATACATTTAGATTTATCTCACGAGGATTGCACAATCTCATTACTCACGACTATATGGAATTCATTTTCATAAAAACACAAATAATATAGACTTCATGAGAGGAATCCCTTTGATAAAGGGGTAATGATGGGATATCAATTGATAGAGTCAGCCCACGGGCCTCTATTGGACTCGCCAACGATGGGCTCAAACATTCCCAAACCAGACTACAGCATTTTGGCCCGGTTCCAATCCCAAGTAGCCACACCTTGTCACCTTTCTTGACCATCTCCCTCGCTTCCATATAAGCTAACTCATACCACAACGAAGAAGAAGACTGGTTGCCAAACCTACGCAGTGTCATGAAAGTAGCCTCAACTTCCTTCTCGCCAAGCTTCAACCCTTTCGCCATCTCTCTAATTAGTGGACTCCCTGAAGTTGGCAAGCAAAAATGTTGTATCATGCTCTTAAAATTTGGCACATAAATCTCCTCAGACTTGTTAAAAAATCTCTTTCTAATGATCGAAACAGCATGCCAAATTTTCTCCAAAGTAGGCAAGATCTGTGCACCGAGAATTGTTACGTTAGACTTGAGAGTTTCTCCAACAATTTTGAGTAAATCTCTGTGGATTGTAACCCCAAGCTTTCCTTCTGAATCTTCTTCACGAACTACAGCGACATAACTTTTGTCTTCAAAGGATCTTTGGTTTCTTATTGAGAAAAAAAGCTTGTATTTTGATGACTTTTTGGCTTCGTTTTTGTTTGAAAGCAAGATGGCAGCACCTCCCATTCTAAAGGTACAGTTAAGGAGTAGCTTGGATTTCTCATGACTAGGATACCAACCAGTTGATAAAATTTCAGTGCTAAGAACAACGACATAGGAGTTCTTATGAACTTTCAAGAGGTTCTGAGCCATGTCAATGGCTATAGCTCCTACGCTACAACCCATACCAGAAAGGCTAAAACTTTTAACATCGTCTCTCATGGAGAACTTGTTGGTGATTATGGATGACAGGGAAGGTGAAGGACAGTAGCCACTACAGTTCACTATAAGTATATCAATATCTTGAGGAGAAATTTTAGTTTTGGAGAGGAGGTCTTCCATGATGGGAGGGAGAACCATTTCGGCTTCTTTAATGGATTCTTGTTGATGGGGTTTTGGAGGAATGCAGTGTAAGGCTGGAGGGAGATAAGTTTCTTCACCTAGACCAGAAGATGTGAGGATTTTGGCCATGAAAGCTACACTTTCTTTATCAAAAGACTCTATTTTTGATGCATTTTCAAGGAATAAAGAGAAGGGGACTTTACAGAAATCTGGCGGTTTGAAACATGAGAAATCTACAAGGTAGACTGGAGTGGGACTCGGGAAGTAGGGTTTGATGGTAAAAATGAAAAGGAAAATAGAAAGCAAGAGGAAATGGAAAATGGGTTTCCATTTTTGAAGGACAAAGATTGCTTCTAGTGAAATTACAAGTGCAAGAGTGGAAATCTCAGAACTTCCAAGAGAGTTGTCAGGAGGTGCTTGAATAGCAGATTAATGGTGTAAGTTGGCCTGAGAAAGAGATTCCATTGAAAGGGATCGATGGAGGGGGATGGAGTCTGCAGCTATGGGGTGGTGGTTTT
This sequence comes from Salix arbutifolia, assembly GCA_025169955.1. Classification (NCBI taxonomy): domain Eukaryota; kingdom Viridiplantae; phylum Streptophyta; class Magnoliopsida; order Malpighiales; family Salicaceae; genus Salix; species Salix arbutifolia. The sequence continues at coordinate 13,021,079 of CM045916.1, read as the reverse complement.
CCTGATCAGGATTCTTTCTGATCGGAAGGTTTTAAATAGAGTTGCAAAACCACATTAATATTTTTTTTTATGTATTGCGATGATAAAAAATTTATGATCCGGAGATCTCAAATTTAAAATCTGCATATTTTATAAGAATCTAAGATAATAAGGGTTTTTATATAAGCCCACAAAATACATATTTAAAAAAATGGAGCTTCATCGTATCAAAAAAAAGTTTTTTAGATAAATTAAAAAATATTTTCGAGAGCAACATTTAAAACAACCTATTAAATTATTTCGAATATATTAAATCGATATAAAAAAAAGTTACCTCTAAAATAGTGTTAATGTGGTTTTATTCCCGAATATATATCCCTGCAATTAGTCGAACATTTACGATAGGGTTTCGAAATGAAACTAATTCATTGACGAGGTGATTCGTCTCAGGCTAGCTAGTTGTAAGTCCATTGGATCTCTCGTGCTGCATGCATCAGCACACCACCAAGCTAGCATGATTAAAATAAATAAATAAAATCAAATAAATGATCTTATTCCAACTTGCAGAGAAAAAGGGCAAGAAAACGAGGGATATCTTTGAATTTCAAGATATAGAGGGTGTTTGGCTCCGCGTTTGTACCTGTGGTTGAAGCCAAACACAGAGCCAAACGTGGAAATAACCAAACAGATGAATTATCAATTGTGATGGGTCCCACAATTTTGTACACAATTCTGCCGCAGACGCAAAAGCATCTGAGAGATGCTTCTGCGTCCGCGGCCCACGTGATAACGCAGAGACTCTTTTTTTTCTTTCAAGTTCAAATCACCGTAAGCAACAGGAGAGAAGATGCTCGTCTTTAATATTAACATGGAAAATAAAAAAATAAATAAAGGAGAGAGCAGATAGAACAAAGATCCAATGGTTTCTGAATAGAATCTCTTTTATCAATTTTTGTTTTCTTGCCTCTCCTCACCGACACTCACCTCCCTCTCTTGCCTCACCAAAATCTCCAGAATGATGAACTGTCGAGTGGACTCTCTTGCCTGAACTCTCTCTCAGCCATCTCCATCACTCAAACCACCGTCCCGTCCCCTCAGCCTCCCTGCCTCACCGAACTCTCAGCTGAACGAAACCCTCCCTCAGGTCCATCTCTCCTCACCCCCAGCACCAACCACGACACCCCGTCTCTCCTCACCCGCAGCTGCCACCGACAGAGTTGCCCACATACCCGTCTCTCTCACCGTTAGCTCAACGTTGCAGATCAGCGAGGTAGCTCACCCTCAGCTCCACTGACCCTCCGATCATCGTTGACCACGAAGGGGAGCACTGATTCCTGCAGATAGGTATGTGTTTTTAACCCAATTTTGTTTCCAGATTTATGAACAATTGATCAACAATTTTGCCGAATGTATGTGTGTGCGATCTATGTTATGGTGTACTGAACTTGTGAATCTGAAATTGAGGAGAGAGCAGGAAAGTTTATCTAAGTTGTGAATCTGAACTTGTTGATTTTCCCCAATGTATGACTGTGCGATCTATGAACTTGTTAATCTGAAATTGAGGAGAAATTGAGGAGAGAGCATGTGAATTATTGTAGGGTGAGAGACGGGTGAAAGTTTATCTAAGGGTGAGAGCATGAAAGTTGATCTAAGTTGATGATGCATATTTTAAACAGTATCATGGATCCCAAATAGTGTTCGGTTCTAGCGCAAGAATATCATAATATATTCCATCTTGTTACATTATAAGTGTTTTATGCTAAAGTCACTTTCCTTAATAGGAGAGAGAAGAGTTATTTCCATTAGCTTCACCGTTCTATGTAGTGCAGGCAACCACTGAACTGAGCTGCTTTTGTTATTTGTTTCTATTTGTTTTGTTAGACATTTCTGTTCATTCTATCATCATTGATAGGATTGATTTTCTAATTAATAGGATTAACGCAGTATTTAATGGAAAGATAAATATTTTGGTTCGGTAGTTAATGAGATAATTCTCTAATAAATATTTTTTGTGAAAGTTTAACTAATTCGAAAATTGTTGAGTTCGGTTTGTTATGATTTTGGTATGAAGAACACTTTAAATGTTGATATATTTTCTGTTTGAATCCATGGTTGAACTTGTTTTTGTGCCTTTTGATTTGCTGTCGTTACCTTTGTTGGTGTGTGGAAGTTGTGAGTGTTGGAGTTGGTGTTGGGGCATGTTGTGCATGTTCCGTTGGCAGGCAATAAGGAGAATGAGAGGATGGTTTTGGAGAAGAAGAAAATGGAGTTGTATGTTTGTATGGTAGTGATTCATTGCTGGAGGGGGAGCAAATGGGGCCTATGGTGCGTTGAAAATGGAGAAGAAGAAACTGTTATGCGAATTTTTTGCTCGAAATATGTTTAGTTGAAGTTTTGTATTTTTGTTAATTAATTTATGTTGTGAAATCTTGTGAATTAAGGTTTGTTTAGGTTAGTTTGTTTAATTAGAAAGTATAATTCCTACTTTTTGTTGTTATACAAATTGTTAATGGTTGCGAAATAATTAAAATTATAGAATGGAAGGTGGTGAAAATACGGATAAGGTTCACTGGACAAAGGAAATGTTGTATACTTTTTGCGACATATGTATACGGGCAATTGAATTGGGAATGCGACCTACAACGCATTTTGATAAAACGGGGTGGAAATTTTTGATCAAATCATTTCAAGAACAAACTGGTCATGCATTGACCAAAGCACAATTAAAGAACAAGTGGGATGGCTGCAAAAAAGATTGGAAAATATGGACGAAGCTCCTATCTGAAACTGGGGTGGGATGGAGTAGTGAATTGGGGACAATCGCAGCAACGAATGAGTGGTGGACCACTAAAATTCAGGTTAAATTTCATTATGTTAGATATTTAAATTTTTTTTCCATATTTCTGAATATCTATAACAAAATAATTGTATGCATTATGTGTTTATGTAGGAAGATAAAAGTGCCAGAAAATTTAGACATGCTGGAATTGAGCCTGCATTGAAGTTCAAATACGACAGGATGTATTCCAGCATTGTGGCTACCGGAGAGTATGCGTGGGCACCATCATCAGGAGTGCAAGGTGGTGGTAATTGTTCTCAGCCTTGTACTAACGACGCGAACATTGACGCGGTGGATTTGGAGGAAGGAAGTGGTGATTCGGAAGAGGATGGAAATCCTGCGTCTGACAATGACATTGCTCATTTAGTTGGGGGGGTGAACATATCAAGTAGCAGCAACACACGGTCGAGTGGAAAAAGAAAAGAGATGGAGGCTACTGAGGGTTGCGCAAAGAAGAAGAAATCTAAGAAATCGGCTAGCATTGGCATTCAGCTAATGTCAAAGTGGGGCGACCTAGTTGACAGTATGTCGACGAGGAGTGATTCAACTTCTTTGCACATGGATAAACAAGGGTGTAGCATTCAGGAGGTGATGGCTGAGATCCATTCCATTCCTGGAATCCGAGCTGACATTGATTCCATGACTTCGCATCTGAATTAATGCTCCAACGTAGGAGGAGAGAAATGTGGGCTACGATGGGAAGTCTTGAAGAAAAATACGCTTGGCTGAAGCGGATGCACGACCGTACTAAACAAAATTAACTGAAGGTATGACTATTTTTTACACTGTAAATCATTTCTGTGTTTTGCAATGTCAGTTGAATGCATTGTGTGATATTATTGTAATCATCGCTTGATAATTGATGTATACGTTTACATTGATAGATTTGTTGCGCGGACAGTGTTGGTAACAGTAGTTTGCAATTCGCGCATCGTTGACGATGAGTTTCTCTTTATTTCAATTTGTATTTGAATTGTTATCAGTGTTTGTATTTGAATTGTAATGCCCTCAGTACTGTTTTGGATACATAAATCTGTTGTATTGTTGTATTAATGCATGAGTGGGATTATTTAGCAATTTGAATTGTTCTGCTCATGATCTTGGTTGATTTGCAGTATTTTGATAGTTTGTGCTGCTTTTTTTACTAGTATGTTATGAGCTATGGACTGACAGGTGTTATGCAAGGGAAAATGAATTATTCAGTTATGACAAGAACATAACTATTCACTCAAATGTTTGTCAGAAAACAAAACAGTACAAAGGTGCAGCAAATGTGAATTATTGTTTACTACATGACACGTAAATAATTCAAAGGTTCTACATGTGAATTATTGTTTACTACATGACAAGTAAATAATTCAAATACAATGCATGTGAATTATTGTTTACTAAAGGACAAGTAAATAATTCAACTACAATCCAAAAGTTGCTAAATAATTCAACTACAATCCAAAAGTTGCAGAACATGTGAAATATAAAACAATTCTTCAATCAAACTTTCTATATAAACCGGAATGTTTCCCAAAACTTTAACACTCAGACATTTACACTCTCAAATACATTTTTGCAAGAGCAACTTGGCAAGAGACAACATTCAACAATTTACAGGTTCTTTCAATGTTTGATCTTTAACTTCTTGCAATTTTAATTTATTCTTTTCAACCTTATTTAGTTGTTTTTGTTTAAGGAGTATTAAAAGGTGTTTTGTTTTCTGGAATGTGAAGATATGAATGATCCTTGGTATAACAATATAGTTAACGAAGATTTTGATGGCGATTATGAAAATGTTATAAACCGCGTTGAAGAACAAAGTAATTATCATGCTTCTGGAGGTGCTAGTACTTTTATGGGAGGTGGTGATGATGGGGGTAACGATGATGGAAACGACGACAATAACGATGATGATAGTAACGATGATGACGACGACGATACTGATGATGATGATGACACCGACAATGAAATGGATTTTTTTAGGAGACGATTTGAGAAGGATAAATTAATTATATGTACAGCTGGAGCTGTACACTTGTATTACATAAATTATATGTTTAAGGAACCATGTATGGTTTCATACAATACAGGTATGCGTTGGCTGACCGAATTACTAAATGGTCATTGAAAACGATGTGTTAACATGTTTAGGATGGATGCAAATACTCTGACGAGCTTGTGTGTAGATTTAGAAACACAGTATGGTTTGAAGCCTTCAAAACGCATGTCCGTGATGGAAAAGGTTGCAATGTTTTTATTTACGATAGCCGTTGGCGCGTCTAACAGGGAAGTGCAAGAGAGGTTCCAACATTCGGGCGAAACTGTTAGTTGAACCATAAATGAAGTCCTTGAAGTTGCATGTTTGTTCGCCGCGGACGTCATAAAACCAACAGATCCACAATTTACAGACACCCCAAGAGAAATTGCAATGAATCGAAGATATATGCCACATTTTAAGGTCAGGTGTTTTAATTTTAATCAGGTGAAATGCATTTCTATTCTTTTATTCATGGACCACATAATGAGACTTTTCGTATTTTTCATGTAGAATTGTGTCGGTGCAATTGATGGAACACATGTTCGTGTTTGCATATCAGCGGAAAATCAAGTTCCATTTATTGGAAGAAAAGGTGTACCAACCCAAAATGTTATGGCTGCTTGTAGTTTTGACATGCAATTTACCTTTGTGTGGGCAGGATGGGAAGGGAGTGCACACGACACACGTATTTTTCGAGAGGCTATTAACAATAATAATATCAAATTTCCCAAACCACCAGAAGGTAGACATCTGTGATATATTTTACGAGTTGGTCAATTTAGTTTAATTACAACAGCATTAATTTCTGATTCGTTATTTATACTGGTGTTTTCCTCTTTTTTTTGCAGGCAAGTACTACATGGTTGATGCTGGATACCCCAATGAGTATGGGTACTTAGGTTCTTATAAAGGTCACAGGTATCATTTCCAAGAGTTTAGTCGTCGTGGGCAACCAAGTGGTCGTGAGGAAGTTTTTAATCGTGCACACTCATCACTACGTAACGTGATAGAACGTTCATTTGGCGTATGGAAACAGAGGTGGCGAATTTTACAAAACATGCCTGCTTATCCATACAAAACACAAGTGAAGATTGTGGTTGCATCAATGGCACTACATAACTTTATTAGAAGAAGATCACAAAATGATATGACTTTTGCCGAATATGATCGCAACCCTAATTTCGTTCCTGAAGATATTTTACCAGATGTTGTTCATCGATCAAATAGTCAGGAAATGTATACGCATTCACGTATGGATTTAGTTCGTGACGGAATTGCAAGTAGTTTGATGGGAGAATAAAACCAAATGTCTAATTTATTTGCATTATTAGTTACATTTCATTTTTATAATTATTAAATCTACAATATTTAAAAAATTATATATATATATATAATTTTTTAAATATTATATGTCCTTTAAAGTAATTTCACAAGTTAAAAGCAATATGAAAAGCATGGTAACCAAACACACGAAACTGCTTTTCATATCAACCACAGTTTTAACCAAACACTAAAATTTCAGTTATGCACCGCAGCTAAAAGCACTTTTCATAAAACTGCTTTTTTCAACCTCAACCACAACAGCAACCGCCACGCCAAACAGGCCCATAAACGCAGTGGGAGTCCCCAGGCTGGGAAGTGCCGTTAATTTTCTGATTGGAAGGCATGGGCATGGGCTTCTGGGTTTTAAATGATTGCCGGTCAAACTTCAGACAAGCCAGCGGTTGGCTGAAAATTTATAGTATGTTTCGAATTATATTTGAAATTATTTTTTATTTAAAAATATATTAAAATAATTTTTTTTTTATATTTTAAAAATTATGTTTAATATTAGTATATTAAAATAACTTGAAAACACATAACAAAATATATTTTTTTTCAGAAATATTTTGAAACGGGCCAGCAATGATGCAAGTTTTATACGGGATCAAAGTACAATTTTTATTTTTGCCAAACACTTTTTGATATTCGGAGAACATTGAAAATAAATTTATTGTGTATTGCATCCTAATTTTCTAACACAATTTATATAATTTAAAATATATGATTATTGTATAATATAATATGTTTCGTATTCAAATGTATTTTCTAGCAATATAATCTAAATAAAAGTATTATATGCACTAATATATCAAATTAACATACTTTTATATTATATATTAATATGTCCTAGCATACTATTTTATATATAAATATTTTATATAGTAGTAACTTATTGCTTTCTATATAAATATGTAATTAAGTAGTCTACCATTTTAGTTAATTTTACTCATAATTTAATAAGCTAAATTGGATTTTTTTTTTTGTAAATCCTTTACACAATTCATCCTTAACATCAATCTTAATCAATTAGGTAGTCGAGCTATTAATTTTTTGGTTAATTATCTCATTAATTAGGCATATGGCATGTTGTAATTAACACAATTTCTTTATGAATTTTCCCCTATAGATATTCATTGTTTTATAATTTTTTAAGTAAATCATTTCTTTAAAACTATTTGCTTAAAATTATCTTCGAACAATTGCACAATCACATTGACTATGACTTCATGGGAGAAAATACCTTCGATTAAGAGCTCGTGATGGGATATAAATTGATTGAGTCAACCCGTGGTCCTAAACTGGACTCCCCGAAGATGGGCCGACCTCGAACATTCCTAAACCAGACCACAACATCCTGGCCCATTTCCAATCCCAACTAGCCACACCTAGTCACCTTTTTTGACCATCTCCTTCGCTTCCAAATAAGCTTACTCATGCCACAACGAAAAAGAAGAAGACTGGTTGCCAAACCCATGCAGTGTCATGAAAGCGACCTCAACCCTTTCTACATCTCTCTAATCAGTGGCCTCCCTGAAGTTAGCAAGCAAAAAATGTTGTATCACACTCTTAAAATTTGGCACATAAATCTTTGTTGACTTATCAAAACATCTCTTTCTACTGATCGAAACACCACGCCAAATTTTTTTCAAGGTAGGCTAGATCTGTGCACCAAGAATTGTTATATTAAACTCGAGAACTCCTCCAAAAACCTGGAGTTCATCGTTGTGGATTGTGATCCCAAGTTTTCCTTCAGAATCTTCTTCACGAAATGGTGGCATATAACTCTTGTCTGCAAAGGATCTTTGGCTTCTTACTAATGAGAAAATGTTGTATTTTGACCAGTTTTTGGCTTTATTTATGTTAAATTATATATTTTGAATTGGATCTATCAATATGTAATTCAAATATTTATTAGAAAATAACATTTGTATTGGTATTTCATAGGATTCTAACCGTGATTGATGATTTATATTCACACATATTCATATATATATATATATATATATACAAGACAGGAAAAAGAAATTATCTTGATGCTCAATTTACAATTAATATTCTCACTGGAAACTTAAAAAACTCAACTACACAATGTCATTGTATACGCTATTCAAAACAGGAATATTTTTTTCTTTGTTCTCTTTTTGGATCAGGAACCTGAATGAAAGAAACAAAATCTGGTATCTTTTATGGGTTTAGATTAGATTATATAACGAACATCAAAAGCTGTCAATGAGTTGGATTTTGATTCTACTTCGGTTGGATTTGGTCGACGAAACTTGATTGATGTGGTCGCCAGTTTTGATAATTCATTTTTTTGGATAACAATATATTTCATAATTAATTTAAACTTGATTTTAATACGAGATTGAATTGTGTGTCCTATTAATTTAATGAATAATGTGTTTTTTTATATAAAAAATAATATTTATCATTATTCTTCTGACTAAATGTTGCAAAAATGATATTTAAAAAAAAAGCATATATATATTATTAGATCAGTAAAATTTATTGATCTTGATTTATTACACTAAGGGCATGCACAAGATGGAAAGACCATTGATATGATCAAACTTATTAAACCCATCTTAGTACAAGATGTCGCGATAATGTTTTTTCCTTTGCATGTGGCAGTCCCCAGAGATGGAAGAGTTGAGCATATTTTTTTTTATAATCATAAAATTATCATTATAATTTTTAGGAGTCGCCACCTAGCATTGAGGTCACTAGAAAACCTAATGATATGCGGGAGTTTAAGTAAGAGAACTTGTTGTGCAAGGAGAAAACACATCACCCCTAGTGCACCCTACTTGAGGTAAGTTGTTTTGTTATTCGATTGTTTTTCTAGATCATATTTTTAATTGTTTGTCTTTTATAAGGCTCAAAGTAGATCTCTCTTTGTGAAAGAGTCTCTACCTCATTGAGTTGAGTTGAAAACCTAACCGTTCTAAAAGTCTGAATTTTAACACTGCATTTATTTGCTTTTTACTATCTAAGGGTGTATTTTATAATATAATTTTACAACAAAATAATTAAAGTTTATGACTAAAAAAAAAAACAAAATGATTACTGAAAGTTTTTTGATATTTTAATTGAAATCTAACAGATAGTTATAAATTAGCTACGATATTTAATTTTTTATTTTAAAATATGAGAAAAGATGTTTTTTTTGCCAAAATATGCTTAGAAAAGTATTTGAACTCTATCATATGCTAGAAAACAAAATATTTTTATGCATTTTTTTTTTGAGGTTTGACGATCCAACCATATGGGCCAAAATGACCTATTATTTTGGGATTGGGCTGTCCAATCCAAATGGTCCGAAATAACCCATCCTTTTCAGTGGTGGGCTGGACACTGCGTGCAGCCCAGCCTGCCCTTTGTTCACATGGATGTGAACTATTGGGAGTGAATTAATTCACTCCCTAGTGTTCACTGTAAGTGAAGTAACAGGTGGATAAAGGATGGCGGGAGATGGCTGCCTGTTGTTGCCGCCATGTAGAGGAGGTCAAGCCGGTTTCGGAGGTGGCTAGTGGTTGCTGCAGGGAAAGGAGCAAGTGTGTTATAGAGGAGAGAAGAAGTGATGTTGCATTTGCTTTTGTCGTCAGAGGAGAGGAAGGAGTTGTTGTCGCTGTCGCCAAAGAAGGTGTTAGTGTTGCCGAGAGGTTGCTGTTGGGCGGAAAAGAAGTTGCTGAAGGTGCCAAAATGGTGGAAGAAAAGAACTGAAATTGTTGCCGACGATGAGAAGAGAAAAGCTAGAACTGTTGTCGTTGTCGCCGAAAGAGAACGAAAAGTTGGTGTTGGTGGTGCTGGTGCTGATGAGGAGGAGAGGAAGGAGCTGCTGTAGGTGCTTCTGTCGTTAGAGGAGAAGAAGGCTGGTGGTGGTGTCGACAATGAAGAGAGGAAAGATGAAATTGCTGGTTGCTATTGTCACCGGAGAAGGAGAAGCTGTAGGTGGTTCTGCTTCTGATGAGCTCAAGATTTACTTGTTTCCAACATCTGTATATATGTATTCTGTTCTTTGTTTCCTTCGTTCCCTCCTTCCCTGTTTCTTTCGTCCCTCGTGCATTTATAGAAAAAAGACCATGTAAATGAAAAGAAATATCGGTGAGACTCAATTTCAACAAATAAAAACGGATTTTAAGGGGAAGATTTCGCCTGGACTACACCATGAAAATGTTAGGGCACGTTTGATTACACAAGATGTTACCGGGGCTTTGCAAAGAGGGTCGAAGCCCATGTTTTAACTCTAGTCCATGTAGAAAACCAGATGGATTCAAGTTATGTTTAGATATTGAATTATTGGTTGTTTGAAAGTAAGATAATAATAATTTTTTAGATTGTTTTTTATTTAAAAATATATTAAAATAAATACTTTTTTTATTTAAAAAATTATTCTTGATTTGATCACATCAAAATTATATGAATATATTAAAAAAATAATTTTAATAAAAAATATAAATAATTTTATTTTTTTTAAATGCAAAACAAACAGATGCATCTCATTAAAGGAAGAATTATGTATATTTTTTTTAATATATTAATATAATATATTTTTAATAGTAATATATTCAAACAATCTAAAATACTAGAAATAATTAAAAAAATAAAATAAAAAAGTTTAAACTTCTCAAAAATAATTTTTAAATTCAAAAACATATAGTTTGTAATGACCATCTAACGCTCAAAATATTTCCACCGCCAGCTCTATAAAAACACAAACCCTAGCACGTTTTGCCTCCTCTTAAACCTCCTGCCCTCTGCACCGCCACTTCCACATTCTCACGTAGCAGGAGAAAACAATAAAACCCAACAAACCCTAAAGCCCCAGTGCAATACAGGAGAGAAAAAAAGATGCCTTCAATATCTCTTACCAACACCAACAACTCTTCAGATTCCAAGAAAGAAAAGAAGATGAAGAAGAAAGTAGCTCTTGAAACCCAAGAAATTGACCCCTTGATGGTTGCAAACAAGAGCGAGAAGAAGAAAGAGAAGGAGAAAAGGAAGAGAAAAGCTGCAGAGTTTGATGATGATGATGAAGAGAGGAGTGAAACAAGCTCAGAGCTTTGCGAGCCTGTAAATTTGAAGAAGAAAAGCAAGAAAGATAAGGAGGAGGAGGGTGAGGAAGAGGAAGTTAAAGCTGAGGATCCTAATGCTGTGACGAGGTTTACGATATCTGAACCGTTGAGGGAAGCATTGAAGAAGAGAGGGATTGAGGCTTTGTTTCCTATTCAAGCTAGAACTTTTGAGGATGTCCTTAATGGGTGTGATTTGGTTGGTCGTGCTAGAACTGGTCAGGTATGATTTTTTATGCTTGTTTATGGCTGAATTTGTTAGAAAAGCTTGATTTTTTTAGCTTTATGAGATGGTATGGTATTGTTATATTCAAATAGTGAAGTATGATATTGTGGCTATTTATTTTTGGATTTTTTTAAAATATGTTCATTTTGTACAGCTAAAGAGCTTATGCTAGGATCATGCACGGTCAGACAAGTATGATTGTGAACTGTATTTCATGGGTTTAGTGGACGATGTGTTAAAATTATGGTGAATTTGTAAAAAGAAATCTATCCAGTTATGTGCAATTTAGTGTTGGTGTGTTAGAAAATGTGCAAACCGGTCAACTAAGCTTTTGGGCCCGTGCTCCAGGGGTTTTGTGAATGGTTTTCTATTATTTGGTGAAATTGGAAAATAGCTACGTGTAAAATGGTTTGAAATTGAGTGTTTATTAGCTTAACTTGATTTCTCTGGTGCATGTTATTTTATATCTCTTGAGCCTAATTATGTTCTCCAAGTCCAGCAGAAATGCTTTTTGATAATTTAAAAGTTTATTGACATCCTACATTTATGCAGGGTAAAACGCTGGCTTTTGTTTTGCCAATTTTGGAGTCCTTAGTAAATGGTCCTACAAAAGCATCAAGGAAGACAGGCTATGGCAGGCCACCTAGTGTTTTGGTTCTTTTACCTACCAGGGAATTGGCCACTCAGGTATAATAAAACACAGTGGATACATCAATGGGATGTTGATTTTTAAAATGATTCTTTTTACTCAGTTATGTGTATCCTTTTCAGGTGTTTGATGACTTTAGAGTTTATGGGGGCGCAATGGGCTTGAATTCTTGCTGTGTATATGGAGGAGCTTCATACCAGCCTCAAGAATTTGCCTTGAAGAGAGGGGTGGATGTAGTTGTGGGAACACCTGGCCGCATAAAGGTATCATTGTTTCAGAATGTTATTTAGATTTTTATTCCAGAGTTGGAATATTTCAAGCATTTGAAATTCTTTGATTTAACATTTTTTTTTCTATTTCCTTTAAACCTGGTATAGGATCACATAGAGAAGGGGAACATTGACTTGAGCTTATTGAAGTTCCGGGTCCTTGATGAGGCTGATGAAATGCTGAGGATGGGGTTTGTTGAAGATGTTGAACTTATTCTTGGTATGTATCTGCATGGTGGGAGACTTGGGACATGTTATTTTGATGTGTCTTGAAGTTCAATTATTAATTACGTAATAACTTTGCCGTTTCATATTCCTATAAACTTGTCGCTGTAATGTATTTGATTACATTACAGATGCTTGTCTCTAAACACATTCTGCTGTTGCTTGTCACTTTACTCTGCTATTCTTGCTTAACTGAAGCTAGGTGTTAAGCTATTGCTCTCTTTACTAGTGTATTTTGTTTTTTGTATTTTGCAGGAAAAGTAAAGGATGTAAGCAAAGTCCAAACACTTCTATTCAGTGCCACCTTGCCTTCTTGGGTGAAACAGGTATGTTCCTTACTTTATGAATAAGAGATATAAAGTCTGCTTTGTTATCACTAATTTTTTCTTTACATTGCCAGATCTCTTCTAAGTTTCTCAAGCCAACCAAGAAAACTATTGATCTTGTTGGCAATGAGAAAATGAAAGCCAGCACCAATGTAAGGCATATTGTACTTCCCTGTTCTACTTCTGCCATACCTCAGGTTATTCCTGATGTCATCCGTTGTTATGCCAGGTTGGGTTTTCGTACAGTTTGTTTGTTGGTGATTTTTTTTGGGGTCTATTTCCATGGCAGCTACTTCCAAATACATGGCATAGTAAATTTGGTGGGCATTTTTTTTTATATTTTAATTTCTCGAACAAAACCCAGTATTCCACTCTCTGCAATCCTCTTGTCAATTATCACTTCCACCCACAGACCATGTCAGAAAAAAAGCCAAATCCCTCTCTCTCTCCAATACCTGTTCTTGCTAAAAGATATCCTTTCCAAACTGCATCCATTTCCATTTGTCAATGCTTTTGATTCCTCTCACTGACATCAACAAACGATGAACACAAGCACAAATAGAACTGTTCAACTTCTTAGAAATGAACACAATTGAGAGATCTGTTTCCTTTGAGAGAGACCAATGATATTCACTTTTGAGTTTTGAGGATGGTCTGTTTGAGATGGCCGTGGAGACAGAACTGGTTGCCATGGAAATTGAGGCACCTTTTTTTTTCCTGTAATTATTTTCACTCATCTTTACCTTTGGGTTGGTTTTAATTCAGTGGAGGCCGCACAATTATTTTCACGGAGAAAAGGGAATCTGCAAATGAACTTTCTGGATTATTGCCTGGAGCCCGGGCTTTACACGGGGAAATACAGCAGTCTCAGCGTGAGGTGATTTTTTGCATACAAGTGGTCCCTTGTACTGTTCTGTTTTTCAATGAGCAGCATGTTTCCTTTGCAACTCTTGTTCCTCGATTGTTTTGAAGTTCTCTTTGGCCATGTTTTGTTTTAAGATTTTTTTTAGCATGGGAATGAGCTCAGATATGATTTCAGAACTTGGATGTCAATAATCTGTCCTCATGCCTCATCCCCTTTCAGTGGTCAAGGATTCCTTTGCTTTCCAAGAATGCCAGTTGTTGGCTGATAGTCTCAGCAGATGATTTTTTGTGGCACACAGAAAGTCTTCTGGAAATAAAGCAACCTGATAAAATAGTTTTATATTAGTTGTGTATTAAAATAGTTGAGGATTTAACCCCGTGAAGAAACTTACCCAGTCTCAATCTCTTTCTTACCTTTTCCTAGCTAATTTCTAATGTATGATATCTGCAGGTGACTCTTTCTGGGTTCAGGTCAGGCAAGTTCCTGACATTGGTGGCTACAAACGTTGCTGCAAGGGGATTGGATATCAATGATGTACAGTTAATCATCCAGGTGTGCCTGTCTCTGCATGCTTATGTTTGCAGGTGCATGTTATGAAATTTAATATTTCTATTTCAAATATACTTACTTCAAAATTTTGCCTTTGTAGTGTGAACCTCCAAATGATGTAGAAGCTTATATACATCGGTCTGGACGCACTGGACGGGCTGGTAAATATCCATATTTATGACTTGGATTTTTTGAGTTTATTGTTTTGATGTTCATGCTAAGAGATGTAGTTGCTTTATAGGCAATAGTGGTGTTGCTGTGATGCTCTATGATCCAAGAAGGTCAAATATATCTAAGATCCAAAGAGAATCTGGTGTGAAATTTGAACATATAACTGCCCCTAGAGCTGAGGATATTGCTAAAGCAGCTGGTGTGGAGGCTGCACAAACAATAACACAGGTTTCCGACAGGTATACTTTTTATGTTGGTGTTGGTGAATACTTGACTTGACACTTGTACCCTCAGATGTAACATGTAGCAAATATTGCAGTGTAATTCCAGCATTCAAATCCGCAGCAGAGGATCTGTTGAATACCTCGGGTTTGTCAGCAGTAGAACTACTTGCAAAAGCAATTGCCAAGGCAACTGTAAGTTCTGTTTACCAATTCTGTTTTTCAGTTAGACATTGATATTTTAACTCTGGTTTACTGCCTTGTGCGTAAAATTGTAAATACAGGGTTATACTGAGATCAAGAGCAGGTCACTGCTTACTTCCATGGAGAACCATGTCACATTACTTCTTGAATCTGGAAAACCCATCTTTTCCCCGTCGTAAGTCCTAAAAGCTTGTACTCAAGTTTTCTTTTCTTAAATTCTACCCTACAGAATATAAGATAATGAAATCTTAGCCTTGCTTTTATCCAACTTTATCAAGAGAAATTGATCATCTTTTAGAAATGCTGTGACCCAATTAGTTGCCCCTTTTTATGCAGTTAATCTGAATTGTCAAACTCTTTTGCCTGTTTCTTGAATTTTCTCAGATTCGCTTTTAGTGTCCTGAGGAGAATATTGCCTGAGGACAAGGTTGAGTCCGTGACGGGCATGAGCCTTACAACTGATGGAAATGGTGCTGTTTTTGATGTAAAGAAAGAAGATGTTGATACATTTTTAGCTGGTAACATTCCATTTTATAGGTTAATCTTATCATTTCCATAGCTTGGCAAGTACATCATTGTAGAGCATCGTTTTTTGCATGAAATCTGTGCTCTTGATTTTCCTTCTATTTGTTTTTATTTTGGCTGGTGTTGACCTTGAGTTGTGATGTGATATCAGTGTTCACTATTCTTTTCTTCCTCGGTGTTGCAGCTCAGGAAAACGCTGCTGGTGTTAACATAGAGGTGGTAAAAATATTGCCTTCTCTGCAAGAAAGAGAGCAACAAAGGGGTAGATTTGGTGGTCGTGGTAGAGGTGGTTTTGGTGATAGGAGTGGTGGCAATAGGTTTTCAGGAGGCAGAGGTGGCAGGGGTGGTGGCTTTAAAGGTCGCAACAATGGGAACAAATGGTGAATGCTTTCAACTGCATCAAATTTCCATGGATGTTGAGAGCGATCCTTATACAAGCTGAAGAATTTTTTGATGGTGAAGAAAATTCGAAAATACAGCTGGCTTACCTGGGGAATTTATAATCTAGGTTGGCTGGACATAGATTTTTCCTGCGAGTGTATGATGTTGGACTTGTTAATTTATATTTTTAACTTTGTGCCGAATTTATTTCATTTTCTGGGGATTTTTGCCGTCTTCCCCATGTTTGAATTTCACTGGAAATGTAAGATCAGGAGACAAGTTCTAATTTGATTAATTATTGAATAGTGCAAATCTATAGCTCTTTAGCTGCATATCAAGTAAACCTTTCTTATAGCTACATTACGTGCAACAATGTTGTACACAATGGTATTGCATTACAATCTATCAGCTAGCTTACCCTAGACAGGGAATGACAAGGAATGGTGGATTATACTAATCTGTCAGCAAAAAATCAAAACTCTCAAGGTACAAAATATATGTAGAAATGTTTTTGTTTTTTGTTGCAAATATCGTAGTAACAATGGACACTTGTAAACGATCAGATCTACTTGTCACTACTGGCAACAAGCTCCACCGTTTCATCCTGTCGACACTCACTGATGATTAAAGGTTGTGACAAGACCTTCAAGAACTTATCAAGACGGATCTTTGAATTCTGCTTCAAAGCCATTTTCGGTTTCTTGGTTTTCTCAAAGCTCCAATTTCTTGTAATGATATTGGTGCAAAGAGATTTTATTATGCTGACAGTATCATGCACAGCATTTTAAGCCTAGATCGCCTAAACAGTGACTGAGGAATCCAAGAACTGTTTATTATACCTTATATTATACAAAAAGAGATCATTTTTTGTCCTCATGTCTAAATTAAATACTTGTTTATGCTGTATTTTAAAAATATTTTTTATTTATTTTAAATTAAGTTTTTTTTATGTTTTAGATTATTTTGATGTGTTGATATTAAAAATAAGTTTTTTTAAAATAAAAAAAATCATCATTTGAATATATTTATATAAAATATACTTTTAAAAAGAATTTCAATCACAATTTCAATAATACTTTGAGCAAATGAAAACGGATTTTAAGGGGAAGATATTGCCTGGACTACATCCTGAAAGTGTTAGGGTACGTTTGATTACAGAAGATGTTTTTGAGGCTTTGCAAAGAGGGTTTGAAGCGTGAGCAAGTTTGCAGTGATATGGGTATGCGTCGCCAGAGAGTTACTTGGTGACAGAGAAGGGGAAATGGAGGGGAATTGGTGGTATAAAGAAGATGAAATTCTTCTAGTCACTACTGTTTTTAGTGTTGGGTTGAAGATGATTTATTGTTTTGTTTTGATAAATGCTTTTTTGTTGAATAGGTCGGGCATATTGTGGCTCGACATGCAGCAGAAGGAATCACAGAATTTCTGGTTGCCGTTTTGCAACTCATTCTTTTCCAGTTTATCATGCCTGGTATTGCACACGCAATTTCACCTCTGATTTTGAGGCTACCTTTCTCCCGAAGGTATGCTTCTCTGGTTAATTATTATTTGTACGTAGCTTGTTAGCTTAGTGTTCTATGACGTGTAAGTCCAATGGTAATTTAAATCCATTGTCTAGCAATCTCACACATTCCAATTTCTTTTGTTTCAGGATGGAGATAGAAGCGGATTTCATTGGGCTATTACTGGTGGCTTCTGCTGGATATGATCTTCGCATAACACCTAGAGTGTATGAGAAAGTGGGAAGGCTCATCAGAGATTCAACACTAACATGTTATCTTTCTACACATCCATCTGGAAACAAGAGAGCTCAATTACTGGCTCGAGCTCAATTCATGGAAGCAGCACTTCTTACTTACAGAGACGAAAAAGCAGGACATTGGAATGAAGGTTTTTCCCTTTAAACCAGCACCGACTTCCATTCAGTCCACACTTGGAAGTTGCAACTGGCCAAGAATTCTGGGTTTTTCTTTTGATCTGCTTCTCATATCTTTTTTTTTTGGATTCGAGTAAACTCCACTCCTCAAAAAAAGGATTTTGTGGTCTAGGTGAGCGGGTAAAATCCCGGTTGTTCCATGCTTTTACAAGGGATGCACTCTTTAACTCAAACTCGAGAACTCTTGTGCAAATCGCAAGTTATTTGTCACGCCACAACCCTTGGGACTGCTTCTCTTATCTTTAAAGGGAAACAGTTAGTTCGCGGGTTGAGCTTCTTCTTGTACTTCTGGGTTCTGGCAACTGCGATTAACTTCCATCCTACAAGGTTAAATAACTGTGTTTTGAATCCATCCTTTCTTTGTAATCTGAAAGAATTTTCCGATGCTCTTTACTTGTCAATCCCTACACTTTGCGTTTCTCTTTACTGATTGCAGCATGGCAAAGCACAAATTGAATCAGAGCGGGTCAAATAATCCAGCTTTGGGCGGGTTCCAACATTTACAAGTCTCTTTTTTGGTCTTTTAAGGATTTATCAAGCCGTTGGTTACCATTTCCAAAAGTTAACGTCAATCTTAACATGTCACCTCTTTCCTGGCATGAAAGAGAGCTCTTTTCTTGTCTGGATCACCTAATTGTATGTAAGAAATTCCAAATTGTATGGAAGAAATTATAATGACAGCTTCTTTGCCTTTTATTTCCATTTCTTAACGGACAAATGGAACAAAATGCTACGAGGCTGCCTGCCTGCCTGAACAAAGGTCGAATATAATGCTTGTTGCAGCATGTTGATGCTCATTGCTTCTCTATCAGAAGCTTACATGATGGGTAAGGATATTAATAACATGAAAGATTTTGGAAAGTACATTTCTAAATCTAACACTTTAACCTCACGAGGCTCCATTCTGGGAAGAGACGGTGACTTCTTCAACCTCCCTGAAACCATCCTCAGCCTTGTTCTCTCCAGATGCCTTTGCTGTGTCATAGGAGGCATGTAATCCAAACAGAAAGTAGTATATCAACAAAATTACAGTCCATATAGCAAATCTTTCAAATGATTGCACATCTATTGATCCCAGAAGAAAAATGTTGATGAGAATTGAAGCAGATGGTAGCCATGGCACCAATGGAACACCCCATAATTTTGGATCCTTTGCTTGCGGGACAAAAATCTTGAGTGCTAATGTAGCGAAGAACCACATCGGGATGGTGATCACATACCCGATCCAACTACCTTGATCGGCCGTTCCCCAAATAAGAGCTGTTGCGATTGAAGAACCAAGAATGATCACAATGAACACAATGAGCTTGGCGCGATTCACTGGTGTTGTGACGCCACTAACATAGTAGCGGCGCACAAGAAGAGACACCGCCACAAGCATGAAGATAATAAGCGTGGAGATGGAAAGAAGGTTGGATAGAATATCAAGCTTGGTGAAGAAGGCAATGATAGCAGTTGCAGCAAGCATGACAACAGTGGCGTTTACCGGCGTCCCGGTCTTCGCATCAACGTGAGCTAGCCATGGCGGCATCATGTGAGTCCGTGCAATATGAGTGAGATACCGCGCCTGCCCCACGGCGGAGACGAGCAAAACCGACGTCATTCCTTTCAATGCACCGGCGGCGACAATGTACTTAGCCCAGCCCCAACCCACGGACTCAAACGCCACTGAAAATGGGGCGTCCACGTCAATCGTCTTGTATGGAACCATCAGACAAAGTGTCACTGCTAGCAAACAATATACTACTATAGTTATGGCCATCGAGCCAACGAGACCGATCGGGATATCTCGAGCAGGGTTCTTGGTTTCTTCTGCCATGGTCGAAACAGCATCAAATCCAACGTAGGCAAAGAAAAGCACCGCTGAAGCCGTGAAAATACCACGGGCACCATTGGGAGCAAATTCAGCGTAATTTTTCGTGTCTGCCTTGGCAAGACCAGCGACAACGATGAAAAGGATCACTACAAAATGGATGATGGAAGAAACGTAATTGAAGCGCGACGAGCCCTTGGTGCTAATGACAGCGAGGATACAAACCACCGCCGTAACCACGACGGCAATGGGGTCAAGGTGGCCATAGTCATCGGGAAGGCTATGGGCTATGATACGAAAATCATCTGGTTTGTGGTTACAGAGAGTGGCAAAGTAGGATGTCCATGCCCTAGCAACAGCAGCACCACTAATGACATACTCAAGCAAGATATTGCCAGCAGCGATGAAGGCCATGAAGTCTCCTAGCTCTACCCTCAAATAAGCAAAAGAACCACCTGAAAATTAAGGAAAACACCAGCAATTCGTCGTCAAATATGATATTCACTTTGTTTTTAGTTTCTGATCAAAGCTGATGATACCTAATACCTGGTGTGTGTGTCTTGGCAGTACCAATCTTCTTAATTAGGCAGACGAACATTTCTAGACATGTGGATTATATAAAACATGGAGCTTGCTAATGAATTTGATTAATGCTTTATTTATTTGTAACCCCGGTAATTTTATTTTTATGATTGTCAGTCTTAATAAATTAAATGTGGGTGTATTTATTTAATATTTATTTCATCTAATGAACATTTCATGTGGATTAATGCTTTATTTATTTCATTTGAACATTTCTAGTTTTTTTTGAGGAAGACATGAAGTAAAAATAAATTGCATGTGATCTAAAGATCTGAGATTATATCTTTCTCTAAGAAATTTTACAATCATTTATATGATAATTTTAAATAACATCGATTTTTTTTAAGAATGTGTTCCTCTCTTCCACACCATGTTTTAAGCTTTTAAATGCATCCTCAGGTAAAATTAAACAATAAAAGAAACAGGACTATAATGATTATAGACGAGGGAGCCCAAAATATGCACAAAAAAATATAAAGAAAATGCATACCTGCAACAGGAATTTCCACCGCAAATTCGGTGTAGCAGAAAACAGAAAGCATGGCAGAAACACCTGAAACAACGTAAGACAAGACGACGGCAGGGCCAGCATGTTCTCTGGCCTCAAGCCCGGTGAGGACGAAAATGCCAGCACCAATGACAGAACCAATGCCTAACCATATGAGATCCCACCAATTTAGGGTTCTCTTCATCTCATGCTCACTTCTGGCCCTGATCTCATGGATCTCCGTCGAGTCCTTGGATCGAGTCAGGAGCCTATCTTTGAACCTCATGGGAGTTTCTTTAAGTGCTCGAAGATAATTTCCAAAGCTTTGGAATGATTCCTCCGGCAAGAAATCGTTCTTCGAGCAGCTGCATCCACATCCTCTCCTCCTCAGCCCTTCTTCCTGATGATCAACGTGAATGTTGCCATCCCCCATTTTTGCAGCTAATAAAACGAAACAAAAGAATTCATTAAACAAACATTTACCTGTAATAATATCATATTAAAGATCAAAATCCCATTTGTTTATCCAATAAAAAAAACTCATTACCAAATAAAAACTAGCAATATCATAATAAAGAACATAAAAACACACACTGAGAAAGATACCTTAAGGGGTAGAGAAGTGGAGCCGAGAATGTTTTCTCTGTATGAGGTGCCAGGCAAGAGCATATATAGAGAGAGAGAGAATGGCGGGATTACGGTACTCTACTGGTTCTGGGATTATTTAGAGGTGTGCCCACAGCTAATCGGTGGCTGTCAATCTCCAAAAACAGAAAAGAAATTCAATTTCATTATTTTTTAAGGAATGAAATCTTGATACCAAGAAAAATATTAAATAAATAAATGGAATCCGATTGATCGTGCAAGAACCGGAGGAATCTGTGTAATTTAACCTTCTATATATAGTGAGTCTTTAAATACGAGAATTAGGGCGTCATTTGCGATATATACATTAAAAATCCCCCTCCTCTCTGATCTATATATAGCAAGTGAAGTTCATAGACTTTTCCACCTAAAACATTTTGCTCAGGTGAGAGCTCGTGTTTACATCCATATTTAACGCCAAAATTGATACTAAATTACGAAAAATGCTATATATGCTTATATACAAATAAATCATATCAAATTCTTCTACAAATTTACGTGTCAGGTGATGAGTGGTGAAATTTAGATCTTGACAGCGGTAGAGGGTGGCCAAGATTGCTGAGGAGTACTGGATTAAGAATAATTATAGGAATTCGAAGGAAGAGAAATTAATTTCCGTCTCCAGTCAATGCGTAAGAAGAAAATGAATTGATAAACGAAGCACCATGGATCCAGTTAATGCCCTCGATCGTAATTCAAACTAAAGCCTGCTTTCTGAAGTAGGCATGCATGCTCTTCAGCTACTTGTGTTAGAGTATTGACAGCTTCTACCAACATATCACGAGAGAATATCTTCACAGTTGCCGCAGGATCAGGATTGCCAACAGATGATGAGAGTATTTCAAAGACTCAAATATTGGTTTAGTATACAAATCTGTGTAAACCTATATATATACACGTGAGAATAAGAAAGATTAAGGATGTGTTTGATATTGCTTTTACTTTTGTGATTGAGGTTTTACAAAAATAGATTCATGAAAAGTACTTTTATCGCGGTTCAAAATAAGCAGTGAAGTGTTTGGTTAAACTGTGGTTGAGTTTGAGGTTGATAAAAAACAGTTTTGTGTATTTGGTTATCATGCTTTTGCTTTTGCCCTTAACTTGTGAAATTACTTTAAAGAACACACACATATAAAAATTGTTTTTTAAATTTTGTAGATTAATAATCATAAAAATAAAATGTAATTAATAATTCATGAAAAAAAACATATATTTTTTTTATTCTCCCATTAAACTATTTGCAATTTCATCACAAAAAAATATTTTCCTTCCATCAGAACTGATCTCTATCTATATATATTTTTTATTTTAAAAAAAATATATTAAAAAAAACAGACTGGGCCGAGAGCAGGCCTAGCCAAATTGGGCTAAATCCCAAGTCTGCTGGACTTGGGCTGGGCCGAGTGCAGGCCCAACCCAAGTCCACCTTAAAAAATGAAGACGGTGGTGACATCGGAGATGGTGGCCTGTGGTGGCCGGCGACAGCGTTGGAAGGTGCCGCCGTGGAGAGAGAGAAAGTGTCGCCATGGAGAGAGAGAGAAGCTCTGGCTCATCACGTCTTCATTTTCTTGCCCTTGAAGAAGGAGGAGGGTTCGTCTTGGGTTGGTTTGAGTTTACAGCTCAGGAAAATTATTTCATCACGTC
The DNA here is from genome assembly GCA_025169955.1 of Salix arbutifolia. Classification (NCBI taxonomy): domain Eukaryota; kingdom Viridiplantae; phylum Streptophyta; class Magnoliopsida; order Malpighiales; family Salicaceae; genus Salix; species Salix arbutifolia. Next base: position 12,998,119 of record CM045916.1, on the reverse strand, counting down.
TTCATTCACGTAGGGTTGTTTGCTTGATGAAGGTGTGTGAATTATTTTGGCAGAGATATAAGAATCAGTCACTGTAGTGACTTAATACCCGCTTGATGAAACGCAGGAAAAACATAAAAAACTTGCTTCTCGTGAACCACGATTTCGGTGATTTTTTGGTGGGTCCCACGTTAATTAATGTGCGTTTTGTACATTATCAAACACTACAAACCTGCTTATTGTTTGAAATGTCAGTCGGATCGCGTTACCAAACACCTTCGTAATCAAGTGAAGACATTCCATTTTAAAATACATATCAGCAGAATTCTATTCTGCTTCCTTTTGTTTAAATTTTTCAGTTTCTCTGCCCCCTATGAGAAAACACTAAACCCAAACACAGCTATTGAAACCATAGCTGTCAAGAATTGAGGGTCGACCTTGTGGTCTTCCATTCACAATGGCACGATCTATATCTGATTTTGTGATCACTTATACTCTGGTTCGATTATGGATTGAATTGATGGAGATTCATTATGTTTCCCGACTTTTTATGGGCTTCTATGTGGGCTTCATCTTACTTTTCTAGTTCATACATATATGTTCATCATGAACCTTCAACATTTTTGTATCAGCAAAGATGTTAGAGGGATAGTATTCTTGTCATCTCCGTGGGCTATGATAAAGTAGAGACTTACGACATCAAGACATTAAATTACCTCCACCATACTGTGGAATATGCTTATCTGAAAAATAAATGGTGATTGTCTATTGATCTCTCATCGAGGACGATGCTTGCCGTGCATGCTGAAAGATTAAATTGTGCTATCATCATCTGTAGATTAACTGAAGTATTTTTTTTTAAACATTAAATCGAATCACATATAAAAAATTATCTTTCTACAAATTCATGGGGAATTTAAGCCACAGGCCCCAAAATGATAGTTATTATATACATTTTTGTTGCGGTTTACCCTAAAAATCTCAAATTTGGTGGTTGTTGGCTTGTCTTCTATTATGAAAGGAAATTAATCTAAGGATTGGACGACTAAACATAGTTTATCTGATCAGATTCTTACCATCAGGGCTAACTAAATTTCTTTCCCAGTCCCATTTTGTTTTAACCTTTTTAATTTAAATATATTTTATATTAGCACAACAGGTTTCGACCTCTTGAGTATCGAAACTAATTAAAGTTATAAAACTCGGCCCGGTTTAAATTTTGGATTGCAAGTCCACCAATCAATCCTCTGGTATACATATACAAATACGAATTTAATAATGAACCCCGAAGAGTATTTTGGGGTGTGTGTGTATTATTTTTTCTAATTAACCTTTCTAGTTAAATCTCGATAAATTCATGAATATATCAAATCATGACACTATATATTAATTAATATGAAACAAATTCACTCCGTCAAAAGAGTTAATTAATTAGCTGGTTATAATTATAATATGATCCTATGGTTGTTGGCTTGTCTTATACAGCTCATAAAAGCACTGCCTTTTATTATTTTTTATCTAGAAATGATTTTCACGTTTTGTCTTCTTGGGATTCTTGTGGCTGTCAAGTTTTTTTTTCTTTCTCTTTTTAAACCCATCCCCGGCATTTGTATGGTTGCCGTGACCCGGTGGCTGTTCCCTCGAGATAAAATACTTGTGCTTGGAGTTTCGACGGAGGAGATGTGTGAACCGGAATACACTTGAAAAACCGGGGGAAGCCAAGTCATGACTTCTTGTCGTTCGGGCCAGGCACTAAGAGCCTCACACTGACCTTTTTGGAACTGTTTTCTATCAAGTCCGTCCAAAAATAGGGTGGTTGGTCTGTCCTCTGTTACGGGAAGCTAACTCAAGGATGGAAAGTTTCAAAATTTTAAAAATACTGTAGCCTGAAAAGTTGTGATTACTTTTATTTTTTTATTAATATCATTTTTATGTTTTAAAACGATTTCTGTGTGCTATATAAAAAATAATATTTTAAAAATAAAAATATATAAATTTTAAAACAAAAAAATCTGAAAATTAATTATTATCGCATTCTCAAACTCCGGGGAGAATGTTATTGGCCTAAAATTTGAGTTTTTTTTCCTTAAGGTAAAGTATAAGGTAGTAAAATTAGTTGTTTTATATATATATATATATATATATATATATAATACATTTCCAGGTAAAAACACAACTCTTACTAAATTTACATGATTTAACAAAAAAAAAATATGGTTGTTGCTTGCCGTGCATACTGAGAAATTAGATTGTGCTAATCTCCACAGGTATCGTCATCCTTAGATTAACTGAACTATTTTTTTAATTGAATTATGACATGTTTTATCATTCTTAAATTTTTTAAGATCTTCAGTGGCTTCATGGGGGTTTTCCAATTGTCTCCGGTCTTCATTATTCATGATATATATTAAAAATATAACAAAAACCTATCCCTTGCATTTGTATGTTCATTGGCTTGGTGGCAAGTTCTCTTAAAACAAATATATCAGAGAGAGTAGAGTGATATTGAAGACCACTGGATGAGTTGAATTTACTGTTTTCTCTCAAGTCCGTCCAATTATAGGGTGGTTGTTTTGTCCTCTGATGTAAGAAAATAATTTTAAGAAAATCAAAATCAATTTTGTTATGTTTTTAATTTTTTTTAATGTGTTAGTGTCAAAAATAAATTGTGTTTAGAATGTTATTTTAACGTATTTCCAGGTAAAAATCAAACGCAATATTGTAAATCACTATCTGAATTTTAATTGTGTTTAGATTGGAAAAGAAGATTAATTGATTTATTTTGAATAATTTTCCATATTTTTTTATAAGAAATTTGAAAATACTTGAAGTGGACATGAATGCAATAACAACTACACCCTTGCATTGCCAATTGCTATTAAACCAGCACACCAGTCACAATGACATTGCACATAATTCATAAAAAAAAAAAAACATTATTCAAAGCACCAGTACAAAAGCCATTTGGTGTTGAACAATCCAGAAATAGCAAACAGAAGCAATAAACTAGCTAGAAACAGACTGCGATCATACTGCTGGAGGGTGTTGTAGCTTGTTAATAGGATGAGAATATGGAGGTGGCAAGAAACCCTAGAATCAAGCACGAAAACCATCCGGGAATAATCTGTAGCCGGAGTGCTGAAGAAGGAGGAGGGGCGACGGGGATGTGCTGGCACGTGCTAATTCCATACCATTCATCTTCAGGCACGGTGGTTGAATTGAAGAAAAACACGGAAGGAGTTGAAAATGAACCGTAAATCTCCACACTTTGTGGAATCCAGCCGACTGTTCCATTTCTGTAGAAATAGACATAACATATCTGAAGTGAACATGATCCAGTTACCTGAAATGTGTTCGTCGAACATTGTTCGAATGTGGTTGTAAATGGATTGACCAGCTTCGGATCGTAAACCTGCAGGTGATTAACACATCAAAAAAAAAGAGGGTAAGATGATCAGATTGTTTCTGAGTTAGTTTTCTGGATCTATTCTTGATCTCTCTCAGAGAAAAAACAAATTCACGAAATTAATTCTTTTTTCGGCCATGCAAAGCCATGAACCGTCACTGACATTCGTGGAGATCGAGGTGATCACCTTCATCATGGCCTTTACAAGATAACATGGCCGCCCATATTGTTGGATATATTATTAAATTTTGATATATTTCTTTTCTAAAAAAATTGAAAACAAAGCAAAGAACAGAACATATATACATCTGCTTGCAGAAACCTGAGTACCCATACATATATGATAAGAAAAAAGATTTTTTTCTGAGTATCGCATAAGAAAATCTGCTTTATAAATACAAGTTTAAAACAGATTACCTGGTTGCCAAAAGCATCACCAAAAGTAATACTGATCTGATCAGTTGTATATTTGGGCGATAAACAGCTTGTGGAAATCACAACCGTGTAAGAACAGGTCCCGACAGTCTTTAGAGAAAGAAAAACAAATACAGAAAATAAGTTAAATGGAAATAAAATATAACGAAAATACTACAAATTAACAATCACAGGGGTGGTAATATTTGCCTGCTGGATTAAACCGAGACTGAAAGAATCATGAACATGAGGTTGGAACTTGTTGATTCGCTGATCAGCTTTTGATACAGCAACAAAAATGAAGGCAGAGAGAAGCAGAAAAGTGCAATGGGCTCTCCTCATTTTTTCTTCGAACCAAGAACACAGAAAGATAGATGAATGGGGGTTACAGTACCGAAAGCCTTAGCCTGGTATTTATAAAGAGATTTTTGTAGGGTTTTCGGTGGAATGGTGGTTGCATAAGTGACAAACTTACTCTGACAAAAAAAAAACACTTTTTTTTTTCTTTTATGATCATGCAAGGAAATGAAAGATTTTCTTGCACAGGACTAGGATGTTATCATGGCCTGTCAGGTTCCCGTAAGCAGGGAGTAGTGACCTAGTCGTGAAGGAGAATAATCTTTTTAATATTATTATTGTTAGGTAGAGGTGTTTGGAAATATTTTCAGTAGTACTCGTAACTCTCTACTCCATTCATGTAAATTAAACCGCATATATTGATTCATAGTCATATATTAAAGCTCATATAATTTTTATTTGTATTTGTATATATAGTTTTTATCTTTTTAAAAAAATATATCAGATGTGATTAATTGTCAACAATATATGCGACTCAATTTAAATAAATAAAATATCACTTCCCAGAATATACAGATATATTTTTTTCATGTGAGTAAACTCTACATTCTTGAAAACCCATTTTGTGGGTCCAGGTGTACAAGAAAAAATCGGTTGTTCCAGGATCTTAAAAGAGATACATGTTCTGACTCAAAGTTGAAATCTGCTGTGCAGATTGCAAGTTCTTTGCCATTATACCACGCCCATTGAGGGTGATATTTTCACTATACAAGCAAATCAAATATAATATTTTCACTTTAAAATTCTATTATTTAAAATGGAACAAAAAAAGAGAGTAACTTAAGCTTTACATGTTTTTCTTTTTATTTTTTCTCCTACAATCACTAAATCAACATGAAGCTTGTCTTGCATGAAAAACTAAACCTAGGAACAAAAACTATATTCGAGTCCAGAAACCCTGAGCGCAAAAATCGCAATTGTGAAAAGCCTAAACTAACCTTGAAATTGCCATGACACTATTTAAATGCGACTCAAGTAAAATTTAAATACATAGAATATAAAGTGGTGGTTATTCCAAGAGTAAAAGAGATATTTTCACTATACAATACAAGTAAATCAGATATTAAATTTTGCGTCGAGAATTGGGCATAGATCATACTCTAGTTAGTAGCTGGGTTTAGACGTGGTTGATTGTCTTGTAAAGCCTGGTCAAGGAAGCCATGGATGAGTTAAACAGAGTTTTGATCAAAGAAACCATGGCAGAACCGCCAGTTCATGGCCTCTAGCTACAGTGATAATTCCGCCCTCTCTTCTTTTGTTGAATCTAAAAAATTGAGGAATCATTCCCAGTCTTATTTTTTTTCTTTTAAAAATGATCGTTCTTCTTCAAAATACGAAAAGTTTTATACCCTTTCACCCTAGCTAGCTACCATGATTTTAGATTTTTTCACTTTGACTTGCTGTTAACAGCACTTTAGGGCAACATCGTTCACCAAGCAGTCACGTAAAAAATACTAGCAAGTATCAAATTGACTTTATACATCTCTCTCTCTCTCTCTCTCTCTCTCTCTCTCTCTCTCTCTCTCTCTCTCTCCTTCCCTCTCCCTCTCCCTCTGCCTCTCTCTCTCTCTCCCTCCCTCTCCCTCTCCCTCTGCCTCTCTCTCTCTCTCTGTGTAGGGAGAGAGAGAGATCTGTGTGTGAGTGAGAGAGGGAGAGGGAAAGAGAGAGAGAAGGAGAGATAGAGAGAGAGAGAGAGGAGAGAGAGAGAGAGAGAGAGAGAGAGAGAGAGAGAGAGAGAGAGAGAGAGAGAGAGAAAGGGAGGGAGGGAGAGACTGTAACCTAATGAAAACATTGAACCAATTCCGATATTCTATCAACTACAAACTCTCAATTAAGTCCCTAAACTGCTTTTGCTCTCAATTGAGCCTCTACAGCATCAAAATTTATTCAAGTATTACATCCTTCCATCCATGTTTCTTAGTGTTTGATGTTACTTTTGCAATTAAATGACGCCAATTGTTTTATGAAGTCACAACAATTTTCTTAATAAAAGGATTTCGTTGAACAAAAACAGCTAAAATTGCGCGCGCGTGTTTGATGTTTTTCATTAACGTCAAACCCAGCTGAAAAATAGATCATGAAAAATTGATAAAACCAATTCTTTTTGGATGAAATGATACATTTGTAATATTTTAGGGATCAAAATGATATTCTTACTTTTGGCACGAGCATCGTTTTGCGAGACCATTCCCGTTGTCAGGATTTGACTCATCGCTAAGGCTTTGAATTTCAAGTAGCATTTTTGGAGATATTTTCGAGAATAAACGATCGACCTTTTTATACAGATTAAATAACATGCCTATATGTTAATTGTCTCTTTTTATACAGAAGAGAAGTTTTTATTAGAAATTTATTTTAAATCATGATTATATGATATGCTTAAAAATAAATTAAAAACTAATTGTATATTAATCCCCAACAAATATATTTTAATAAGAAATATTAATTTAATTAAAACAATTTATAATTAAATAAAAAAATAATTTAACATGTTTAATAAACTCAAAAATTATTAATCCTATATTGAAAGATTGGATGAGGATTTTCTAGTAACTTATATAATAAAAAAATTAAGGAATTAAAAATAAACTTGTAGCACTAAACTATTAAATGAGATAGGCTTTCAACTTTGGGCTTAGGCCACATCCATACTCTCTCTCGACCTCGGGCTTGCATCTAGGTTTGCTACAATTATTTTTTAGCTAATAAGGAATTAATTTTTATAATCTATTTTTGATTTAGATTTATGTATGCTGTAAAAAAAACAATGTTCATTCCATAAATTAAAAAAACAATGAGGTTTTAAAAACCTCAAATCTCTTTCTGTACAGTGATATCTATTTCTTAAAAAATATATATATTAATATCTATATTATCCTAATTTGAATCATATAAAATAATGAAAATATTATATATAAGCCCAACTCATAAGCAGGCATAAAGCTTAAGGTCTCCATCTATAGAAATTTCTGTCGCCGCCTCCAAGAACGATAAAGCTTACTAGTTCCACGAATAGCTAATTATGACTCCCTTTTCCAGCTCAAACAGGTTGTGTATACACAAATCGCCATCCCTGTGATCTGAACATATAAATTACAATTAACTCAGTAATTCAAGCACGCACACCTTGAACATGGCAGCAAATATGGTGTCACGATTCGACACGATGGAAGCACAGAACCCCTCTTTTCTGGTCTAGCCGTCCAGGCGATCAACGAGAGAAATATCTTTTATCCTTAGCAATTGACAGCTCTGCTAAATTCTCCATGCATGTTCTGCTGCCTTTACAAAAACACAGAGTTCCCGAAAGCTTTCCGCCATGCATGAAGATTTTGAGGTTCGTTTGAACTTTATCACGTACCAAAGTCTAAATAAAAGTGCGAAATTAACACTTGCAATTGAACACAAAACTCAACCCATAATTCCATGGTGAAGAATCAAGGAAATTTGGTCTGTCAACCATGAGAAAGAGCAGGCTTATCTTCTAGATTTTGTAGAAAAAATCAGCTAGTAATTACGTAAGCATATTGTCCTAACAGTTTATATGATGTTTTATGCTTCATCCCACCTGTATCGGTAATCCATCATTCAGGCTTCAATTCAATGCATTAATCTCCCCTTATTGAAGTCATCCTTCCCATTGAATGCAAAGAAATCAAGTTTTTTGTACTTGGATGGACCTGGCGACAGCTGGGAACGATGTCTTGTCTTCTCGGAGACTTGGATTCTGTAGGAACTGGTGGATAGAGCCTTAAAGATTCACAGAATGCCCCGTACGTGTCGATCAACCAGCTTCTATGTCAAATGGCTTCCGTTTTTCAGCTTCTGATACAGTTGCTTTCGGCTCTTCTCCATTAATGTCAATCTGGCAAGCATGAGATTTATTTATTATAACGGCTCTTCTCCATTAATCTTCTCCGTTTACATCAGGCTTGTAGAGAATAAGTGTTCGTAGATTATCAAATAAAGTGAAATTTAATTAAAAATGATTTGCTAAATATTTTTAAACAATTAAATTTTTGATATATTTAATAGGGTGTGAATCTTTAATGTGTTATTTTTATTTTAGTGATGAGCTAAAATAAAAATATTAAAAGGTGAGAATGTCAAAAAACATAAATAACAAAAGTTATCTGGTTACCTATATATATGATCATGATCCCCAGAATACACAAGCTATCTCATTCTGATATCCCATCATTAGAGAGAAAATAAGATTAAGGTAAAGAGAATCAAATGGTTCTCAAAGAACATATTAATCTAAAAAGTTATCTATACAACTCTAGAAAACGACTTTCGAATATAAATTCAGATACACTTTTGCTTTATTCTTTATATATTCATGATAATTCAAGATGAATATTTCTATACCTTATGAAATTAATTAGTCCTAACACCAAATGTTATCCGGCAAAACATGTGGATCTAACATCAGCTATCATGTCATGCATTTTGAAGCAATAAACACTACCCTTCAACAAGACAGGAACTTGAGGATTTCCATAAGCTTGGATAATAATATTTGTATGAAATTTCTACATATCCGTCGATGGTAAGTGATTATATAAGCAAGACTGCAATCTGCAATGATCCCACGTACGGTTTTACATGGAGCATATCGACAAACATATTTAGGCAACTCGATCTATTAACATGAGAACTATGAGAATATTTTGGTTTCCACCACTCTTATTTAACTTTAAAAATCTCAAAAATTCTTGAAATTTAATTTGTGATGGAGGATCATTTTGTCGCTGTCATGATTGTTGGTGATAAAATAACAAAGTGTCATCTTCCTGGCTGTTCGCTATTTTCCATCTTGTGTGTGTAGTTTTCTGTTCTCTTATTCATGTGTGATTCTTAGCTTGCACTAAAACTTTCTTGTGAGCTCTTTTTTTTTATTTCTTGATATCGATCCACACTCTCTTGAGATTTCTTCTTACTAAACAAACATGCTCTAATTCCTCAAAAGCCCTATAATTAGTTCGAACCACTCTTTCTTGGGATTTTTTTACTTGCTAAGTGCCTATTTGGAAATGTATTTGAAGTTGTTTTGAAAGTGTTTTTCATTTAAAAATACATCAACATAATTTTATTCAAGACACTCAAATAATAAACAAATCTTTAATGATTATACAAAGACAAAAAGAACTGAAAAAAGTACTTGGTGATCAAAATGAATTCCGGCACCAATTTCATTAACATCGCATACCTACTGAGCGGCTTTAAGTAATGGTTTGATGGTTTTTTATTAATGACTCATAATGAGTTTACTGTGTAATTGAAGAAAGATGGTAAGATGACAATTCAAGACAGAAGTACGGATCAGCTGCCTGAAAAAATGGCATCTGATCCTTGCTTGGCTGGCATTGCATATGCTGTGTAAGGCTTGAATATTGCAAACAGTAACAGCTTTTAAGACAATTTATTTCTTACCATCTGCAGCTGCTTAATTTTCCAGCATTGGTCAAATATGTTTCTTGTATTGTTTCCTTTTTACTAAAAATACAAAAACAAAGTGAGATTTCTTCAGCTAAGCCTTTTACACCCTGCAAGTAAGCATTTCTTTTTATGAGTGATCATAATCCAGTACCCGACGGAAGAATGGCGAGTCCCTTTGGGGAAATCTGGTAAAACTCGAAAGGATGGAGATTAACAATGCTGCTCAAAAGTTCTATTTTTCAGTCAAATATTCATAGCAAGATTGATATAAAATGAACATCAGAAATTTTCACTTAAAACAATTTGTGTGTGCAGTTAAATTCTCTTGTAACATGCTTGATAGTAATACATATGATAAGAACATGAGTGGGATTGACTTCAAAAAGAAAAACAGCAGTAGGGATACATAAGAACATGAGCGGCATTGCCATTGGTTTCGGAAAGAAAAACAATATCAGGAAGACATATGATAAGATCATGAGTGGAACTGGAATTGCCGCTGAGGATTAGAACTTGGAATCCTGATCATATATTGGCATGGTTTCTTGATCAAGCGCATCTCTTAGTAAGCTTAACTTTCATGCCATGCTTCATGTGAAGAATAATGGACTGGCTCGGGGTTATAGTGTGTTCATCCACTACTTGAACCTGATAGTTGTAGATTATAGCAGCCACAACTGCCTTCATCTGAGTGAAAGCCACGTCCTTTCCGAGACAAGTTCTAGGCCCTGCATTGAAAGAAAAAAACTTGTAAGATGGCTCGTGCTTCATCCCTCCTTTATCTGTAATCCATCTTTCAGGCTTAAATTCCAAGTAATCATCTCCCCATACTGAGCTCATCCTTCCCATTGCATATAAAGAAAATATGATTTTCGTCTTTGATTTGACATGGTGGCCGCTTGGAAGGACGTCTGGTCTTACAGGGGACTTGAATTCACAATGAATCGGCGGGTAGAGCCTGAGAGATTCACACAGAGCCCCATGCAGATAAACCAGCTTTTTGATCTCTTCTATGTCAAATCGCCTCCGTTTGTCAGCTTCTTTTTCCGGCAGAGTTGTTTTCAGCTCTTCTCTAATCTTGGCCTCTACTTCTGGATTCTTTGAGACAAGCCAGAAAAACCAGGACAGGCCTGAACTCACAGTGTCTCGTCCAGCAAGCATGAAAGTTACGATGGTGTCTCTTAGAAACTTATCATCTGATTTGAATCCCATGTGATAATCTTCTTTCATGTATGAAGTTAGCAAATCAATACCTTCTCCATCCTCTTCCGTTAATCTGTTTCCTCTGCCCAATTCTTCTCTCTTCATCGATATAATTCCGGCTATGATGCTATCGAGTGTTTCCCAAGCTTTCTTAAGCTTCTTCTCTTTTCCAATTCCTAGCCATCTTTGCAACTTCCAGGTGCTCTCTGGAAAAATATATCGATAAAATATTGCTTCCATAGCACTATCCATGGCTTTCGAGAAAGCGACTTCTGGTAAATCAATAGAGAGGCATCCGGGGTCGAAGCCGGTCACCGCCATGCATGTAGCGTCAAATGTGAATCTTTGGAACAAATCCTGCAAGTCCACCACCAGGCTCTGTTTGGACACCTGCTCAAGGACTGGAATCAGGCCCCTCTCCACCTTGTCTTGGACAGTCTTCACCAAGCATTGGTAGAACAACCGATGATTGACCATTGCTTGAGCAACTTTCCTCTGGTTTTTCCACAAATCCCGGTCGGAATTGATTATCCCATCTCCCAGAATATCGAATCTTTTCTTGAAATCGGGCCCTTTTTCAAAATTGGAAAAATTCGAGCTCATGATGTAGTGTATGTTGGCTGGATCAGCGGTGGCCAATATATCCATGTCAGCAAACCAAGGGCCTTTGAACTGGAAAGTGCCCTTGTGTTTCTTTAAAACATCTGTGACCAGGTCATGAAACCGGTGGACTTGGAAGAGGAGGTTAGGCAGCATTCCGATGAGTGGCCATTTCTTTGGAAGACAATTGCTCTTTCTTAAGCAAAAGATGAGGCTGGTGAGAAAGCAAATCACAGCAAAGAAGATTTCAAAGAGGCCTACTGCAGCCATTTGTGTGGTATGCTATGCATGCTAAGTTTACAGTCTCTTTGAATTTATAGGTTAAAATATAATATTTTCTGTTGGATAAGATCCAAGTGCATTTAGAAATTTGAAGCTGGCAGAAACTAAAGATACCAAACAAACAGAGGACACATAAATTTAATGAGCGTGGATATGAACTTTAAATTCGAAACTAAAAGTTTACAAAACTTTAATGAGGCTAGAACCACCTCAACTAGAAAATAAAATAAAATAAAAATACCCAGAAAATACAAAACAATGTATGGAATCCAAGAAGAATAACAAAACTGACCAGAATCAGGCCCCGAGTGAGATTTTTTATATTTAAATATTTGACGATCCATGAGGCCTCGTGGGGATATTATAAGGAAAAACATATAATTCATTTGTGTCTTATAGGTTATGTGATTTTTAGTACAAAATGTAAAACAAATCCAAAAACTTCACCAAAAAAAAGGCTAGATTCTACTCTAGAATGTTATAGCGATTTGGAAGGGTTATAGACCACCATGCATCTTGGAGGTTGTTAATGGTGGAATACAATCAGAACATGACATTTGAGTGTTTTGCATGTAAAGTGGATGGTAATTAAGATTTTTTTATTATATATTTTTTTGTTTATTAATAAATTTATTGAACTTACAGTACTTTTATCTTGCAACCTATGATTCTTGGGTGTGAGCCAGGTCTAATAGAATTTTTGTTGAAACGCATGTGCGGGGTGATGATGCCTACAAAAAATGCATCGAATCATGTATAGCTGAGCTCAGCACTTAATAAATTGAGACAAAATATAAATAAATTTATTTTTAATATAACTTTAGAATGAATTTATATTCTTTCAAAAACATGAAAGATAGGGAAACATGTATTCTCTGACCCATTATTTTCATTTTCTTTATCTCATAACAACAAATATTCCTTTTATAAATTTCAAAATAAGGAAATAATATAATGAGTTGCATTGTATGTACAATTGAAATCCGGTTTAAATTCGGGCCCTGACAAATTTTTAGTTGCGGCTATATAATATCCTTGATTGTTTATACAGACGGGTGGATATCAGCTGACCCCGGAAAATCAGCCACGATCAGTGTGAGGATCCCCTGCGTCCCAAGAACTTAATTTTGCAACTTTAGGCTTTCCATTAGCTTGGACAGCAATTTTTCCACTGGAATAAATGGATGGTAGGATCATTCTGACGAGAGGAGTAAATGGACTGAGACGCCACATGGGAGAAGAAAGATGTTAGGTTTTGTGTTTCTGCAAATAGGTGGACTGCCCGCCATTCAAGTCTGAAGTCCTGCTGAATTATGCAGTATATTTTGCGTTTTTTCAAGTGCTGAATTAAAAATAGGAGGGGAAAGCTGGCTCGGCCGTATTATTATAATGTGATTCATAAGCACCCATAAAGACAACAATGGGTTAAAAACACGATCTGACAGCTACAGTCCCTAGATGGTTATTGTTCTTAAACCAATGGGAATCCACTCATAATGATAGTAATTAGATAATTACAACTTCACACCATATTAGAACTATTGAAATGGTTTACAACATTTCAAGTGCTGATATTTTGCCTGGCCTTCTGCAGCTTGCTGGTGAGGATAGGTTGCTAGCGAAATTCCCAGCAACCACCAAAATACTTCCTGTAGCTCGTATTGTATTTAGAATATGAAACTGGCAAGAACTGCAAGAATCACGTACATAAACCATTTTGGAATTCGTTGCTGGAGTGCAGAAGAGGTATTCTGGCACAAATTAAAGCCATACCAAACATCTCTGGGGATGAAGGTATTGTAGGTAAATGTAACAGTCCTCGAATAATAACCAGAAATCTGCACGGTGTCAGGCTTCCAGCCATCTCGTCCGCTTCTGTAGAGATAGACGTAACATATCTGATACGCACATGGTCCAGATATCTGAAATGTATCAGAGGAACACCGTTCAAATGTTCCTGTCGATGGATCATCCAGCCTTGGTGTATAAATCTGAAAAATAAATTAAAAATGCGACCTTATAAATCAAATAATTTGGAACCATTCTCGAACCTCTTGCTATCAAGCAATAGCAATGGTTTTTCACCGAAAATATACCAAAAGTTCAATATACACCACGAAACCAGAATGCAACACACACCACTTACAATGCCGTGGATAGGAATGTCCCGAGGGGAAAGAATGAAAAACAAGAATGAACCTTTCAGTTCATTTAGAATCGGAGGGTACTTGGGGATATATCATAACTCTCAATAACTCTATCCCCTCTACATAGAAAAAATCTCCATAACCCAAAATGGATAGGTAAAGAGGAAGATAATTAACTGGGCGTAATTTTCACTTACTTTTACAATATTAGCTTGATAATCCCCCCCATCCTCAAGTATCATGAAGAAATACAATCATGGCTTTGAACAAATACAATCATCAAATAATCAATTCTAATTAAATCTTCCTTTTCACTCTCCTCTGCTCTCGTATTCATACACATGCCCAATACTTCCCTCCCATTCCAGTCTTTAAAGACACTTCCCTTTCATTTCCTCCCCTTCAAACACATTGTTTGCCGTTTTATTCTATTTGTAAATATACTTACAAACGCGATATTGTACAGGAACACAGTGCTCCTACTATTCATTCTCAATCCTGCTGCTAATAATCTTAATTTCTCAAGAAGAAACCATTTAGCTGGTAGAAGTCTTAACAAGTGAAATTCCACTTAAAAACAAGAGATTAGTTCCCACCCCCATTACACTTTCAAGGCTCGGCCACTGACAGATCATTACCACATGCGTTCTTCATCAAAAGGTCAACTTGCTCATAAATTCTAGGTTTTATAAGATAAATTAACAAAAACCAGTATTGATGATCACCACAGACAACACCCCACTACATTAAACAAAAATATCTAGAAATAAGAATTGATCAACGATATTAAAGGGTTTGTCTTAAATCCTACAAAAAAACAAAATTTAAAAATCTCCACCTTATAAAATCAGTTCAAGACCAAACCTGATTGCCATAAGCATCACCAAAAGAAATACTGATCTGATCACGAGTATATCTTGGAGAGGAACAGCTTGTTGAGATAGCCACCGTGTAGTAACAGCTCCCTACATTCTTCAAGCAGAAAAAAGGGGAATTCTAACTTGTCAAACTCTAGAAAGAAATGGAAATTACTCCAAGCAATAGTGAAAATAGAAATCAAGAAACAATTAGTGGGGAACATATTAATTACCTGGACTAAACTGAGATTGAAAGACTCGAGCGGTTGAGGCTGGAGGTGGCTGATTATTGATTGATCAGCTTGTGATAGGCCAAGAACAAAAAAGAAGGCAAAGCAAGAGCGGAGAAATTGATGGGAGTTTCTCATTTTGGCTAAGAAAGCGCAAAGTGGGGGGAGGAGAGACGTGGGGTCAGAAGAGAAAACGCAGGCTACAATTTATCTATTATGTTTTTTGGTGTTTGCATAAAAAGACAAAACGATAGGAGATGTCTTTTATTTCACAACATCGACAAAGCTTTCTGTCCGACGATAGGATTTACTGCTATAAAAATTTCTTGCACACGAAGGATTCGTCAGGGAGAGTGTTCATCAGCGCAAACAAATGGTGAATTTAATAAAAAATTAAAATAAATCTGTAGCTGATTTTGGAGTGAATTTCACAGAGATGCATTAACCATGTCTCTTTTATTTTATGCTATCTTAGTTTTTTATTTCAAGGAAATAATTAAAATTGTGATAGAAACATTGAATAAAGACAATGAAACATGTTCCGTGTATTTTTTGTCTTAAAAATATATAAATTCATTCCATAAATATTATAGAAATATTCATTTTATGTAGTTATCTTTTTAAATAAATATGTTTTTGTCTCTTATAAATAAATCCATTCCATAACTAAAATGATCTATTATAAAAAAAAATGATATTAAAATTATAAATAAGTAAATATGTTGTATATACTATTTATTTTATAATCTACGATACATTATTTATAATTAATTATATTTTTCTTATTTATAAATTAAATTGTTTATTCTTAAGATTTCAAACATGTTACGAAAAATATTTAGATAGAACGAGCCATATGCCCGCGCGTTGCGCAGGGCTTTTGTCAATGTATAAAATTCATTGTTTTTTTATATGCTGTAATGTGTAATTTTAATATTTAATTAGTAAAATTATAATAGAAAAAATATGTTATAAATATATTTTTTCCGCATAAAAGGGATAGTATAATCAAATGAATTTTTGTCACAATTATTATAGCTGTCATTATAAATATTATTATACAAAACTAATATTATAATTATTATTGGTAATACTATCGATGACACCGTAATTATTGTTTGAATAAAAAATATTATTTTTTATGTTTTAAGATTTATTCCAGATTTTTTTATATTCAATATATTTTAGAATACTGATACTAAATTATTATTTTTTACAAATAATAAATAGGTCATTTGAACAAAATGGCAAAGGCTAGGGGCTGGGTCTTTGGTCCCCGAAAAAGTGACTCGCCCGGTTCCCAGTCCCTAGCCTCCAGCCTTTGCCATTTGCATAAAATTGAAAAAATAATTAAGAAGATAATGTCTAATTATATGCATTAATTAAAAAGGTGAGTTACCACCACATAAAATGTGCATTAAAGAAGAAAAACAATGATAATTTGGAAAAAGAAAGCTAAATATTTTCTATAGCTTTTCAACACGTTCACACGCAAACACATTACAAAAATTAGAGCAATTACAAAAATCAGGAGAAGAGATATTAATAATCAATTAAACATATAGATAATTATGAGATCCTTGACAGCTACTTTGATTCTTTACCGACATGAGTCCCATGAATACAAAGACTTGCAATCTGCAACCTGTCAAAGGATGAGTCAGTTTTTTATGAAGAGATTGTTGGCTCTCTAGAAGAATCCACTACCACACCTGAATTGATAAATTTAATTTTTCAGTTTTTCTCTTTTATTCATCATCATAGGCAGCGATTATTCTACCAGGCAAAGAAAAAGGTTTTTTAGGCCGAGTAGAGAAGTGTCATTTCATTCTTTATTGTAGCATTCCATGCCCTCGTCATTGCCATTTCAAACATAAATTGAGCCACCTCTCTCATAGAACCAGAGGGATGATGACCCTTCTTTTAAGGTCAATCCACGTGATCTTCATTTCCCAACTCTGTGTGTCTCTACTGTGAAAGTTTAAGCTCATTTAGCTTTTGTATAATTTTGCAAAACGTAATTTTTTTTAAAAAAAAAAACCCAACATGCTATAAATATCTTCTTCTTCGCTAAAAGTCAAGATTTTCTTTTACTTTTCATGAGATTGCTCGATCCACCCAGCCTCGCAGAAAATTACATGCGTTCGTTCATCCCTCTGTCTTTCACTAACAGTGCATGAAAATAATTAGGTGAACTGCTGTTGTGCTTCTCGAAGTAGTTTTATTACCAGTGTGTTGGGCGGCCTTTAAATTTTGTCGATGTTAATTAATTAGAATGTGCCAGACACTGCTACTTGAGAAGAAAATTTGTGTGCTGAGCAGGCTTTAAGTCCTGTTAATATTAATTAGATGGCATATCTTATATCCAAACGTTTTGGACAGATGATGTGCGGTTGCGGGAGCTATTAGCTTTAGCTTGAGGAACACTGGTGTGCTTGTTTTAGTCGAGCATACTTCTTTGCTCACAAAAGCTACAGAGCATTAAATACATTCATTTAAATATTAATGCTGCAGATATTTTAATGGATATTTATATCCATCTTATTTTATAGAATAACTAAACCCGCAAAACCTGTATTTCGTTTAGAACGGAACAACTTTGATTTCTTGGTTGTGAAAAGTAGATCTTTCTCCTCTTTGCTCTCTCCTCTAAAAGCTTCCCACCTGCGATGCATGGTCCTTATCTGGAGAAAATGATGAGCAGGCAGTAAGCAATCTCATTCATTTATGGACAGTAATGATAATAAATTTGTTTGATTGTATTCAATTTTCATCAATATTAACTATTTTATCAATTGCATTACATTTTAAAAAGAAATCTTCGGTGTTTATATTGGTTGAATTTATGACGGATATACTACTTCTGTGAATTGTTGGTTAAAGGAGGTTTTCAATTTATTTTTCATTAAAAAAAATATTTTAATAAAAAAATATTTTGAACCAAATACAATCCTTACCTTCCTTTAGTGCATTCTCACTGCAACTAATCTGATTTTTCCAAAGAAGACTTTTTACAGGAGCCAAATTTTAACTTCTTTGACATTGAGTACCTTGTAAAATTTGTTGATGAGATTTTAGTGGTTGGTTCTATTTTATGAAACCAGGTCAAAATGAAGATGATTTACATTAATTTACTCTTCTTCCAATATGTCATGGGTAGTACTTGATCTATCTGCTTTCTTTCCCATATGTTTATAACTGGGTCAAGGCATGCAAGCCTATTTAGAGTAAACCAATGTTGTAACCGAGTTTTTAGAAATAATTCAAAAATAGAAATAAAGAGAGAAAGATCGTCAATGGCATTTGCAGAGAGTTTCAAGCAAGAAAAAAGATGCATATTCTTTTTATCTGTTACACATGGAGAGAACCTAAAATCTTTACACAGCAAACAAAAACATGGGTTTGGAAATATTTCTCTGAAAAGCTTGCTTTTATCATGATGTGTGCTTGTTCATGGGAGTATCGATTGTCATCATCGAGTTGCTGTAAAAAAACAACATTTGACAACTTTATCTTCAAATCAGCATCGGCTTTAAAATCCTCCTTGTTTAACTCATTCAACAAATCAGACGTTGCCATGTATCTGTAATCTTTATCCTTGCTTGTCATCTGCAAGCAAAGCCAAACAAATCAAAATATAACTGTTGGAACACCCAAAATAAATACAATTACCTATCACCAACTGAAAGACTCAAACAAATCATCACACAGAATTTGCAAAACCAGCCCTAAAAAGACACAATTAATGAAATCAAATACCAAAAAAAAAACATACCTTCTCCAGAATACCTGCCATTTGTAAATTCGCCATCTTCGTGAAACTAAATGACCAACACTCTGCTAATTAGGATCACACTTAAAGCCAATATTCTGTAATATCATAATGTAGTCACAACAACAACAATATTGAATTTGATGTCAAATAACAAAAAAGAAATGGAGCTAATAATTAATCCACAATAAGCACTAATTAAAAGAAATGAAAGTTATCGTGACTTCTCGCTTTTGAATCTGCAAGGGAAGAGGAGAGCTTTTCTGTGTGGTGATACCGGTGTATACTTTCACAGTTTGTGGCGAGGTTAGTAGAAATCTGTAAGGGAGAAGTTGGCAAGACATGGAATCTACGAAGAGGTGTCTAGTGAGAATTATTTTTTTGGTTGAGAGAGAGCTTTGATTTCTTGGTTGAAACTAGGGTATTCGCAGTTGATATTTATAAAAGGGGAGGGGAACAAATAAAGCCTTGAATTTCTCCAAATCATTACAATTGAATTAATGTTGAAGCAGCAGATGAGAGTGTAGCGCGAAGCAGGAGATCGGGGGTCAGATTTCTATAGTTGATGTGATGTTCTGAAATCCGTCCTTATCTGCTGAAAATCTTTAAATTTATCTCCTCAGTGGCCATATCATTGACCAAATTTTATGAATTTATTTAAAGATTTAATGAAACTCTTCGAGTTGATGTGAAAGTTATGGTAGGCGCCCATTGCAAAAGGGAAATCCAGCTACTGTGTTTTGGTTTCTACTTTAGACCAGCGCTGTTTGTTCAGTGGCGTCGTGCCTGTAGAAGCGTATTTGCACGACCGAGCTCATGTAGGTTGAAAGTACCAAATCAAACATCCAATCTACAGTACAAATAAGTGTAAGTAAACAGTAGGAAACCGAGCTGTTTTAGCTCTTTACGAGCCATATGCCCGCGCGTTGCGCAGGGTTATTGCCAATGTATAAATGCAAATGAAAAATTAAACCATTAATAAAAAACGAAATTAGGAAGAATTCAAAAAGAAATTGCTCGATGAACCAATAAAGTAAAAACCAAATAAAAAATTGAACAAAAAACTGAAAACAATAATCTCAACTCAAATTAACATCTATTGTAAAAAAAAACAAATTAACAGAATCAAAGCAGCCTTAAACGCATCAACAATGAGAAATTTTTTTTATCAATAATCTAAATCACAAATTGAAAGCGGTAATAGAAATTGAAAAAGAGAATATTTACATTGGAATTGATCTTCAAACTAAGAAATTAACAATAAAATGATCAATTAAAGTCAGTAACTGAGAAATAAACCTGAACTCCAAAGGTGTGATAAGAAATTAACAACAGTAAATAAAATTGATCAATAAATTTGTGATTTTTTTTTAACACAACTGAAGCGAATCTGTTTTTAAACTAAAAGAATTAGCTATGTAATCAGCAACGGGGGAAAAATGACAGCAGCAATATGGTAAAAAACATCAGAAATAATCACAGCAAATGGAAATGAATCAAAAAGAAAGTAGTAATTAAATAATTAACTAAAAGCTCAAAATTGCAAACAGCAGATATGAAACTTAGCGAATTTTTTTTTTAACAAATTAAGACAATTGAACCTAAATTTTTTTTATAGCAACAGAACAATTATCTAATTAGCAATTGAAATAGCAAACATCAATGTCCTTATGAAAAACATTAAAACTAATATGAAGCAACTAATTTATTGCATGAAAAAATCATACCGCTGAAATAAAATATGATGTTGAAACTAATAAAACAGCTATAAAATAAAAAATTGAAGCAGAAACTAAAAATGACAATAGAAAATGAAGAATCAAAATAAATAGAAAGAAGAGTCGGTGGCAAAAAACAATTTAGAATGTTTTAACCGTAATTGATTTGCAGTCTAACAAAGCAGCTATCAAATATGTAATCAAAAGAAGAAATTGAAAAAAACGTTACACCTCAAACGTATAAAAAGTGAGGCAAAGCTGTTTTAAAAAAAAGAAGTAGTCATGCAATCAGCCATGGCGTAAAAATGACAGCAAGAATATGGTAAAAAAATAATCACAGTAAATGAAAATGAATGAATAACAAAGCAGTCGTTATTTATATAAATAAATTAATTTGATGAGAAGATGTGTAAAAGATTCTGAAACAGCAACATAAAAGAAAAGAACAATTGAAGGGGAGAAAATTTTACAACTTTTTAACCGAAATTGATCTTTAATGTAATAAACCAAGTATTTAAGATTAGAAATTGAAACACCAATATAAACAAAAAGAACAATTGAAAGGAAAAAAATTAGATTTTTTTGACCGAAATTGATGGCCAACGTAATAAACCAACTATCAAATAAGTAATTAAAATAAGAAATTGAAAAAAAAATCTTGAACCTCAATGGTATAAAGAGTAAAACAGCAATTATGTGGACAATTAAAAATAGAAAATGAAGCATCAAAATAAATAGAAAGAAGAGTCGGTGGCAAAAAACAATTAAGAACATTTTAACTGTAATTGATTTGCAGTCTAACAAAGCAGCTATCAAATATGTAATGAAAAGAAGAAATTGAAAAAAACCTTAAACCTCAAACGTATAAAAAGTGAGGCAAAGCTGTTTTAAAAAAAAGAAGTAGCCATGCAATCAGCCATGGCGTAAAAATGACAGCAAAAATATGGTAAAAAAAACATTAGAAATAATCACAGTAAATGAAAATGAATGAATAACAAAGCAGTCGTAATTTATATAAATAAATTAATTTGATCAGAAGATGTGCAAAAGATTCATGCTTGACAAAGACAAAACTTATATCGGAGCAGCAAAACTTGTATATCCCATTACACAACAATGCAACGTTAAAATGGACAACGATACTGTGAATGAAATGATGGCCAAGCATATTTTGTCATGCAAGGCAAACAAACCATGTAAGATAAACATGAAGCAATAGAAAGTAAAGAAAGAACTGACCGTCAATTGAGGAACCGAACGCTAAAGACTTTATCCCATTAGATGTCAGTGCAAGCTGAACATGGACAATGACATTATTGCCGAAACTATGACCAAGCATATTGGGTGATGGAAGCCAAAAAATTATGCAAGCTGAACATGCAAGAACATAGGAAAAAACTAAAAACTTACCGTAAATTGATCAATGGAAGCTAGACGACTGTGACGGAAGACGTTGCAGTGACAGAAATTAACAAACAATGTAAGACATGCGAAACCGAAACTGGGACGAAGGAAAAGGAGAAATGTGATAGACGGTAATTCAACCAAAAAACACGGAAGAACTAACAGTGAAGGTGAGGCTGAATTTAGAAAGTGGTCTGCAGAGGGTGGAATGAAAATGTATGAGCCGGCGTGAAGCAAAAACACGGAAGAACTAACAGTGAAGGCGAGGCAGTGAAGGTGAGGCTGAATTTAGAAAGTGGTCTGCAGAGGGTGGAATGAAAATGTATGAGCTGGCGTGGCAGTGAAGGTGAGGCTGAATTTAGAAAGTGGTCTGCAGAGGGTGGAATGAAAATGTATGAGCTGGCGTGAAGCTAAAACACGGAAGAAGTAACAGTGAAGGTGAGGCTGAATTTAGAAAGAGGTGTGGAATGAAAATGTATGAGCTGGCGTGAAGCGCAACTTGTGAAAGATTTTAGGCGCCGTCAGCGACAAAATATATTAATTAGATTGAGGGTGAGCTGTGACTTTTTTTTCTCGACTGTATAATGAATAATGAGATGCATTAAATGCTTCTGTGGCAAAGCTAATGCCCATGTGAAATTTGTAACGGGTAAACCTTGCAATTACATTGAAGAAGCCGCGCATGTGCTCGTGTGCGTGCAAACTGAGAAGAGTTTAAATTAATTCTGGCTCAATAAACGCAGTTTTTTTTTCCTCTCATTTTGATAGTGTAACTCACGCAGCTTAATTTAGAAACAGTGTGGCTCACCTTGTTTCAATCAACGCCGCCTGTATGAAATCTGAATCACAGCTTCTCGATTGCACAAACATCACTACATTTTCACGACAAAGTAGAAATTGTAAAACGCATGGCATGGGATAAAATTGAATGTGACGCAGATGGTTTTTCATCTGGTTTCTCCTCTTCTTTTCACAGTGCAACCCACGCAGGATAAACCTCGGCTGACAGAAACCAAAGAGCTAATAAGAATAATTTAAAAAAAAACGAAACCAAACTCAGCGATTAAACGACAGCTTCAATACAAATAATAATAAAAATAAACACAACAGGCTGAAAAAAAAAGAATAAAAAAAAGAAACCAAATAAGGAAAGCAAACTCTGCGATTAAAAAACACGTCATCTTGGAAAAAAAAATAATAAGAAAAAGTAAGTTGAAAGAGAAAAAAAACAGCCTGTAAAGAAATAATCATAAAAATAATAATAAAGAAAAAAAAGGAAAAACACCACAGCTTAAAAATAATAACAGATTTAAAGAACAAAAAACACAACAGGCTGAAAAAAAAAAAGAATTAAAAAAAATAAACCAAATAAGGAAAGTAAACTCTGCGATTAAAAAACACGTCAGCTTGGAAAAAAAATAATAAGAAAAAGTAAGTTGAAAGCAAAAAAAAACAGCCTGTAAAGAAATAATCATAAAAATAATAATAAATCAAAAAAAGGAAAAAC
Organism: Salix arbutifolia; assembly: GCA_025169955.1. Classification (NCBI taxonomy): domain Eukaryota; kingdom Viridiplantae; phylum Streptophyta; class Magnoliopsida; order Malpighiales; family Salicaceae; genus Salix; species Salix arbutifolia. The sequence continues at coordinate 12,974,801 of CM045916.1, read as the reverse complement.
ACCACAGCTTGAAAGAAAAAGAAAACGAAAAAAAAAAGAAGGAAAAACACCACAGCTTGAAAGAAAAAGAAAACGAAAAAGCAAAGCAATCTCTGCGCCGAGGGATTCGAACCCCTGCGCGGTGAAAAAGCAAAGCAATCTCTGCGCATCGAACCTCCAGGCCACAGCCACCAACATGTCTACTTCCACCATAAAAAATATAAATATCAGCGCTGCAAAAAAAAAAAAAACAGGCGCACAAACTCGCGCGAAGAAGCGAGACAAATATCAAATGCACAGTAAATTTAGTCTGCGTGAACAGTCCGAAGCCGAGCTGTTATAGCTCTTTAGTTAATAGTTAATTATATTTAGGTAATTTGCCAAATAAATAATAGAAAAAATTGATGCGCCGGCAATTGGGCCTAGCTACCATCTTATTGGGCTTGGTCTGTACTTTTATTTTAGTCCATAAATCATCAAATCTAAGACTACTTTTGATCCAAGAACCAACTTGCTGGCTGTGCTTTTATTTTATTCCATAAATAAATCATCAAATCTAATATTATATATATTGTATGCATGTGTAATGCTAGTATTGGAGCAGGAGCATGTGATATTAAATGGGAAAATTATAAATATTTTACATGTTTTTATATAATACTGGTAACTATGTATTACCTTGAATTTATAATATTCATTTTTTATCCATCACTCACTCGAGAAATAATAATTTTAAAATATTTATTAAAAATTGTTTATATAAATACCTATTAAGTTAGGGTTAAATTACCATCATTATCAAGGAGTTCAATTACTATGTTCAGGGTGTGTTTGTTTTTGCTTTCAAAAAACTATTCTTGAAATTAATTTTTTTTATAATTTTGGATTATTTTGATATGTTGATGTTAAAAATATATATTATTTTAATGCATTTTCAAGTGAAAATTCATCTCGCTATCATTTTTAATTAAAAAAATCTTTTTTTTCACCGTTCTAAAATATTTAAGAAAATGTAATGCCTTGCAATTGTGTTAAAGATCAAATAATACAACTCAAACAAGCACACACATATACATCATCATCATCATTATTATTATTATTATTATTATTATTATTATTGCATGGTAACATTTGAAATCTTGTAAAGAATTTTTATCTGATAGATTTTATATATTAACTGAATTTAATAACACATGTAAATGGCAATCATGCATCACATTGTCCCATTCATTTAACCCGATGCACACAACGAACAAAGATTTCATAATTTTTTAAAGTGGCTGGAAATTCCATGACCAAGACACTGAGCTGAGGAGATTGCATTTTTATTATTATTATTAATTTATTATTATGATAGACTTCCCCGATTCTAAGGGCTTAATTAAAAAACAAGGAGGAGCCCATTTTACTTTTGTTGCCTCTTTCAACTTGAGAGAAAGTACAAAATACAGAGAGATTCCTTCATTGCCTCTTTTACCCTTGGAAGGCCCGCCATGAAGACTTTAAAGTTCAAACCACCCACCAAGCCCTACTTCTTTATAAAAGTGCCTCAGAACAATACAAAGCTACTGGTTTAAATTTTACATCCACCTTTTTTTTTCCCATGCTAGTAGTGTTTGGAGCTCTATTTTATTTAAATTATAATTCTATGTGTTTAGCTAATTAACATACACGAATCTCATTAAAAAATCTTAATTCTTTTCTACCTATAAAATTCCCAATTCTTTTCTTTCTAAAAATTATATTTTCCAAATCATAATTGTAAAGTCACTATAATATGAAACACACTGACACTAAACTTTATAATAACATGCCGAGTTTTGATTATAATTAAAAATATATTTTCAAATTATAATCATGAATTTCCGATAATATCAAATATATATCTTTAGTGTCTCTAAATAGTGTGATGTGATAACAGAAAACTTATGATCTGCACAATAGATTTTAAGTTTCAAATAGCATGATGTGATAATAGAAGACTTACGATCTGTACAACAGATTTCAAGTTTGAATTAAGATATATATTTTTTATAAAAACCTGAAACAACCAGAATTTTACTTGTTTACCTGTACTATAAAATATAGAATAGATTTCCTTGCATGAAAAATAACTCTAGCACCGAACCCCATGATAACACACAAAGTTTGGACCACGTATGAGCCCTGCACGGTAGTGATAAGGATTCTGCAAACCCAACTAAATTACAAATGAGAATCAGGACACCTTTTCCTACACAATTTGAAGAAGTTAAACAAATGCAAAGCACAAGTTAACAACATGACTGCAGTCATTAATGTCTGAACTAGTTATTTTTATACATTATCTTCACTCCTTTATTTCTAGATTTACGGGCTTAGATCATAATCCACCGCTGCCTATTTTCTTACATCATAATGCTTGGCACCCAATTAGCTAGCTAGCTAGCCAGCCAGATTCATTGCAGCCACCAAAAAGGGACCTTGGACCACCATCCCACCACCACCAATTGGTGATCAATCTGGAGGGAGGCTCCAGTTTAACTAGCTGATAAAATTACAGCCCAATTACACACAGCATATATTTCTGAAAATTCCCAGTCCTGGGACTCAAACGAATTACAAATGTAGTATACAACATTATTATTATAAAGAATACATATGGTAACAAACAACTTGTAAGGACTGACTGTGTTTATATAAAATTAAAAAAAATTCTTCTAAAACTTGGGTATATGATCATCTTCCCAAATTGGATCCCAAGTACCCAAATCACCATCTTAATTTCCTCCGATTAATTACCACCTGTAACCAGGTTGCCCTTGCTCTCTGAATCTCCTCAAAACCCCATCCATGGCAACATCAAATGCATCTTTTATAGTCTCTAAACCTCCTTGAGGTCTAGCATACACAAACTTGGGTATATATTCGATAACCTTCTCCCTCATCCTCTTAATCTTATCTTCACTGTAGCTCTCGAGCACTTTCCGAATCGAGGTAGTCCCGTTCTTCACCTCATTTCGATCTATAAACACCGAGTAACTCTCCGGTTCGCCCGGCAAGAACCACTCGTATTGATAATAAGCAGATCTTTTCCAGAACAAGACCGGGATGGAACCGGCAATCATGCAATCAAAAATCGACCTCCTTGTGAAACTATCACCTCTAGGCTGCAAACAAAATGCAGAATCCAAAAACGTTTCAAGAATCAAGGACGTTCCATTGGAACATTTAGAACCAGCACAATCCACAACTCGGCATGAATCGGAGGCGTTCCTACAATGATTCAATAGCAACCCTCGAAAATCATTCTTCATTCTGCTGCGTTTAGCGCCAGCAAAACAGAAAAGATTTTTCCTGTTACGGTTTCGGACAAAATCCTGCCATTGGACAACATCATCGTCCCGTCGAGGGTGGAATCCGGTAGGGTATGGGACACCAACATCAAAATAATCCCACGGGTTCCGCTCAATCAAAAGGCGAGTGATGTTTCTCATACCTTGCTTGTAGATGCAACTCGAGCCCCAATCCTTGTCCTTGGACCGTCGAAAATCCCAGGAAATCCTTCCCATTGTCATGAAATGATCCCACCCGTCATTTCTTTGAAAATACGGCTGGTCTTGAACCCACTTCAGCATCATCTCGCAATGAGAGTCGCGTTCTTTAGCTGACGAGTAATTGAAAAATAAAAATTTCCCGACAGCAAGTCCAGCGTAAAACGGAATGTAAAAGGCTGTCGCATTGTTGGGGTCTTGAGTTCTGCACTTGTGATTCAAAATCCTGTTGTGGACAAGAATTTCAGTCACGAACTGATCAGTCCAGTACCAGGCAGGAGAAAGATTTTCCGGTACAACACTGGAAATTCCGGTGGCTACAGGGCCAAATCCGTCATTCGACAACGCAGCACAGCTTGAACTCCACGGGTTCAATTCATCACAGTTGCTGACCAATTCCTTGTTCAAAGCACTCGGAAGTTCGTAGACAAAGATTTTACCAAACTCGCAGGAACCTTCCTCTTTCACTATGCTGGGAGTAGTGGAGATGGTGGTGACGGTTTGGTTGAGGTGTTGGTGGTGTCTGGTGCTTAATGGAGAAGGGAAGTGCTGGCGGCGGTGGTGTAAGGATAGAGGAAGGGAGCGGAAAGCGACGAAGAGGAGGATTTGAATGAAGAAAATGGAAAGGAAAAGACATATTCGAGGTTGGTTAAATGAAGGGTAATGAGCAGCAAGAAATGCTTTAGGTGACTTGAATGAGTCATTTCTTTTGAAATCAGGTGGACTTTTTGGTTTCTTGATTTGAGGTTCAGGAGAAGGCGAGGCATTTGAGAGTGGAAGCAGCATGAGATTTCGCTTTTCCGGCTCGCCGGAAAAAATGGTGGTGAGAGATAAGCTAGCGTGTCAAGGGGAGATTGTTTGTTGATGCCTGTGGAGTTCCTGGGGGCTGATTAGGGGCTTTTTGTATACTACGAGGTTGGGGTGATGAGCACGTGTACGGTAAGATTTCGGGCTGAAGAAGGAAGGTAACCGACAGGAAATTGAGAATTTATTGACTGGCATGTGGCAATGTTGAAGAGGTTAATAAGCGAAAACTGAAAACAAAGCAGCATAAATCGATTTTATAAAAATAATTGCACATATTTTTTAAAATATTAGTAAAATAACATAATTATTTAAAAAAAAAGGTAAATAAAAATAGTTTGATTCCCATTGTTAATAATTAAAAAGCGACAAGTCAACGGGAACGTTGTAATTTAAAAAAACTGCCACGTACAAGTTACAATAAAATATAAAACAAAAATACATCGAAACCTCGAATGTATTGTTTATATAATTATAATTAATTTAAATTAACTTAATTTTATAATCCAGTTATTCCAATCATTTTCCAAACTTGATAGGCTCAAATACAATTTTGGACAGCAGTTAAAAGCATGGTCTAGCTAAAAAATATTCAAGTCAACATATATTTTTTTAAATTGAGACTAAAATATTTTGGATCAACTCATATTGATCTAATTGATATATCAAATCTAAATCTCAGATTATAAGATCATAATAATATTATAGAAAAGATATTAAAAAAAATTATGAAATATAGTTCTCAATCAAATCAATATTGAACGATGATTTAAAACAAAAACACTTGAGTCGACTCAGGTTAATATGTCAAGTCTGCAACTCGTCATGTGATTGGAATAATCTAGTAGAAAAAAATTATAAAATTCAATTCTCAATCAACTCGATGTTGAAAGATGAAATTAATAAAAATCAATTAAAATAAAAAAAACAAATATAATTCAACCATGGTTAACCCGCTAAACTCATCAGTATGTAACTAGATTAGAATAATCTCATAAAAACAAACTAAAAAATACACTATGAAATCTAATTTTAAATCAATTAAATATTAAAAAAAGCTTGAATTAATATATCAAACTCATAACTTAGATTTTAAAAATATGATAAACAAAATCAAAATTAAATTGAAAATAAAAAACATTGATTGAGTGAGCAGTAATTTGCAAGGAAGTAAACAACAAATTTCTCCCCTCAATTAGCTATTATTAATTTTACAAACACATAGATGGTTATATTATGATTTTAAAAGAAGGTTTAATTATAGTCTACAGAAAATAAAAAATAATAGAATGAAAATTATTTAATTAGGGGGGAATTAGGGCTCATTTATAGATTAATCGAATCGAGTCAATAAACACAGAAATGGTAACCAGCAGTTGATTATCTGGCACCATTAAACTCTTCATTTCATGAACTGTTTTATTTTGGCAAGTTAAATGTTCCCGATACTCTCTCCAAAATTTGCCCTTAGGCCGTGGCTAACATCCCATTTAAAGTCAAATAATCACACGGCCTGTATTAAACATAGATCGATGGTGCCATATTTACCCTTTTCATTATTCTTGTGACAAATAATCACACTACTTCTTAAATTCAAATTGAAATAAAAATAAAAATAAAAATTAGAAAGATATTAAACTAAATAAAAATATATAAAATACGTAAAAAAGCAGGTTCTCCTGAATCCCAAATCACTTCTGTAATTTACTATTACTAAACAAGACTCTATATTTTCTGGAAAAAAAAATAAAAAATACAACAACTTGGACGCACCGCGGCTATCCAATAACTTGGATTTGTCGCCATTGACCCAACGATACCGTTTTAATATAATGAAAAGGGGCATCGAGGACATCATCGACTTCATACATAAGCGAAAAATATATTTAAATAATCTTTGCATTTAAATCTATTTGGGTTTTAATCTGGAATTTTAAAATAAAATAAACTCTTTTTTTCTCTTTTCTTGCAAAAGCAGACGACCCAATGATAACAAATAGCTTTATTACTGGAGGAAGATAGCTGGAGTGCCCATTTTCATTGCCGACAATTTTTTATTTTATTTTATTTTTGTAGTGTTGTGACTTATTGCCTGGGTGTAGATCGACGCTTGGCACCTCATCTATGGTGAATGAATTCAACGTCTGGACCCCTTTTCGACACAAGCTAATCATTGACCTTGTTTTCCACGTGTTTAGAAGGTCCATGAATGCATACTTTGCCTTGCTTTTATACGGCATTTTTTTGTTTTTTTTTCTTCTAACAATTAGATAATATTCTCGAGTAAATACAATAATCTCTATAAAGATCATACAATTGTCTATCATCTCGCATATATGATCCATGAAGATAACCAATACTTTTTTCTGGATTTTTTTTATAATTTTATTCCGGGCATTCGTCTTTTTTTGCCCTAACTGCATTTTTGCTGAGAGGTTATGGTGTATTATTATTAGCAGCCAAGAACGGGAGCGTTTCAAGAGGAGGGAAAAAATAGTTGTTCACTTCTCGCCATTATTTTCAAAAGCTCCTCTTGATGCCGAGTCTTGTTAGGATTCCACAGCCGGCAGGATTGTGAATCAGATAATACTTTGCGTAATACATGCATGTACATTACGTGTAGCAAGCTAGGTTAGAGTGAGAAGGACTTTTTAGCATAATAAGTGTGTGTTTTAGAGTGTGATTGTAGTTATTTTTAAAGTATTTTTTGTTCAAAAATAAATCAAGATAATAATTTTTTATTTTTTTAAATTATTTTTGATATCAGCATGTTAAAATAATCTAAAAACACCAAAAAATAAATTAAAATAAAAAACAATCAAAAATTTTCAAAAACATTTTTAAAATATAGTGTCAAACAACCTTAAAAGGTGATAGATAGTTGACAAAATACTTAAATCAAGAAGAAGAAGAAGAAGAAGAAGTCTCACGCTTGATGATCCCAAAAATTTTAAACCCACAAATTTAGTGAGGATAGATTTACATTCATGACTTTTAGTATCCTAAACCAACTTCTAATTCCTTGAAATTAGAGTTGTTAGATTGGGACGTCCGACACTAATTAAGAAAATAAAATTGAATTATGGAGTTTATCGGGTCCCAGCATGTGAATTATCTTTATTAAACTAATATTGTTTTATTTTCTTAAAAAAGATTTTTAATATTAGTTAAATCTAATTTACCATAATTAAACTCCCAAACAGGCTCTAAACTACTGACAAGAAACCCAACCCAAAGTAACAGATAGACATGCATAGTTGTTGGTTAATTGTTTGTGACAATTATGACTCCAGATCATGACAGACAAATGGCTAGACATGGGGCATAGTTGTGATTGCTCTACAAACCGCTAAAATCATGATAATACAGGGGAGAAGCTGTCAAACACTTGCTGGAAAATAGACCATTAAGTTCATGAGGAACATAAAAGAGAAAATGTGTCATTGTGTCTTAAAAATAAGGATGAGAGTTATACCATGTAATTCGCTTATTTTTATCTATAAATAAACTGAAAAACCTTGGCCGTATTGATAGGTAATAATATAAATCATATTTTCAATTGCTTAAATTTTTAAGTGAGATGGTTCTTTAATATGGTATCAGAGTCTTGTTGACCCAGCGGTCAAGAGTTCAAATCTCACCACCTCTATTCTATTTGACAAAAATTAAGCACAGGGTGATGCGGGTCTATACAAGTTTCAAGCCCAAAGAGCTTTCACTTGAGGGAGTGTATTAGAGAATAATATAAATTAATATTTTGAAACCTTACCTAACAGCTTAACTTTCTAGATAAGACTACTCCTTAACACGTATAGCATCCAAACCTTGTGCACAACACATATTCTTGTACATGGTATAAAGTTTTTGTCTACGAGATTAATAAAAATTAAGATATTTACTGTATTAGCTATGAGTTTTGAGATATTTACTTGTGTTGGTGTATTTGATTACAACAAGACAATTATAAGAATCTTTTTGAGTAAGCAAAACATAATTTGAACAGGACTAAACTATATTATAAAGTTGAATTTTGGGTGGAAAAATTAACCGCGTGACACCTTGCATTGTGAAGAGAGAGTGTTTTGATTTCTTGCAAGTTAATGAAAAGGTTCAAGAGACTTGACGATCCGGTAAGCACGGGTAATGTCTTCAAACTCGACTGAAAGCCATGGAAAGTATGATCCACCGACAAAAAATAAATGGCGCATGGGAACAGGAAAAGTATCCATCCCCGTGGATGCCCATCGAAGAAATAAGTAAGTGGAGGATTAACACGCTTCATTCATTAAACCCTTCAACCCTATTTTGGGAATGTGATTGCGGTAGTTTTTTAAAGTGTTTTTCATGCCGAAATACATTAAAATAATGTTTTTTTTATTTTTTAAAAATTATTTTTAACATCAGCACATCAAAATAATCTAAAAACATCAAAACATATTCATTTAAAATGAAAAAAATAAATTTTTAGTAAATACTGGTTGCAACGCACTCCCAAACAGGGTCGAAGACATATTCATTCATTACGGGCATGCTGTTTTATGTTATAATTGGATTTTGTTTGGTTAATATCCCGATATTAATAGAAAATGTATTTATAGTTAAATGATTAATATTGAAATATAAAATAAATTTATTTTTGATTAAACTATTTTTTGTATTTTTTAAAACGGAAAATACATTTTTGTTTTTATTATCTCTATTTTTCTTTTATATTCGTGTCTAGATAATAGCCAAACGTACATTGCAAATTTAATATGTATCCAATTACTCAGAGAAAATAAGGGTACTCTAGTTTCTAAATACTTCGACTCTTTTTTTAATTCGGAGAGTGTTGCTAAAAATAATAATTTAATTTATTAATATATACAACGTCTCAACACATTTTGTTAATTATAAATTATATGCCCTGTATAAGTAGACTGCATGCATGGCTAACAAATGAACATGAACATGTCTTTTGCTAGCCTGTTGTGGAACACTCCAGCACCTAAGGTGGCAGCGTGGATTAATTTTCAAATGTCAATCTCGTATTAAAGTATTTAAATTAATAGTTGACTATTTATCCATGCTAGGCGTCAATAGTCAAACACAGATTATTGGGTTTAAAATTTGTATGCAGTTAGTAAAACATATAATAAAATAAATATATTTTTATAACAGTTTTAGCATTAATTTATATATTCAGAGGCTGTGTTTTTACCTCCTACACCAATCAAATATGTACTTTTTACTTGGAATAATTCCAAGTCGACCGACCGACCTTGCTTTGGAATTATTAATTAATGGTGGGCTAGAATTAACGTTTTGGAGCACTAACATTATCATAAATAGGTCCACCGAGACAAGTTTTGTTACCTTTTTAACATTTTTTTGAATAAAATTATACACAAATCTATCATCTTTATTGGTTACTTCATATTAGGTCAAAAGAATTTAATGGTTGCAGATTCCTTGTCCATTCCTTTGTATCCATTGTTTTTTAGATGTAAGAAAACATCAACTCTTTAATGGTATATTTTGTGGGTTTAGATAAATAGATAAAATCTTAATTGTATCAAATTTTTATAAAATCTATCATACAGATTGTAAATTTTTTATCATCAAATCATATCCCCGGAGACTTTTATATCCAATCGATCACGATAGTTCTTGTTCGATTAATATGTGCTGCTACTTTTTATATTATTATCAAAGAAAGAATCGCTTGAAATTTCAATGGATGCAGCGTCTTTTTAAACATAGACTCGAGATTCTTAAACAAAAAGAAATGAAGCTATGCAGGTGTTAGGTTTCAGATCGGGATTCATTAATTTTCATGCTTTTAAGTGTCTATGGATCAACAAATAAATGATCAAGCTCATTTACCTCTACTTACAAACACTTTTCTCACTGGATAAAATTATTAAATCTTTAGAAAAACAAAATTAAGGTTAATTAAATAATTTTGTTGACTAAATTTGAAGCCAATCACCACTAGAACCTACTCTATTCCGTCATCTTCTTCTATGTGCAATCACAAGAACCTCCAAGCTCTCTCATTTACTTTCCCACCTCAGTACAGACCATTTTGATTTTGATGCGAAATGAACTACAGAGCTCGCTCCAATCCAGAGGTTTCAAATTCAACATGACAAACACAAACCAAAACCAGCATGACAAATTCAAATATAAGAAGTTACTCTTTCTGCCTTTTCAAGAGCAAAGGCCCAACATTGTCTCCAGTAGCTTTGTTGTGCTTCACATGGCTTCCATCATACAGAGGGAAAGTCCCTGACCTCCAGCATCTAAGATTAACCCATACAAGTTATCATCAGGAATTTGGAAAAGCAAATAAAGAAACTCTAAATAGAATCCATTATCGAGGGGTGTCGTAGCTTGAAGCATTTAGCAGATCGTAAATTTTCACATGAGCCCACAACGGAGACAAACCTGCAGTAAGCAGTGAGTGGCCTGAAGAGTTCAGCAACCGCAACAGAGTCCACCACCTTCTCTTCATTCTTTCTAATTTCAGGGTTGATAGCTTGAGCTTCTGCTCTCACCGCCACCAAACTTCTTGGCCTCGCCGCTGCTATGTTTGGCTTGACCCCTCCAGTTCTTGATTTGCTGTAGCAAAAACTAGCACTTACAGTGCTTGCTACTGTTTCCATGGACGTGATTAATAAACGTGTAGCCTTTCTCTCCCGCAAGATTTCTTGAGAATTCTCTGGTTCCAATTCCTGGTGAGTGGTTAGGTGACATGGTGGTGAATTTTTATGCGTGGTGTTTGGAAAGTAGCGGTGACACGCTCCAGTGAAAAGTGTGGACGTCGGGTGGTTAATGCGCCTGACAGGTCGTTTTATGGTATGGGCATCTTTTTTCCATCAACGCAACCACCCAGCCAATTATTTTTAGAGCACAGTTGGTTTTGGCCTGGTTGCTTAAAAGCAGTTGTTTTCGCGAAGTAAAGTGTTATTAGTTTTTTTTTTTTTTATATATATATATATTTAATATATTAATATTAAAAATATATTTTTTAAATAAAAATTATATTGAAAAGCAACCGCTACAAATATAGACTCTTCATCTAAACAACTAAACCGTTTGTTTTTACATTATAAACTTTTTAAATTATTATTTATGTAAGAAAATATTAGTTTTCTAATGAGTTTTTTTTTAATGATTTTAATAGGTTTATGTTTAAAATAAAAAAAAAACATTATTTTAATAAAATATCAATTAAAAAACAAGTTTTTAAAAGCACATAGCATCGTAATATCAAACACTCATTTTAAATAATTCTTTCAATCAAACTCAGTTTATCTGATTAGAACTCAATCAATCTAGTTATTGATTTGTAAAATACTCAGGTATTGTTTTATTGAAAAAAATCAAACTTATTAATAAAAATAAATGATATTCATATTTATTTAATAGTTGGTGGGAGTATTTCCTCTAAACATATACCTCCCCAACTATATATAAAACAATCAAAATGATACTCTCATGTTAATTTGAACAAACAATCAAAGATTTTGCATGTATATACACATTATTATATCATGGGATTGGAGAATAACATCTGCAAGTGATCTGAGTGCTTGTTTAAGAGTGTGATTGAAGTTGTTTTTCAAAGTGTTTTTCATTCAAAAATACATCAAAATAATTTTTTTTCTTCTAAAAATCATTTTTATCATCAGGACATCAAAATAATAAAAAAACACTAAAATTTTTTATTTAAAATTTTAAATAAAAATAAAAAAATGTAATGTTTTTCAAAAATATTTTTAAAACACAGTTTCAAACACCACTAATTTGAAGGGAAAAAAAGAGGATTCTCTCGGCATATCTCCACTTCAATTCATGATCAACCCTTGAGGTTTCCCCCCCACTCCACTATCATTTTCAAGGTAAATATTGGTTGCTGTGATGTCGCTATCCTCCTCCCTCCCTCCATTAATCACAATAATTTTCTGTTCAAATCAATCTACTAAATCATAATTTCATTACAATATCCTTAATTAGTTACAACGTTCTTGTCTATATATATATATATGTGTGTGTGTGTGTTAGTTTCAATGTTGCTATCTATCTTGATTCCTCCAATCAAATTTATTTTGTATCAAATTCATATTCTCAGAAACTCCAACTATTTCAACTACCTTCACATGATTAATAACTATAACTATGCATTCATTTTCAATACAGTCCCAATATAAAAGGAAGCCCCCCACTTATTAAAATTCCCCACTCTTCTCCCTTATTTTTTTTTTATGCATTTAGCTTATAGTTGACCAGATAAAAAAATCACACTTGGACTGTATTTGATTAGATATAATAAATAAATAAATAAATAAAATATGTTTAGTTGAAGAAACATATATAGCAACATAACATAGTATCTTTATAATAGTTTTTTTAGTGAGATTGAAGCACATACATATATGTCCTCTCTATCTAACCCTAGTTTTGATACATGAAAATTGACTTTAATTTACCCTAATCATGAAAAAGAAAAAAAAGAATTCTCAAATGGATTTCCTTTATAAATTCTCATAAGTGTTTTTTTTAAATCAAACCCTCACAAAATGATATAATCTTACTACATAGTATTCAAATATAAACATCAACAAATACCTGATAAATAAACCATGCAAACATTAGGGATTTGGCTATAAATAGTTAAAGTTTAGACACAGATGTAATACTTTGGAAATATTTAGGCACTCATTTTACTACATAATACTCCAATAAAAACATCAACAAATACTTGATGAAAACCCTAGAAAAAGCATTAGGGATTCGATTATAAATAATTAACGTTTAGACACCTATTTGATGCTTTTGAAATATTTAGGGACCAGCTTTAATATTTCTATAACATTCAAATAGATCCACAACACCGATAGCAGCAAAAGGACACACAGGCTCTCGTAAAAGCATCTGTTCCTTCAAATACAATAGTCTCCCTCTCCCTCCTCTCTCTGTTTCGATCTTATAACAATGAAAAGAGGAGATTTTGCGTATGGGTTTCGATTCAGCAAGTGTTTTTGCATGCTCTTGATTTTGATATGTGTAAATGGGAGATCTGATAAGGAAGTAAGAGAGAGGTTTTATGGGAATTTGGTGAATTCATCAGCACCGGATAATGGAGAAGGAAGTATCGCTAAAATGTTTGATCGTGTTCTTGAAAAAGAGTTCTCTGAAAATGATCAGCCTGAAGGTAAAGACTTTTTTTTTTTTGTCTTGATTTAATTCCATTCTTTCGTGTTTAATTAAGGTGTATGGCTTATTTTTGGTGATTAATGTGAATGAAAGACTAGAAATGGTAGAGTGAAACAGATTTTTAGCAATATGGAATGTTTATGGAAAAGGGATTTGCTTTAAAGTGCTTTAAAGTGTTTATGGAAAAGGGACTTGAAATTGTGGGATTTTGTAATATATTAAATTAATTTGTAAGTTGCAGCAAGTTTTTTCTTTGAACAGGGAATTGGGTTATAATCACATGATACTGTTGATCAAGAGAAGGCGGGGTTTGATCTTGAGACGACATGGGACACGTTCGAGATAATTTGAGAAAGGCCTTAATGTTTTAGCTTCTGAAATATGTCCCCCCCCCGCCCCCCGCCCCCCAATAAAAGGATCCCTTTTTGTACAGATAATTAGTGAAAAGGTGCCTGGGGGGATATGAATCTGGTTTAAGTTTGTATGCCAGGCTAAGGGACTTGATTGGTTACCTTTATATTCATAAGGAAATTGGCAGTAGGAAGGTGTGTTTAGGCAAGTCTGAAATTTGAGATCAAGTGGATACTGATGAACATGGAAAATGATGCTTTTGTTAAGAAGGTAATGTGAAGCTTATAAATAGTTTTGAAAGCTTTAAGGTGACAGGGAGTTAGTTGTCAGTTAATAATGACTTAAACTCAATCTTCAGTAAGATTTAGCTGAATAAGAACTACTTCACATGTTGCAGAAAACATTTACCGTCAGTCCAAGGAATTAACCTAAGTGTATACAAAGCCAAGTTTGCAATGGCAGAAACATCTATCAAATTGAACAGTATATCCTTCGACAACCGCATTGAGATGATAATGACCTCAATAATTTTGGCTTCTTTCCTTTTGATTTGAAGAGAATAAAGTTTCCAGGCCGCATATAATTTGCTTTACTAGATGCTATGACACTTGCTAGGCTGGAGTGTTTAATAAATCTAGCCAGTCCTGCACTTGGAAGTTGACAACTCGTGTGATCTTTATGTCTGTTATTTTGACTCCAGCCTAATGATTTTTGACATTCCCTGTGGATCATAGGAGTTTCTGTTATTGAATTGGGATGATAATTAGCTACTGCATTTTATCTATTGGAAGTTGTTTGGTTTCAATGATGTTTGGATGGTATTTAAGTTTGGTTCATATTTTTATTACTAGGTATTGATGGAAGCAACTTCAACAACAGTGTAGCTGACCAACAAGTAGGTTTATTTTTCTATTAATTAGCTAAATTTACTGATGTGGCTTGAGCTTTAGATTTGCTTTGCTGCACAAGTGTCCCTGTGAAGCAACTTTGGAAATTTTGACCTTCCTGGATTTTGTTTCTGAACACAAGAGATAAATAGGAAGACGAAGAAAAGAATCTTGCCAGGGTTCTAGCTTAAGCAAGATCCAGACTGTTAATCTGCAGTGTGGCTGCAACCCTCATCATCTATATTAATGAGAAAATTTATCTTTTTTCAACATTTCATTTTTTTTCTGCACCTCAAAAACATGGTAGGGCCAATATCTTCTCTTTTGGCCTTTTCATACGCCAGCAATATTTAACATAAATACTGTCTAGGTATCATTATCTCCAGCATTTCACCTCGTCAAGATTTGTCTGTTACTACTATTTATTTCTGTGTTAATGTTAAAGAGGACTTCTGATTATGTTTTCGCAGGCTGTATTGGAGACTGTAGCAAAAATCACTCACGAGAAGGGCAAGAAAAATGATACACAAGTGGCTAAGTATGGGAGCTGTAAAATATTTTTGGGTGCAAATAATTGCATTTTTACCATATATTTTGAGATATGGTTTCATTTCCCTTGCTTTCTGTACAAAAGTGAGATTCCGATTTCCTATATATCTTCCTGTCCTCTTTGTTTTCAGTGGAACTAGACCTTTTCAACTTCAAGATGTATTTTCTCTAGAAAATGAAGAATCCGAGGATACGGAAACCCTGATTGACAAAAAGGTGCACATAATTTCAATGATTAGTTCTGTGTGAAGTTTTTAGATAGATTCTTGGATCCAACTTATGGTTTCTGTGGTCATTCCTTCTAACATGCTTATCTTGTTAATTGCAGGATAATGTATTTGTCATGTCAAATAAGAAATCCAAGTACCCGATACTTCAAGTAGATTTGAGGTGAATGACTCGTATTTTTTTTCTCCAATTTGTTTTGACTGTTTAGAGGAGCAAATATTACTCTTGAGAACTTGCTGTATGATAAGCTGCTGATTTCTTGTCTGCACAATTCTTGTATCTATATTTTGACTTGACTTAACTGCTATCATTTAAGGTTCCAAGTTTTGAATGTTAATGCAGTGCTATTTATTTCACATACCTACAGATTAATTTCAGATCTAGTTGTTGCTATAGTTTCTGCTGCCATCGGAGGAATCGTCTCTTCTTGTTTGGGTCAACCGGTTAGTATCTGTATATTGTAGTTTCATTTGTCTTCAATTGCTACTAACTGCTGTCTCTAATGTTCAGCTATATCATGTGATTTATGTAATGGAGTAATATTTAAGCTAGTTTTTTTTTTGACATATAATACATATGGCAGGTTATTGTTGGCTATCTTCTAGCAGGTTCCATTATTGGACCAGGTGGTCTAAATTTCATCAGTGAGATGGTACAGGTACGTGATTCTTAATTTTTCCCAAATGTGTACCTTTTCTTTTTGCTCTGCTTCACTTATTATAACCTTATCTAGGCACTGTATGGGAAATGCAAGTTTTATTTGCTACCAAATGAAGTTTTGCAACCTTTTAATGTCCTATTCATATTGATTTTTAAAATAAAATCCCAGAAGGCAATAAAACTGGGTGGGGCAGTAATGGTTGTCAGTCAGGCTGTTTCAACTTTGACTTTGTTGGTGCATAGAGTTTAGCAACAAATAATTGTAGCCATATGCTCCAACCCTGTTAGGTGCTTATTATGTGAGAAATCCACATGCAAAGCATTTAAATGTTTTAATGTTGATAAAAACAGTGGTGACATGTTCTCTTGTTTTCATCACAGGTTGAAACTGTCGCACAGTTTGGTGTTGTGTTTCTTCTTTTTGCTTTAGGACTGGAGTTTTCTTTGACTAAGGTAAATTTTATTTGATCCAGTGAAGTTATTGTCTTGAAATTTCCTTAATGTATTGTAAAAAAAGAGCTTGTTTTCCTTGATTTAGAAAAGCTGTTCTGACTTATCATCATTGCAGTTAAAAGTGGTGGGCCCTGTTGCTATTCTTGGAGGGATGCTTCAAATTGTAATATTTATTTGCTTGTGTGGCATAATATCTGTGGTACGATGCTTAATTCTTGTAACTCAGTTATGCTAGAAATCTGTATGATTGGTCAAATTGGATGCTAAGCTTGCACCACTGTTAACTTTGCAGCTGTGTGGAGCAAAGCTATCTGAGGGTGTATTTGTGGGTTCCTTCCTGTCTATGTCATCGACAGCAGTGGTCTAGACTTGTTTCTGACACTATTCTCTCTCCTTTCTGTTTGAATCCTCCTTGTCAGCTGCAAATATGATTTGTGCAATTTTTTATCAGGTGGTGAAATTTTTGATGGAACGTAACAGTGGTAATTCTCTTCACGGTCAAGTGACGATTGGGACATTGATCTTTCAGGTTGACTTTATTTTCTCACTTGGTTTACATTCATGCACAAGCATGCCGTTGATGATACGTTGAATTTGAAATTGGTTTGCCGATACACAACCACTTGTCTGATCTTGTGAATTGTTTCAGGATTGTGCTGTTGGTTTATTATTTGCTTTGATTCCAGTTTTGGGTGGCAGTGGTGCTATACAAGGAATGATTTCAATGGGGAAGTTGTAAGTTTGTTTTTGCCACATATTTTTATTTTTATTTTTATAAATGATTACTTTCTTTTCTCTTTCTTTTTTAAAATAATGGGAGTCATTTACTGTTTTTGAATGAATGCCAACCCCCCCACCCCCTTTTTTTTTAATGGCCTTTTTTTACTTTTCTCCTCAGATTTTTTTCTATCATAAGAATGACCCCATGTTAATGATCCTTATTGAATCTAACCTCTATTGCTCATTTACTTCAGGTTGTTGGTCTTGTTCTTGTACCTCCTGGCTGCATCTTTCTTGTCCTGGTCATTTGTTCCTCGATTTCTTAAGTTAATGATACAGCTATCGTCTCAAGTGAGTTTTTGATAGTCTTTTTGTATGTGCCACATATCTTATTTATCTTTGCATGAATGCCTTCTGGTTGAGTAGGATCTCTTTCTAAGCACTCTGTTCCATCTTGTGATCCAGACAAGTGAACTTTACCAGCTTGCTACTGTGGCTTTCTGCTTGTTGTCTGCTTGGGTAAGTGAAAATTATATGCACCTTCCTTGTCTAGGAAAAGTAGTTTTTTTACGTTGCTGCAATAAATTTTATCCTTTCCATGACATGGCAGATATCAACTTGTATAAAATTTATTTTGTCATTCATGGAGTGATATGGATTACAATGTCATATGAGATATGTTCTATTAAGAACATATAAATTGGCAATAGCATGTGTACATTACATGTTTTTGCTTTCTTAATCACAGACTATTTAACCAACATGCTGATTTGCTTCATTTGAAATTATTGGACTTGTCTAAGTTTGATGGGTTGTTGAAGCTCTGACATTGTAAGGCTGTCCATCCATCAGTTACTTGCTCTAAAGATCAATTCAATTTCTTAGCAGGTTTTTAAATCGTTAATTTTTCCATAAGGGTTTGATAACCATCAAGGCCATTATTCTGACAAAAGAAAATGCTTGCATCATGTTGCCTTTTGCATCTGAAAAATAATCATTTGTATCTTGAATCCAAATTCCACTAATACAAACACGCAGAGTGGAACAACAATATATTTTTAAGGCAGAGGATGTAAGCAAGCCTATATTGAAATTTGACAAATTTATAGACATCGTCTAAGTTCTGCTTGAACAGTGATGATTGACATATGGTATAAAGCTCCTAATATGTGGTCAGTCCTATAAATAGCATGGTTCCTTGGCTATGCTACATTTGTTTATACCTAGGCCAGAAATCATCAGACATATGAAAGGAAATTCATATTGTCAAATTGGAAGTTTTCATCTTTAGTTAACTGCATAAGTCATGATGTTGAGATGCGGTATATCATGATTCCGGGCAGCAGAGGACTGCATGGAAATGTTTTTGTCATCATGTTCTCATTATTCTTGGATTTCCATCGACTATTAGTGAAGCCTATTGCTGCTTGGTGATGTTTTTGTCATCTTGTTTTCATTATTCTTAGATTTCCTTCAACCATTTCAGTGCAGTGACAAGCTGGGCCTTAGTCTTGAGTTGGGTTCTTTCGTGGCTGGAGTCATGATATCTACCACTGACTTTGCACAGCATACTTTAGAACAGGTATTCTTCTGTGCAATGGATTGTGCGCCAAGTACTGCCACAAATGGTAGTATCCTAATTCAGTATAAAAATTATATTCTCGGAAATGATGCAGTAATTTAAATTTGTAATTTGACTCTGGATCTCTGCAACTTCTTTTAGTGGCTCTATCGGTCTATTAATTACGAGACTAACAGATGTAGTCTATGGACATCACCATGTTACTCCTTTTGCATTGCAATTATTCTCCATGTGATTATGTTGTGTAAAATATAATAATGAGATTGATATGTTTTGAAAATGGTTGTCTTCTTTGTAGGTGGAACCAATCAGGAACCTGTTTGCAGCTCTCTTTCTTTCTAGCATTGGGATGCTCATAAATGTACATTTTCTATGGAACCATGTGGATATATTGCTGGCATCTGTGATTCTGGTTATAATTGTCAAGACAACCATTGCTGCTGCAGTTACTAAAGCCTTTGGATATAGCATTAGGACATCATTCCTTGTGAGTTGGCTTGCCATGCTTGTTGACAAAAAAAAGGGACTATTGTACATGAATCTCCTTTCTCTTTCCTTTCTTTTTTCTGAACAAAAACCGATGTTACTATGATGTAGGTTGGAGTATTGCTTGCTCAAATTGGAGAATTTGCTTTTGTTCTCCTAAGTCGTGCCTCAAATCTTCATCTTGTTGAGGTGAACTCTCTCTCTGTTTGTGTGTGTGTGTGGTAGTTAGGGTGCCATTAAAGAAACAGATGCACATATTTTTTTATCACCAGGAGATCACATTTATGTGGAGCTAGGGTTTAGGGTTACATGCACAGAAAGGTGGTCTTAGGTTTGATGTCATGTGTAACTATATGCACATTTACACATCCTTCATTAATTTTTAAACCACGTTGTTGGTTTTGATGCAGGGAAAGATGTATCTTCTTCTTCTTGGAACAACAGCTCTCAGTCTGGTTTGTTTCTTCTATACTTGCAAATGTAACATGGCTTTTTAACAATGCTCTGGTTCTCTTTCATTAAACCCTTGATTGATGATCATTCAGGTGACAGCTCCTCTCTTGTTCAAATTGATTCCCAACGTCATGAATTTGGGTGTCCTTTTGCAATGGTTTCCATCCGAGAATAGCACTCCAAATAAATGGCTTCCATCGGAGAATGGTACTCCAAATGAGGTTCTCCCTCCCTCCTTGTTTGTTTTTGTGTTCACTCTCGCAAGCGCATCACTACTGTGTGATTTTTTTGTGGGAAAGAGTGCATGCCGTGTAATTTTTCTGGTACACATTGAAGCACATTGCATCCCATGTAAAATTTTCTTAGGACTTGACATACTGTCACATACCAGAGCTCAATATCATATATCTTTTTGATGGATATAGTATATCTAGCGCAGCCATGGTCTTACAGCTCTTTCTGATTGCGTATACTGGGTTTTTTGTTAGTGAATTTCTTTAAAGAAAATATTATGTAACAAACTCGGTTTTTTTCTTCATAATTCTGGCAATGCATCCACCATGAATCAGGGATTCATATCCTTTTATGCTATACTACAAAGTCATTTGGCCGGCAATATGGTCTGTGCCAATCATCGTCAAAACTTTATGTTAAAACAGAATATGAAAGTTTAATTTCTGCTCATATCTCATGTCTTTTCTTCTGACATTTCGATTTTGTTTTCACAACTGTTAAATATTTCCAAGACAATTAACTTATCATTTTATGTTTTTACAGGAAAGAGTTTCCATGATTGAAGTACGTAACAGATAGTTACGACCTCCAGATTTTGTAGTCTCATCACTTCAAAGCAAATATAGCTAATCATCCTGGGAATATGGGAATACGAGGATTTCATCTCATTACCAATTCCACAGTTCAGGTTGCAAATGATCAGCCAGACTGACAATCCAGAACTCTCATGCACATACATATTAGGTCCCCCATTCTTTGACTGTTGTATATACAATTTTGTGTTTTCCTCCCACCATCATTGATGCCGATCCACTTGGCCTATTCTAACCTCAAGATCCACAAGTCCTACAGAACTATAATATTCCTGCAGAAAATGAGAAGCGTAGAATTCAGTAAAGATTTTAGGAGCATTATGGGCTTGTACAAGGGAGACATTTCTTCACTTCATTATGTTTACAAATTTTGCAACTGTCACACCATTTTAATCAAGTTATGTTGAACTGTTAGTTGATTACTTCCCTGATATGGCCCTTTTCTTTGGGAATCGATATGGCCAAATGGGTGTTTCTAAAGAATAATTTCAAGGATTCACCAAAACATTCTTTCTGAGACTCTTCTTCAATGGAGTGGATTCCATTGGCGGGTCTCGTAAATTCATGGTTGTGATCTTTAGTAAAACAATTCGAATGATCTCCACAAGATTAGTGCTGTGTTTGTTTCCCGGAATTCACTTTCCGGGAAACCACTTTTCAAACTTTCATGTGTTTGTCTGCCTTCTGGAAAGTTGGTCAACGGAAAATATTTTCCGGTCAACGGAAAACACTTTCCAGTCAAAGAAAAATTTGATTTGGTTTTCAGGAAAGTGTTTTCCGGAAAATTTGGGCAGAAAACACTTTCCGGAAGTTGTGAAAAATTTAGAAATGTCATTATTTGCCGATTATATTAAATTTGATCCTCAAACTTTTGATTGTTATATATAATTTGTTTTTGAATATTTATTTTTTAATTCCATCTCTTAAAATTTATTTTTTATATTAATTTTGGTCCTTATTTTTATAATTGCTATTTGCTTTTTTCTTATTTTTTTATTGAAATTTTTTATCTATCAAATTTGGTCCTTATTTTTTTTATTGTTATTTATTTTATTTGAAATAATTTATGAAATGTTAATTATTATTATTATTTTAATTTATTTACCTTTCATTTTTTTTTAAATTTTTAGATTTGATCTTTATTATTTTGGTTATTATTTATTTTATTTGAGATAATTTATGAAATTATATTTTTTTTCAATTTCATTCTCATTCAACTTTTTAATTTGTAAGATTTGTTCATCATTATTTTAATAAACTTGAAAAAAAAATTAATTTATTAATAAATTATTTTCCAGTTAATTTTTCATAACACAAACAAACACTGGAAAATGTTTTCCAGTTCATTTTCCATAACACTGTCAAATATCGGAATTCACTTTTCAGGAATTTACTTTTCAGGAATTCATTTTCTCCGGAATTCACTTTCCAAAAAGAAACCACTTTCCAACAAACAAACAGGCCTATGTTCCTGTGGAAATTTCTTAGCAATTGCAACTGAGACTAGCATAAACAGTATTTTTCTTTTGTGAAATTTATGTGGAAGGATAGGATTTTTTCAGGAAAACAGACCATGTCCCGGCCATAAGTCCAGCTTCTGATTGTTTTAAACTCCCCGCATATGGCCATAAACAAAAACTTGAAAGCAGATGCCGTGGGCTAAGAAGCTAAAGCAGACATGTTCATGATTTCGGTTCCAAGTTCATTTTTTTTCTTCATATATTCTTAATTTTTAATATTTGCACATTAAAACTATATATAAAAAAAATAGTTTTAAAAACATGTTGTAGCACAAAAAAAACACCTACAGCACTCTATAAATTTTAAGCACTCTATAAATTTGCAGAATAAATTTGACGGACTTATTTGGACTTTGGATTAATTTGTAATTTTAAATAATTTAGTTAAAAACTTATTTTAATTTTTTATGCAGGACCTATAACCTAGGCCTTAGACTTGAACATGGCCGGTCCGGTTTAATAATCCATGTTATAGATATAAAAATCCAAACGGCTTAACCGCTCAAGATTAACCAGCTGGTTTTAATTAAAAATTTAAGAGATGTTTGATTTTGAATATCAATTTGTTTTTATTAAAATTTTGAAAAACAATTTGCAATTGATGATTTTTTTTAACATTATTTTTATATATTAATATTAAAAATAAATTTTATTTTTTAAAAATAATATTTTAAAACAAATTAAAAAATATTTTCAAAAGTAAAGCTTGACAAACACCCCCCTAAAACTACATCATCCAACAGCGGAACCGACAACAATCTTGTAACGTGTTTCTAGAAAAAAGAGAAGACAAAACTGAACTCAGAAGACGAATCAGATTCTTCTACTCGCTCGAACTCAACTCTGTCTTCCACTGCTCTCTGTCTCCGTCTCTATCCTTAAAACAAGAGCTAAAGAGATAGTTATTTATTCATGGAGCAAACCGAGGTCCCTAAGCTTCGCTGCCAGCGGATCGGCTGCAACGCAACTTTTACCGAAGACAACAATCCCGATGGTTCCTGTACTTACCATGATTCGGTATTTCAACTTTTCTTAATTATTAACCTCTTCTTTCTCTTTTTTTCCCCGTTGATACAATTTTATTAACCACCCAATCAGCTCTTGTTTTTTAGATTTAATTGCGTTAATGTGATAGTTTTTTGTGTTTTGTTTGATTCCATGTAAAGGGAGAAAAAAAATGATGATTTTAGAGAAATATGGAATATGGGAGTTTTTATGATCTGTTCTTAAGGTGGTTGATTTAATGTGCAAGAGAGGATTGGGTAGAGAGTCGAGTAATTTTTCATGATATCAGTAAAAAAGCTGACAAATTTCGTTATTATATCCGCACGGTATGTTTTGATTAAAGATCATGATGATTGTCAAGAGCTCTGAATATTGTCAGTGTGGTATAGGGAAGAGTATTGAATTCTGCCGGAGTGGTGTAGGGTATTTGTAAAAATCGTAGATACCTAACGGGGTTCTCGTTTACAAGCTTAATTATGAAAGAGTAGGTCATTGTCTTTGATGTTTCTCAAGCACAGCTCCACTAGGAAGAAAATTTTCATGCTTTTAAGAGATGTGAAAAGATGATAGTAAATTCAATTGTGTTAGTTAATAAAAATGCAGGATAAGGGTGTCATTTTGAATCCAGCGCAACAATTCCTTAAAATATATTAACATGTTCAATGTGCTACATATTATAGGGTTATTAAATTCTTAGATTCAAATAATGGCTTTTGTGTAATGGAATCCAAAGGTCCCAAACCCAACTGTGAGATGATGGGTTTTATCCATATATTGTGCAGCTTCATGTATTTCTTTTTCACTTTCAGCTTTACATTTTGAAGAAATTTGTATTTTGATAGTCTTGGACTTTAAGAGTACATGTGTTTTTCTATTATATCTTGTGCAAGGTTATCTTATTTAATTACAGAAGGGATTTTTTTTTAATATAGTGTCCCCCTGTGTATTATACTGATTAACCTTTTCTCTTGCTTGCTTGGATGCGGTTTCACTGCATGCGCGGATATGTATTAACAGGGGGTAAGTCATTTTTTCTTATGATTTACTTGGTTGTTTTGAAAAAGAAATAGGTTTTTTATTCATTACCTTAATTTTGCTTTATTCTATTTTCCAGCCTTTCTTTCATGATGGAATGAAAGAGTGGAGCTGTTGCAAGAAAAGGAGTCATGATTTCAGCTTGTTTCTGGAGATTCCAGGGTAGGTCCTGTACCCCCTTTTTTCTGCTACTTTTCTTGGCATGTGTGAATATGGCAGGATTTCTGATTGAATATGAGATCTTCTTGGTTGAATGAAGATAATGTGCCTATATGTCTATCAGCATTAGTCACTCACTCAAGTTTTTTTTTCTGTGATGAAGATGTAAAACAGGTAAACACACAACTGAGAAACCAGTGTTGGCAAAGGCAAAGGCGACTCCAACTCCGAGCCCAAAGAATCCATTTTCTCCTCCCATTGCAGCTCCTGCTACCAACACATCCTCAAAAGAATCTTGCCTTAGATGCAAGCAGGGCTTTTTTTGCTCAGATCACGGTAATGTCATTTGAATGCTTTTACCGTGATTAATAACCATAATGCTGACATTACAATTTTAAAATGAAGCAGAAAGAAAAGGGAAAGAAAAATTAATTGTCCAGATTATATAAAAATGAAGTATGAACCGTTTCATTGTATGGAGGGGCACGTTGGTGTTTGCATTATTGAGTTTAAAGGGCATCATGGCTCTGTTAACACAAATAGATCGTTGGAATGCAATTGAGAAATACTTCTCAGTGCTTACAAGATCTTTTGAGTTGTGAAAATAGCTTAATTTTTAGTTTTATGGGGAACAGTACCTGTAAGATTGCTGCTTGGTGGAAATTGTTCATCCATCAAGTCTTATGTGATGGACGAGATAAATTAAGAACTTCTCTGGCTCGGCCTTGATTGTTAAGTGAGTGGTAAAGAGGGAGTAGCAGGGGATGGAGACAGGTGTAAACTTCAAATTTTCCTAGTAAAAGAGTTGATATAAGTTCAAGTGAATGAAAGGAGGTTTTTTTGAATTGCACGAGCAGTTGGCTTCATCTTTATTATTCCTTTTGTGGCTATCTTCACACTGTTGCATCAATTTTGTAATTGTAATTGTAATTGGTGCATTTTAAACTCCCATTTACCACCTGGTTTCCTCATTATACTTTGTTTTATTGCTTTTAAATCCTGAGAACTTCATGTCCCTTTTAGGGTCACAAGCACAGCCCAAAGCTGCACCAGCTGAAAGCAATGTTTCTGCTCCAGCCAAAAAGGTAGTTGATTTAAACCAGCCCCAAACATGCAAGAATCAGGGATGTGGTCAAACTTTCAAAGAGAAGGATAATCATGAAACTGCCTGTAATTACCATCCTGGGCCTGCTGTTTTTCATGATCGAATGAGAGGGGTGTGTATAATTTACTGCATTTTTACTTCCAGTCTGTTCTCTTGTTTTCTTCTTTCACTAATTACCTTGTGATTACATGTAATTTTGCAGTGGAAGTGTTGTGACATCCATGTAAAGGAGTTTGACGAATTCGTGAGTATTACACCTTGCAGCAAGGGCTGGCACGATGCCGATTCAGCATCTTAAACTGCAGATGTTGGTCAGGATGGTGAATTTCTCTGCTATTCTCTCTTTCTGAGTTTTATTTTCAGGTTGACTTTTCTATTCAATTGGACTGTTCAACTGGAATTAACTTCTGGTGAACCCATCCCGCTTGCTTTCCTATCATATTGTTGTTGTTACAATGTGACCTTCAATGGTTTTTAAAGAAGAAACCAGGACAGGAATATCCTCCCTTTTGACACAATTTAGTTTATCTACTTGCAGAATCTATCCTTCAGTGAGCCATGAAATTAGTACACTCTCATTTTGTCTTGAAAAAGGCATTTTGTGGATTTCAATGGAGAAATACCGATATAGCTATTACCTACCTTAAAAAGGAAGCCATTTCCCCCCCTTCATTACAAAGGGTGTCATCCCAAACAATCACAGAAGCCATTTTCAATACTCCATGTTTGCAGACTAAAAATGGACCAAGATTTGGGCTTATGATTTGTTGTGTAATATCCCGCTACTCCTAAGGCCAAAGCCATCAAAGACAAAGTAATAGGCCACAAATCCTTTTTTTATTATGGCCCATGGCAGGAGTCCCTTCCATCGGGGTAAGCTTCGGCATCTTCTGGAGCCAGTTTTTTCCACCAAGCCAGCGTTCCCCGATGTAGTTGATGGTCCAATTTCTAAAAATTAAAGTGTTTAATTTTTTCTTGTTTCTCTTTTAATCAGTCAAAAATTGTTTTTTTTTTTAAAAAAAATAATGCACATCAAGATCAAACACACCCTAATATTAAGTTTGCTCTTTATTTCCACCGTAGCTCAATTATAGAATTCATGGAAAGTCACTTCATGGCTCTGCCCAACACTAATTAGGTGTTGGGGAATGTGTGTAAAATATTTTTGAAAAAAATTTAATTTTTTTTATTTTTACTTAAAATAATTTTTTTTAATGTTTTAGATCATTTTAATATATTAATATTAAAAAAATAAATTATTTTGATATATTTTAAAATAAAAAATATTTTCAAAACAATCTCAATTATATTTCTGTAAGTTGAGCCGTGGTTGGAAATGGACAAGGAGTTTATCCTTGTACTCACCAGCTGTGTGCCAAGCTGAAAAACCTCCGGTACCCCACCAGAGAAATCTCTCCTTAGCCTCAGGCGAAGGGAATGTGCAAATAGGGCAGCAGCAAAATGATGGGAGGCCTCATGCCAAAAACTTCACATCAATCTGAGAGGAGAGAATAGTGACAGTCTTTCTTGATAAAACGCAGAGCAGTGTACGGACAGCAATCACGGGTCCTATGATGGGTGTAATCAATACTCCATCTTTATTTCTCTGCCAAAGCTTCTTTGGTCTGGGTCCCACAAATCCCTGCCCTGCTAAATGCTCACCAGACCAAGGTTGTCCGCTTCATTTGGTGCTTTTTTTTTTCTTTTTTTTTTTAAATTGAATCAAAATGTATTGGTTTCGAAGTTTTACTCTCTCTATATATATTAAAAGAAATAATTTAAATTTAAAAATAAATTTATTTAGAATTGTACAATTTAATCTAAAAAATATAATAAAATAATTTTTTAGAATAAAATTATGAACATAAACATGTATAATATTACGAGAATGTCATCATCAATCTAGCGAGGTCATTATGTTCTCTGATTGCTATGAAATTTTAACATAATATATAAATATATCAAGAGACTATTTGTAAAATTTCATCTCAATTTAACGATAAAATTAAGTGATATAATTGATATTATAAAATTATTTATTATTAAAAAAAATACTTTATTAGCCGAAATAAAATGAGCAGAACAAAACTTAAATGTTTTCGGCTGAAATTTGGACAAAATTTCTAGAATAGAATAAAATTTTAAACAAAGTAAAAACTATAATATTTTATCTATTTTTTTAACAAAATATTTCGACTATTTCAACTAAAACCAAATAAAATTAACGTCTCCATATCTTTCACCATTGCTTGGAAACCACGCATGCATGGTGATTTCTAATTCATGTCCAAAGAAACTGGGACAGCAATTATTTACAAATCCATCTGGTAGAGACGAATGCTTTTCTTCGATTTGTAACGGAGCTTGAGCTCTGGCTAGCCCACATGGTAAATTGGTGATTCAGAGGATATTTGAGAGAGCTGTTGGTGTAGTTTTTTATTGTTTTTCAAAAAATGTTTTATGCCGAAATATATTAAAATGATATTTTTTATTTTTTAAAAATCATTTCTGACATCAGCACATTAAAATGATCTAAAAACACTAAACCACCGGTCTTTAAAATAAATAAATAAAAAATTTTAATTTTTTTGACAACCATGATTGAAAAAGCTAAAACAAACACCCCTTTATATTCTCACTCAATGATTACAAAACCTGCCCTCCCCCTGGAAAGAAAAAGAAAAGAAAAGGAAATGCTTCTTGAACCCTAGAGAGTACATTTCACCCTCTAGCAAGATCACATCAATCCCAACTTTTGAGAATATATTACAGTTCACCACCGTACATTCACAGGGTCCCACCTGGCTCTGCTTCAGGGGAGGGGCTCAGGTTGGTGTCGCGCCGGCAGGGCGAGCAGATGGCTGGAACCGGCGGACCAGTCGCTGGCTCTACTTTATTGTTTACTGTTTTTGTATGTCAGCTAGCAATGTCAGGGTGTGTTATTTTCCTGAGATTAGGAGGTTGTTTCAGATTTCTTACAGCGTGTATTGACCATTGAGATTTTCTTGACATCATGGTCTTCTGCATCGGCTGACTAAATTACTGCCTCATGCTCTACTTTATACTGTATTTTTTACATATATTTTTATTTTCTATTTTCAATTAAATATTTTTATATTATTTTAATATAGTACTTTACTGGGAGTTTGATTTGTTTTTAAAAGTGATTTTTATTTACAAATACATTCAAATAATATTTTTTATTTTTAAAAATAAAAAATTTCAATTATTTTTTAAAAACACTTCTGAAACATAGAAATAAAAAGTCTCATATTGATGAAAAATAGTTCTTAAAGAATAATTTAAAAAAAAAAAAGAATACTTCCAAAAATATATTCTAAACAAGCAATAAGATGAGGAGAAACATTTGAATTCAAGCAATTAACTTGGAGCCATCCATCTGTTTCGTGGTTGTAATTTTGCAATTGCATGTAAGAAAAAATCTAAAAAAACCAAATCATGTCTGGTATAGATTTTACCTGAATAATGAGTTGACCGGTTCAGTCAACTGGTTTGAATAGATCAAGTGACAGCTAATTGTTCATAAAACCTAGTCTGGTTTGAGATCAAGTTCATATATCGCTGGATTAACCAGCCCGGAACAGAATCAATGATAAAAAAACAACTTCAGATTAATAAGCGACAAGAGCAAATAAAGTTTGAGAAAGTAGAAGCAGGTGGGCAGCTTTATTCACTGCAACCTGTTTATTGCAAAAGTGCTGACACCTGCAGTTTGCAGACACCCTGCAAGCTCCTCCCCTCTCCATCCTAATCTTTCTAAAGTTCTTCTGCTTCTTTTTTTCTAGCATGAAAGAAATTCGAATTCCAAAGCTAAATACATGTAAATAGAACTGTACATTATTATTTTTATCTCTGGCAAGAAAATCTACTTCATGAGAACCATTTTTTCACGTGTATTCTCAGTTCATGCAAGTCAGTTTTTGCCACCATACATGTAATAATCGCACCCCAGACACTGTTTTTTTTTTTTTAATTTTTTGTTCTTTATTGTTTTGATAAAATAATATCAAAAACAAAATTCAAAAATAATAAAAAATACCTTTTATATATTTTGAAAAACAAAATACTATCTAAGAGAATAGCTGGGAAAAAATCAAACATATAGTTTTGATATAAAGATTAGAAAAAAAATCAATGTCTCTTCACCGCCGTTTATTACACTGTCTCTCTCTCTCAATACTCTTCTCTCTAACTCTCTCTACTTAAATATATTCTGTGTTTTGTCTTAACTCAGTTCCTTTCAGTCACGCCAAACGAATGCTGCCCTCTTCTCTTTCTTACGATGACAGTAGAGGACATGAGGACTCTTGTACTTAGCTGGTGTCTTGGACACTCCTAGTTCTTGTTTTCCTGTTAGTTCATAAAAAACAATGAAAGAAATGAAGCTCCCAGGGGATTTTGAGCACTGTTTAGCAATGGCTGTGGTGCTTTTACTTCTGATTCCTCTCGTTTCACCACTTAACCATGAGGGTACTGCCTTGTCTTGTTTGTTGGGTTTATCAGGATTCTTGTGGTGTTTTGGACACAATATAAGCTTTTCTTTTGCTTTTTCTATCTTTGGGCTCTTTAAACACGGTGTTTAACATTGTTGAAGATGGTGTTTTATCTTTGTCAAGGATGGTACTAGAACTCTGTTTTATTTGCTCATATGCTTCTTCTGTCTACTCCTGTTTCCCTACTTAACAGTAAGAGTACTAATTTTTCTAGAGGACCTTTTCTTGTTTGACGTGTCTATCGGGATTTTCTCTGTTTTTTTGTTTGTTTTGGAAAAAACTTCAGCTTCTCTCTTTGCTATCTCTATCTTTGAGCTCCTTAAAAGTGGTGTTTTTCACTGTTGAAGATGGAGTTTTTAACTGTAGTTTGTAAAATGGTTCTAGAATTTAGTTTTATCGTGTTTGCGAGTCAAAGAGAAGGGGCAATACAGTGAGAGAACCTCGAGAAAGTTAAGGGTTCTTGAAGACTTTCTTTTGTTTAATAAATTATTCTGCTTGATCAAAAAGCTTGGATAGTCAATTTTTTTAATAGTATAAGGGTCTCGTGTATTGAAAGAGAAGGATTGAAACGAGGTTTTGTTGCAGGGAAAGCTTTGATGTCTATAAAAGAATCTTTCAGCAATGTTGTTAATGTGCTTCATGACTGGGATGATGTGAACAATGAAGATTTTTGTTCTTGGCGCGGCGTGTTTTGTGACAATGACAGCTTCTCTGTTGTTTCTCTGTAAGTCATTTGAAGGCAGTCACTTTCTTCACCTGTTGAGTCTGCAATGCTTTGCAAATTTGGTTTTTATTAACTTGCTGGTGTGTGTTATCTGTGAAGTAACCTGTCTAGTTTGAACCTTGGTGGTGAAATTTCTCCTGCCATTGGAGATTTAAGGAACCTTCAATCCATGTATGCTACTTCTTTTTTCGTCGATTGTTTTGCAATACTAGTTCTCTGGGACCTCTTTTGTTCTTTTTGGAGTATTTTGATGGTGTTTTTTTTTTAATTGCAGAGACTTTCAAGGAAATATGTTGACCGGTCAAATCCCAGAAGAGATTGGCAATTGTGCTTCTTTATACCATCTGTAATATTCCGCTGTCTTCTGTTTGATAAAATTTGAGTCTGCTAGTTTTTGAATTTTTACAGTACTGATGATGACATGTAGTTTGCTTTGTGGAATCTAGGGATCTTTCTGATAACTTGCTTTATGGTGACATTCCCTATTCTCTATCGAAGTTGAAGCAACTTGATACCTTGTACGTAACTCTTTTTTTACTTTCATTCAATTGGTTTGCAATTTTCACGATTGAGTAATTCTTCTCTGCAACGTAGAAATTTGAAGAACAACCAGCTTACTGGTCCTATCCCTTCAACCGTAACCCAAATTCCAAATCTGAAAATACTGTGAGTCCTTCTAGTTAACGAAGCTGTGTATTGGTGTTTATGAATTTCTAAATTCTTCTTATTCGTCGTGATATTATTCATTTTGTGCTTGTCTCCTTTTCAGCGACCTTGCTAAAAATCAGCTGACTGGTGAGATACCAAGATTGA
This sequence comes from Salix arbutifolia, assembly GCA_025169955.1. Taxonomy (NCBI): domain Eukaryota; kingdom Viridiplantae; phylum Streptophyta; class Magnoliopsida; order Malpighiales; family Salicaceae; genus Salix; species Salix arbutifolia. The sequence goes on along the minus strand of CM045916.1, from coordinate 12,943,213 downwards.
TCTACTGGAATGAAGTTTTACAATACCTGTGAGTATTTCATTTTTTGGCAAGTTTAGGAATCCGTTAGTTGTTCTTTGGATTTACTGATTGAAGGTATAGGATTTTTGGCTTCACTGTAGCACTTCTGTTCATGTATGTTCTTACGACTGTCATTTTTCGTTGAATTATTTCAATGTGTTTCTCAGTGGATTACGCGGCAATTTGTTGTCTGGAACATTGTCAGAAGATATCTGTCAGTTGACTTGCTTGTGGTATTTGTAAGTATTTCATCTATCTGATTGTGTTCCTGCTGAGTTGTTTGTTTACTTAATTTTCATTTATTTGGGACTTCAAATTACTTGCTCTTCTTTCCAGTGATGTGAGAGACAATAACCTAACGGGCACTATCCCCAGTAGCATTGGCAACTGTACTAGCTTTGAGATACTGTAAGTTTAGCGGCATGCGTTATTTTTAAGTTATTCATGAGTTTTTATGATGTATTATCTTTTATTTTGATAATTACAGGGATATATCATACAATCAGTTTACTGGGGAGATACCATACAATATTGGCTTCATGCAAGTTGCTACGCTGTATGTGTTTGATTTTGTATGTTACTTGTTATAAACCCTTTTTAGATGATCATAAGCAAGATGTTATGGTTTTTTTTTACTATGTTTTTGGCAATATTAAAACAAGTAATTGTGGATCTTTTTGCAGGTCTCTTCAAGGGAATAATCTCACTGGGAGGATTCCTGAGGTGATTGGTTTAATGCAGGCCCTTGCTGTTCTGTGAGTGTGAAATTTAAAATCTTGAAGGTTTATTTTACATCATCATGATCTCTGGTGTGTAATTATTTCTTTTCTTGTGTTATAGGGATTTGAGTGACAATGAGCTAGTTGGACCGATTCCCGCGATACTTGGCAATTTGTCATACACTGGGAAACTGTGAGTTCATAGTGTTATTTTCTCTGTTTTTTGAATAGTGGAAAGTGCGAGTTCTATTTCGTAACAGATGAAGCATGCTACTGGATCTTTCTGTGGTTATATCAATTGTTCTTCTTTGAATGCGAACCAGCTATCTTCATGGCAACAAGCTCACTGGACCAATTCCCCCAGAACTTGGAAATATATCAAAGCTAAGCTATTTGTAAGATTCCTCGTGATTTTGAGGTTTTCAAATGTGTCTGATTATATGCACTTGTATTTTATTTTATATGGTCACTGACCATAACATTTTTTTAGGCAATTGAATGATAACCAGCTGGTTGGCAGCATTCCTCCTGAACTTGGGAAGCTGGAACAGTTGTTTGAATTGTGAGTTTCCTGTGCTTAAAAGGTTTCTAGGTTTTCTTTTAAATGTTATTTATTGAATTTCTGTTCTATATCTCAGGAATCTTGCTAACAACCATCTTGAAGGGCCCATTCCACAAAACATCAGTGTTTGCAGGGCTTTGAACCAACTGTAGGAATTCCTATTTCAAAGCTGTTTGCAACTATATGAACAGTGTCTTATGTTTCTGATGTGAGCTTCTGGTTGTCTTTCTTTTGTAGCAATGTGCATGGCAATCACTTGAGTGGAATCATACCTTCAGGTTTCAAGGATCTTGGGAGCTTGACTTATTTGTGAGTTCTGGAGGCCATATTTTGGAAAGTTCATATTTTTTTAGTTTCAGTTTGCACCCTTCTCCTGTCATTTAACTGAAATGTCTTTGAGTCTTCAGAAATCTCTCATCAAACGACTTCAAAGGGAGTGTTCCTGCTGAGCTGGGACGAATAATCAATTTGGATACATTGTAAGTTTTCTCCTAACACTGTATATTTTGAGATTAATTTATTGTAATACTTAGTTTTAGTGAGCTTTTAAACTATAATGCAACACTCCTGGATCTCAATGTTTTCAGGGATCTCTCCAGCAATAACTTTTCAGGGCCCATTCCAGCTTCTATAGGTGACCTGGAGCACCTTCTGACCTTGTATGTCTCTCCGGAAGTGCAATTTTCTTTGAAATTTAATTGTAACCAAGAACTTGCTAATCTACTTCCTGATACACTCTCCAGGAATTTGAGCAGGAATCATCTTCATGGACGTTTGCCAGCTGAATTTGGGAATCTAAGAAGTGTACAAATTATGTAAGCTTCTTACAAACTGTTCTTGGTATCCTTGGATGAAGTTTATCTGTCTCCATTCCTGATTGTACGTTATGGTCTCTTCCCCCAGTGATTTGTCCTTCAACAACGTGACTGGTAGCATTCCAGTGGAATTGGGTCAGCTGCAAAATATTGTTTCTCTGTAAGTTCAAAGCCCAGACAATGTCCCAGCTGTACTCATTTTGACTTGGTGAATTCTTACCCCGTACTAATTTGTTGGGTGGATGGCAGGATCCTGAACAATAATGACTTGCAAGGAGAAATCCCTGAGCTTACCAATTGTTTCAGCCTTGTCAATTCGTAAGCTGTTTTATTTTGTTCTTTTCAATGTTTCTTTCTTAATATCTATAGAATGCTGCTGTAAAATGACTTTTTTATGTGTCAGGAATTTCTCATACAACAATTTATCAGGAATTGTGCCACTTATTAGAAACTTGACACAGTTTCCACCAGACAGGTATGAAGAGAATTTCACATTTGTTTCTTTGAAAGTGCTTAAAATGAAAATTGCTGACATTTTCCTATAGAAATTCCCTGTAATCATTCAAATTACCTCACCAGCTTTATAGGAAATCCTTTGTTGTGTGGCAACCGGTTGGGATCAATATGTGGCCCCTTTGTCCCAAAGTCTAAAGGTAACCCCTCGTCCACTGCTTGTTCTTTTGAACTCTTGTTTTTGTTTTTGACATTGTCAACTCTAATGAAGAAGGTTACGAGTTTTATCTTGAACTTATCAGTTTATATTCTGCTGTTTCAGTAATCTTCTCTAGAGCGGCAGCTGTCTGTATCACGCTGGGATTCATAACATTATTGTCCATGACTGTAGTTGTGATTTACACATCCAACCAACAGAAACAATTGACCGAGGGATCCAACAAAACTGTACAAGGCATGCATTTTACTTGATATTTGTTTTGTTATGTTTCCTGTTTGGCTTCTCTTTCCCAAACTCTCATGGTTGGTTTATTTCTTGCCAGGTCCTCCAAAACTTGTGGTTCTTCACATGGACATGGCTATTCACACCTTTGATGACATAATGAGGAACACAGAGAATTTAAGTGAGAAGTATATTATAGGTTATGGTGCTTCCAGCACAGTATACAAGTGCGTGTTGAAAAATTCCCAGCCACTTGCAATTAAGCGAGTCTACAATCAGACACCGAACTTGCACGAGTTTGAAACTGAACTTGAGACCACTGGCAGCATCAGACACCGAAATATAGTCAGCTTACATGGTTATGCACTGTCTCCTCGTGGAAACCTTCTCTTTTATGACTACATGAAGAATGGTTCTCTGTGGGATCTTCTTCATGGTTAGTGAACTAAACATTCCCATCTGTTATGTTATGCCTTCTTATCTGCTTCTCAAGTTCAATGTAGTTTCTTGTGTATTTTTATTCCTTGACAACATCCTAATCATATGTTATCTCATTATATTGCTATTGTTATTTTGTTGATATCAATGGCAGGACCATCCAAAAAGGTAATGCTAGACTGGGAAACACGCTTGAAAGTGGCAGTTGGGGCTGCTCAAGGACTTGCTTATCTTCACCATGATTGCAACCCTCGGATCATCCACAGGGATGTGAAGTCCTCGAATATCCTGCTGGATGAGAATTTCGAAGCTCGCTTGTCTGATTTTGGAATTGCTAAATGCATCCCAGCCACAAAAACTCATGCCTCAACTTTTGTAATGGGGACTATTGGCTACATTGATCCAGAGTATGCCCGCACATCTCAGCTAACTGAAAAATCAGATGTTTATAGCTTTGGCGTTGTCCTCTTGGAGCTTCTCACTGGGAAGAAGGCTGTGGATAACGAGTCTAATTTACAGCAGCTGGTATGTATCTCAAAATATATGATCATAAACATTTGATTGCTTATGATGGTGCTCAGCATGGATAGATGGCAACATAGAATCCACTTTAGCTGTTTTAAGCTTTCAACTGATTATTTTCCTGAAGATAACTTCTACCTTTGTGATCTGTTTTGTTTCAGATTTTGTCGAGGGCTGATGATAACACTGTTATGGAAGCTGTTGACCCAGAAGTCTCTGTTACATGCATGGATTTGACCCACGTAAAGAAGAGTTTCCAGCTAGCACTGTTGTGCACAAAACGCCATTCCTCGGAGAGACCAACCATGCAGGATGTGTCCAGGGTCTTATTATCACTAATTCCATCTCCTACAAAAGCTTCTCTTCCTCCAAAACCTATTGACTATGCCAAATTTGTCATCGACAAAGGACAGCAGCAGCCAACACTTCACCAGCCACACCTTCTGCCGGAAAACAGCTCTTCTGGTGCAACATTGGTTCATGAGGTTCAAAGTTGTATCAAAGAACACTCTTTAAGTCGCTGACCGCCAACGCAACCTAGGAAGACCCAGTGATAAAAAATACCAATTTTTGGCCCAAATGGGTTGGTTTAAATTGCCCCCTTGTATAGATTTTAAACATCTGGGAATGTTTAGGCTTGATTTCGCTCACAGTTATCTCATTTGCTTTTACTTACAAGGGATTAAATCCTTTTTTGGGTAGCTGTTTTTATTAAACTTTTTATCCAAGTAGTTACCAGCTCTAATTTATCTGGGTTTGTTGTCGGTCAGGACCGTTTGGTGCAAGAATTGGGTTTAGCAACTCGGTTGTTTTTTCATTTTCATGGAATGGAAACTGCAGATGACCTGCTGCCTGCTTTTTAAACATGCTAAAAAATTATAGAAAAAAAAAGGCATTGCAACAACATAGATGTTGTAAATTTGTAATCTTTCAAAACTTTGCTGATTACTAAACTATCTTTGCAGGATTGTACGTGAATTTTTCCTTCGGTAGCCACTGATATATGACAGAAATTCTCCATAGTTGTGGCCTTGCAGGTACATATTTTGTGTATAGATGTTCTGTAACCTCCAGCAGCAAGATGCCATTTCGAGAATTTTAATTTAGAAGTCACTGCCACTCTCAGCTTATGTCCAAATATATATATATATATATATATATATATATATTATTGTTAAACCAAAATTACCCATTAAAAAATGAGAAATTTAAAAGCTTACGTCAAATAAAGATGTAATTTTTTACAAAGTAAATGTTGTTTGATAACAAATTTGGATTAAGACAAGGGTGTATAACAAAGAAGTTGGTGCTGGAAAAGGAATAGGCAAATGAAATTACAGGGCTCGAAAGGGGGATATGGGAGAAGAATTGATTCACAGGGTTTTCACATATAATAATTTAAATGAGAGAAGAAGATGACCTAATTTGTTTATGTTGAGGGCAACCTGGGTGCAATTAGGTTGAGTTAATCAAACCTATCCTATACATGCATAGATGGGTCAACCCTAGTTAATGCTTTTTTATATATAAAAAAAGAAGTTAAAACAATGTTGATTTACAATCTTTTTTAGAATAAAATCAAATATCAGTTGGATTTTAAAAACAAGGTGAACTTGATTTAGGCCAGGAGAGGAAGAAGCAAGGTCCCTTGTGAGAGACAAGACGTGTTCGCTACGCCAACGAAACATGATAGAGCAATCATGGGAACGAGGTTGTACTTCACAGAGAACGTGATGAGTGAGTCTTTTAAACGACAAATTAAAGATCCAAGCAAGGAATCATTCTTCCTGTCTCTTGCCACTTTTAGTCTTCCATTTACAATTTTCTCAACAAAAAAAAGAAGTAACCAGCCACTGAAAATCAACTGAGACAAAATCCCCTTCCATATTTTGCATAAGATGGTGCAAATTACTTCCATTTCCTACTATATCATTGTTTTAAAACTTGAATCGGCATGATAATGACAGAAAAATTGCAATTTTAATAATAAATTTTGAATTCGAGTTATGGCGTACATCTCTTATAAAAGTCTGAGACAATTAAGATTTTACTCGCTTATCTATACCTACAAATACGCTTTCTGGAAGATGAAATTTTCTTACATAAAAAAAGATGAATATACACTTGGGTTAGTTTGAGTTGAATAATTATTTTTTATATTTAACTTTTTAGTTCTCTAATGTTTAATTTAGTGATTTACTGTAATCTCAAATCTAATTTCATTTATTTAGATTATAATAAGTTGTTTTCGAACCAATTCTCTATTATAATTGAATTTAATTATAGCATTCAATTGATAACAAAAAAGTTGAATTCTCATGTTTAAAAGGGATAAAATTCAATTTTTATTTTTTTTATATTTACATCTTCACTTTCATCATACTCGTTCAAAGATTTCTAGCAAAAAGAAGATATGCAGATAATATTTTGAGGAAACACTTTAAATATTAGTTTCTTTTTTGTAGGCTAGTATATAAATAGGGCTGATCTTTGTACTAATTTTAGGTAATATGTTCCATCTAGAATCTTTATATATATATAGATAGATAGATAGATAGATAGATAATGGTTTCAAATATGAGATTTCATAAAAAAAAAACTCAAAACTAAATTCAATTCTGAAAATCATACATGCTGTAAAATAATGTGATTAAAAAAAATAAAAAAAATCCTTTCATGCTCGTATTAAAGCTACATGAAGTTTGCAATTGTGGTGGCGTAATAGAGTAATTACACAGCAAACCCTCATTTGGTGGGGATTAAAGAGTTAGGCATGAAGAAGACAATGTGCAAAAACCAATCTCTAAATGCCAAAACCTAAAATCTACACTCCAAAATTATGAGCCACCAACACAAAATCCAATCTTTCCCTCTCTCTCTCCACCACCCACACACAATACAACGCTAAATAAAAAACCCATCTTTCCCTCCCCCGACAACCTCAGCACTCCTGGTACAGAACTCAAAAGGTTCCGTCTTCAGGCGGGTCAACCAGCCAAACCCACATGACCCAACCTCAAACACGCGACGAACAACCCACCAACCCGACTCGACAAAAATCCACCGGAATGAGACTCATAGTGCCATTACAAGGCATAGTTCAAGGTAGGGGAGGCCTAATACTAGGTACCTTGATACCTTGTGCTCTTTTTTACTTCTTTCAACTTTACACCAAACGAAACCGCAGTAACAGTTCAAACACTTCATCGAATCCTCCGTCGCCGTCTAGTTCATCTCCCAACCTCGCGGAGCTTCCGAGGACGTCATCCAGGTTGAGTTTGTTCAGCCGGGTGGGGTCATCTGGTCCGGTGAGTGTATCCAGCAGGGCTAGTTTGATTGTAAGAGAGAATGATTCGCCTTATTATATTGGGCTGGAGAAGGTTTCGAAGGATCCATATGATAAAGAGCGCAACCCGGATGGGATCATTCAACTTGGATTATCAGAGAATAGAGTGAGTGAAAGACAGAGTTCGGTTTTTATTGAAGTTCTGTTATTTATTTTAAACCTTTGTTTATTTGGGTTTTTTGTTTTGGTGTTTTTAGTTGTGTTTCGATTTGATAGAGAAATGGATGGTGGAGAATGTGAGGGAGGCAATGGTGGGAAGGGATGGTGAGCATTTGAGTATTAATGGGATCGCGGCGTATCAGCCATCTGATGGATTAATGGAGTTGAAAGTGGTAAAGCTAAGAGTCTCTGTTACTCTCTTTTTTATGATGATCGTGACTGTTTGAAAATTGGGTTGTTGTATTTAACTAACTTCTATGTTTAAGTTGAAAGGTTGTCTTTTTAGTGAATGCATAGTTATTTTGGTGTTTCCGAGAGTAACATAAAACTTGGGCTAAGTTTAAGGTTTGGAACTGAGAGTTATATGGGAAGTTAATTTAGCTGTATTAGAAGACAACTGGGGTCAGCTATGTAATGGAATTGAGTCTCTGGTGGGGTTTTAGTTGTTTGTTCTACAATTTAGTTGCTTCAGTTATTTGCAGGCCTTGGCAGGTTTCATGTCTCAGGTGATGAGAAAAGTGGTTTCACTTGACCCCTCACAAATAGTATTGACTGCGGGTGCTACTCCTGCAATTGAGATACTATGCTTCTGCTTGGCAGACCATGGAAATGCATTTCTTATTCCGACGCCTTATTATCCCGGGTAAGTTTATAGCATTGAGTGCAACTTTTGATTTTTAGTCACCACGTGTGAAGTGAGTTGCGTTTGGTATTTAAGTTTTCTTATGGAAATATGCATTTGGAGTTGATTATAAGAAAACCTGCAGATTTGACAGGGATGTTAGATTGCGAACAGGAGTGGAGCTAATTCCTGTTCACTGCCGCAGTGCTGACAACTTCTTATTAAGTGTTACTGCTCTTGAACAGGCATACAACCAGGCTAGAAAACGAGGAGTAAAAGTTCGTGGGATTCTTATTTCAAATCCCTCAAATCCTGTTGGCAATATACTTCCACGGGAAACACTCCATAACATATTAGTCTTTGCCCAAGAGAAAAACATCCACATTATCTGTGATGAGATATTCGCTGGGTCTGTGTATAGAGGCGAGGAGTTTGTGAGTATGCCAGAAATTCTCGTGGAAGAATTTGATAAGAACAGGGTTCATATAATATATGGGTTGTCAAAAGACCTCTGTCTTCCAGGATTTAGGGTTGGGGTTATCTATTCTTACAACAAAAATGTTTTGGCTCTAGCAAAACGGTTAACTAGATTTTCTTCCATTTCTGCTCCAAGCCAGAGGTTGTTGATTTCAATGCTGTCAGACACTAAATTCATCGAAGAATTTACCAAGACTAACAAGCAAAGGATACAGAAATTGCATCATTCTTTTGTTGATGGTCTCAAACAACTGGGAATCCAGTGCATAGAAAGCAGTGCTGGTTTCTACTGCTGGGCTAATATGAGCGGACTAATTTCATCTTACGGCGAGAAGGGGGAACTTGATCTATGGGATAAGCTTTTGAATATTGCTAAGGTCAATGTAACTCCTGGTTCAGCCTGTCATTGCATAGAACCAGGATGGTTCCGGTGTTGTTTCACTACGTTAGCTCTAGAAGATATTCCTGTGGTCATGACACGAATCCGCAAGGTTGCAGAAACTTGTAAATCTCTTGGTTGAAATACAGTGATTTTTTTGCACCCAGTTTTGTCTCTTTCATGGTTTATGGTGTTGCTATGTTTGCAATCACTATTCACTGCTTTCAATGGCAGAGCAAGCAAGTCAATGGAAAATTCCAATTCGATATCTTGGGAGTTCTGGCAATTTTCAAGATTTGGTTACATTCCGAAAGCTGTAAATTGTTTACATATTTGCCTGGAAGTGGAAAGCTAAAAAGATTTGATAAAGGACTGGTCAAGGAACTGAACTTGGTGTGGTCCATGGTGACAAATGCCCTATATTATTTTCAGTCTTGGTTGGCGCATCTTCCTCTGCAGTCCTTCAATCATATTGATGCTAGTTCCAAAGATGCAGCATCCAAAAGCATTCTTATCCATAAATTTCTGCCACAGTAGCAAACAGGCAAGAGTAAAGTTGTTTATACTTTTGTTGAAAATAGCAGATCACTATTAGAAAATGTAACCTTTTATTTATTCAATGATATTGCAGAAGGAGATGATTTCATGTATTTTTGTTCTTATGATTTTAATAGCTTTCACTTGTATATCCTTCTGACTTCTAGTTGTTTATCACTAGGTAGTCTGATATCCAAAAATGGTTTTAGACTTCTAGGAATAAAAGACAGTGACAGAGAAGAAGCAAGAATTGGACCTTTACCATTGATAGATTTTGTGTTCTCATTTGAACAGCTTTTCTCTGACAACTCCTCCTTCGGCTCATCATTATCAGTTCACCAAGTGTTAGTGGTTTCCTTATCATGGCACTGCTTTTACGTTCATAATCAAATTCTCTGCTGATTAGCTCCGGAGTAAAAGATTCCTTTCTGGGATGGGAAGCCTTTCTTAGAAAACCAGATTTGGGTGTATATAATGGAAAGAGACATTCCAAGAAAGCAGCCCCCTCAAGACTCGACACGCCAGTTGCATAGCTGCTTGTGCTGCTATCAGTTTCAGAAGTCGGCGACCACGGGGTTTCCTGCTGGCCATTGCTATCATCTGCCGGAGAAGTTGTTTGCACCGGAGCTGCGGTAGAAATTGCCACTGATGAAACCAGGCAATTAGCCAAGAGAGACGGCGCTGAACTAAACGATCCATCCGTCTCGAAACTGAACGATCCAAGATCTGAGTTAAACATTACTTGTTCATCTCCAAAACTCTCCTCACCAGTGTCATCATCCTCGTGCCATGGCAGAGCAAGGAGATTTGCTCGTGCAGGTACAAATGCTGATTCTGGTGATTGTGAGAAACATGATAGAGGTTTCCCGGGCTTTTCCTCCCAGTTGAAGGGCACTGAGGCGATGAGCTTTACAGGAGGTAGTTGAACTGGGGTAACCGAAGAAACCTCAGGTTTCCAGTCTCTTTTAGCCACCCCTGGCCTCACTTCCCAGAGAAATGGCACTGACGGTGGTTGCCTGACGTGTTTTTTCCTCGAGGAGTCTATGATTTCTAAACCAGCCATTCTGAACTAAAAAGCTATAATCCCTTAACCATTGCACCTTGAGCTGGCCTTGTTCATGCATATATATCGTCAAATGAAGTGGGTTAGTCAAGTTCCCATCTAAACTTAATTTGCATGCCAACCGCACCATTCTTTTGATCAAGTGGAAGATTAGGCTCACCTGCTCTCTCTACTCACTACTCTCATAGTCTCATTGAAATTCTGACCGAAATAGCTTTTCAAAGCGGCCCAACTGAAAAAATTGGGCCATCAATGGGCCGCCCGTCATGGATAAAATATGGATGGCCTCCTTGCATTAAACTTGAAACGTAGAAGCAGTTGGTAAGGGCTAGCTGGCTTATCTCGGTTGGACTAAGCTGCAAAGAGTTGTAAGAGGCGAACATCCATGGCGCCACAGGTTTAAGGGCTCCAGTCTTAGCCTTGGACCACCGCACATTTTACTTGGATCTTGTCCAGTAGACAGGCCTAAACGTTTCCAAGATTAGCATACAATTTTTCTGGTTATGAAAAGAAATGGCATCTATCTAACGTCTGGTCTCTTGTTGTTTAGAAAAGAGACACCCTACATCTTTAGAATTTAATTGATTAACCAAAAGGCAAAGCATTTAAGGAAGTAGATAAATTTGAAAAGAGCATATACATATGAGGTGGGGCAAAAGGATAATACGATGGGGAAGCGTCTCATTGAATAGCGAAGGAGATAAAGGTCGACAGTCATGAGGGCCCTAGAAGGAAACAAAGGTGGGAGCTTTTACGAGAAACTTGTGTCCTAACAAAGCACCAGTGAAGCTGTGAGCTGTAAGTGAAAGTGAAAAATTATAAACAAATCGATCGGGAATACGAAGATATGAAACAAAGTGGTTTGCGAGGATGGGATTTGTCCTAGCAATGCTTGAGCTTGCCAAGAGACCCAGATAGAACATCCAATCCTACTCGTGCCTGATCGACGACACAAATCTTTTGGAATTTTGTTGCGTCATTTTTGCGTTCTTATTCTCCTGGAGAATTAATATCACGTAACTAGGAATGTGATTCCTCTTGCAAAATGTTAGGAAATGAAATCCTCTGATCTTTAAGGGAAAAGTTGGTCTTTTTATTCCTTTACAAATTAATCTGACCTCATTATTCTACCAAGATATTATTATCTTCTCCTACCTTGCTTTTAAGGCTACATTTTGTATTGTGGTGTGTATATGTTTTTTCCCAATTATATATTTGAAAATGTTGGTTAATCAATACTCTTTTTTTTTGGATTCGAGAAAATCCCATCTCTCAAAAAATATATTTTGTGGATCTAGATTGACGAGTAAAACCCCGGCTATTCCAGATTCTTACAAGAGAGTCACGTGTTGTTTTGTATTTGTTAATCAATACACATCGTATTTTTTTGCATGGATTAATTTTACTTGAATCTTCTTTTGGAGTTTTCGTTTTGTTCCTTCTCAAGACTTATTTATTTATTTTTCAAATTCTAAACTTAGAAACTATTATATATAATATCAAACACGTATTATTAGCTTCGGTGTTTTATGTTTAATGGTCTATGCAATTGAAGTCAAAATTAACATGTTGTCTCTTCACATGCATAGCCGGAATTGGTGTCTAGTCTCTAGGGATTGTCTCTTAATTCATCATTGATAAATTAGCGTGGCCCTATTGAAAAGATTCCACTATGATAAAGATTAAATTACTGGTAGATAGCTAGTGTGATCTCAGATCCAACGTTCCCTTGAAGGGCCCATTGATAATGGCTATCCAGCTGCTTCTTCGTGTATGTTTATGAGTCTGCGAGTTCATATCAGAAAGTATTTATTAGTCAGAAATGGATAAAAATCGTGTACATGAGTAACCACGACATGAATTATCTTGAAACAGAATCTTGATCCAATTATTCTGCTCGGTGATGAATCAATGGAGGATTAAAGGAATATTTCCACATGAAGTTTCAAGCCAAAAGCATGCATTGTTTGAAAGATTACTCAAATGACCAAATCATTTACATACATATTTATCTATAATATTTGACATATGCAGATCAGGGTCAGAAGGAAAACAAACCGGCCCTCAAAGATCTGACACTCGGCTCAATCTAAGATCAAAAACATGATAAAGTTTAGATTGAAAACGAAACTAAAACAAAGAAAAAGAAACCATCTTCCTAGCTGGAATTCTGAGGATTCAAGAATCCATTGAAGTTGGCGCATTCAAACAAGGCCTTGGCAGTCATCTCCCTTTCGAACCTCCAAATGTAATTCAAGCCCACCAGAAGTTCAGTAATGGCAGCTTCAGTCTTCTCTTTATTCGCAAAAAACAATGTTTGCAAAAGAAACACGTTGGTTTTTGGCACTAAATTTTGTTGCTCAAAGCTCCTTTCACTTTGCCACCTGATCATATTATGTGCTAATGGTGATAACCACAATAATATCCTCCCTAAAGCATCCCTCCATTCTCCTGCAAGAACTGGATCACTAGCCGAAAACCCTACTCCTTTCAATCTAGCCCTTAGTAAGGACCTTATACTATTTGGTAGCATCGCGTAAAGATCATCTCTTGCATCAATACCAACAAGTTGTGGTGACTTTATCATCTTTTCCACAATTATAATCAAATTTGCATAGTGTAGGGCTAAAGCCGCCGCTCCCAGCGTAGTTGCCGGTGGATTTAGAAGCTTTGAATTCGTCTCGAAAAAACCAGCACTGAAATCTTTATTTCCTTCGAGTTTCGAGCTCTTCAATGGCCCTGACACGAAGTTACAAGTTGTAGGGTTTTCGGTTGGATGCACTGTTGCAGAAGCTGAGAGACAGCGAGGTAGGGAGGTTGGATAGCCATGGGCTATGCCAAAAACTATCTTGATCCTTGCTAAGATAGTGAAAACGGACTTAGCAAGAATCAGAACAGCAGTATCAAAGCTTCTATTCCAGAGCGATCTGTCTTTCAGATACTTCACCTCCTGTCTCTGCCAGAATATCTTTTGTTGAAGATCCAAAACTTTTTGTTCTTTTGTTGTTCCCTCAAGCTCACCGCACTGTAAAGCCTTCCTTAATCCATTCTCCAATACAGACAGCTCCTCTATCTCTTTATACAGCGTCGCCGTGACGGTCACGTACCTGTCCAACTTCTTGGTTTGAGCTTCCATGTCTTTCCAACTCAAGACCCAACAATTAGGATCATGCCCCAACTTGGCAAACTCATCGAACAAATGTTCGAAACCACGCAAGCTTGTCTCTCCACACCTCTTGCTCAACCTAGAAACAGACTTAGCGACGAGTCTAAGGTTCTCAGCCATTTCTGCACACGCGAGACCGAGAAGGAATGATTCATCACTGGAGACTATCTTGTGTACTCCTTCAAGAGAGACGGAATCGTTTCGCACCCGAATTATGTTCTTGTCCGAAAGAGATTGCCAAAGATGGAAAAGTTTTGACATAAGACCTGCAATCTCGAAAGCTAAAACTCCAACAGAAGCTTTCTTGGATGGTTTTGGGATTGGAGTGGAGGTTTTGACTGAATCAAAACTATGAGATATCGCTGTTTTTACCTTTATCAGCCAGGTTTCAAGAACCATGTTGTGGATCAATCTTGTTCTATGTATAGCACAAGAAGCGGCAAAAGGCTAGCTAGATATGTACAGCTAGCTGAGGATTAATAACAGGTTTGAACGTGAAAAAGAAGAAGAAAAATGAGAAGTAGGGGTTTGAGAGAGGAAGCGAAAGGTAATGGGAGAGGAGATAATGGAAGGATGGGAGTTGGAGATCAAAGATAAGGATTATAAAAGAGGAGAGCATGAAGGTTATATTATATTCTAAAGGGTTGTGTGTGGGGCTTGTGAATTTGAGAGCATTGCAAATTACTAGCTAAGCATATTAGAACAAAAATAAATTATTAAAAAAGAAAATTACTCCCACATAAAGAGGTGATAAGATTATTTTTTTACCCAAACAAATTAAAGAGATAATAAAATTCGCAGCACCCTAATGCAAAGACAATAACATTCTTTTGTGTATATATATAAACAATCTTGTTCTCTTAGACCTGTTTGACATTGCATTTCAAAAATATTATCGAAAAAAATTAAAAAAATTTGGTGATTTTAGATCATTTTCATGTTTTGATATCAAAAATAATTTTTAAAAAATAAATATATTTTAATAAATTTATGAACAAAAAATATTTTCGAAAACAGCATCAACTATAATCCCAAACAGATACTTAGTATGTTAAAAAAAAGAAGAAAAAAGACAAGATTTGTTGTGTGCTAGGAAGCACTTTTTCTCCTAAGATGCTACCTTCTTTTTTCTTTTCCTTTTAAAAATAGAGGAGAGGGCCATATCATTATTGGGTTTTTTCCTTTTGAACTTTTATGAGGTAATCTTTCTTGGTAATTAATATGTTTGTTCCATATGAATTATTGATTGATTCTCCGAATAATTCCTTTTGAAACAATACGAAAAAAACAAGTGTTTGATTAATGCTATTTAGTAAAACATTACAGGCACAGAAAATATAAAAATGTATTAAAAAATAAACACAAGGGTATAAATTAGTTTTGAAACGGATAATTTTTTTATATTTTAAAACATGAAGTATATATAAAAAAAATTCCTTTAATCTTTATTATGTTTATTTTAATCTAAAATCAATAATTAAACACTAAAAAAACAAGTGCACTGTGATAATTATACGAGCTAAAAAGAAAAAATTGCGAGGAATCAACGGTTTGAATTGATTATTTATGTACTTGACATAGACAAATACCAAATAATCACTGATGTTGATGATAGCACTCATAATCTTCCAATAAGATCGTATTTCATCGGTTAGATTGTAACATCATATCAATTTGATCCTTATCTTCTTCTTCACACCAAAAAAGTTGTTGAATTTCCTTTTTCATTTTATGGGGTGAAATTTCTTGGAGATAAGTTCGCGCAAATCCCTAAAAAAAAAGATTGATGATTTGACGAAATATGAGAGATATCACAATAATTACAAGTTTCCATTAACTTCTTGATATTTTTTGGGATCATATAAATGAATTCAATTCTCATATTATTATCTATGGACTTGAAATTAATTCAGAAAGGTCACAAAAAAATATTCTTCATTATATATATATATATATATGTATATATATAACTCCGAATTTCCCATCTGATACTTGATAAAGAGAAGCGTAGTCTGGTTCAGAAAATGAGCTTGAAATATTAGGAATATTGTATTATAAGAAGAAGAAGAAGAAAGGCATGAAAAAGAAAATCCCATTAAATAATGCATGTTGACTTCTTTTGTATCAAAGTGAGAATGAATGATGGCATTCTTCAAGCACTACGATCACAAAAATGAAAAGAAAGCCGTGGATCATAAATTGGTCTGCCTTTACAGCATCGTGCAGTTTTAAGGTCTCAATGAATCGATACCTGTTTGTTTGTTTGAGAGTATATTTGTGGTTGTGTTTTAAAATATTTTTTATTTAAAAATATATTAAAATAATATTTTTTGATTATTATTTTTTATATCTTTACGTCAAAATAATTTAAAAACACTAAAAAAATAAAAATAATTCAACTGTTTTTTAAAACCACTTTTAAAACACAGCGTCAAAATTATAATCGGGAGCAAGTGGTGCAATTTGGTCTAAATGTAGCCCTTCGGCAAATGATCACTGTAATGAGGATGGATTCAATTTCCAATTACAGCGTTGCACAATGTCTGGCAATGCATCTAGACACACGCACCATTACCATTGAAAATATTCTCGAGCATGGCTTTTTGAGAGAGAGAGAAAAAAACATTGCTTCAAGTCAAAATTCTGCATGTGGGATATATAAAGTATGTTTCTTTGCCCCTTCATTTGTCCAAGTTTATTAAAAGTTGTGTTAGGGCATGCATGCAAGAAAATTCTTGAAGTTCATTTTGTCATCTTCTTGTACATAAAATTTACATATACATATAAAATACAGTCCAACGTTATATATATCCTTGTAAGAAGGGTGATCGATTAGCTAATTATTCGAATTCTTAGAAAAACAAAATTCTGAAATCAAGACTGGTAGGTGCATTGAGATGAGATAAAAGAAATTCATTCGAAAATGGCTTTTTGAGATTTCTAGAATCAATTGGAGCGAGAGTTTCACTTCTTCACTTGATATTCAAAAGTTGTCTTTTTTAACCTTTGCCTTTCTAGCTTTTGCCTAGCAAGGAACGATAATCTTGTTTACCTGTCGGGGCATGAACAGGCAGCCATGTCTGGATAAACGTGCTTCTGCACCAATTGAGTATGCTATCTATCACCCTCTGCCTCTTTCACTCGCTTTGTTTATTCTTATCCTTCCTGTAACCAAAAACCTTGTCTGATCTCCAACATCTTCTGCTAAGCGTTTTATTATGAGTTTTTGTATTATGAGTCCTTAATTGGGGCACTTAATAGATCCCATTGTTCTATGCTTGTGTACGTAGCATTCATGTTGTTCTAATTAAGTGGACAGATTTTGATATGCTCGAAGGGAACGGGATTTGCATTAGCTGAATTTGTTTGAAGAAGATGGAGTAATGCTTGTTCCGATGTTGGAGAGATCTTCAAGGATTTTTTGGTAAAAGAAGCCTCCCTATTCCTACTTGGTGTTCTACTCGGTACACATGCTCTAACGTGCACAACAAATGGCTGGCTATATATATTTATATATATGTGTGTGTTTGTGTGTGTCAAATTAAGCATTGAGATCCCAACGATTTAGTTGATTGCTTGAGGAGCTCTTTCGTTTTTCTAAATGGGATTTTGTTGTCATTGATCCATATATTTTTTTTAATTAACATGGATGTCTAGGTCAGTTTGCGTGTATATCGACTAATTTTATAGACTCTGAAATTAATGATCATGTGAGTCTCCAATTATTATCTCATATTAACAACTACATAACTCAAACTTGAAATAAAAAAAAGAACAAATATTTTAATTTCATTATTCTATATTGAGTCAGAAGGTTATGGTCGTGAATAAAGAAAGGGGTGCTAGATTGAGATTTTGATTAAAAAAACAAAAAAAGAATAAAGAAGGCGGTTTGCTATGTCTTTTCCTCTAAGTACAATGTACCACTACTTGATTTGCAAACCCTAAGAAGATTCCCGGTGGCTGGATTCTTTACAATGTTGATAGACAATTAAAGGTAAATATTTGCTCGTAAAATTAAATAGTTTTTTGACTTTCTACCAACCAATTGGCTGAAGTATTCTTTGCCATACAACTAGACACTTGAAGTTCAAAGTAACGGGTGTCTTGGATTAGATGAGGCGGTGATTCCGTATGAGATTTTCTTCTCTAAGATCGAGTATTATTTTTAATTTTTAATTTTGTATCTAATTTTTCTTGATGTTGCGAGCATCGATAGTTACGGCTCAAAAATCATAGTTTAATACATTGACATTAATTGTATTTGGCCGAAGAGATATTTGTAAATAGAGTAATTTTATTTCTCACATAAGGACTTGACTTAATGCTTGAAATTGTTATTGACGAAGAAAGGAGCACACCTTTAACCATTATATACTACCATTAAAGCAATAATCTCTCAAATTGTGGCTGTTGAATGGATTTGATTTAATATACTAAGAATCGACTACACACGACAAGATGGTATCATAGATAGAAAGTTGTACGATTACTTATGTTTGGTTGCCGTCAAAAAGTTTGAAATATTTTTTAATCGGTGCTTAAACTTCGAGTTAATGTAATAAGAGAAAATGAGATTTAGTACTACCAATTTTTTTTTATTAATATGGATGTCTGGGTCAACTTGCACGCGTCTCGACTAATCTCACGGGACCTGAAGTTTAATACCCTGAAATTAACAATCATGTAAGTATTTAGTGATTATGATATTAGCAACTACGAGACTCGAACTTGAAATCATAGAAAAACAAATTTTTTAGTCTCAAACTCTTACCATTGGACCACCTACTAGATGATTACTTTCCAAAAGTTTTGACTAGCTATCTTATGGCCGATCATTATTATTTTTACTTGAAAATATATTTAAATGATTTTTTTATCTTTGACATCTATAGATTAATATCATAAGAAAATACTAAAAATATTAATTTTGATATCCACTTAAAATAAATATACTTTAAAAAACATCAAAAAAATAAAAGTTACTATATTTTCAAACGGGTTCTAAATAAGAGTACAAGATGTACAAGTAAAATCGTATCTTTTTGTATAATAAAAAAAGGAAAGAAAAAAACTAAAGGGGGTCAAAGGAAATAATAGCTTATTGGATGTTAAAGGCTAAATGATTCAAGTCATCAAGTGTATCCAATCCAAATTCTACCCCAATCAAATAAAACATAGGTGAAAACCCGACAAAAAAAAATGATGATAAATGCTATTGATGAGAATATCTCTGAAAATTTGGAACTATCTCTTCAGAAATTATAAAAAATATTTCAGCATAAATATCTTTGTCATTGTTTCGACTCGATAAATGAATTACCGTCACTACAATGGCCCTAGTTTAATGAACGTTGCAAAAACACTTCTAATTATAAAGTTCAAATTATCAAAAAGATAGTCAATTCTATATATATATATATATATATATATATATATAGAATAAAAACTGAAAAGAAGCATTCACCAAACTAATTACAAGCTATGATGAATGATGCAATAAGAAAACACTTTAAATTGCATGCAATTGGATGCATGGATTAAACTATGGCATAAACAAATCGCTAATAATTGCTTTTAAAAAAAATGGTAATCGAGTGTTGTAGTCCATGCGGATCAATATGACTCCACACATGGCTAACATGAGTGCACGCTGGCTCCCTCTCTTGCTGCCACGCGGCCCAGCAATCGCCTAAAGAAGAAATGATGAGTGAGGTTTTGATGGCCTGAAACCAAACAAAGAGTGATGTAAAAATCCATATAATGGTTTCTGATGCAATCATCCACGTAAAATGTTAAGTGATGGTGGCCACTAGCTGATCATAACTTAGTCTTCCACTTTCATCTTGTAATATTATATAGACTTAGACCATCGATATATACATATATATATATATGGTTGATCAGAGCATGAGGTGAGGTTAATTATGGACAGTGTCCAAAGATCATTTTGAGTCAGTTTTGGAGTCAAACTCCAATGTTCTTGATGATTTGTATATGTTATAATATTTTTCAAAACATAATTCGAGATTAACTCGGGACAAGTCTATATCTAGATTAATTTATATTTTTTTAAAAAGAGAAAAACGAGTTTTGATAAGATTTTGTATAGAATATTAATCAAATAATTAATGGGTCCATTAAGATTTTGCAATTCTCTCAAGAAAATATCTTATCCAGCTTCCTCTCAAACTCAAACCCTACGTTGAAAACAAAGTGTTCAAACTTTAGAGGATTGAAACTCTTGAGTTGTATAATCTTGAGCAAATGAGGTCATGAACAACTGAGATTTAGGAAACATAATTAGCTCTAAACCTCCACAGAAATGCTTAGGGTTGCAACTTTTTGTTGGTCGAAAGCGTTTCGGTGGTGCATGCTATTGAAGATATTTGACTTTTGGAGATCACCTTTTTATCTTTCCATGGACGGCTATATTATATCTTTGACTTCATTCCTCATAAATAAAGAAATGTTTGTGTATTTATTTGGGGAAAAAAAGAAAAGAGAAGAGGTTCTTCTCCACGAGATTCACAAGGAAACGAGATGGCAAGAACACTTTCGGTTTTGCATCAAGGAACCACATTCACATATTAAATATTGTTTAAAACCGAATTTGTAATAATTATGAAAAGGAAAATTGAATCTGTAACACATTTAAAATACAATCAATTATTTGATAAATAAAATAAAATCGGGGAATAATTTTGTTTACTAACATAGGAGGGAGAAGGAGAAACATTATACAAATATTTTCTGGATTTCTTTATTTTGTCAATTTAATCCTTCTTTGGGAGATCGTATTGCGGTTTGCCAGCTGAATTTGATCATGTGGGATAAAATCATGTCTGGTCCCTTTACATTGCACACTTAATCAATCTCTACATTTTGAGTTTGATCAAACAAACCCCTCTACTTCAGTTAGAATCATTTTGCATTCTATTTCTCTTTAGCTAGTAACAATTTGGATAAAATGAATCAAATCCCATTTGATTAGAAGTATAGGGATCGTTTAAGGTAAGGGATTTGGTTTGATCAAATTCACAAAATAGAAGGACCAGCATGGATTTTAACCTAAGATATCTTGATAAATAATTTCATTATTAATGTAAAAACCATCGACCATCACATAAGTGGTGGTGTGCAACCGACACCCTTTTCTCTTAACTCGTATGCATTGTCACCTTGCTTGATTTCGAAAGGCATAGGAGATAAAACATCCGTTTGCATGTGGCTGCATTCACCTGGGACATTGACCATATCCCTTCTACCAGGCAAAATAAATAAAATCTAAGAAGAAAAGGGCAAGAAATTAACCTTGGTTTGTACCTAGCTATGTGTCGCTAGCAAAAATACAAAAAAAAAGTTTTTGTTGCAGTGCAATCTATAATACTTTTTTTTTATACGAGTAGATCCACTTCTCGGAAAATATATTTCGTAGATTCAGATAAACAAATAAATTTTTTAATTATCTCAAATTTTTATAAAAAAAATACACGCGCTGACTCAAATTCAAAATTTATTATACAAATAACAAACCCTGTATCATCATATTACAGCCGAAGAACTCAATTTGTAATACACTGCGTCGGCAAATAGTCAAAAAGTATCTTAGTTAGCTATATAACCTTGAGTTGGTGGGGCTAGTCCCGTCGCACTTGCAAAAAAGGAGAGTCCGGTGGAGTCACGACTTAAAATTGGATCGGACCACATCAAGAAAGTATAGAACATCCAAACCGAGTTGACTCATCTCACCATGGCTCGTGTGGTTGGTCCCATATATTCGATAGACTTGATCAAAACGCAGCAGAAGGGAAAATGAGGAGGCTCTCTGCTTTTTGGCTCAGCAGAAGCAGCGTGATGGGGACAGCCAAGCAAGTGGCATTACTAAGATCCCACTACCTCTAAGTGCTTTTGGAAATTCAGACCTCCCTTAAAATAGTGATTTATTTAAAATATATTTCCTGTAATATGATGAATTAATTAAAGAAATGAAATAAATGGGTGTGTTGAGCATGAGAGGGAGACATGGTCTGGCCTCTCACTCATCACAAATGAAGGGTGATGTTCCACTTTTTATATACATTCCTCGAAGAAAATGGTCCCAAAAAAATAATAATTTATATATATATATATATATATATATATATATATAATGATGATGATGATGCTCTCTAATAACCCTATGCACTATTGATGAACTATCCTCACGTGTGTAATCATCATTGTACGTACATGGTAGACCAAATATTTTTATCCTATCCACGTGCAGTTGGGCCAGGCCCATCTACAGAATTTTCAATTTCTTTGGCTTTTTTGTTTTTCCAAGAGAAATTACAAGGGGTAAAGTAAAGAAAAAGAAGAGGGTAAACTCCAAATCTCCCAAATCCCAAGAGAAAGTAAAGGGGGGTTAGGTTTTTATTGTGGGGGGAAAAATCATGAGGCTAGAATGTGGGGGTGAGTAATGGAGTCTGCAATAGTTGATTTGACACATTAAAAAGATAGAGAATGTCTCGTTTCTATGCTAAAATCCACTATTTGTAATTAGTTTTGTTGTTTTGATTATTTTTAAAAGTATTTTTATTTAGAAATATTATTTTTTTAAAATTATTTTTAACATTAATGTATAAAATAATCTAAAAATATTTAAAATAAAAAATATAAAATAAAAAATATATATATTTCTGCTTTTCTATCTATATATTCATATAGAATGAAAGATGAAATTGACCTAAAGATAAAACAATTTCTTCATTAAAGCCATATATAGGATACTTCAGACAATGTTCCCTTCCACTTTCAAATTCTGAATAAAATACCCTCTCTTTTTAATTTTCATCTGAAAAACACCCATGTTTTATGACTGTATTATCCAATAATTTTGTGTGGATGGTAACTGCGCCTTCATCAAGATTTGCTTGCCCAACTATAGTTGTCTAGTGCCACGTGTTCATCCTATAATTTTTGCAAAGATTTTTGGGATCGAGTTGTTGCTAATGGCTACGTTGGTGCTTGCTGATTGGGACCCTCTTTCACATAATTTCAACGACAAACCCTGCCATAAATTGCAAAATAGGAAATAACCAGACTTCATGGCCGCTTCCAAAGGAAAATAGGCTCCCTTTACCTTGTAAAATGTCATGTGATCTTCCATTTGATACTTCACAGGGATAGAAACTATGACTGGATCATAAATTATCAGATGCTGATATATTTTACTGCTAGAGCTTCAGCTAATGTTGCCTGGAAAAGCAGAGCGCCTGGAAGCACCCCTTGTTCTCCTTTCCCAGACAATAATCAAGCAAGAGATCACATACGGATTGAACTCAAATCACAGGACTAATTGTAATTAGCAGGTTGTCAGTTTTATTTTGGCTGAAATGACCGAAACGTTTTATGTCAGTTAAAAAACAAGACAAAATAGTATTGTTTTTACCTCGATTTAAATTCCAGTCCATTCCAAAAATTTTAACCAAATACCGGTTGAAACGTTCATGTTTTGTTCCGTCCATTCCATTGCGGCCAAATAATATTTTTTTTATAATGAATAATTTAACAATATCAATCATCTCTTAATTTCACTATTAGATTAAGATAAAATTTCACGAGAAATTTCTTAACATATTTAACCCTAAAACAACACGTCGAAACACTCTAAAATTTTGACCGGCATATTTGGTGTTTTTTTTTTAATTCTCACAGCTAGTAGTACTGCATGATCTGAAACTAACAGTGATACGTTACCCTAACCCTCCAGTCCTCGAAAACCCTATTTTTTAATAGAGGTTTCATGCTTGACAGTCTACAAAAATCATTTTACACATGTTATTCAAACTAGAATTTGAACCCAGGACCTCTCAATGTCTTTAGTCAAGTGCTTGCCATTTGTGATGGCGAAACGGTGAAAAGCTATCAATGACAAGACTCGTTATAATGATAATAACAAAAAAAAAAAGTTGCAGGAAAACATCAATCAATGAATCACGTTTAGCGTATTGCAGATGAGTGATGACCTAATTGAGCCATCACTGTCACTTTTCCAAAGGAGAGAACAATGCTGAGCTTGGAATGCTATCATTGCCGCACTCTTTTTTTGACATTCGGCATGTTAAGAACTCGAGTAAATGGCTTATGGTCGCTCCTATTTAGCGGGACTGAGCATACAAAATGAAGCTTTGCATGTTCACGTACATAGGCTCATCATAACCCATAATAGCATTCAGTTTAAGTACATCCACCAATTCATCAATGCAAGAAAACATGTGAAGCATAGAGGGAACAAATGTATCAGATGCGATTGCTGAAATGAATTGCATTCAATATGTTATAAGGCGAATCACAACTTTCTAGAGTTTCTTTTTCTTTCTTTCTTTCTTTCTTTCTTTTTCTTTTTCTTTTTTTGGTGAAGGAAACTCGGTTTTGCCAGATAAAAACTATTGATACAATCCATAAAAGGTAATGATGTAATTTTGTTTCATGTCAAAGCAATGAATTCGAGTGAATCAGTATAGAAACCATCACCTCAAAAACATGCCCACCTAAGAATTTGGATTCTGCAAAACCCTTCTGAGAAAGATGCAAATCTCAACATCTCCCACTGAGTCATGAAAGCATTCGGTTTAAGAATTTGAAACACCCCATACATGGAACAAGTTCCTTGATGACAAACTTGCTCCACCTAGAACCAACTACCTAAGTATCTATCTTCTGAAAGATTATGCAGCGAAGTTCAGGAATCAACATCCCCGCTCATCTGAATGGATGAAAAATTGTGTTAGCAGGAACACTAAAAAAGTATGCTTGAAATTAGAAAAGCATTGAGACTTACAGATTTTGCCACTTCTTTAGCTTTATCGTCATTAAAACCTAGAGTTTCCAATATATTGTGACCTGCAGATTCTTTTTCTGACCAAATCCCCAGAAGTGTATGAGTAGTGGTGATTTCTCCACTATCACCTGCAATGCACAAAACAATAAGATGTTGGTGGTAATTAAAAGCACATGCATAGACAATATCAAGATCAATTGTTTATGAGATTTCAAATCAAACCATAAATTGCTATTTGCAGTTGCTTCCCATGTTTAAATTCAAGTTTAATCTGCAGGAAAAACAAAGTTCAGGGCCACATGCTATCTGAATTACCCTAACAAACGTTTATCTGATTGAGTTTTTACATTAAGCACGTTGTCAATTTGTCATTCAAAGGTATAGCATGCAACATTGGCTTTTGTATCCTAATAAAACACAATGGAGATAAGCACATCCTATATAAGGGAAAAACATCATTCATTATGTACTTGTGTATTTCAATTTTCTATAAGAAAGCTCCACTTTTGCTTACTTGACAGTCCTTTACAAAATGAATGCACAATATTTCCAGCGAACTCCTACATTGCATCTCAAAATGACAAGTGACAACAGTAGAATACATGATGTATATACTCTTTTGAGTCAATGACAGTATACTCACAAAAACTCATGATGACTCTTTGAGGTTGTAAAAAACAGAAAAGGGGAAAAGGGAGGATGGGATAATGAAAACCAAAACAACATTAAAAACGCAACAACAAGTCATGAACAAGGAGGAATTAGATAAGAACAGAATACAAAATAAAAGCTTCTGAAGTAAATAATCAAGAGAATGTCATGCCAGGCAGCATGTAAAAGGAAATGTTAAAACTCTTGGTGGGATTAAGAAGCAACTTGAGTGATGCAATTGTACCCTTGAGAGATTGATACTTAACATAAAGCAAGCTCAAGCAGGTAACCTCCATCTCCATCAAAATCTATTCCACAATCCTTAAATCTGGTTTTTATATACATTTGAGATGAGCTCACAAACTTGCAATCTCCCCATACTGAAGAAGGTTATAGATACATAAAAAAAGTACTAACATAATTGAACATCGTCAAGCTCCAAAAGTTATCATATAAATCAAGTCAAGTAGCATGATAGAAGGTGACCAACGTTATATCCTTAAATGCTCAAAATAACTTTGTACATCACTCATATTTAAACTGATATTACCAGATTGCAGTTTCTGTATCACAATCGCATTACATAGACAATGGTAGATCAAACACAAACAAATTTCATACAAGAAACCTAATGAATTAATAAAATTAACTTGCAAACACATACACTAAATATTATAAGAGATGTGCCAAGTGTCGGATGTTATAAATGTTAAAAAATCACCTGACTTTAGTTTCTCCTCAATAGCTCGATCGAGAGCTCCTTGAGCCTGTTCAGTCATTGGAGGATGCTCAGGGCTAAAAAAATACATTTCAGATTTCCCAAGTAATTCCACGGTTTCTTCTCTGACTTTGAAAAAAGTAATCCCATTAGCCCTCAAAAACTTTGCAGCTGGACTTGTCCCTACAACCAAGCATAAAACTTCAATAAACCACGGAAATCAAAACAGAAGCAACCCTCTAAAAATGCATAAAACTCACTGACCCTCGATCAAAATCCCCATTAAAAGTGCTTCAGTTCCTGTATTGGGATACTTCAGCTTCCTCGCCTCCAACTCTCCCAGCCCAAATGACCTTATTGCTCTCGCTGACCATCTAAAACCATTCACAAAAACAAACATTCCCGCTATCAAAAGCCAACACCAATCAAACTTCATATAAAAAGCAATCAAGAATCTATATTTCTCACTGTAACTTATCAAAATTAAGGAAAAATGACTAACTTTGGTATCTTCTGAGATGTATATTTCCTGCAAGAACCAACAAAAACTAATCAAGACCCGTTTTTCAAAATCAAAAAATAAGAGGACCCGGAAGAACAAAAAGCTTACTTGGTTGGTAGAGCAGATAAGACTGTGAAAATTGTTGACGGGATATTACACTTAAGAGCTAAATTTCTCAACTTCGAGTATGAAATCAATAGCTTGTTCCCACAAAAGGAGCTTGAAGGGAGTGATAAGAGTGAAGAGTTGTTGGTTTTTTCATTGCAAAATTGAGAAGTGGGAATTGAAATCGGGAGAAATGAGGAAGCTTTAGTGGCCATTGAAGACAACCCAACTGTGGATTTTAATCAGAGATTATGGTTCGGCTTTATGTCTCTGCTTCCAAAAATGTTCCCACGAGGATGCTAACGTTGTAAGAAGCCGAAGATAGACGACGTGTCAAATGATATTGTGGATGGATTTATGGGGGTGACTTCTTTGGGTATAGCTGTAAAACAAGATACCAATCTAGTGGGTTTAACTTAGACCTGACTAACCCTGAGCTTCAAATTATAGAAGAGAAAAAAATATAATCTGATCCAATTGTGTTTCTTTGATGTGATTGCATCTCCAAAGCTCCCACTTACCTCTTGAACATGTGTAGGATCTACATGGTGAAAAATGTGGTACAGCTATCTGTTCTAATGTTTTCTTCCATTCAAGAAGCTTCTCAAGCTGGTCATCCATGGTGAATCTGCTTACTTTCTGGGAAAATGACAGAAGAAAAATACTTGATTGCTCAATCTTTTCTCCCCCACCAAGATTATCGTAGTGATTAGTGATTACTAACAAAATCAACGCGGGTGGGTATGCCTCTAAAACTCAGGAACACATAATTTATTTATTTATATATCATACCGTTTACTGTATTTTGATTAATTTCATGAATGTTAAAATTGTAAAAGATAGGCCATTGAAATTTCCTGGGCCCAGTTTACTCATGAATATAGTCTCAGCTTGCTCTTATTCCTTGGCCTCTGAGCTTAAAAAATCATTTAGCTGCCGTGTGGATCCCGCTCTTAAAAATCACGGCGCACATTTTCATAGGGCCGGCCAGCTTGCGCCACCACAGTAGCCTCGATGAAGGATGTGTTTTCAATTTCTATCCTTTTCCCTAAACTCCTTTTTTAAAAAAACTTTTCAATCGTTTTTAGTATTATACTGATAATTGTTTTCTTAAAAATATTTTTATTTATTAATATATTAAAATTATTATTTTTTAAATTTAATTTTATATTCTTGCATCAAAACAATCTAAAATTATTTTAAAAAATAACTTAAACTAAAAGAAATATTTTAAAAAATATTAAAAGCACTGTCTCACACTACACATTCAATCGAGGATCCCTAATTTAGGTCAAGATAGTCGGAATTGTGATTTCAAGTGGTCAAGATTGCCATGAGAGTGCGAGCTTTTGATACTTCATTAATTGAATCTACGGTCAAATTAAAGTTGTCATCGACCTAATAAAGTGGCTGGATATAGGGCTTATTAATTATTTCAGTATTATTGGAGAGAGGAGTAGATCCATTTTCACATGGATTAGGTGTAGTTATTACATGTGAATTTCATTTTTAAAGTATTTTTTTATTTAAAAATATACTAAAATAATATATATTTTTTATTTTTTAAAAAAATATTTTTGATAATAATGTATTAAAATAATCTAAAAATACTAAATATTATTTAATTTAAAACAAATAAAAAATTAGAGTTTTTGGAAAATCATTTTTTGAGTGCTTACCAAACCGAGTCTTAGAGTGGTTGAAGTTATTAAAATATTTTTTATGTTAAAAATATATTAAATATATTTTTTATTTTTAGAAAAATATTTCTAACATCAATATATTAAAACAATCTTAAAACATTAAAAGAACAATTTAAGACAACAAAAATCAAGTTTTCCATAAGTGTTTTTAGAACATACTATTAAAAATATCCTTAGCAAACCCTCAACTCTTTGAAAATAAGAAAAAAAAACTTATGAATTAAATCAATATAAAAATTAATTTTAATTAAAAATATATTCTTAAAAAACCTTTTTATAGCCTGGAATAAAGGATAATATTTTTATTTTTTCAATAACATAAGATGCAAAATAACTCATGACTCATGTACTATGATAATAATTATTATATATTTTACATCTAATTGATGAATAAATAACTCTTCCGTTTAAAACTACTAAACTCATTTCAGTTTACAACTCTACTTGAAATTCAGATTATAAGTTGAATAATTTAATTTAAGTTTATTTTTTTTTCAAAAAAAAATTAAAATTTAAATAGTCAACTAGATTATGGGTTCACCATCATAGTGAATCAAACCGCGTCAACTCTAAATTCTAAAATCTATCAATGGTCACTTCAGTAATTACACTATCCTTACCTTTTTTGGGTGTCTCTCTCACAGACTGAGATAAAATTTAAGACAACAAGGTCGTCAAAAAAAAAAAGATGGATTTGTTTTTCCGGATTTGCCGCAGGTAAATTCCTTACTTCCTTCTTAAAATCAGAGTCCTTCAATAATTAAAATTCCATTTTTCTCCCGATCCAATAAATATTCAACTTTTCTTTATTATAATAAACACAGACATTGAGATACAGAGAAAAATTGTATCCATGTTCCTTTGCGAGAAAAATTGAACTCCAGGTCTGGTTTAAATCCATCTAAGATCCATTAAATTTTTTAGGCTGGTTTGATTTGAAAGGTCTTGTTTTGGATGCAAATTAAAAGAACCCGCAAGTTGAATTTTGAAGGGTTTTCTCTCTTTATCTGGAATTTGTGGGTTCCTGTTAAATGTTTTTGATTTCCATATATGGAATCAGACTCTGTTTTTGTTGATTATCAAGAAAAGAAAGCATTTTTTAACGTTTTAATTTTTGTTTTAAATGAAATGGTGAGTTGTTATTTGTTGGTTCATTAAATGCTGCATTTGCTTTGAATGTTATGCAGGTTGCTGAATTGTTGTTGAAGGTTGAAGCAGAGAACAGTTTTTTTTTTTGTCAAAATTTGGAATCAAGATTCAATTTTTGAATTGTGGATCATTTTTATAGAGTAGATTTCAGCTTTAGAAGACCAAATTTTAGGTAGTTTAAGTTGCTTTGGATTAAGATTTCACATGCCAAATTGTTTCCGTTTTAGGGTTCAATTTTTATGAGTGGATTTCAGTTATTAAAATCAGATTTTAGTTAGTTCTTCTGGACTTTGATGATCTACATAATTCATATTTGCTGAAAAGAGGTAGATTCATGTGGAAAGCCGTGAACTTTGCTTCTTCACCAAAAGGGACTAGTCCTGCAATGGCTGCGTTTCCACGGTCACTTTCTTCAATGGCAGCCTCAGTGGGAGGCCTTGCAGTACTCTTGGTTATTGCTTCATTGCTTTTGGTTTCATACCCTATAGGCTCCACTGTTCGTGGATACTTTTATGGGATAGATAGCTCCAGACAAGTGGATTTACTCATTTTTGAAGGCAATCAGAACTCGATTGATCTGCACCATGGCAGTAATTTAGATGTGGTTGATAAGGATTCTTCACTAGGGTTAGATTTAAAAGGGCCCATTAGTTTAGGTGGTATTAATAATAACAGTGTAAATGTCATTGATAGTCAATCCGAGTTCAATTTACAAGAATCCACTACTGATACAAGAAAAGAAGGGCAGAGCAGCCCCAAGGGCGGTTCAGTTACTTTAAGTACAGATAAAGGATCAGAAGAGAGTCGCTCAGATGCTGCTTCTGCAGATTCTAAATCAGGGGCCAAGTCAGATATATCTGCTGTGCCCAGTGATGCATCCAAAACTGGTTCAGATGATTCAGGTATTTTTTGTGTTATTTTTTTATGGTTTTATTGTGTATCTCACAGTAGAGGTATTTAATCATTTTCTTTTTCTAGAGTTTATTATAAATTTGTGCTGCTGTGGTATTGATTTGTGGATTTTCTTCACATACATGATGGAGTTTCTCTATGGTTAATTGCTTTTGTATTGGGGATTATTTAGCTGCACTGGGAAGTCTACAACTGTTAATTCATTGATTTTCCAATTGTCAATTCACTGGTGATAGGATTAGTTTGTAAAATGTCAAACTGGTTCACTTTTCTGAAAAAGGAAATTCTTGAGGATCCTTCTTACCTGCATTAGTTATTAAATAAAGGAAAAAAATATTTACTTTTTGTAGATGGGAGAAATGCACTAGTTTTTGTTATTAATCCATTTGACTGCGTTAGTTTGTTGGTGCTTGATCAGAAAATGAATTCTTTTCAATTCGTTTTGTTTGATGTTTTGAGATACTTAGCTAGTATTTTCTGGTACTTATACTCAGAAATGGTACTCGTCCTCGGAAAAAGAAAAAGAAAAAGAAAGTGTTGTTTGCTACTTCGAAGAGTAAGAAGCACAATCTTTCCATAGTAGTTACAGTTTAAAGTCATGATCTGGAGGCTTAATTTTGTTGGGCTCCTTGTGATAAGCAAGATGGTCGCCATAGGTCAAAGTCCTGGTTTCAAACCCAGGACATGGGGAATAGATAAAGTGAGGGTGAGAGCTATTTCTTTTGTGTAGGCATGATCCTGTATACAGAGAGTACAATACCAGCCTCTTCGAGGAATAAATAAGTTCTTTCTGCATGCAATCTTCACAGATGGATTTTACACATCTTTTTCTTTTTGATGTGTCTTCTCAAAGTCCACTAAAATATGCTTTGAATGATAATAACTATTGGTTTCTCGTTTGACAAACAATCTTTTGGTAGTTTAATGGACTTGCTTGCAAGAACTATAGGGTTTCGATTGAATAGAAGGAAAGGTGTAGCTTTGTTTATCCCAACAGAAGAATGCTTGTATCAAAGAGTTTTCTGAAACTTGCTAGCATAGAAATGTTTGAATTATGAATTAGTTCTTTTGTTTTCTCCCTGTCTCTTCAGTTTTTGAGATTTTAATTTCCATTACATTGTCTAACATGCAGGCTGTGATTTGTTCCAAGGAAGTTGGTTTTACGATTCACTGGGACCATTATACACAAACAACACATGTCCTGTCCTGACACAGATGCAGAATTGCCAGGGAAATGGAAGGCCTGACAAGGAATATGAGAACTGGCGGTGGAAACCTTCTCAGTGTGACCTCCCACGATTCGATGCCAAGAAGTTTCTGGAATTGATGAGAGGGAAAACAATAGCTTTCATTGGTGACTCTGTTGCTCGAAACCAGATGGAATCGATGTTGTGCCTTCTCTGGCAGGCAAGTAAATGTGCTTTCCATTATGAATACAGTGACCCTATTCTGGGCTTTGGAAATTTGCTCTTGACAGCTCATCATATCCTGATTTAGGGAAATTTATTCCTGCAACTGATAGCTTCTATCGAAGTATTCATTTAAGTTATGCTGACAAGCATGGGACATGCTTTCCCAAGGGTTACACCACTCAAACCCTTTTCATTTACGCAACTCGATGTGATAAATTGACATCCTTCTTGAAATGTAGTGGTCTCTTCAAAAAATGAAATGTTTGGTTATGTCACAATTGTGATTGCTTAATCTCACTGTTTTGGGAGATGTTCTTACAGAAACAATTTCTGATATATTTTCAGGTAGAAGCTCCTAAAAACCGAGGTAACAAAAAAATGCAACGATATTTCTTTAGTTCAACGTCTACCACGGTTGTCCGAATATGGTCCTCTTGGCTTGTTCACCAAACACCAGAATCTATCGACTTTGCTCCAAAGGGTGTTGTCAAACTCCACCTTGATTCCCCTGATGAGCAATTCATGGAATTCATCCCAAATTTTGATGTGATTGTTCTCTCTTCTGGACACTGGTTTGCCAAGCAGTCAGTCTATGTCCTCAACAACGAAATTATAGGGGGGCAGTTGTGGTGGCCAGACAGATCTCGTCCAATGAAGGTTAACAATGTTGAAGCATTTGGAATATCTGTTGAGACAATTCTCACATCCATTGCCACACATCCAAATTTTACTGGGTTAACTATTCTCCGCACATATTCACCTGACCATTATGAGGGCGGGGCATGGAATACTGGTGGATCATGCACTGGGAAGGAAAAGCCTCTTGCACCAGGTAAATTAGTGGAAAATGGCTTTACTGAAATAATGCACAAGAAACAGATAACAGGATTTGATCGCGCAATTAAGAAGGCGACCAATAAATCAAAGTTGAAGCTGATGGATATCACTGAATCCTTCGGCTATCGCCACGATGGACATCCAGGTCCATACCGAAGCCTTGACCCTAATAAACTCACAAAACGCGGTCCAGATGGAAAGCCGCCTCCTCAGGATTGCTTGCACTGGTGCATGCCTGGCCCAGTTGATATCTGGAATGAAATTGTGCTCGAAATCATTAGAAGAGATTTTGAAGCCAGCCCAAACTCTTCAACATGAGGCTGTTAACTTTCCATTTCCAAGCAGCCTACAGACATGCACGTCGTGGTGTAGTGGTCGCAGAGAAGCCTACACTCCTATACTTAGTAATTGAAAAGGTAACTTAATTTATTTTAGAGTTCAGATAGTCCAGTCCTTCGGTTACAAATATATCATCACAGTCATGGTGTTGCCTGTTGCTGGTAGTATTACTGGCTGAGGATTTTGGTTGGTAGTTGATGTATTGCAAGGCCTCCATTCTTTTTTGTACAATTAGCAAGATCACATTAATCTACCTGATGACATTTTGTTTAACATTACCATGAAAACAAAATAAGTCATATTCTGATTCTCAAGTTTTCACCATTTGCTGTTCAAGTTGTTTCACTAAATGGATTTTCCAATTGAATGTTATGCTTCACCTTTCACTGAGTTCCTTTGCCCTTTTACTGCTTTGGTTCTGATTGACATTACATTCATATTGTGTCAGCAAAAATCTACCATTAGCTTTTTTCATTATAATGGAAGAAAATGAGTTTCTAATGGATGCAACTGTTTGAAACTTTTAGCTGTGATATTTGTGTAGACAGATTTCTCAGAATATAAAACGCAGATGCAATGCATTTTGAGCTGAATCCAGCGGAGTAAACATTAGACAACTTTCCATATCATTGTATAGAAAGCTGATGCAGTGCGTTTGGACTGGAAAAAAAGGAGATCCAAATGCCAAGGTTTATAAGTTAGCCCAGGTGGTTTGAATCACGAAAGAGGAGTTAATTAGCAGGTTTCTTCCTTGTTTCATTTTTTAAGGATTTTGTCCGTATATAGAATTTTGAGTAGATAGTAATTTAGTCCTTGTGTTTTTAATAATGTCATAACCAGGTGCTCTGATTAAAGAAATCATAACTTAGAAGCTGTTTGGAACAGGTTCTCAAATTGCGTTTCAAAAAATTTCAAAAGTTTTTTTTTCATTTTAAATAAATATGTTTTGGTGTTTTTAGATCATTTTGATGTGCTGATGTCAAAAATGATTTTAAAAAAATAAAAAAACATTATTTTGATATATTTCGGCACAAAAATCACTTTGAAAAGCTACAGCAACAGTTGTCCCAAACAGGCCCTTAATCTCGTCCCTCTCCATAAAATAATCTGCAACCCCTCAATATTTTACGTGGAAGTGTTTGAGAGTTGATTGTTTTTTATTTAAAGATATATTAAAATAATTTTAAAAATAAAATTATTTTTCAAAATCAACATATTAAAATAATCTTAAAATATTATGACAAATTAATTAAAATAAAAAAATAATCATTTTTTTAACAAAAAAGACAAAAACGAACTCAACCTCTATCCCAAACACTATTTCTCTTCCCTTTTTAAAAAACACCAATCCCTCTCTCTTTTAAAAATATAGTAATCTTCAAGGTGGAGAAATTCACTCAAAACACACACAAACTCTACTTTCCAATTAAAAACAACTTTTCCCACCATCTTGAGATAACATGCGCACTGCCATGTGGAAGAGAACATGATATTATTAACCATTGAACGACATTGCACGCGCTGCATGAAGAGAGCGTAAGGAAGAAAATCGTTGGCGTGTCAAGAAGATGTGTCTGTTGTTTTTTGCATAAATAATAACAAAAACTTAAATTACCTAAATATCCCTATAACCAACGCCTAAATTTTATCTTTTAGATGGCATATCCTTAGTTTTACTGTTTAGAAATATTTGAATTATCAGAAACACTCCACCACCAACTCTTGATTTTTGTCGTATTTGAGGATAATATGGTTATTTAACTATTTACAGCAATATAAAAATGCAAAAAATATCCCTAGAAAGTCAACTATTTGTTGTCTGCTGGCATAGACAAAATTGTAAAAACCCTCGAAAAAGACTCGAATACCCCCAAGAATAAGATAATGCCAACTGGTCTCAATAAAAAGTCTGAAATACCTCTAATATTAAAAGTTAAATTTAAATACACTGTCACTGAGAGACTGAGAGGTAAAATGATAATTATATTATTGTAATCCACAATAACATATGTCTAATAATACAATATTTACTCCACATGTTATAGCTTTTTGGTTAATCTCGTATTACTCTTATTTTAGAATGATAAAACAATATTCGAAAAATAATTTTATTTTCTATCCTTTTATATTTATTTTTATTTATACTAAAAAGCAAACAAAGGCCACCCCAAAACGGGGAGGATTTTGATGATTGAAATTCCGTGGCACTCGACAAATCACTACTGTCCAATTCAAATCACAGAACCCACTGTTCTCCCTGCTGCTGACATGTTATTTTCCTATTGGCACACATAAACTACCACACTTTAAGACCACCGTACATCCCTAAACTCCACAACCTCTATCTCCAATCCTAACCGTCTCCCTCCCATTAAAAGGATCCAACGGTGTGGATTCTGTAAAAGTGTGGATCATCAAAAACAAATTTGAAATTCAAAATGATCTGATGAAATCATTTTTAAAAAAAAACGCTCTCTTTTATTTCAACGGTTCTTTTTTCTGTCTTAAACGTGTCTCTCTCCCCAGAAATTTCAAAACCTTATACTTCTCGCTCCCTCCCTCCCTCTCTCTTTATCAGCATTAGAAATTTTCTCAGGAAAATCAAAACTAAAACAAGCACTCACATTTTCTCGGTAAAATCAAACAACGGAGGAAGATTTTCAGCTTGTACGAATCATTATAAACAAAAGCACTTGTTTGTTGTTCAGGTTTGTGGTCAGATCTCTCTCTCTCTCTCTACTTAAGCTTTTTGTTTTGTTGAATTTCTGTTTGGTTACTGAGAAAATGAAGGAAATGTGATTCGCCAATCTGTTTTTTTTGTCTGTTAGTATTTTGTTTTGAAGTGAGCTGAGAGAGAACTTAAACTTTATATTGTATCGCATTTCGTTTTTTTTTTTATCCTTTGGATTTATTTTTGGAAATTTTGAGATTTTCTCTACTTGTCCTGGATTTTATCCAGAAACAAAAAGACGGCTATGTTTGTATCTTTTTGTCGAGCTGGAATGGATTTATTTTAACAGGAAAAAAATAGAATCAGCGTGGTAATTAGCATTTCTTGTAGCTTTTTAGGTTTAAAATTGAAAGAGGTTATAGCGTGGTAATTAGCACATCTATGTTTGGCTGCTGAGAAAATGTAAATCATGAAATTTTAAGGTGAGGTTTAAGTAATTTGTTAGAACTTTAAGGAGAGAAAATCTGATATAAAAGGGGTTTAAAATTTCGATGGATTTTTTAGCAACCACACAAACTATTGGTTTTGGATTTTTTTCAAGCTGTTGTTTCATGGCATTTTCTTTGGAAATCACTAATTTTATTGACAATTTTAAAAGAATTAACGTGTTAATCATGCACAGTTTCGGGCTTTGATTAGGATTTTTAAGTAACTGAAGCTTTATATAGAAAGTTTGGTGGGTTTGATTAGTTTGTTTCTTTTTTTAAAACAAACATTAGTTATAGTTTGAAATTAGGTTCTGTTTAGGTTTAGGAGAATCCATGCAAATTCGAGATTTAAGTTAGAAATAGAAAGTTTTTGAATGTTAGTATGGTAATTACCTTGATTCTTTATTGCTTTTCATTTAAGGCCGTAATCTGATTTACACTGATAATTAAAATACATGCCATATATGTTAACTACTTTTAAGTTTGTAAATTGGTGCTAAAGTGGATAATTATTTTTTGATATTAAAAGTGGATAACATTAATGATTATGAGATAGAGATCTCTTTTAAGAAATCTTGAGGATAAAGAAAGAATGACATTTTTCACTGTCAATTAAAAGAAGTGGTGGAAGAATGAATTGTGTTTCAAATTTTGAATCCCACATGGTCTCCTGCCCTTTCTCTAACAAAAGTGTCAAACATATTAAGAATAGACATGAACCATTGGATCGTGAATTTAAAGTGGGACCCAATTGTGGGCCCACTAATATTTATCATTGCTCTTTTCTTTATCTTATCAAATATCCTCTGCATTGTTTAGTTCAATTCATTTAATAACAGTCTAGCATTTTAAATCAAGAGCAGTTCAGGATGTATGATGTACTTGACAAGTTGATTTTTAGTGCTAAATGCTGATTATGATCTATTGATTTCTGCTCTATCTGGGTCTGTGCCAACCTCCCTTCCCTTAATGTTACTAAGCATATGCCTTAACTCTTTTTTTGACAGGCACAATTAATTAAATATGTCTATTGTCCAGAGCGACCCACTTCTGCAAGTGGAAACAAGTTGCGGAACCCTTTTATATGAATTACAGGTTTATTTTTTTCTTTAAGATAAAAAGAAACTTTATACACAATCTTCCTTTCTAGGTTTATTCTTTTCTGCTGTTTTTTTTGTGGGCCTGGCTGTAGAATCTGAACCCGTTATTTTTCCCTGTTCCAAATGGAAATAAGATAATTTGGAATGAAGTAGGGGAAACAGATACTGATAGGGATAAAATGCTTCTTGAGCTCGAACAAGAGTGTCTTGAAGTATACAGAAGGAAGGTGGATCAGGCGAACCGGAGCAGAGCTCAGCTACGACAGGCTATTGCTGACTCTGAAGCAGAACTGGCTGCCATCTGTTCTGCAATGGGGGAGCGACCAGTTCATATCCGGCAGGTTAGGTTTAAGAATACCCTCTCTTTTCTGTTTCTTTATGACTAACTTGATTTAATTTAGCTTAAACTTCTACAAGTTGTCTGATGGATTATGAAAATGGAAAACATAGTTGGGATCATATGTAATAGTCATTAGAAAATTCAGTTTGCATCATTGTGCAGCTGCTAATGGCCATAATCTAATGGTGACAGTTCTAGAACAAAAAAATCTGTTGTAGAATAAGAGTAAAGATGGAGCTGAGTTAGATAGTTGGTAATGTAATAAGTTCGTATAACATAGCATTATAACCTGCTCTTTCATTAATAAGTCAGAAAAGGCTGAAATTGCAAGAATAACTTGTTCACCAGTTTTTTAAACAGGTACACCACAAAGGCATAGTCTGTTGCATATACTAAATATGCTTTTAATCTTACCTTTTCCTTTACTTCTATGATCAGGCTGATCAAAATATCGGAAGCTTGAAGGAAGAGCTTCGAAAAATTATTCCACAACTTGAGGAGATGAGGAAAAGGAAATTGGACCGAAGAAAGCAGTTCCATGAGGTTTTAGAGTGCATAAGGAAGATCTCAAGTGAGATCTATGGATCGGCTGATCATAATATGTTTGTTGATGAAGCTGACCTCTCATTGAAAAAGCTGGAAGAGTTGCACAGACATCTGCATGATCTTGAGAAAGAAAAGGTTTGATTATTTTCCTCATTTTCCATCATCCAACTTCTTTCATTTACTTCAAGTCTTTAGTCTTTACTTACTGATTCATCATTTCTCTTTGCAGAGTGATCGCATGAATCAGGTCCAGCAGCATCTAGAAACTTTGAATGCACTTTGCTTAGTGCTTGGTATGGACTTCAAGCACACAGTTAGTGAGGTTCATCCAAGTTTTGGTGATTCTGGAGGATTGAGGGACATAAGTAATCTGACAATTCAGCATTTGGCCACTACAATTCATAAATTGCTCGAGGTTAAAATACAGAGAATGCAAAAGGTGATTACTGGCTTAAATTTTAGTCGAGATTTGATCCTGGACATGTTATTTCAAATTGACCATGTAGTGCCTTTGTGTCATTGTAGCTCCAAGATCTTGCATCTACAATGTTGGAGCTATGGAATCTGATGGATACCCCTATCGAGGAACAACTAGAATTTCAAAATGTTACGTGCAATATAGCTGCTTCAGAGCATGAAATAACAGAACCAAACACCCTTTCTGTGGAGTTTATAAAATATGTGAGTTACAGATGTTTCATAGTTTGATGTTTGTTTCAGTTTTCTGTCTAGTCTTTTGGTTTGTTGTTTTGCAAAGATTCTCAGAGGATAGTATAATATACAGGTTGAGGCAGAAGTTTCTCGTTTGGAAGAGTTGAAGTCAAGCAAGATGAAGGAGCTTGTTCTGAAAAAGAGGTCGGAACTGGAGGAGATCTGCAGAAAAATGCATATGATTCCAGAAACAGATGCTGCAGTAGAATATGCTGTTGAAGCCATAGAATCTGGTAAATTATTTTATGATGGGTCATCATACATTAAATGCCACTCGTACCTCTACCATTTCACTAAATACTTTTTTGATCCATACTGTGGCAGGAAACATGGACCCTGCGAGTATACTTGAGCAGATTGAGCTTCAAATTGCTAATGTTAAGGAAGAAGCTTTTAGTAGGAAAGAAATACTTGAAAAGGTTGAGAAATGGTTGACTGCATGTGAAGAGGAGAGTTGGCTTGAGGAGTATAACAGGGTTAAGTGTCTATGTCATTCCTTTGTAACTATTCTTCATCATTTATTGATTTTCTTTCTTGCTTGTTACTTATATTTTGATGCTACAGGATGACAATCGATACAATGCTGGGAGAGGTGCTCATCTGACTCTCAAGCGTGCTGAGAAAGCTCGCAATTTGGTTAATAAAATGCCAGGTACAGGTTTCTGTGTCAGCAAAATGAGCATAAGTTCAGAATCAAGTTGCACAATATAGATCGCTTGCTTTTTTTATTTATCGGTCATGATATAGATATCTGCATTTTATATTTCATCATAATTTGTTAATACTAGACAACTTTATTTTGCTTCACGTGAACCTTTTTTAGTCCATGCCTCCATGGGTTTTATCCTGTTGATTGATTTTGTTTGATCACTCAGAGACCTTTTCTCCATCCTACAGTATGCTTGTGTTGTTGTACATTTTAATAGCCTGCATTTCATTATCTTTTCCATTTGGGGGCAGGTATGGTGGAGGCTTTGGCTTCCAAAACCATGGCATGGGAAAGTGAGAGAGGCACTGAATTCTTATATGATGGTGTAAGTCAGTAGTTTTTTCTAAAGGTAAACCCATTACCGTGTCTTTATTAAGGCTTAACTGTTTGCTGTTAACTATGCATGTCCAGATCCGCCTTCTTTCTATGCTTGAAGAGTACACCATATTACGCCAGGAGAAAGAGGAAGAAAGGCGGAGGCAGCGGGTATGGATTTGTCGATTCTCATTCTGTCTTGTAAAAAA
Source organism: Salix arbutifolia (assembly GCA_025169955.1). Taxonomy (NCBI): domain Eukaryota; kingdom Viridiplantae; phylum Streptophyta; class Magnoliopsida; order Malpighiales; family Salicaceae; genus Salix; species Salix arbutifolia. Next base: position 12,903,252 of record CM045916.1, on the reverse strand, counting down.
TGACCCCATTATATTTATTCAGTCATTCATGAATCTTTGACTCTACGGGATCATGGGTTTTTTCTTAGATGTCTGCTTATTCTGATCATGGGTGTTTTCTAGATGTGTCTTTCATACAGAAGATATGCTTATTCTGATATTGTGGTGGTTAATCTATTATAGGATCAGAAGAAACTGCAGGGACAACTGATAGCTGAGCAAGAGGCCCTTTATGGGTCAAAGCCAAGCCCTTCAAAGCCCCAGAGTGTGAAAAAAGCTTCTAGAGTTTCAATGGGAGGTGCAACGAACAGAAGACTTTCCCTTGGAGGAGCAGTGCTTCAGACTCCTAGACCTGATTTACCTCACTCTAGCAAAGCTACACCACATTCACGTCATGGCAATAAAGTTGATAGGATGCATCAAAATGATCATTCAAAACCCCACCAAGATGACGGCTTTGCTGGTTTATCTGCTGGTGAGTTATTCTAAAATGCTAAGGGTTATAGATGATATAATTGAAACCAAGCAATAGCAGCTTTCCTCAGTCTGGGAAGAATTCAACTGGTTCTTCACTATTTTCATGTTGTTGACGATGAAGTTGACTCTATAAGATGATGTTTGCACAATAGAGCACCGACAGCCTTTATACTACCTGTTATATTCCCTGCAAACACAACCTCAAATCTTATCAGAGTTTTTATTTATATATCCATCTTCTTTTTGTGGTACTAGACAGATGTGGTAAGGAATCGAATGTTTGTGGTACGATTGCTTAAGCAACCAATGTTTATGCTTACGTGACAAATTTGAATCTCTTTCGATCTGTTTTTTATAAAAAAAAAAATTACTATTTTGCAGGGAGGAGAGGGTTGGATATTGCTGGTCTTCCCATGAAGAAACACTCATTTGGTGCTGTAAATGGTCGCGAACCTCAATCACCAATGCTGCGGCAACCTTTCTCGCCCATTTCTTCCACTGTTTCTTCAAAATCCAACATGTTAGAAGAAGCTGACGATGACACATTGAAGAAGACACTTCCACTAATAAATGATCTCTCCTTCAAGACTCCCTCAAAGACAAACACCGTTGCAGATGAAGAGAATAGGACTCCAAAGGCAATGCTAATTCCCGTGCCGACAACGCCTGCGACAGTATCATTACCCATGCAGACAGCCATGACCCCAGCTCCTCCAGCAGTTCCATTTGCAGTTAATCCAGTTGAAATTCCTGAAGAAATAGAGTACTCATTCGAGGAACGAAGAGCAGGATTCATCATTCCCAATTCACATATAAAATCAATCATTCAGCTACAAGTCTGATATTCTCACAAACCATGGGCGAGCTTGAATTTAATATGTTGTCGTCATTGCCTGTTGATCTAATTGATTTTACCTTTTCTATTTGTTTCATCTTTTTTCCAGGACTAGTTCTGGGGTGAAGTCAAATGTAATTGGCTTTTTGATAGTGTATATAGTCTACGAGCATTGAAACGTGGACTAAGTTGTTGAAATTGTTTCCTCCTCACCGGTGTTAGCTTCTCTTGATTTTCAGACTTCTCTTTTATGCTGAGAAAAGATCCACCTTTTCATTTTTAAGTCTCTCAATCAAGCACTCAAAAGGGCTAAGACAGTGATTTTCTTTATCTGATCTGATTATTCGGCAATGCGATATGCAATAATTTTCTTAAAATAAAAATATATTAAAATGAAATTTTATTTATTTATTTCTAATTGTAGCAAGTTAAAATTATATATATATATAAACTCTTTCGACTTCCACTAGGCCTTTTTGTCATGTCTGCAGCAAAATCACAAGGCAACCTGTTACAGGGGACATCCTGTCCTTTTTTCTTCTTCCTTTTGAGCCTCTACAGTGGAAGGAGAAGATTCTCTGGGTAAGAAGATGGGCTAGGAGGAAGGTTCTCATGTTTAAATGTCTGTTTTGTTTGTAAATATGAATGAGATTGTTTTTAAAAATATTTTTCATTAAGAATTGTATTAAAATAATTTTTTTTTATTTTTTAAAAATTATTTTTGACATTATCATATGAAAATGATGTAAAAACTTCAAAATAAAAATAAAAATATATTTCAATTTTTTAAAAAACATAACACAATACATTTTGCATGCATGTAGAATGGTCTTGTCTATGGCCAACCAACCAGACGGATCGCCATGGTAATAAAGGGGTCTTAGACTAACCTAGAAATCTTGTATAAACTATGATGCTTTGAAACAGTAATAATGGAAGGACAGAATTATGTAACATGGGAAGGGAGAGTGGTCCAAAACAATACTCAATGGAGAAAATGAATATGGCTTTTTCTGGGGAAACAAGCAGTAAATACTTTTTAAGCATGGTGGTTTAGAGTGGCATTAACAGTAGATCATGAGAAAAAAAGGGCAATAAATTGAATTTTTGTAGAGTCAAAGTTTAATTTAAAATGAAAAGACAAAGGGAGATGTCAGTAGGTGGAAAATTGGCATGCCCTCCAACCTCACCTTTACAGCTTCAAAAAATTAATTTTTTAAGCTTTAAATAATTAAAGGGCCGAATTTAAAATGGAAAAAGCCATTTTCTTTTCCTAAATTTAATCACTTTTTTATTAAATTCAAAACAATTACAAGCTCTGCCATTTATTATTAAAATCACTCTTATTAAATTTCCAAGACGGACGTGAAATCTTTTATTAACCACAATTTATACTTTGAGTTTTGCGATTAAAATATTTGATTGTTAATTAAATTCAACAATATTAAACATATAATATACCCTTTTATTTTTGATTTTTTGATTTTTTTATATTTTCCCTACTTTATTTATTTCCCATGCTTTTCCTGCAAAACCCTAATTTCATTTCCATTGAAGAAATTCTGCATCCCTTCTAATTTTTATTTTTATTGCAATTTTTTCTCTGTAATTTTTTAAACTCTGGTGTTAATTTTCACTAACACAAAAAACCGCCATTGAAGCTCTGAGCATTCTCTGCAATGGAGGAGGTTTAAGCTGCAAAACCCACCTAATTTTTCTAATCCTTGAAGATTCGAGTCAAAGTTTGATTCTTTTCTGTTTTCTTGAAGCTTAACTAGCTTGTCTGAACTCATATTCTCCAAAAATTTCTGATCTATTAGCTAATTTTGAGTTTCTTATTGTATACTAAGCACTTGAACTTGAAAAAGTTTTGTGTTTTCATGTTTGGAAAGCTCTAGGGTTTTATAGGGTTTAAGGGTTTTTTTGAATGATCTATGAGGTGATGGAGGCAAAAGGGGGAATAGCAGTAAGTTCAGGTGTAACGGTTAAGGCAGAAGAAGTTCCTGAAGGCTTCAGGATGGCACCCAGAAATGAAAATTCTAGCCCTAATCCTAACCCAACCCCAAACCTTAACCCAAACAGTGACCATAACCCGAATCCAAATCCAAATCCAAATCCAAATCCGGACCCTAACTCTAACACAAACCCTGTCCCAAACCCTAATCCTGTCCAGTTTGGTGGGCCACCAGTGGGTGCCTCTCCAGTGAGTGTGGGTGGTACAGATACTGGGGTCAAGAAGAAAAGGGGAAGGCCTAGAAAGTATGCCCCTGATGGAACCTTAAATACAGCATTGTCACCAATGCCAATATCATCCTCTATTCCGCTTCCCGGAGACTATTCTGCATGGAAACGTGGTAGAGGAAGGCCCATAGAGGCAGTCAAGAAGCAACATAATTATGAATATGAGAGCACAGGTAAAAAGATCAGTTCTTGTTATTGTTGTTATAAATTTTGAATATATGAAGGTTTGGTTTCAGTTACTGTTAATCTGTTTTGTTTTTTTAGTATGTTTTACTGTTACATTTAGGATTCATGAATTCATGATATTTTTTAAATCATTTGAGTTGGTTATAGCTGATGATGTGCTTTTTTTAATGTTTTTATACATGGTTGGTTGTGTTGGTGTAGTAAATCTGAAATGGGTCTTGGTTTATCTTTTGTTTGTGGTATGGATCTTGCAGTAGAATTGTAGAGGATATTTGTTCGGTTTGATGTGAGACAGTGAGAGTGAGAGTGGGACCATTAACTCTGACATTTTCCTTCTGATCCACGTATCTTGATTTAATGGTAGAAGTTTATGAGAAGAAGATTTGATAATGATGTATTATGGAAGAATCTTTTCTTCTTCTTCTAGATGCAAAACTGTACTTCTTACCTTTTTGAGATGGAAAATTTGCACAGTTATGGTAGAAAACACATTGCATTTTTCAAGTTGCCTATTTTGTTGGACAGGCAAAATCCGTTGGATATTTGATATGGTTGGATCCCATCTGCCTGCAGTTGGGTTTTTATATAAAAGTTTTTGGACTCTGGCCCCAGGTTAAAAATGAATGGTGAAAATATGAAAATAAACTAGGAGCAGAGCAATCAATCATAAAGTTAGTATAGATCTTAATTGTCTTGTGCTAAAATAACAGAAAAAGAAAGAAAGCCAGCCAGAGGTTCTTTGGGTGGGTTGGGATCTGGGTACTAGTATCAATATCATTCTGCCAAAAGAACATCAAGGCTTTCTGCATTTTCTAACTAAACGTACTGTTTCATGAGAGTGTTTGTTGGTTGCTTTTTACATAACTGTTTTGCGAAAAGTCATGCATCTCATTATTCATTTTCATTTCATGGTTTTAATTTGTAGAATAATTCTGTTCTAAAAAATATCACTAGATGCATCAATTGGTGTAAGACCAAGTTTAAACTAAATGCCTTAATATAATCAGTTGCATCTCAATGCAAATGGTTGTCATGTGACAAATGACAAATTATGTGAGATTATACATCCTTTTTTTTTTCTTTTTCTTGAATGACTATTAGACAGATCCTCAAGAATACTGACTGAGCTTTCCTTGCTTGATTTACTTTCTATTAGTAGATGTCAAAGTTGTTAGGTCAAGTGCAGTGACCGGTTTTTTGTATGCTTCTTGGGTTTTTTTTATTCTACTGAAATGCCATGGTTTCATCCTGACAATGCTGATTTCTTGAAATATTGTGTTGTAGGTAACAAAATTGCATATTTTGTTGGTGCTAATTTCATGCCACATGTGATCACAGTTAATGCTGGCGAGGTATGCTTTGCACTTATTCCAAATGAACTTCAATATAACATAGGGGTTCATTTGGTATCATTTTGTCTTCCAGTTGAACTCAATTCTTGAAATTCTCATGGTTTCATAATTTAATTTCACATGTTTATATAACAAGAGAAAAATGTACAGTCTTGAGTTGGCCTGTGATCTGAACTCCCCTAATGAATCAGCTTAAGGACACCTGCTGCTCTGCTCCTTGATAATTAGGCATTTTTGTTTTTATTTTTGGTCTCTTATTGTCATTGCTGTTTGTTGTTGTTTTAGGATGTGACAATGAAGGTTATGTCCTTTTCGCAACAAGGAGCTCGTGCTATATGCATTCTTTCCGCAAATGGGACTATCTCTAATGTTACACTTCGTCAACCAACTTCTTCCGGTGGTACTCTAACATATGAGGTGTGGCCCTTCATCTTCTTCTGCTGTAATTTTCATATAATTGATTTGCATGCAATTTTCAAATGACAATTTATTTTTCCATGGCAGCACTTCAAAGAGTTGTACTGTTTCTTTGCGGCCTAATGGCCAAGCTGTACAGAAAGAATAGTCCTTGCACTTCCACCATTTTCTGCTGACCCTAATGAATAGAAGTTTCTTTTCTTTAGTCCATGCTAGCTTTGGTGCATGTTTTCTTTTCTTTATGCCAAGATATTATGTGAAGTTTTCAAACAAAACAAGAAAAAAGGAAAAAAAAAATTCAGTGTATGTTTATGAAGGCGTCATCAGTAATTATTGTTTGCTCATATCTGTACGATTTTTATGAAGTTTCAGGTGTTATGCTACAGATAATGAACTTGAAATTTGAAAAGAGAGGTGGAAGTTTGGCTAGATAGACAGAGCCAGTTGTACTGTTCATGTTTTGTACTCTTGAGTTGCATAAGACTAACAGCATGACACGATCAGAGGGGGTAGAAATAGCATGCTAGCTGCCTTGAGCCTTTAAATCAGAGACCAGATGTTTGGGAATCTTATATTGTCGTTGATATTTGTTTTTGTATTTGGAATTGGATTTGGGGTCTTAAATCTGATCCCGTTGCATAGAGTTTCTATTTGATATGGATTTGAGTTGAAGAATTGCTGGGATTTTGCCACATATAATTATTCTACTACAATAATGGAACTAGTTTTGTACTTTAGGTGCTTCCATTCTCCTCTGCCACCTTCCTCTTAACATATCATGAGTCATGACTTGTGGAGTCTTAATCTCATATGGATGGACCTGACTATGTTTTGTGTAGTTCTAGTAGCATATTCTGAGTATTATTTTGACCTAATCAATGTGAGTCTTAGGATGTGACTGCCAACTCATTGCTTTGACTTCAAAATCATGACATTTTTTTTTTTTTTAATTTCAAGGCTTTCTTTCACGTTATAAACCATCAATCCATTATTTTTCAGGGTCGTTTTGAGATACTTTCATTGTCTGGGTCATTTATGCCCACTGAAAATGGAGGAACAAAGAGCAGATCTGGTGGGATGAGTGTTTCTTTGGCAGGTCCAGATGGTCGTGTTGTGGGGGGAGGACTTGCTGGTCTTCTGGTAGCTGCTGGCCCTGTGCAGGTACACAATTTTGTAAAAGTATCAAACGAAATGGAAATCAAAAAGATCTATTACTGCTGGATGGCTCCAGATTTAAAAATAATGTTCTAAATAAGTCAATAGTTTTCCCCTTTTCATCCTGACATGGAAGATTAAATCATAATAGAATTTGAGTAAATAATGACTGTTTTTCACTATTTCAAGCCATAACATTCAATTCTATTTAGGTTTAATTCTTTTAATTCCTTCTTTGTGAATTGTGTTGAGTGCATCAGGTTGTCGTGGGGAGTTTTCTACCAGGCCACCAGCAGGAGTCAAAGAACAAGAAGCAGAGAATTGAATCTGCACCACCTGTCATTCCTGCTACTATCAATATATTCTCCCCAGAAGAAATGAAGGGGTCCTATGGTGGAGTAAGACCCATCGCCATACCTTCTCCATCCTTCCACGTAGACAATCCAGCTTCTTTTAACCCCATGCAAGCCTTTAGGGATCCAATTTCCGACAACAGATCTTCTTCACCTGATGATGGATCTAAAGGTCCTGACCATTCAAACTGCGAGGTCTCATACTGATGATGTTTTATACATGCTGAGATTATCTACATTGTTTTACTGTAGATACCACAGCATTTCTGCATTGAATTTAGATGAGAGAAACACAGACCCATCTGGGAGAAAAATCCAGGGGTTAACATCATATATGATATAAGACCCATAAGTGTACTCTCTTCTATTAGCTTTAGGCACGACTTACACTAGTTTAGGATCTTTTTCTGACTGTTGTCATCATTTGCTGTGTTGTGGTGTTGTAGCATTTTAGGATGTATGAAAAAACCTTGTGCCATTCTTCTGATTTAGTTCTTTGTAACCGAACGAATTTAAATGGATGATATTTTCTTTATTAATGACTTGCACTAGACAGAGTTTCTCTTTTAGCCCCCCTTATCATTTGGAACAGCAAACTCGGATTCGGCAAGAATCTTAATTTTTGGCAGTACAAAGCGGGCATTGGCCGGAAAATGGGATAGGGGTGGAGACAGTCGTGTGCTGGTGGCTGTTCGTGAGTGCCCCCTGAGCCGCTCGAAATGATCGCCAAGTATACGGCTCACTGACTCTGCGTAAGATGTCTACGAACTTCTCTTCCAGATTGTTGAAACCTTCATAAAGTTTATTTTATATTCAAGTTGTTTGAATTATTTGGAGCTGCTACTTGTGTGAAAATGAATTTAATCATATGGATATTTATGTAACTCTGTAATGCAAATTTGAATAAAATTCAAATCTTGAGTTATAAATTTCTCTTAATCGAGACAAACACAAAAAAACAATCTACAATAAATAATTGGCAACCACCATGGAAGTGTTCAATTAATTCTTTAGAATTATAAAACTAAAAAAAATCAAAATTAACAAAAAAAAAGTTATAAGAAAAGGAAAAAATGATGGATGGCTGTCAAGATAACTTTCATTAACTATTTATTTAATTTATTCAAAATAATTTCTAGTATTTACCCACTCACTATTCAATTCAAACCAGTTCAGACAATGCATTTAAGAACCTAAAACCAATGGAGATCTGATATGCGATGGGATCTTGACAGCTTCACCCTGCAAATAATGTTCCAATCTGGGCAGCAGGGTATTGGCCTGGCGGTCAGGAAAGGCTTTTCTTTTTCCTCTCATTTCGGGTTCAAGTTTTGTCAAATACACCTGTCATTCTCGTAGTGTTGTTCCAATCTAGGCAGCAGGGTATTGGCCTGGCGGTCAGGAAAGGCTTTTCTTTTTCCTCTCATTTCGGGTTCAAGTTTTGTCAAATACACCTGTCATTCTCGTAGTGTTGTTCCAATCTGGGCAGCAGGGTATTGGCTTGGCGGTCAGGAAAGGCTTTTCTTTTTCCTCTCATTTCGGGTTCAAGTTTTGTCAAATACACCTGTCATTCTCGTAGTGTTTTACTTGTTCATTGAGCTTTGTTCAATGAATTCAAGAATTAATTATGATATCTGTGTTATAAAAAATAAAATAAAAATCCAATCTGAGCATATTCAAGACTGGCGAGGAATCCTTGTCAAAGAAACCACATCAACTTTTTCATTCAAGGGACCCGGACAGGGGCTTGATTGAGGCTTCTCCAAAACAAAATGACGATGCAGAGAACAGATCCAACTAAAAACACGAGGGTTGGGTTAGGTCATAAATCCTTGTCAAAGAACACAATGCCGACTTTTCCTTCTTCTACATATAGTTGTACGATGTAACTTTATCTGGAAATTACAATCACCTGTGATTCTAGCTGGGTTCTCTAGCCATGCACTTGCCTTTGTCAATGAATAGTCGAGTAGAGGAATGATCTCTTTAACAGGAATAAATAAAAGAACTCCAGTGAAAGTAACATCTCTTTCTGCTTTTCTTTGGTGATTCTTTTTTTTAATTAGAATATAATATTTCGGTTTTGTAGTGATTTGGTGTTGCGTATAATTGAATATATTAATTCAAAAAAATAGTTTAAATCTAAAAATAAAATTATTCAGAAATGTGCAATTTAATTTAAAAAACACAATAAAATGATTTTTCTGAAGAAAATTATGAATATATATAATATTACGAGAATGTCATTGTCAATCTTGCAAAATCATTACATTTTCTAATTGCTCTTAAAGTTTAACATAATATATATGAATATATCAAGAGACTCTTCGTAAAATTTCATCTCAATCTAAGTCGGATTAAGAGATATGATTGATATTGTAAAATTATTTATTATTTAAAAAAAACACTATTTTGCCGAAGTAGAAGGTGCGGAACGAAACCGAAATATTCCGGCTGAAATTTAGACAGAATTTACAAAACGGGCTAAAATTTTAAGCAAGAGAAAAAACCACACTATTTTATCTCAATTTTTTAACTGATTGCAAAATGTTTAGGATATTTCTAACCTAAATAAAACGAAATTAACAGCACTGCTCTGTACCCTTGTCACCCTTTATTCATCCATGTGAGAGGAGAGTCCAAGCTAGACCAGGCTTTCGATTATTATTAAATTTAGATAATGTTTTTAAAACGGTTTTATGTGATATATCAACAGCTAATGCACTTCCGACAAATTCTAGAGCAAAACACCCTATCTACGGTGCCCTTTGGGCTCTTCCAGCTGTGCCCTTTCCATGGCGTAATCCACCTTTTCAATGCCTGATTTAGCCTGTATCCATGCTGAACCTGCTTCCTGTTGTTTATTCGATAATTCTGAAGGGTTGAACCAGGGATCCGTGGGTTGGCGAGACGACTCATTAACCAGGGCCTTAAACGGTTCGGGCTCACTCTGACAACCATGAAAATCACTGCCTTCACATTTACATGAAGTTTGCTGATTGTTTTCATGAGTGGCTTACACGTGAACGCTAAAGAAATCTAAAACTTTCTGTGCTAAACTAGTTTCCAGAACATAGGAAGGCAGTAGAAAAACTGCAATGGATCGGTGATTTCCATTTTCTCGACAGTGAGTTTCTGCAATATTGCTTTCAAACAGTACAATCAAAAGTTTATCGGTGAGTTGTGTCATCATTATAAGATTATGTATAGCAATGGATAGAAGATGACCGCGACAAACTCTAGCAGTGTGACGTTTCTAAGTAACGGACCAGCCCCTCAGAAACTCCTGTCAAGTTATTTCTAGGCTAAACATGGTGCCTTGATGTTTCTCTCCTCCATCCATGATTGACCTTGCTGATAAATTCTTCAGCTCTCCTCCTCAGCTCGTCGTCTTCATTATCATTTCCATTTTCTTCATCGTCTTCGCCGCCGTCGCCGGTGGGTTCTTCCAGGATGATCGACACATTCCTGTCATCTATTGATATCTCATTTCCATCATGTGAAGCCAGGGTATCTTCTTTCACCCTTGCGTGTGCGTTGATGACCACTGACTTCAGAATCTCGCTTTCTCGGTCAAATTTAGAGACAGGTCTTGAGCCCATGAGGATCATGACGATGATCAAATTGCAGAAGCAGAAGACCACAAAAGAATTGGAAGCAGCCTGAGCGATCAATTCTAGTGCAGACTCAAACATGGTCCTGAAAACTAGGGAGAAATCAAAGGTATGGAGTCGACAAAAACCTGGTGGGAGAAAGTGTCGTGTCGGAGGAAAAGAGTTCAGATGAAGCTTTTCTGTGGCAGAAGTCTAAGGGCTACATATAAAATGGGAAATTAAATATTATATGCTTTTGTGTGTGTTCTGGGAAGCTTCTCTCGCCAACAGAGATGCGGGCCTTATCGTCATTAAACTAAAGAAAAGGTCCATTGTACAGAACAAGAACACCACGTCGAACCATTCGATCAGCTTTTCTCATACCCTCTATTGTCACCCTATTGACATCATCACTCTTAAATTTTGTTTTTCCTTTTATTTCTCATTTTTTAGTTTTTACCTTTTAAAGTGTTTTCTAAATTGTTTTTTATTTAAAATTATAAAATTTATGTTTTTTCAATAATTTTGATGTTAATAAAATAAATTCTATTAATTATTGCCCATTGACAATTACCAATACTTTACCATTTTGATACAGGATGATGATAATGATGAATACTATTTGATTTTTAAAATATGTTTTTATTAGAAAATATATTAAAAAAATATTTTTTCTTATCAGCTTGTTAAAATCATTTGACCATAAAAAAACTATTTATATAAAATAATTTTTTCGAAAGAATGGTGTCACTGTTGTGAAAGGAATACTTAGAGGGTATTTGAGAATGGAATTGCGGTTGTTTTTCAAAGTATTTTTCTTTAAAAAACATTAAAATAGTATTTTTTTATTTTTCCAAATTATTTTTGATATTATCCCATCAAATAAGTCCTTTTAGTGATTTTCAACAAATTTTGATGAGGCAACATCAAACCGCAGTAAATTTAGTTGGAAAAATGTTTGCTCATGTTCGAAAACTCTGCCTAGAAAATGGGGGTCGAGGAAGAAAAGTTAACACGCGCTGTTCCTGCGCCAACCATTAAAGTCTAGTCTCGATCGCATCTAAATGTTAGCACTGCTCACATGCAACAGTAGTAGCAACACAAGAACTGAGAAAAAAAAGCTAACTAGGGTTGACTTGTCTAAAACAAGTTGAGTATTTGCGTTAATCAAAGATGCTGGTACAGAGAATTATTGAAATCTGATTCATGATCGCTCACCAACCGCATTCATTGTCAATGGATACAGAAAAAAAATGGAACAAGGTGAGATGTATTGTGATGGATTGGATGAAAACGATCAGAGGCTAGCTGCGAAGGAAGCAGGCCTTGATTGTTTTCACATGTAACAAACGCCAAGATTTCAGTAGATACCACGCCCAAACTTTCAAAGCTGTTTGGGATAGTTTTTGAAATGCTGTTTTCAAAAAATTCATTTTTTTTTATTTTAAATGAATATATTTTGATGTTTTTAGATCATTTTGATATGCTGATGTCAAAAATGATTTTTAAAAAATAAAAAAATATCATTTTGATATATTTCGACATGAAAAACACTTTAACAAGCTACCGCAACACACTTTAACAAGCTACCGCAACGCAGGTTAGACAGGAACCGTGTTAAGACTAGATGAAATTCAAGGGCTTGAATGTAATGTAATGACGAATCGATTGAGATAGAATGATAATAGAAATCAAGATTCCATACTGGGATCTGGACATACTCGCCATAGACAGTGTAAAGGAAATTAGTACTTCAATCAAACAAGCTTAAAGATTACACGAACTTGAGGGGAGAAAGGGATAGGCTTAAAACCCTATTACAAGCCCTTCCAGAAACAATTGCAAAGAGTTGTAGCTGTAGTCTACTGTAAATCTTTAGCAAAGCAAAAATCAAACAACAGTTTTACCACATCTTCCTTTTCTTATTTCCGGCAGCACCGCCCTTCTTGGAGCCTCTAAAATCATCAGTGGTGTCAGCAGTGTTCTGCTTCTTTAAACCTTTCCTCCCACCAAATCCAAATTTGGAATCCCTTGATTCCCTCTTGAATTTTTTCTTTTCTGGTCCGTTTTTCCCCTTCTTCAAAGGTTGTCTCCCCTTCCCTCCAGATCGATCTCCTGGAAACACCCCTGGCCTCTTCTTGTTTGACCTTTCAAATACTTTTCCATCTTCAAAGGGCATATCCAACTCACCGTCCTTGTCCCCTCCAGCAAACCCACTTTGTTTCCTCTGTTTCCTCCAGTTCTTAACGGTCTCTATCGCTGCCTTTTTCTGTGCAGTTCTCTCTTTCTGCTTCTGGAACTGGACTTCTTTAGCTAGTTTCTTAGAATCTCTAGCTTTCCTTCTCTCCTCAGCTTCCTCAATGTTTCTCTTCTCTGCCAAAAGCCGGCCCTTCACTTTCTCCATATGAGTATCCGACTTCGCCATCTCAGCGTAATAATCAGGAGGCCTGAGAAAAGGAATCCCCATTGACTCCAGCTTAGCATATGCCTGCCTTGTTCCCTCTAAGGCTTGTGTGTAAAATGCAAGCTCTCTAGTCAGGTCATCATTCACATCCACCTCTTGCTCTTGATTGAAGTCAATCACAAGTTTGTGGATCCATCCAACATTCTCTGGCCAACTAATATCTTGAAGCTTATCAGCAAGACCATCTCTATTGAATATAGCATTTTTAGATGGTTCAGGCAACTTCACATCTTCATCTTCCGATTCTGACTCGGATCCAGATACTTTTTCATCAAGATCATCCATTTCATCATCTGTTACCAGCTCCTCATCAGACAGGGTCGATTCTCCCTTAAGTACCACCATTATGCAAACCTGTCACAATCCAAAGTCGAGTTACAATTAATAACCGCACCAATATCTACTCAAGCATATAAAAAAAGCAGATGTTACTCACGGATATCAATACATAAACTCAAAATTAAGCTAAAAAAGTACCAAAGAATAACAGCCACGAATTCTCCTCAGTCAAATCGGATTCAAATACTTCTAAAAGTAATGGTATCGAACCCTAAATACAACCCCAGATAAAGCAAACTGCCAAAAACACAAAACTCAGATTGGCTCAGCAAATCAAGATTAGATTAAATACTTAACACCAGGAAGAACCTTTAATTTAGGCAATAAAATTCACACTAAATTTATAACAAGGCCATCAAACAAATACATACAGGGCCTAAAATCAACAAACTCTAATAACCCAATTCAAAATTCTTCAAACCCAGATTCTGGTTTAGCACAAAGTTTATTACTTTCAACAAAAACAAGCTAAAACACTACTTCAAGCAAAAATCAAAGATGAAGAAAACGGAGCCATTAAATATACAAAAGCAAGACGTTTCGATATTAAAAAAAAGGAAACGGAAAAGAAACCTGAACAGGTTAGGTTAGAGAGAAGGAGAAACAATTTACCTTGTTAGAGAACGAGGGAAGTTGAGATTCGTTGAGAAGATTATATTGTAGAAACTGCAAGCTAATAGGGTAACAAGAAGAAGCCTGAGTAAAACCCTAAACCCTAATTTAGCAGGGCAAACCTGGGCCTTAGCCCAAGACATGTATGATTTAATGGGGCCCTGATGAGGGTTACATCTGGTCTTGAAATTTTTGGTCATGAGGTGTTTTAGTGACGGTTTATAGTATAGTGTGATTATAGTTATTTTTTAACATAATTTTTATTTTAAAATATATTAAAATATTTTTTTAATATCAATATATAAAAATGATCTAAAAATACTAAAAAAATAATTTATAATAAAAAATAATTTATTTTTCAAAAATATTTTTGAAATATAGTGTCCAAAAGTAGATGATATTAGGGTGAATAAATTTATTCAATTATCTATAATATTCATAGTAACAGACTCGAAATTAATTGAGACTGAACGGTTTATTAAATTTAGTTATAATTTTTTTGAAAAAAGTGAAATCACTTCAATTTTAATTTCATATTTTAAAAAAAAAATCAGCTCAAACTTAATTAACCAAACTAGAACTTCATTAAAATAATATGTTTTATTTTATTTCTTTAGATTTATATCTAACATCATCCCATCAAAAAAAAACAATAATATTAAAATTAAAATAATAACTTGAAGCAAAAAAAATTCATGAAAAGATAGTTGAAATTCAATGTCAAATATCCCATATATGCTCGATAATATGTTTCTATATGAATTTAAATGTGTATTTATCTTGAAAAAAATCAAATTTATATTTTTTTAGTACTTTTCAATGATTATGATATAAAAAATCTATAAAAAAATTTAAAATAAAAATGTATTTTTAAAAAACACCCCTTAATAATATTAAAAAAATAAAAAAATCTCCTCACCTTCTTTAAAATATCTTGATTGTTTTTTATGTATTTTTTTAGTACTTTTCAATGATTATGATATAAAAAATCTATAAAAAAAATTTAAAATAAAAATGTATTTTTAAAAAACACCCCTTAATAATATTAAAAAAATCTCCTCACCTTCTTTAAAATATCTTGATTGTTTTTTATGTATTTAAATTATGTTGATGTATTTTATAGATGGGGGGACTGGTCAGCAATCTAATCGCACAGTCCATTGTGTGAGAATTCTTCTCCTTGTTATTATTTATATGGCTTTACTCCGAATCGTTAGGCGATGTGATATAAATTAAAAATATAATTTTAATGCACCTTCAGTCCAAATATATTTTGAAAATCAAATTTAACTATATTTTATATGATATTTGGTATTGCAATAACAATTATGTTTTACAAAACTTAATTTAAAAATACATTAAAATAATATTTTAAAAAAAACAATTACCTCTGATATAACACATTCAAATAATTTAAAAACACTATAAAAAACCAATTTAAAATATATTTTTCAAAAAAAACACTTTTAAAATTAAAAAAAGTCAATGTTTGTTTTCAAGAATAACTTATCACTGCTTTAATTTAGGTCTTCAACTAGTTTAATGGCCCGCACTTCGTTGCGGGCGAAACAAATAATTTTTACAACTGTTCAGATTAAAATATAATATTTATACATGTAAAGTTTGATATAATGAAACAAATCAAAATACTTTGTTATAACAACAGTACCATCGAAGTGTTAACTTCTAAAATTATCATCACTCTTACTGTCAAAACAATAACAATTATCAAAATACCTCGAGAGAAAGAAAAAAAACAAGTAAGAACAAAAACTTAAATTATTATTATTATTCTTAGTATTGATATTATTATTCCGTAATAACCAAAAAAACAAAATTAGATCAAAGACTAAAAGAAGTCTAAAAACATTAACAAAAGAACAAATAAAAAAATAAAATAAATGATAAAACAAAAATAAAAATTATTACCTGAAAAAAAAATCATTTCACTTGAAAATTAAAAAAATTGACCGCACTATGTTGCGGGCTGAGAAATTTTTTTTTATGATTGCTGGGATTAAAGAAATTAATAGGATTTGTTGGTCTAAAATTAAAATATAATATCTATATATAAGAAATATAATATAATAAAACAGATTACCACGTCCTATCATAAAAATAGCAAAATCAAAGTTTTAACATCAAAAATTATCATTGACATTACTGTCAAAATAATTAAAATTATCAAATTATCATGAGAGAAAAAACATTCACAAAACAGTAAGTAAGAAAAATAATTAAATTTATTATTATTATTATTATTATTATTATTATTGTGTTAATAAAGAATAAAAAACCAGAAATAAATGAAAGACAAACAAAAATTGTAATAACTTTAACAAAAGATGAGACAAAAAAATAAAATCACAATTATTAGGCAAAAAAATTAATCTAACTTGAAAATATATAAAAAAAACCAATAAAAAACTAAAAGACAGAGCAAATAAAAAAATATAATAGATGATAAAAAAAAAATTATTAGCTGAAAAAAATCACTAGCGGCTATAACCGTATTTAGCCATTTAAAAAAATATTAAAAAAAAGGTTGCGTCAGACCGGACCGAACCGGACTGGTCTTACGCGCGCAATTACATCTGTGACCCTCAGCCGGAACTTTTTTTTGTTCTATTATCAGGGTTAAAATCGTTGAAACACTGTTCAACAAACAGAAAAAAAAATCAATCAAAGAAAAAAAAATCAATAACTTTAACAAAAAAAAACCAACTAAAAAATGAAAAACAAACATAAGAAAAAAAAATAATTTGACGTCAAAATAAATAAATAAAAATAATAAAAAACAATCAAAAGAAATAAAAATGAAAAAAAAAACATAAGTGAAAAAAAAGCAAAAAAAAAAAAGCAAAAAACAAAACAAACAGATTGCAACTCGCGTTGGGCAGGGTTCGAACCCTGCCCTCCTTGCGCGCGCCTGTTTGCCAGTAGGCCACTGGCCTTTCTTTGTCACTCTCTGTGAAACAATATATAAGTATAATAAAAATAGCGAATCAGTGATCACCGTTCACAAACGAAAAAAAAACACTATTGAAATCCACAGTGTTTTCACTCACAATGCACAGTGAATTCCTGATCTCTTTTAGTTATATTTATAAATTAGCGGCTATAACCGTATTTAGCCATTTAAAAAAATATTAAAAAAAAAGTTGTGTCAGACCGGACCGGACCGGACTGGTCGTACGCGCGCAATTACATCTGTGACCCTCAGGCGGAACCTTTTTTGTCCTATTATCAGGGTTAAAATCGTTGAAACACTGTTCAACAAACAGAAAAAAAAATCAATCAAAGAAAAAAAAATCAATAACTTTAACAAAAAAACCAACCAAAAAATGAAAAACAAACATAAGAAAAAAAAATAATTTGACGTCAAAATAAGTAAATAAAAATAATAAAAAACAATCAAAAGAAATAAAAATGAAAAAAAAATATAAGTGAAAAAAAAAAGCAAAAAAAAAAACAAAAACAAACAGATTGCAACTCGCGCTGGGCAGGGTTCGAACCCTGCCCTCCTTGCGCGCGCCTGTTTGCCAGTAGGCCACTGGCCTTTCTTTGTCACCCTTTGTGAAACAATATATAAGTATAATAAAAATAGCGAATCAGTGATCACTGTTCACAAACGAAAAAAAAAAAACTATTGAAATCCACAGTGTTTTCACTCACAATGCACAGTGAATTCCTGATCTCTTTACGTTATATTTATAATAATATACTTTTATGTTTTTTTTAAATCTTTTTAAACATTGAAAAGCCCACATTCTACATGGTAAGGATCACATTTGTCATTTCTAGGTTGGGTCTAATTTATTATTATTATTATTATTTTTATTATCATCATCAAAACTACGTTTTGTTCAAAAAATGATGAGAGCCGGGCATGTCTGGATTGAATTTAATAAAGTACATGGGGTTACTTGGTTTAATTTAAATAATTATGTATATTTAATTTGAAATTCGACAAGAATCATATTATAAATCAACCGGTCATACCGGTTATGGTATGGCAGCTAAACAAGGGGCGCGGCGGCCGGGATCACATTGGATATTTATGCATCATGGGACCGCCCACAGTAAATATTCAACTTTTTACCGTATGATTTTTCGAGCAAAAAATTCCCAGCATATTCCCCCATAGGATGCAAGACCCCTGCCGTCGATTGGACCCCACTCAACCAGAAAGACCCACGTCTCTCGTGATCATCGAGAAACCAATCAAACCGTCCACATCAGATCAAGTTCAACGGTTGCGATCTTCCCACCCGTGGTTTTGTTTTTTCCCATGTTAGGACTGAGGACTCCATTAAATATAACCCAAGCACGCCCTAGTTTCAGCATATCTGTGACTGTCTCGGGAAAAAAGAACAGAAAAGAGAAACCTCAGTACTAACGAAGTGTTGGAACATCAGATCTTAACAATGGTAACGATCAAGGCTGTTAAAGCTCGTCAAATTTTTGACAGTCGTGGAAATCCCACCGTTGAAGTAAGCCTTTATTGATTCAATTTTATTCATCCAATGATAACCCATCATTTTTTTCGCACTTTCGATTTTATTTTTACCCTTGTTTTTCATCCTTGATACGTCCTTGAAATGTTTTGGGATTCTTTTGTGCTGCCAGTTGCGGTTTTTTCTGATCCTTGTTTTTTAGCGGTTGATGTTTGGTTTGGATGTTAAGAAAAAATGGGCCAGAGAGAGAATTTGGTTTTGATTCTTTTTTGGGAATAAAAGAGGGAGCTCTTGTTGAAAGCATGGCTGGGATTTGATTTTTTATAGTCCGTGCTTTTGTTTTGTTGGCGGTTCCTTTCATATGTATCTTGTGCTGATGAAATGATGGGTTTTTAAAATTATAAACAGGCTGATATTTTGCTCTCTGATGGAACCTATGCTAGAGCTGCCGTTCCAAGTGGTGCTTCCACTGGTAAAGATTACTACTTTTTGTGTATTTTACAAGTTCCTGTTCAAGATTTATTTGGTATGTATGAATTACTGTTTACTCTATCCAGATCTGATTTTGTGTAACTGTGTGTAAAAAGGTGTCTATGAAGCTTTAGAGTTGAGAGATGGAGGATCAGATTATCTTGGGAAAGGTGTACTTAAGGTATTTTGCAGATCATGCTCTTATGATCTGGTGTGTATCGGCGTGCTGACTTTTGAGATTGTTCTTGATTTGCTTTTTGTGTCGTGATGATGTTCAGGCTGTAGCGAATGTCAATTCCATTATTGGACCAGCCATTGTTGGCAAGGTAATATATGGAAATTCAATTTTTCTTGTCATTATACATGTCTTCATTCACAGACAGCGATTGATGATTGATGTTGGTTTTCTTACAGGACCCAACAGAGCAGGTTCAAATCGATAATTTCATGGTACAACAGTTGGATGGAACTGTTAATGAATGGGGTTGGTGCAAACAGAAGGTTTGTTTAATTTTGCTCGTGGAAAATCATTAATTTAATCTGTTAATGACTGGTAACTCGTATTCTAATTGAGATCCCCCCCCCCCCCCCCCCCCCCCCCCCCCCTTTTTATTTTTCATTATTCCAGCTTGGAGCAAATGCTATATTGGCAGTGTCACTTGCTGTTTGCAAAGCAGGTGCAATGGTTAAGAAGATCCCTCTTTACCAGGTATATATGTTGTGCTAGTGTAGTCTGCTGTTCTATGTTTTCATTGTAGTTCTTGGGGGGGTTCGTTGTTGTGATATCATTTATCTTGCAGCACATAGCAAATCTTGCTGGAAACAAGACCTTGGTTTTGCCAGTACCTGCATTCAATGTCATCAATGGAGGTTCCCATGCTGGAAATAAACTGGCAATGCAGGTAATTTTGATGACAGCTCACACATGATTAAATGACTTTTCCCTTCTTTTTGGTGCTTGCATTTAACATTTGTCTTTCAACAGGAATTCATGATTCTCCCTGTTGGCGCATCATCTTTCAAGGAAGCCATGAAAATGGGTGTAGAAGTGTACCATAACCTGAAGGTAATTTTATGGTTCTTAAAACTGTTTTCTCTTTTATGTTTAATTCAAATTACCTCTGGCTTATATTGTAACTTCTTGCATGTACTTTCAGTCTGTGATCAAGAAGAAGTATGGACAAGATGCCACCAATGTTGGTGATGAAGGTGGCTTTGCTCCTAATATTCAGGTTTGTTAATGCTACTAGCTACCTGTTCATGCTCTAATTGTTGCATTGGAATTTTTAGGTCTGGCTGGCTATCAATCAGATTTGAGTTAAACTGAGCGAGTATTGTTTTTTAACCATCTCTTATGTGCAGGAAAACAAAGAGGGTCTTGAACTGCTCAAGACAGCGATAGCCAAAGCTGGATATACTGGAAAGGTTGGTGTCCTTTCTGATGTTATCGTGCTTTTTTGTCATTCTCTTGTAATATAATTAATTTCACGTATCTCATGTTAGGTTGTGATTGGGATGGATGTTGCTGCGTCAGAGTTCTATAATGACAAGGACAAGACCTATGATTTGAATTTCAAGGAAGAGGTAATCACATGTTTAACAACCAGATGCTTCTTTGCATTCTATTTAGAAGGTTGGATTTTAACTTGTGACTCTAAGCCAATTATCTATCTGTCTCAGAACAATAATGGATCAGAGAAGATATCTGGAGACAGTCTAAAGAACGTGTACAAGTCATTCGTGGCTGATTATCCAATTGTGTCCATTGAGGATCCATTTGATCAAGATGACTGGGAACACTATGCTAAGATGACTGCTGAAGTTGGTGTGCAGGTGCAAATTGTTGGTGATGATCTACTTGTCACAAACCCCAAGGTGATTCTGGGAGCTGAAGTTTAAAATATTATCCCCGGGGCATAAATCAAAATGATTTGGCTTGTAATTAAATGTTTTGTTTTTATTGCAGCGTGTGGAGAAAGCAATTAAGGAGAAGTCCTGCAATGCCCTTCTATTGAAGGTGATGTTAACAAATTTTTATTTCATTTTAGACGATGCATCCTGTTAATACCAACTAACAGCCTTACCTTCTTACACAATTTATCAGGTGAATCAAATTGGTACCGTAACTGAAAGTATTGAAGCTGTGAAAATGTCTAAACATGCTGGCTGGGGTGTCATGGCAAGCCACAGAAGGTACATCCTTTGTTTTTTTGTGGTTTTGATTAAATATTCTCCCCCGACAAACATTTCTAAAATGGCTCGCCTTGTTCATTTGCAGTGGTGAAACTGAGGATACTTTCATTGCAGACCTTTCAGTTGGATTGTCTACTGTAAGTACCAGGGCATTTCCCAAGTTCTTGCTGTTTTTGTTTTTTACTATGCCAGATTATGTGCTCTTGTTATTTTGCCTCCAATTAAAATTTAGGGCTTTAGGCAGAAGGGATTTTGGGTAAAATTGGGGGATCGTAAAATCGGACCGATCCGGTCCGATTTTATGATTCCATATGATTTTACTGTGTTTGACCCAAACTGATTTTTCTATCCGAGTTAACAAGGTATGATGAGTTGACTCGTAAAATTGTATGATTTTGCGAATCAACTCGTGATTTTGACAACCATGAGTTGAATCATTGTTAGAGGCTGTTTCTGGAGGCATGAGCTGATGTTTACCCTTTTTTCTTCCTTCTTCCTAACAGGGACAGATCAAAACTGGAGCTCCATGCAGATCGGAACGCCTAGCGAAATACAACCAGGTAGATGGAAATGTCTCTCAACTCTTGACCATCAAGAAGTGTTTTTTAATCATTTTCTTGCCTTCTCTCAACCAACTCTATGATCTGAACTAACGGTGATTGTTCCCTCCTGGTATTTTTATAACTGCAGCTTCTCAGGATAGAGGAAGAGCTGGGATCTGCTGCGGTATACGCAGGAGCAAAATTCAGGGCACCAGTTGCACCTTACTAAAGCATTACCGGTCTTACGGAGCATTACCTCTAAATAAGCTTTTGAGCTTCGTGCTTGTACTTTGCAGCATATAGTTTTTGCTTGATAGTGAAGGATATTTTTGCTATCGCGGCTAAAGTTGCATTTTACCTTTTGTGGCGTTTCTATCCTCCATCGTTGCCTTGAGTTCTTGGGCGTTTCCCAGAGCTGGTTTTTGTTTTGAATGTTATGAATAATATGCTTTAAACTTTGATTTATCAAAGAAATTTTGAGTATGTTCAAGTTCTGTCAACGTATTTTCCATGACATGATTATACTTCACCTCGTAAAAATCAGTTTTTAGGACAATCTTGCCAAACATTATGTGAACTGCTGGATGGGTACAAAGTTGCCCATTATATCAGCCCTTGTTCATGGCTGAAACTGCTCTAGGAAGATCATGGGAAGACCAAACCGAGTTCTCTATGATGAAATGATGATGGATTTTTTAATATAATTTTTCAGATGAAAACGATTAATAATTTTAAAAATGATAGTGAAATGTTGAACTCTCAAATTTTTTTAAGATTAAAAAGAGTAATAATAATAATTATTAAAATAAACCTGATTCTATCTATTGGCATAGTGGTTGGAACTATATAATAAATGAAGTTATACGGTGAAGATAATATATATTTAAAAAATATTTACCACGTGGAAAACTTATTTACTACAGTCAATAAGGAACCCCACTAGTTTCATTATTCGACGGCTTGTATCCAAGAGAGCATGCAAGTTGTAATTAAGATAATTTTATTTATTTCGAACAGTTTAATGGGTATAGAACACAATAAAGATAATACCTTTTCAATCAATAAACTCTACCCTGCCCCTTCTAGCATTTGAACATAAGAGATTTTAATGCGAGCCCTAAGTTTTAATTATTTGAAACATCTCATGTGGTAAATAACATGACACCACTCATGACACCGTTGATTTGTCACCCTAAAGTGCCCTTTAAAATTGTTCTGAATTAGATGGCTTTATGTGTGTATATATCAAAAGGGTTGGGTAACAAGCGTGCAAGGATACTGATAGGAAACATTACTTTGGCATTGCGATCCCACCGGCTTTTGACCGAAATTTTAATTTTTTTTATTTTTCTTACATTCTAAAGACCGGTGGTTTGGTATATTTAGATCATTTTGATGTGCTGATTTCAAAAATAATTTTTAAAAAATAAAAAAACATCATTTTGATATATTTCAGCACGATAAACACTTTGAAAAGCTACCGCAATCGCACTCCCAAACAAGTACTAAAAGCATATGAATCCTTCACGATTGAGAGAAGAAATACGATGGAGTTCTTTCTCAATGTATTAAACAATTACTTGTTACTACAGTGAGATTACAAGTTCAAAAGATAATTCACTGCGCTGAAACAGAATCAGCTAGTTTTGAACAAAAATTTTGTTCACAACACCCATCTTACTACTAAAGATATATGATGGGGGTGAACTTGCAGTTTTGTAACACAAGCCTGCAATAAAAACACCACCAAGTTATCAAAAACCATGATTCTACACCCACTGTCTATCTAAGCAGCCAACGACTTCAAAAGCCAAAAAAACGCATAAAAGGATGATCACCGAACGTTCACCAACTCAACATCAAAGACAAGCCATGAGTTTGGTGGTATTTTCCCACCAGCACCCTGTTCTCCGTAACTGCGTAAAATATTACACAGTAAGTATACCTCGGCAGGGAAGGGAGGCTTAATAAAGAAGATTTCATCAAATTTCAAAAACTCTGCTTAGAGGGTTAAACAGATGGACCCCAAGGGAAAATAATTCAACAATGATCTTATGTCATGCGATATGAGAAGCAACAGACAAAGCACTGGATTAGGTATTGTCCAAAAGCAATCATGCAGATCAAATCTAATGAATTTAGCAAGAGTGAGCAGGGGAGCATAAGATATGTCAGAGATGTGGTAGCTATAGCTTACCCCATCGATGGTGGAATTGTGAATCTCCTTTTGTCACCGACTCGCATGCCTGAGGGTTAACATATACAAACATGTAAATATTTACGGTTAAACATTCAAGTTATTTTTTTAATCATTAATATGCCTACCATTAACTCCAACATCCCATCCCTTTATGACTTGTCCAACACCTGCAGGATCACATGAAAGTAATTCAATCATCACAAAATCAAGTATTTGTTATCCATTGACTACAGTCCAAATTGTGGTACCTAGGCGGAATTTAAAGGGAGCTCTTCCAACATTAGAGTCAAATATTTTGTCATTCTTCTTCAGCTTACCAATGTAGCGCACACTGACCTGAAACTCAAAACACGGATAGTTTTAGTCGATTGAACAACCTTTTGCGTTCTGTTAACCAGTAACTTCAGGGAAAAAGACAAAAAAAAACACCAATTAGGTTACTGTAAATATGGGTGAACTTCCATCTTGCTTGTATGAAATAATCAACAATACAGCAATCCAGTAACTGACAGAGGCAACTCAGTAACATGCCATATATGGTGACAAATCTGAAC
Source organism: Salix arbutifolia (assembly GCA_025169955.1). Lineage (NCBI taxonomy): Eukaryota > Viridiplantae > Streptophyta > Magnoliopsida > Malpighiales > Salicaceae > Salix > Salix arbutifolia. The sequence goes on along the minus strand of CM045916.1, from coordinate 12,878,832 downwards.
ATTTCTTATTATCAAAACTAATTCAAGCACCAAATACAAACATGGTGTGCTTAGTAATACAGCAGTTGACCGATTTCCTCTATTTGGAGTGTAAGGAGCATAGAAAAAAATGAAGCATGTACTTCGAGAAAAAATGACTTTGGCTTTGCAGACTGGCTGATCAATAGTCAATTCAATGCAGAGAGTTACCTGACTCCCAGGAGAAGCTCGTTTACCATCTGGTTTTCCCATTGATAATTCTTCAATAAGCAATCCATTTGAGAAGGTTCTAACTTGTGAAGACTTGGTTGTAGATTGCTTATCTTCGGAATCCAACAAATATTTAGCTTCACCTCCCACAGCTGAAACAGCTTGTTCCTTAGTTGCTGTTCCACTATCCTGGGTCTTCTTCTTCTTCTTTTTCTTCTTTTTTTTATCAGATGAATCTTCACCAGGCATACTATCTGCATCAGTGTCAAGGCCCCTGCAAATGGGTAGCGACATATTTAAGTAAAAGCTAAAAAATATTACTAGCAATCAGGCTACCATAAAAGCCTCCATTCACAAATACCAGAATCCATGCATACATTCATGCTAGAGAGAGGTAGGGAGCGACATAAAAAACCCTAAGCCATTTCCTGTTATTGTGAACCTTTCAATGTGTGTGGTGAGATTATTTGGAGAGAAACTCCTACTTTATAAACAGAGAGTTCACATACTTATAAAATTAGACTGGGTCCAGGCACATTTCCACATTCAATGATACATGGACACACATCATAAGAATGGACATGTACATTATAATACATACTTGCATCTTTGACAGGCAACAGTAACACATTCAATATTGCAAAATAATAGGCTATGGTTCTCACCTCTGATCATGTTTGTTTCCATCTGTAGAATCCTGCCTTTTCACTTCCTCAGGCTTGATTTCATCTCCAGAGGCATTGTTGTTCTCTTCCTTGTCATCCATTTCATCAATCTTTTCCTCTGCAGCTTGTTCTCTCCGCTTGTTCTTGTTCTTCTTCTTTGTTTTGCTGCCATTAAAAGTCAGGAACCACTTCAGAAGATAGAACAGGTTAAATGTAAAGCAAACTCCCTGCTCTTGGAAATTGCAACCTTATAGCACAACCAAGCTGTCCCCTAAGAAAAAATGAAATTTTTTTTAAAAAAAAACACCCAGTTATGAATGATCTCACCTTTCTGGTTGACCATCTTGATCAAAGCTTTTAACCTTTCTCTTTTTTCCAGTGGTGTCATCATTAACATCTCTAGCTATTTTTTTCTTTGTTTCTTGGGTTGTTTCCTTATCTTTTTGTTCATTTATTTCTGCTAGGGGCTCCTGAACAATAACTTTTCTTTTTGACGATGAAGAAATTGGAAAACCATCTTCATCTTCACTTTCCAGAACGGAAATACCTGCATCCCTCTTAAGAACAATTTGTCCTTGGGAATTGTTTTGTTCTTCGTGGTTACTTGATTGATTCTTCTTCTTCTTCTTCTTTAGTCGTTTAGACTTGCCATTTTCTTTTTCAGGTTTGTCATCTTCAGTTATCTCCTCGATTACAACTAAAATAAGGAGCAAATTTAAGGAAAGAAAACATCTTTGGTTAGTTGCTGCCAATAATCATAAAACTCAAATACCATTTTAGTGAACATTAGATACTCTAAAGTGTGCCAGCAAGCACAATTGACATAAATTTAAACAGTCACCAGACGTTGGAAGACCATTTTTTCACTAGACAAGAGCAGTAGATTCTAAACTCTTAGTAAAAAAAAAAAAGATATAATGTGACTGCAGAAATGTTATGACATATTATGTAGACAAAATTTAAGTTAATTTTCTTTGGCATATAAACATATAAAATTCATTAACTAGAATTACCATATCTTAAAAAAAAAAAATCGCGTTTCAAACATTTTGAAGCTTTCTTCCTAATCTTTTTTATTGATATTTTGAATTACTTTATATCTTGCAGAAATACTAAACAGCCAACAGTCTCCACGTATTAATACTAACAGAGATTTGTTTGGAACAAAACCCCAAATATATGGATGCATTCTGTGGCAGAAACTCCAGACTTAATGACCATGTTGGAACTAGATCAAGTATTTCATCATACAAGCATATAGTTGCAGCTTTTAAAACTCGTTTAGAAACTATATAGACCACAAAGAAACAGTATAAGGGGAAATGAACCTTATAACTATAAAGATGAAACATATTTAATCAAGTTTTCAAATTACCTCCACCACTGGGAATAGGCGAAGAGGTGTATATTTGAAGATCATTGTTATCATCAATGAAGTCATCATCATCATCATATTCATCATCATAATCATATTCACTGGACTCGTCTGATTCAGTGTCAGCAATAGTCTCACCCGAATCACTTAAAATTTGTAGAGTTAAGAACAACAAAGTAATGACTAAATTTAATTCAGCCAAACAATTTTGCATTGCCTTAAAATAACTATAATTGCTAAGGTGGGTGGGGAACAACAGCAACCACTAAAATACAAGCCCAGAGAAACTAGTGAAAAGGATACTATTCATATTCATCTCGGAGGTGATCTCCTTTTTCAGAATCAAAATAACCACAAAGATGAATGCTACGTGGTCCAATCACAGAGAAAGCTACTAGTTCATCAGAAAATTCAAGATTCAAAGTGCAACTTTCAGCTTTCCCAGGTAGCAATGAACACAAGAAAATTGGACTCTTGTGTCCAACTGAACACTGGAGAATGCACCTTTCTTCCGACGAGCCAAGGCCCAAAGTCGCCTGAGTTATAACAAAGCGCAAGTCAACAACTCGAACAGAAATGTAATTAATATATGATCCACCAATATTAACAACAGCCCTCCACAGCAAACTAATAGTGGAAGGCCAGCAATAATTTAAACCTCAGAGTATAACAGTTTTGCAATTTCACTATCTCCCTGCCATTTAAACTTTGAAAGCTCGGAAATAATAATAGAATGGATTGGCCTAGGCATACATACCTGTGTTACCCGAAGCTTTCCTTGCACATCATCAGAGTGATAGGGGTAAGGCTTGCCTGGTTTCACTTCAATGCCTAAATAGCATGTCAACATATAAAACATCAAAATATGTTCACATTGGATTTTATTTAAAAAAAAAAAAAAAAAGCACTTCCATATGAACCTTTTAGATTCTAATAAAATCTAAAAAATCCAGATTTTACAGAAAAAAGACAGAAAGAAAGAGGGACAAATCCGATTACGAATAAGACAATTGCCCCGTGATTTCTAAGCAGCCAAACACGTCAAACAAATGGAGTAAAACACGGAAGGATGACAGCTGTTTGTTTCAATAACTGGAAATTGATTGAAATACCATACCCCAAAAGCTCATCGTTTGTTCTCTGGTTCGAAGCAGCTCTCTATCTAAAACCCTAAACGTGCCTTTACTCTTTCTTCTAAAACCTCAGCTTCCGTGTTTTAAAAATATTTGAATTTTTTATTATTATTTTAAATTAATTTTTTAAAAATATTTTTATATAAAAAATATTGTTTTTTTTTAAATATCATTTAATATATTTTAAAAAACAATCATATCTCAAACACTCTAAAACACTGTTTTCTTTTTGCCCTTTCCCTGTTTTCTTGTTTGTTGTGATTGGCGCATTAGAAAAAAGAATAGCCTTGGTACTAATGGGCTTTGAAGTGTAGTTGTACTGGGCCATTGACTATGTAGATGATGGTGGTGCAACTTTAGTGAGCCCAGATAGACCCAAATAAGAAACATATAATTGACTGCCTCCAGATACTTGCTCATAAAAGAGTTGTTTTTGCGTTTATGAATTTTTTTTTAAAATATTGATTTTAAATATTTTTAGATAATTTTAATATGATAATTTTAAAAAATATTATTTAAATATTTTGAATAAAAAACATTTTGAAAAACAATTGTTGTCACACTCCCAGATATCTTAAATATCCCATAAACAAATATTTAGATGTTGTTTGGCTCCGCGGTGCGGCCTACGGTTGAGCTCACCACGGAGCCAAACACAATAAATACCAAATAGGACCCTAGATTTTTCTGTGGATCCCACCTGAATACATGCGGTTACACCACATTTTAAAAAGCATCTTTTCGATGCTTTTCAAAACGAACGTGGCAACACTGACAAACATGGCATACTGCCACGAGCTGAACAAATGGTTCCTATTGTGTGTTTTTGCAGAAAACAACATGATAGTGAGTGAGAGAGAGAGAGAGAGAAGATGATGGCTAACCACCGACCACCCTGCCACCCTTGGCTCTGGCAGCGTCCTCTCTCTCTCTCTCAATTACAGGCTTGCAACTTTCTCTCTCAAGATACACCCCCTCTCTCCTCAACAATCACCATCGAGCACCACCAATTGTTTCATTGGCATCAACGACCTCTCCTCTTCACTTTCATCACATTCACCGTTCGGTCTTCTCCCACAGCTCCGGCATTGGCAGCACCAGCATCGGCAACACCATCGGCAACCTTCTGACGATTATACCAGCCACCACAGGGTATTATTTGCGACACCACCACCACAAGAATAACCATCTCGAACTTCTCGTCATAGTCGGTCAAGTTACTATTCACGTATGAAATAATCACGAAGAATGCAACGCACCATTTTGTGCGCTATGTTTTTTTACACTCTTTGGGTTGGGCTACTCTCGGCCTAACCCAAGTCCAGGATAGTTGGGCTTTTGCCCAATTTGGCTAAGCTGGGCCATTAGTTGGGTCGACTCAAACTGATTTTTTTAAAATATATATTTAAAAAAATGTGTAAATAAAGATCAGTCCTAATGAAAGTGAAAGATGCGTGACTTCATTTCACTCCACAACCTTGTTGGTTTTCTATTGATTATGAATCAGAAACTTGCAACAATATTTTTGTTATAATCATTAATCAACAATAAAAAAAAATTATTTTGTTATGATTATTAATCAACAATATTTTTTTTTTAAAAAATATTGATATATGTGTGTTCTTTAAAGTAATTTCACAAGTTGACAGCAATGTGAAAAATATGATAACCAAACACGCAAAACTGATTTTCATTAAACCTCAAACTCAACTACAATTTTAACCAAACACTTTAATTTCAGTTCTGAACCGCAACTAAAAGTGTTTTTTATAAAACTGTTTTTTTCAACCTCAATCACAACAGCAACAGTTGTGCCAAGCAGGCTCCTAGTGTTGGGGTTGAACCGCGCTTCTAAAAATATCAGAACTTTTTCTACCTTTCAAATTGATTTTTATGTGTGTTTTTGAATTTGATATGTTGATAACAAAATTGAATTTTTTAAAATAAAAAATATATTATTTTAATATATTTTTAACGGAAAAAATACTTTAAAATTAAAAAAAAATATCGCTTTTTCAAACATAAACTAAAAGTAAAAAAAATCTATTAAATAATATAAAAAAATTGGATAAAAAACACTAAAGAATTGACTACAGGTAAAAGAGGAAAATACTTGAGTAACCCCACTCGTTTGCATTATTCGATTCTTTTTAATATTATCATGTTCACAGCTTATACATATGCTGTCATGCTTAGACGAATCTCATCTCACTATAATTTAACTTTATCAAAAAAATTAAAAAAAAAAAAAAACGGACGATGAATTTAAACTTGTCAGAACTTCACATCGTTCTTTAATTCAATTAAGACAGAAAACTTACTTTTGATTTTTGGTTGAACCAGCAAGTTGTTCTAACTAAAGTATCTGTTTCAGAATTTGGTTAGAGTTTGATTTTTAAATAAAAGTGTTATTCATTTTAAAATATATTAAAATATATTTTTTAAAATGACATAAAAAATATTTAAAAACATAAAATTTTAATTTAAAATAAAAATAAATAAATAAATAAGCTTGAACTATATTTTATCGGGTTAACTATATTTTATTTTTCTTACACTTGAACTGGTCGGTTCATTGTTGACCTGTTGATGGTATTTTCAAAGTAGTTTATATTCAATTTATAATAAGCTTGTAACTTAGTTGATATTAATAATTTTTTTCTTAATGAAAAATTTTGGGTTCAAACTTTTTCTCTACAACAAATAAAATAAAATAAAAAACCTAATTTTCACAAGAATTGTGATTAAAATAGCTTTGGCACCGTTTATAAGTTACCAAACCAATGTAGCTTAGAGAAAAAAAAAAAAAAAAAAACTCCAAAAAGGAGGTTTGAAATTTCAATTGTTGCAGCTTGATGGGTCAGGAACGGAATCACCAACCTAATTCAGAACGTTGGGAAATGTTTTTTTTCTTTTGATTGAAAAGGAAAGGCAGGGAAAGTTCATAAAGTTTATTATACTAACGTAGAATTGAAGATAGATTTTGAAAGGTATTCTATTTATATCATAGAGATTTGATTCTAAAGGTGGATTCCACCACCGTACCCTAAAATTAAATTTATTAATGTCAATTAAATTCAAAACACATGGATATATATGAGAATGTATAATATATGTTTTCTTCATCTTGCATCATGAAACATTGTGTTTTTAATGATGTTTTTTATGCAAAAATATTGTTTTATTAAAATAAAATATTTTATTTTAAATATCCGTATACCAAAACAATATATATATATATATATATATATATATATATATATATATTTAGATAAAAAAAATAGAATGAATCACGAAAACAAACAAGAGTTCGTTGATGGAACTATGCATTTAGTCTACATCATTTTGGAGGAGGAGAGAAGGAGAGTTGGTGGTCGACTTTATCGTTCCTTTTTCCCTCTCAAAACCTGAGTGCTAACCACTAGCTAATCTCAATCGATGTCATCGTGATTTGTGAGCTAGGTTTTTTTTTAATAAACTAATAATATTAACTTTTTATTCATTGATCGAAAATCTCATCAATCATATGATTATACGATAATATGTTTATTTGACATAATAATAATAATAATAATAAAAGAAAAATAATGTAACGAAAAACTCCATCCCCATTAGAAAACATGGAAAGAATTAAAAGGGTGCGTTCGTATTTCAAAAATAAAAAAGAACACAAATAATAAAAATTATTATTCACAGGTCCCTCCTTAGTGTATGAAAATAAATGTTTTATTTCTTAGTATGAACCAATCAATGGATGGATCCATACATCCAAAAATCAAAAGCATAAGTGAACTTAAGATTCCAAATTTACCTAATAAATCAAAGTAGGGCCTCATGTATTATTAAACTTTAGGGTTAGACAACACAATTTGCTTTAGGTTAGAATGTCATGTCTTACGGTCTCAACAAAAAATAAGCTTTTTGACTTTACATTCCTAGCTGTATTGTATCAATCATGGCATGCCATGAGATTTCATCAATCCTTTGTTTTCATTGTAAGGGTAAATCATAATTAAAATAATTAAAAAGGTCCGGTTAACACCTAAAAGCCATGGTATTTCATCATGTCCCGTTTGCGATTGTGGTCACTACTGTTTTTTTTAATATTTTTTAATAATCTCGATCCTGATGATATTAAAAATAATATATATATATATATATATATATATATATATTTGTATATATTACTAAGCAAGAAATATTTTTAAAAACCCTTCGTACTGCAATGGCAAACTTAGAGTTTAGAATAATTAATGAAGCTTATCAACATTCCGAGAAAAATATTTTTGTTGCAAAATTAAGTGTTTGATTGGGAGTTTTGGACGAGATTGATTTTGAAAATATTTTTTTATTTATAAATATATTTTTAAAAAATATTTTTGATATCCGTACGAGAAAATAATAAAAAATAAAAAATTATTTTTTAAAAATATTTTTAAAATAAAATATAAAACAGGTCTTGAAACTAGGATACCGTTGCTTTATTTCCTGAAAATGTTAATTGCTATGATAACATTGCCCCCATGAGCTACCCATAAACACGAAGTTAAGCGGTGGAAGTGGGATTTGATTTATTTTCATATCCAAGATTGATTCCTATCATAATTGTTATAGCTTAGTTGAGATTTAATTTGATTGAAAACTCAAGCCCCTGAGTAATCCATGTCAATCATAAAACAAAAATACTATTTTAAATAAAAAATTTAAATTAAAACTTGTTGCAACTAATCAGGGAACATCTCACACGAATTCATCCATAGAATCACTTGAATTTAGCTGGATTAAAATTAAAAATAATTTTAAAATAAAGTTCATAGATCGATGGATTAGCAAATGGAACCACCGAGCACAAAGTTTAATAATTTTATTGTTTTTTTTAATGATTTTTTTATTAATTTTAGATATTTTGATGTGGTGATGTCAAAAATATTTTTTTAAAAATAAAAATATATATTATTTTAATATATTTAAGTAAAAAATACTTTTAAAATAACTAGAATCACATTTCAAATATAAAAAAAAAATATCATTCCTCTGTCACCGTCTCTTTTGTGGCTACAATATTCCTTCATGTCGCACAAAATTCTTCCTTAACAACCAATAAAATCCGAACTCTTTTGCTTGTTCTTTCCCTCTTGATAGGAACAATCACTATAGTAAATGTTTGAGAATATAATTAAAGTTATTTTAAAATGATTTTTTTATTTAATATTAGCATATTAGCATATTTTAAAAAATCTTAATTTAAAAAAAAATCAATTATTTTTAGCAATTATGAATGCAATAATACATCCAAGGAATCTAAGTCGCTAAAAAATTACTGTGATTTCACTTGTATTATATTTTATATGATATCATCATAATGTTTCTATAATTTCATTACACATGCTATCATGCTTAGAATTTAAATTTCTCCGAAACTTCTCGATGTAATCATAGAATTTAAATTTCTCGAAGCTTCACATCGTCGTATAGTTCAATTCAGGCAGAAACATGCTTTTGAATCTTGGATTGAACAGCATGTTGTTCTATCTAGGAAAGGGATGCAAGAATTTGTCGTTGTGGATGTGAATGACTATCTAAGACACCGACAAAGAGAGATTTAGAGTTTGTTATAATGTAATTTAAGTTAAAAAACTACTAAATTTTTTTAATATCAAAATAACACTTTGGATTCGTATTTTTTTTAATGTGAGTGAATCTATTATCTAAAAAGTATATTTTTTGGGTTCAGATAAGCGAGTAAAACCCTGATATCCTAGACTTTTATAAGAGATGCATGTCCTGTTCGAACTCGAGATTTGCTGTGTAAATCGCAAGTCTCCTATAATTATGTCATGTTTCTTAGAGATACAAGTCCTAACTCAGACTTTATCTTTAAATCTTATATCACATCATTAACAATAATGCTTTGCTTAGTAAAAATCAAATTATTTTATCAATAAATAAATAAATAAATTCAAAAGAATGATGATGTGATCACGAGTAATTTTATGGTATTTTCCGTGATTTTTTTTTAAATAAAAAGATTTAATTAGAATAAAAAATTATAGATAAACATATTTTTATTAATTGCATATGCTCTTATATATAAATTTATTCAAAATAAATCCCTAAAAATAACTAATAAAACCACACTAGGCAGTCAATCCAGCACCTAAAATTTTCTAGTGGTTTTGCCTTGTCTCAAGACAAAGTCCTCCCTCCTTGCAAGGCAAACAATCACAAATCAAACCACTAAAGGTATGATGTAGAAAATATATTTTGTCGACAAACCCTTGTATTTCCTCCCTGCCCTCCTCCATCCCTTCACAGGACACTATATCAAACACCATTTCTCTCCTCTCTTGAATTCCCTCCCTCCATCTAACTTCAACTTCAGCTAGACAGTTCCACAAACACCTCCCACTCACACTGAAATCGTCCTCCAACCAACAACCTTGCCATTTGCTAGCCTCACCAATTATGGAAAGATCACACATAACATCAGAGTGAAGTAATCTGCAGGGTACAGCAATTGTAGCCAATGGCTTCGACAAGTTCAACACCAAGTGACCCTTCTATCTCTCTGCATGAAGACACAGCAATCAGAGCTGTGAACAAGAGATATGAAGGGTTGATTACTGTTAAAACAAAGGCAATAAAGGGTAAAGGGGCATGGTATTGGGCTCATTTGGAGCCAATTTTGATTAAAAACCCAGACACAAATCTCCCTAAAGCAGTTAAACTTAAGTGTTGTTTATGTGAAGCTGTTTTTTCTGCTTCAAACCCATCAAGAACTGCCACCGAACATCTCAAAAAAGGAACTTGTTCTAATTTTTTATCAGTTTCAAGGCCTAATTCTGCAATTTCTCCATTGCCTATATCTTCCTTGCCTTCCCCACCTTCAAATAATCATAGAAAGAGAAGTTCTCAAATGGGCACTGCTTTGAAGTCTCTAGCTTTAGTCGAGTCAAATAAATACTGTGACCAGGTTGGTTACTTTAATTCTGGGTTTACTCCAAAAGGTCACGATTTGGTGTTATCTGGTGGAAAAGAGGATTTGGGTGCATTAGCGATGTTGGAAGATAGTGTAAAGAGGCTTAAAAGTCCAAAAGCCTCACCTGGTCCTTTGTTAAACAAGGAGCAGGTTGATTCTGCTCTTGAGTTATTGAGTGATTGGTTTTATGAGGTTTGCGGGTCAGTATCATATTCAAGTCTTGAGCATCCGAAGTTTAGAGGTTTTCTTAATCAAGTTGGTTTGCCTTGTTTGTCTAGGAGAGGCTTGTGTGGTGCTAGACTTGACAATAGGTTTCATGAGGCAAAATCTGAGGTGGAAGCTAGGATTAGAGATGCCATGTTCTTTCAAGTTGCATGTAATGGATGGAAGAGTAATAATTGCTGTAGTGGGGAAGATAATTTGGTCAAGTTTAGTGTAAATCTTCCAAATGGAACTATTTTGTATCACAAGGCTGTGTTAACTGGAGGAGGATCAGTGTCGTCTAAGTATGCAGAGGAGATTATGTGGGAGGCAGTGACGGGGATATGCGGTAGTGGTTTGCAGAGATGTGTGGGGATAGTTTCTGATAAGTACAAGTCCGAGGCACTGAGGAACTTGGAGATTCAGTATCAGTGGATGGTGAATCTCTCTTGTCAGGTTCAAGGTTTTACCAGTTTGATCAAGGATTTTAGCAAGGAGCATCATCTTTTCAAGACTGTTACTGAGAATTGCATGAAGCTTGCTAATTTTGTAAATAATACATCTCAAGTTAGGAATAGCTTCCAGAAGTACAGGATGCAAGAGCTTGATTACACTGGGTTGCTTCGAGTTCCTTGGTGCAAATGTGATGGTGTGAAGGACTTGGCACCTGTTTATGCAATGTTGGAGGATATATTGAGCTGTGCCCGCGTGCTCCATACGGTTATCTTAGATGAGTCATATAAGTTGATGTGTGTTGAGGATCCTGTCGCCAGAGAGGTCTCTGGGATGATTCAAAGTGAGGGTTTTTGGAATGAGTTGGAGGCTGTTTATTCACTAATGAAGCTCATCAGAGAGATGGCTCAAGAGATTGAGGCAGAGCGGCCATTGATAGGGCATTGCCTTCCTCTCTGGCAAGAACTGAAAGCAAAAGTGAAGGAATGGTGTGCAAGATTCAATATTGCTGAAGGCCAAGTTGAGAAAATAGTTGAAAAGAGATTCAGAAAGAACTATCACCCAGCTTGGTCTGCTGCGTTTATACTCGACCCTCGTTATCTGATGCGGGACACAAGTGGAAAATACCTCCCACCTTTCAAATGCTTGACACTTGAGCAGGAAAAGGACGTGGATAAGCTTATAACCCGTTTGGCTTCCAGGGAAGAAGCTCATGTTGCCTTAATGGAGCTTATGAAATGGAGATCAGATGGGTTAGACCCACTGTATGCACAGGCTGTTCAGGTTAAACAGCGAGACCCTTTGACTGGAAAGATGAAAATTGCAAATCCTCAAGGCAGCAGACTAGTGTGGGAAACTTGTCTGAGTGAGTATAAAACATTAGGCAAGGTCGCAGTTAGGCTCATCTTCCTCCATGCGACCTCAAGCGGGTTTAAGTGCAACTGGTCTAGCATGAAATGGTTTTGTGTCCATAGAAACTCAAGGGTGGGGCTTGAACGGGCTCAGAAGATGGTATTCGTCGCAGCTCATGCAAAGCTTGAAAGACGTGATTTCTCAAATGAAGAAGAAAAGGATGGAGAGCTGTTCCGCATGGCAGGATGTGAAGATGACATGCTCAACGAAGTCTTTGTCGAAGCACCATCAGTGTAATGTTTTTCTTTTTTTTAACCCCTGTAGACTTCTGGAAGTATAGGATTTATTGAATTCTTTTTCTCTTGTATTTGTTTTCATTGTCACTTCTAGTTGAAGATTTGAGTGCTACGATTAGGGTAGAATATATTGGGAAGGATAAAACAATGTATAACTAAGACTGCTTCGATGCATGATCTCAATGAATCCTTTATCTTCCCTGGGCATGATGTTGGCTTTTCGGTTATAGACGTAAAAATGGCCCAGGAATACAAACTAATTATGCTGTTTGTTTTATGTTAAATTCAAGGCAATGCCCCTAATTTCAGAATATAGTTTTGTTAAACATCCTGTTAGTTTTTAAGAATCGAGCTGAACAGACTGGTCACTGGTTTGTTATGAGCCTCTTGCACGAGTTATTAGTTTTTTTTTTGTTCTTTTCTCTGCGTTTGAATTATCTGTCTTTGCTGTGGTGACTAGAAATATAAAACAACTCTCTTCTAAAATATGTCACATCATTTTGTTGCAAGTTTCCTGGCAGACAAGAGAAAGCAAATTTCAGAAACAACAGTGGATAAGTTCCTCAGAAAAAATGCTGCTTGCGGGTTGACTTTATGAAAAACCTTTTGGCCCATGTAGGTGTTTTAGAATTTGAAATGAATAAGAACCTTCTTCATTTTACCAGAACAACCAAAGAAAGTTGGCATTGGTACTGGTGTCGTCCAAGCTAAGTAACTTTGAAACAAGTTTTCATTGTCCAATATGGTGAACTAGCACAAATACTTTCTCAGGAGTGTCTTTCTCAATAGATGATTAAATGTTGCAAAAATGGGGTCGACTGGATTTATTCATCATTAGACAATGTTATATGAATCATTTGCAATAAATTCATATGCAGTAGCAACCAGCTTTATTTATTACACCAGTGATTTTAAGTAGTGAAGAATTGATTACTTCAATGGCTAAAATGGCAAACTGTTATTTTAGAAGAAACAATGATTTTGTTACAAAACAATAATAATTAAAAAGGAAAAGTGTAAACACAATGATGAAAGTACTGATATAAAGCAATGATGTAGAATATGTGAGTCCACTAAAAACTATCGTTTAAATCAAGGTGCCTTCAGAAATTTTATTACCTGTAAAAGGGAAAAAAGAAAACCCAACTCCAGTTCTTCCAATGCTGTTTCCTGTGTTTCTCCATATGGTTTATGCATCATCAGATAGCCATGCATGAAGTTTAATACTATATCGACCTGTAGGATATGTCAAAAACCAGGCTCACACTGTCCCAATTACGATTTGTGGGCCTATTTTTTAACAATTCTCCTCCCAATACCATGGATTGATATCTTCAAATTTAAGTTGCTATGATAATTTGACCTTTTGGCTCCTGAGTCTTGCTTATTGGTGGGCAAACAGACATGCTGTTTGTGTGGAACCATTATGAATGCGACACTGCTGAAGACAATGAACATTGCGATCTCCACATTATCCATTCAGTTCCCTAAGAAGGCTTTGCTGCTGAAAAGTATGAGTTTATTGTGCTGTATTATTGACATTTCAAATATTTTTCTTGTTTCCATAGAAGGACCAGTCCTTCCAAACTCTACCATAGTCATAATTCCGGAGCACTTGCTTGTTTGATTAACATTGACTGAATTGAGACAGGATATTTGATATCTCAATTTGGAATGTAGTGAAATATCTCACTCTGCGATATGCACATTGCATGTTCCATGATAGAAACAAGTGAAAAAGGTATATATGGACTAATGAGATAATATACTTGGTGGAATATAAATTTTTTGCAGGGTTACTTTAAAAAAGCAAAGTAAAAAAACAAAACAAAAAACATTGGTTAAAAGTCTGGAAAGTTATTTTTTTTTGGCTGCAGGTTAGGCTTGGCTTGAGCTGATGTGAGTGTGAACCTGCTCGGTGACCACATGAGTCAACCTTGGAAGAATTCGAGAGTTAATCTTTGTTTTCAAATAAGCTCTCCTCTCTGATATCACTTGTCCGTATCACCTGTGTTGTCTGCTTATGAAAATGCAGAGCCCACCATGAAGAGTGGATGTCCATCTCAATGCTTGAGTTGTTATGGTCGAGGAAAAGTAAGGACGAAGGGGCCTTCTTTCCCATCAACCATTTCTCTCTCCAGTTTTTATTTTTTGTTTATCATTTTTGCCAAGTTTGTACGTGTTTGGTATTGGTAACTTGTATTTTAAACATTCCAATTTTGTGGTGCTCTTACTCTTCAGCCGGGGCATTTTATGAAACTTTTGATGTCCTGATTGATATTCGAAGCCTTGCAGGCCTAGGCTATGGCATGATTGCTAAAAAGCCTGGAAAGCTGAAGCAAGGAGGTCTGTCGGCATGGAGAGGCACATAGAATGGCTGAAGGGGATATTGCAATGAACATTTTGGTGATATTGATTTCTCCTGTTTTTCGTTTAAAAAATGTCAGCTCGTTGAATCTAAATTTTACCTCTCATCCATGCAGGTAGAACACATGTGCACACATGAACCCTCCCTGGCCCTCTCCATCAAGGTCCCATGTTCTTCCATGAGATCCAATTATTAGGAATCTATCTATATTTATGTTGCCAAAGTGATTTACTCTAGAATTTGATATCACTTATACCATGACATGCAGAAGAAGACTGTATCCTATACACAATGGCAGGTTCAACCTTTTTGCTTGTGGTTTTATTTGAAATTCCTGAGAAAGAAATTTAAATCCATGAGAAGTTAATCTGGAAACAGTGCACAGGAAAATAAAAAACTGGGAAATGAAAATACAAATTATCTTGTAGGGTGAAGAAATGCTCCATTTCGTAGCGGGATAGCTGTTTCTGTTACACCTGGAGATGACAATTGACTTCAAATTATTCCATCATTTTTCTTTCATCATCTGCAATTCCATAAAGTAGTTTAACTTTGGACCCCCTCTCTGTCACATGCATAGACTTGGATTTACCCTCCATTGAAAAGAGGGAAATACCTATTATTTGCTAATTTAACCTCCGGTTTTGTCATTGCTAGTCAAATTGGTGGAGACACAGCGCCCTGTCGGTAAGTCTGACTGCTCAACAACTAGGAAGGAGAGCATTTAAGGCATGGATTATTTCTCATCCCATCCATTTTCTTGTTAAAGGAAAGGAGGTATAATGAGTGGTATAGGACAGGACTTTCTTTCTACAAGAATCTTCACTCTCCAATGCTCCTCCATGATTAACTTTCTTTTTTATCATACATCCTTTTCTTCCCACTAATACAATTCTTGATTGTTTTGAATTAGAATCCCATCTAAGATATGTGAGATGATGTTGAAATAGATTGGTTTAATCCATTACCTGTGGCCCTTCCTAACTGTTCATTCTTTATAGTATTTTTCAGCGGCTCTGCTATAATGAGGTAAAAGAATCTTTTCCTTTATGATATGTCACAGTCTAGCATAATCTACAATGAGATTTGTTAAATAACCATCTCATTTAAAAGTTCAAACTTGTAGGTGAGGTCTCAGAATATGATTTATATTATTCTCTAACATACACCCTTGAGTGAAAGCCCTTTGGACTTGAAACTTGCACACAGTCCCACTCTACCTTGTGCTTGATTTTTATCAAATAGAATAGGGGTGGTGAGATTCGAACTCATGACCGCTGGGTCAACAAGGCTCTGATACCATGTTAAAGAACCATCTCACCTAAAAACTCAAGCTTGTAAGTGAGGCCTCAGAATATGATTTATATTATTCTCTAACAAATAACATAAAGTCATTATTACAACCAATCACAACTGTAACTATCTCTGGTCTGGTTAGCTCCCATTGGTGTTAGATTTATCAACTCACTGTTCAGCCCTCAGGGGTGGTGTCTTTTTGGCTGGCTGGCATTCAGTTGCTTCATATTGGTGCGTTTTGCCCTTGTCTGTATCCTTTGGCCACTCTCTAGGGCTTTGGATTTTAACTTTATTCTTGCTTTTGATCAGTATTTGGTATAGCAATGATGATTCTGCTCAACGTCTCGCTGTGAATGATGATGCTTTATTGTTTCTCGGAGGTGTGATTTTCTGTGGAAATGTGCCCTGCCACCATTTAAGAGACTTGCCCTCGTATTATTATAACTGGATCGGCATAAATGGTAGAGGGAGCCTGAACCGCTCAAGAGACTGGACCTGATGTTTGAGGCTTGGCTTGGGAAGTTTGCTTTCATTATTATTATTATTATTATTATTATATTTCAATTTTGGATTATAATTCATTGAAATTTATCTTTTGAAGACATTCGTTTGATGAAAAAAAAGTGTTTTCAAAATTGTTAAAGAAGTTTTGCGTTACAAGCTGCATTTCAAAGTGATTTTTAAACTGTTTTCCACCTCAAAAAGCATCGAAAGACTATTTGAGAGCGTGTTTAAAATTGTTTTTAACGTGATTTTCATTCAGAAATACATTCAAATAATATTTTTTTTATTTTTTTAAAATTATTTTTGATATCATCATACGAAAATGATATAAAATATCAATTTTTTTTAATATAAAATAATAATAAAAAATTTTAAATGCTTTTGAAACTCATCGACTAACATCCCCTAAAGTAACTGAGAAATTTTTTTATGTGCTTCTTGATAATATATATATATATATATATATTATTTTAATATATTTTTAACTGAAAAATATATTTTTTAAAATATCTTGAACCATAAAAAATGCTAGTCTTTGATAATTCAAAAGTTGCCTCGATAATACATTTAGCAATTAAATACAAAAAATCCACCGGGGTTCCATCTTTATTTTTTTAATTCACCATTAATCTAAGAAAATTATGGAAGGAAAGCTAAAACGTAGCTCTAATCAACAAGAAAAACTAGGTGCATCAAATCCCAATTATCATGATTTATACTCATTACAAAAAAAAACTAATTATAATCTCCCAACATTCTTCTTAATCCATCATTACCTTTTATTTTGGCTCAAAAAGAAGGCCACCTCAATTTATAATGCCAATGAACATCGAAGCAGGCAGTTTTTCTCATTGGTCCACGAAAATCTGTCCGCATAAAATTATCTATTTAACATTTTGACTTATTGTTGTTTTATTGTTAATTGAAATCTTTAAAATCACTTTTGGTGAATTAGTGGAGATTATTTTCACTTAGTAAAGAGTAGTAATGATTACTTTTCTTTATTTTTTAATCATTATTTTCTTTAGTATTCCTAGGAATTTAGGCATAGTTTAAAATCATTATTTTTTATATTATTGCATCAAAACAGTACAAAAAACAATTTGTTTTTTAAAAAATACGGCTGGACCATAAAAAATACAGTAGCTTTTTTTTTAATTTTTTTACATATGAAAAAACATATAATTTATATTTTTAAGTGTTTTTTAAATAGTTTTCATATGTGCTGATGTAAATTATTTTTTTTATAAAAAAAATGTATTTTCAATAAAAAAAAAAACTTTTAAAAAGCTCATTCATCATGCTAACAAAAACATACAAATATAAAATTCAAAATAAAATTCACTCCATCTTTTTTAAAATTTAAATCCAAAATTTTGTAATGAAAATTTCAAGTTAAAATAGATAAATTCTAATAATCTTGGCATGGCCCTTCCAGCATTCAATTTTTGCTGCTTTCCTAAGCTACAAGATATATATGTAAGCACATAGTATTATCACACAGAAAACTGTTTCCCAAATCAAAGCAGAAAATGGACAAAATTCTAGACCGAAGTCACCCTTGCAATTTATTATTATTCATAGTGCCTTAGGAATAAAGAAATCGATAGAAGGCTGGTGAAATTATTAATCGAAATATTTTATTTTTTATTTTGATAAACACGACCATAAAAGTTTTTGATAAATTTAGAATTTATTTAGTATAATTTTTAGAGCACATCATATTATAACAAACTCGAAAATTAAAACATGAATTTTAAAATATTATCATAAGTTGTACCACATCTCGAACTATGAAAACTAGTGTTTACTTTAAATATCATCTCTATATTTTCAGCCATTTGTTAAATTTATGTTGTTAAATAAAATTATAATATATAATTTACATTAATATAGATATTTTTTGTTCATGATATTTAAAAGAATAAATTCTCCCAACTATTATAAAAAAAAGGGGTGATCTTTCGATTGGGCTCAAGAGTTTTTGATCCATGTTTCATAGATCCAACGAAGGGAATCATGGTGCATTTAGTGGAGGCGGATATGCTCCACAAATAAAATTTCAAGATTCAAGATGGGCCCATTCTAAAAGTGGACTGATCAAAGCCCTAACGTAGCCCATGAATATCTCTAGTCAAAGTCCTAACTAATCACTAAACAAAAACAATTACAGGCCTATACGCATGGATTATCCTGTTGTAAAAATGACACGTGGCAAGCCCATGCACTTTACATTCCTGGTTTTCACCACTCTGTCAACAATCCTCTCTGACGGGGGGAAATCCACGCTTTGACAATGCCTCCTCGTCGATCAACAAGAAGGATAGCCAAAGCGACAAGCCTGAAATCCACTCGAATATCTAAACGGCAAGCAGTTCAATCGACGGAGGAAGAAATAAATGACGAAATTGATGTGGAAGAAATGAAGATTAAACAAGAAGAGATAGATGAAAATGACAATGTTGTTGATGATTCGGAGCGGAGCCCAGAGAAATTGAAAGGAGATAAAGATGATACTTTGGACGACAAATCACGGGTTGTTGCGTTTGTGAAGCGGGAAATGGACGGTATTTTAGAAGAGAATTTGAATTTCAATGGAAATGAAGGTAATGGTGTTATTATGTTTGTGTTAGTTTTTTTGGTTTGGTTTTGAAGATTTATATAATTGGTTGTATGTTAACTCTTGATGTTTGATTAATGTATTATGTTTCTGTATAAAATTTGAGATTTTTAGTGTAGGTTGTGGTTCTGTGCAAGTCAGAGATTGAAAAGTTTGATATAGATGCAAACTTTTTAGTGCCTAGATGAGGTAATTGTGGGACTCATAAATTTTATGTGATAGGATTAAGGGAAAGCTATGTGGCTGTGTTTTTTTTTTCAAGTTAGAGAGTGAAAAAATAAATTCAAATGGACACTTTGTGCTGCCGAGATGAAAGGCATTGTGGAAATTGAAAATTTAATGTGACGGGATTAGGGGAAAGTCGTGTAGTTGCATGTTTTACGGAAGCTAAAAAGTGATAGAAATGCAAACTTTTTGATTCCCAGATGAAGGGCAGTTTGGAAATAAGGGTATATCTTGGTTTGATTGCTGATAGTTCGTTGCATGGAGTGATTATTTGGGTTTAATGTTTGCATTTCCTATTATATTGAAGTTTGGGACTGAATGCTTTTGAAGGATATTCTTTTAATATTAGCTTTTACTTTTCATCTATCAGAAAGAGTGGTGTTGGTGGATGAGATTCTTATTTTCAAAAATCACAACCCAAAACTAAAGTGAGAGCTATTGGTTGTAGCATCTCATGGAATGTTGAAAC
This sequence comes from Salix arbutifolia, assembly GCA_025169955.1. NCBI lineage: Eukaryota > Viridiplantae > Streptophyta > Magnoliopsida > Malpighiales > Salicaceae > Salix > Salix arbutifolia. Next base: position 12,859,207 of record CM045916.1, on the reverse strand, counting down.
CACTTTACAATGAAAAGAATTATTGTTCCAACTGATTTCAGAAGAGCAATCCATGCTAAATGAATGTGGAATCTTCTGTTGATATTTTCTGGTGTAGAAACATATTAATAGTGTGGTCCATATAGAACGGCTGTTCCAGTTACTAGTGTTCTTATCTTGCTATATTTGCATCATGCACGAACTCAAATTTGGAAATTGGTATTTCACCTGGTAATGCTCTGCTAAACCTATGCATGAAATTGCTTGTACTTGTGTTGTCCGCATACCATTCTCCTTGTTTCTTGTTTTTATATGATGGCGATTATGCTTTTTTTCGTTTTTTAACACCAAATTCAACTACTTGGCCTCTTCTGATTGGCGATGGAGGGGTTATCGATTCTAACTACATACTTGTTGTAGCCGCAAACCAGAATTCTGTTGAAAAAGAGACTCCTTCTGCTTCTGATGAAGTTGTGAAATCACTCGAGCATTTGGATGGCATTTCAAGAGTGCAAGAAGGTGGTAATAATGAAGGAAACAGTGACAATGTCATGAAATCACCTTTGCACATGGATAATTGCTCTAGAGATCAGGAAAGTGGTGATAAGGAAGAGAAGGGTGCAAATGGTGTGAAAAATGATTACTACAATGAAGATAACAATGCCATCCAATCACCTGGACACATGAATGACTTTTATGGAATCCAAGAAGGTGGTGATGGGGAAGGAAAGAGTGCAGATAAAAGGGAGGGGACAGATAATGTAAAAGATGGGGAACACAGCAAAGGTAAGAATGTTATGGAATCACCAGGGCAACAGGATAAGTTTTTTAGAGTCCAAGAAGGTGGTGATGAGGAAGGGGAAAAAGAGGATAATGTGGAAACTGACGAAGATAACAGTGTGATTAAATCACCTGCACGTATGGATGACACTTCTGGAATTCAAGAAGGCGGTGCTGAGGAAGGAAAGACCACATGTGAAAGGGAGAGCATAGATGGTGTTAAAGATAAGGAAGGCAACAAAGTTAACAATTTCATGAAATCACCAGGGCATGCAGATGAATTTATTGGAGTCCAAGATGATGGTGATGAGGAAATGAAGAGTGCAGATGATATGGAAGATGGAGATGGTGAAGATAACAAAGTCATGGAATCACTTGGGTATTTGGACGACTTTTCTAGAGTTCAAGAGGTAAGTAATGAGGAAGGAAAAAGTGCATGCGAAGGGGAGAACGTAGATTGTGCAAAACATAATGAAGTTAACAATGGCATGGAATCAACAGGGCCTGCGGGTGAATCTATTGGAGACCAGGATGATGACGATGAAGAACTGAGGAGTACAGATGGTATGGAAGATGATGGAGATGGTGAAGACAACAAACTCATGGAATCGCTTGGACATTTGGATGAATGCACTGATGTCCAAGAAGGTTGTGATGAAGAAGGGAGCATTGCAGATGATATGGAAGATAATGAAGACAGTGATGATACTGAAGAGGTTGAAGATCATTCTCTAACCAGATCAGGGAAACAAAGGCAACAAGAAATCCATGTTGGACATTTGGATGAATGTACTGATGTCCAAGAAGGTTGTGATGAAGAAGGGAACATTGCAGATGATATGGAAGATAATGAGGACAGTGATGATACTGAAGAGGTTGAAGATCATTCTCTAACCAGCTCAGGGAAACAAAGGCATCTAGAAATCCATGTTGGTTACCCTCGCTGTTCCCCTTTCACTCTCTCCCTGTCCCTCGTTTTCTTTTAATTTTTCCTTTTTTTCTGAGTTCAAAACACAGATGAATGTGTTGGGAAAAGTTTGGTAATGAACGCAAATATGCATGTATAGTTTGCATTCATGGAGACATGACTAATAGAGTGACCCTTGTCTTATTGGTAAATGTAGCTATCACAGTTGGGTAATTGGTGAATTAGTTGTTGAAAATGTAAAACCTTGTCACCAGACATTTGATTAGATTATGCCTAAATAACGTTTTAGTCCATTGACTAAATTGGCTTCTAAAGTTGCGAATATGTTCATCAGTTTCTTACACAGCTAACAGAAATCTAATATACAGCTGGAAATACGTAGGCTTTGCTGGGTGCTTTCAGATTACTGTTAAATCACTTCTCCATTTTAATGGTGTTGGTCCTGTAAATGACAGAGAGTGTGGCTTTTCTTCTTGCAGGTGACTTCTGTTCATGTTAAGGGGCTAGTGAAATCCTGGAATGTAAAGAAGCTGGAAGAGCTCTGCAAACAGTATGGAGAGATCGTAAATGTTTGGTTACCTCGGAATTTTGGTGCTAGACACAAGGATTTTGGATTTATTGCTTTTAGTTCTCATAAAAGTGCACTTGCTTGTGTGGAAGGGGTCAACAAAACCCAGCTTGGAGGAGAAACTAAGGTGATTATCTGGATGCCATAACATGTGTGTCTGTAGATCCCTTAAAGCAACATCTTTTGTATCACTTTGTCTCAGGTTAAAGCTGACCTTGCCAAGACAAGATTTAGAGGTGTGATGCAGAAGAAAGGGAGATGGGGTGAACAGCATGCAAAGTTTGAAGAGGTTGAGGCTGAAATAAAAGCACAAGTTCATGGCGACGAGTTTAAGGGAACTAGAAAAAGAGGAAGGGGCATTACTAAAGAAGAGAGTCAGGCTCCTTCATTGTTGAATAGTACTAAAGAAGGTAAACCAAACAACCATCGAACCGGTTTCAGTGAAGGTCAGAATGCCAACCCAGTAAAAACAGCTTGTAAGATAAAGCATTTGCCTCAAAAAAGGAATGATCGTGGGAAGAGAAAGATTGAACATGACTATAATAATAGACAATCAAAGAAATCCAGAGGTAGTTTTTTGCTGTTTGACTTCTTTGTGTTTTCTTGTAGCTGTTATTGTGAGACGGTCTTCTGTGGTGAAACTTTGCAGGTAATGCTCAAGGTAGGCAAATCAATAGATATTCAGCAAGAAAACCTCACAGCAAGGAGGGGAACAGATCAATTTCTGGATCCAAGAGGCACCAATTGGATATGGTAACTAATATTTTCCTTCCCATTTATATAGGGCTGTGGGTTTGATCATATGAAATGATTTTTTCCAGGAACCCCATGCTGGATATATAGAACCTGCTACAAGGAAACCAGCTCGACATTATGCAGGGTATGCTGAGGCTACTCATTGGCATCAAGGGCAATCTCATTCAAGTTACCTTGAACACACCTTTCAGAATCAAAGTCAACCTTCTGTTAGATATGCCAGACCTGGGTTTGGAAGACAAGTCTTGCCTCATGAAGGATATATTGAGCCTGCTGCAGAAACTCATGGCTTTGTTGCTAATGATTATAGTCTGAGAAGGTTCTTTCTGATGCTGCTAGTCTTTCCTTGTGTTTCGAGCTTCTACTTTGATTCAAATGCTTATAAGATTGTCATTTGTCAGCAGAGCTGGTGGGTACAGTGGTCAAGGCAACCAGAGATCTGCTTATGTGAGAGGTAGCTTCTTAAGTCCTCTGAATTTGCTTTTTTGCATCTTTAGTGCATCCCAAACCTGCTTTGTTAAATTTCATTGCTGAAGCTTTGTCAGTCCAATGGGAGAATATAATATTGTGTTTGAATATTCATTTGGACTTTTGTTTATACATTTATTTATTGGGAGTGGTGTTGAGCTTGGATTAGTCTTCATATCATTTCTAAAAGACCAAAAAAGTATGAATCCTATGAACTGAGATTCTTCTATATGTAATATAAATGAATTTTTTCAATGTATGTAGTCAGCCATTGCAATTCTTGGCTGATTATGTGAGAGTTCGCATATTGCTACTAAATTTCATGGTTTGGCTTGATGGATGGTGGTGCTTTGCCTCGGCTTCTCTTACATTGTGTTTTGCATGTTCAATATATTCACCTCTGAAGCTGTACAACTTCTGGTGCACCTCTTGTTTTCGAGAATTTAGCCCCTGCCCCTCTCTCCTCAAGGCTCACACCTGCTATTTGCTCGTGTGGAAGTATTAGTACCTCTGATGTTTTGAATTTGTAATTTCTCCAATTGCATGTGAGTAGCGTTATTGCTGTGAGTAAGGTATAATGTCTTCTATTCTCAATATTTTGTTCAGTTATGGATTCCAGTAGAGGTTCATTTCGTTTACTTCATTGCTTAGCTTCTCTCACATTAACTTGACTGCAAAACAATAACTCAAATTTCACTTCTGAAGTTGTGGAACTTCAGGTGCAACTTTGTCTATATGCTATTTCAACCATTTTCCCTTATCCCCAAGCATGCACCCACTATTGGTTTATAGAGGCAGTGTAGTGTTTTACGTGTGTAATCTTACAAATCAAATACGAGTAACTGGTTTTCTGTATCTTGGTTATTGCCATCTAATCTCAGCATATAGCTTCGCGTTTTACCATATTACCGTCATGGACACTATTGTAGATTCTTCTTAGTGGTTTTAAATTTCTGATATCTCTTGGTAGATCTCTTTTATGCTGGTTGAACTTTATTTACTTTTAATGGTCTCATATCAGGGTCTCTCTACGATGAATATACCCTACCGTTCTCCATATAATAATACGATAGTTTTGTTCTTATTGTAGGATCAGCTTCTCCACCTTCCCGTGCTCAAAATCAGGTATCCTTTCTTGCCCTAGTTACATTTCCATCTGTCTGTTACCTGTACAAATTAGCGCACATAATCTGTTTTATCAACAATGGCCACAAATTATGCATTCCATAGGATTTAAAAATAATATAAAATTTGCTGAGCTAAATTTTCCCAGCAAAGTGTGTTTTCACGACCTTATAACTTGGGAGTGGTTTGAAAATTCTTTTCCCAGTTAGCTTATCTTTAATTTGATCATTGATTATAAAAATTGTGATTCTGGAGGTGAAGATATTATAGCTTTTATTGAATGCAACTATCTTTGATCAGCATTCAATTTCCTTGCCAAAATTGAAAACAAAAACCTCCTGGCATTGCCCATGAATGCATGCCTCTTGAAACCTATGCATTCATAGTCTTCAGATTCTAAAAGTTAAATAAATATTTATCTTTGTTCCATGCAGGGTTTTGCTGGCGTTAGTAGGTATCATCACAGCAGTGGAACATTCCTGCCACGTCAACAGTACTACTGAATATCTGATAGATAGAGCCTGAAACAATATGGCTCTTCCAGGTATCTCCCATGAAAATGAATTTACACACACTTCTGCTCTCATATATAGATATTTGCCGAGGAAATAATTCCCTGTACGTTCCGCATTCAAAAGCTACACTTAATCCTATATAGGAGGCAATAATCATGCATCATCTAGATATCAACTCATGGGAGCCTGCGAATCATGGACTGCAGGGATATCCATGTTTATTTAGTGGAAATTTGTAATGCATGAGAAAACTCAAAAAGAGAACTTGTGATTTTGATTTCTGGGGGTCACATGATTTGACCTTTTGAATGATCATGGGTTGAGATCTTGTGGAGTTTCAGTTGGTGGAATTAGAGACATTGAGAGGCTGTTTGGGACAGCTGTTGCTGTAGCTTTTCAAAGTGCTTTTCGTGCCGAAATATATCCAAATAATGTATTTTTTTTATTTTTAAAAAATTATTTTTGACATCAGCACATCAAAACAATCTAAAAACACCAAAACATATTTATTTAAAATAAAAAAAAAAGTTGTGGCGCGGTGGATGAAACACCGCGCCAAACAGCTTTTGATTCGTCACACAGTTGTGCTTCACTCCTTCCATCTGGTCAGGATGTTGGCGTGAGATGCAAAACAGTAAGCCTCTTGCTGGTGGGACAAGTAATAAGAATGAAGTTTCATCTTCAGCTTCAAAAAATAATCTAATCTCAGCGCGAATGACTTCGTTGAAATTTTTTGAAGAGTCTGTCTGTCTTCGGAAGAAGGATGGGTACAATTTTTCAAAGAGGGAAGAAGACAAAGTCATTAGAAGTTTCTAAAATTTAATTTTTTTGATGTTATTAGATCATTTTTATATATTAATGTTAAAAATGATTTTTTTTTAAAAATCATTTTAATTTATTTTTGAATAAAAGATATTTTTAAAAACAAAATTCTTTCCAACAGGAACTAAGTCTAGCATTAATATCATACAATGCTTAAGTTAAAGTTAACTATACTTGCTCAAAATAGATGCAAGAAAATGGTAATCGTTAACACTAAGATTCAGAGAATTGAAATGAAGCTCTTGACCATCAACAACGTGATTACACTTTCTGTTGACTCGGAATCGTAGGGTTACATTGAAGAGGTTAAACTAAACAATGGCACAAGACGGAGAGGAAGAAGATGATCTAGAATTTGCAAGGATCAATAACTTTTATCAGCCAAACACAATTTGCAAGTAACTTATCATTTTTTCCCCTCTTCAACTAATTTTTTTTATTGCTAGTTAGCAACGTGATATGCTCTTTCACCAAAAAAAACATAAAAAATTATGCTTTTATTGTCATGTTATCTTACTTGTTTTTATGTTATAAATATGTTTATATAATTTTTTTTATTTTAAATTAATTTTATGTTATATATTGTTTTTATATATTGATATTAATAATAAATTTTAATATATTTTGTTTAATTTTAATATATTTTTGAAACAAAATATATTTTAAAAATAACCTCTATTGAAACAGTTTTTTAAATGATACTTAGTGCATGTTTGAGAATATGATTGAGATTGTTTTTTAAAATGATTTTCATTTAGAAATGTATCAAAATAATATATATTTTAAAAAAAATTATTTTTAACATCAGCAAATAAAAATGATCTAAAAACACTAAATTTTTTTAATTTAAAATAAAAAAAATATTTTTTTTCAAAAATATTTTTAAAATATAATTTAAAAGAAGATTTCAATGGAGTGCATTAAATAAACTCAGGAAAGAAAAATTCCAAGTCATTCATTAATATTAATGTTGTTAAGTCATGTACTCTTTTTAGACCCTACAAAATTCCATTTAATAACAGAGTGAATTGACTAATTACTAAGTAGAAAGAAAATTAAATTTTCTCATCCTTAAATTTTAAATGATTTTTTCTTACCACTAAATTTATATTTTTTTTATTTGGTTTAACTTTTAGGATGATTATCTATGCTCAAATTAGATCATTCATATTCTTTAAATTAAACTCTTAATTTGCATTTAATTAATCCTTTTATTATTTTTATTGAAATTCAATCATTTAAATCTCTTATTAATAATATCCGATTAAATTTTGACAGCATTATAAGCACACACTTAATTAGAAAAACATTTTACCAAGTTGTCATAAATCAAACTTCAAAACCAAAAAAGATAATTCGTGAAAAATACAATAATCATAATTAGAAATAAAAAAACAATCCACCAAAGAGAAAGTCAAGGCATCTCACCATTGCCTAAATGACACAGAACTCAGACTTTCATTCACCTCTCTAATCTTTCCTGTCAGAAACAAAGACGAGCAAAATCATGGGTAATTCATGCTGTTTTTTATGTGGATGCGTAGACCAAGCTAGCGTCGGTGTTGTTGAAAGGTGGGGTCGTTTTGAGCGATTGGCTCCGCCAGGTTTCCATTTCTTTAATTGCTTGGCTGGTCAATGCTTGGCCGGTGTTTTGTCCACCAGAATTCACTCTCTTGATGTCCGCATTGAAACCAAAACCAAGGTTTTTTCCTTATTAATTCTCGATTAAGTTTCATTTTGTTTGGTTTCTTGTTGATTAAGGAATGTAAGGTTTGTGGGTTTTGTCTTGTCTTGTGTTTCTTGGATTTCTGGATGCGGGATTTGTGTTTTGCTGTGTTTGATGGAGAGTTTAGGGGTTTTTTAGGGCTTAGTATTTAATGTTTGCTAATGGGTTTTCAAGATATGAGACTTTTTAAATTACCTGATCCCTTGTTTATAATGGCTCTGATCGGTTCCTCAATATGTTTAATGCGATCAAATTGCTAATTATGTGCACTGTTTCTGTTGTGATCATGTTTGGTTGTTGAGGAAAGCCGGTAGATTTAAAAGAGATTAGAAATTGAGTTTTCAGGGTTTTGTGCTGTTTTTATTATGAACGTGATTGTAAGGTGATGAAATAAAATTTGCACTGTATTTTCTGTTGTCTGATTTTGTGTTTTCCTCTAATGGTTAGTTTCGTGCTAAGATTTTTGTTTCTCTCTTATAGAAAATTAAGGGCTTTACATAGTTTTATGTCAATGCAGGATAATGTCTTTGTGCAATTGGTTTGCTCGATTCAGTACCGAGTAGTTAAGGAAAATGCTGATGATGCATTCTATGAGTTGGCAAATCCCAAGGAGCAGATTCAGGCTTATGTATTTGATGGTAATCCATAGTTATAGCATGGGATATAGATTTTTATTATCCAATAATGTGTCTATATTACTCTTCCTTTTTTGAGTTTTGAGAGTTTTCACCTCGTTTCGTTGTGGCATATCTCTTGTTTCTTAAGTGGTTCGAGCTATTGTTCCAAGAATGGCATTGGATGAGCTTTTTGAGCAGAAGGGTGAGGTTGCCAAATCTGTCTTGGAGGAATTGGAGAAGGTAATTGGATACCTGCTTCTTTTTTCGAATCCCATGCTTTTATAAATTTGTAGCTGTGCTTCTTTGGATTATTCAGATGCACTCTTCTTGATATATGATTCTTTTTTCTTTTTTTATGTTAGATGAGAATTTTCTTAGTATTGTCAAAGTCATGTCACTGCTATCGTTCTTATCTTATGTTGAATAAATGAATCAGGTGATGGGAGCCTATGGCTACTGTATAGAGCACATTCTGATGGTTGACATTATACCTGATGATACTGTACGCAGGGCAATGAATGAGATCAATGCAGGTATTAATCACCTTCTACACATTCTCACTTGTTTTACTACATAAAGACATTCTCGTTTTATTTTTTTGGATATCATCTGAAAGACATGGCTGATTTCTGGAAGGACATGAGAACTAAAATAAGTTGCCTACTCAACTTTTAGCTCTGTGAATTGTTTTTTTCCTAACTTATGACGATGTAACCAGATAGTGTATATTCTTGCTACAATTCTAACAGCTTCCAGATTATTGTTTCATTTTAAGAATCTCACTATCTCCATGCATGAAATTTGTCATTATACAAAGTAATGTTTTACTAACCATTAACACTTGTAAAGTTTCTTTCTTGGTACATTCCTTAAAATCTAAATTGTCTGTTGATGTTTGATTTTGGACAAGCTTCCAGTTCTATGTATCTGATATAGTGGTCAGTTGCTTGCTTGCTATTGATGGCATTAATTGTGATCCTCAACTTCATTTGCAAATAACTATTGCATATCAATTCTGCATTACAGCCCAACGACTTCAGCTTGCTAGTGTATACAAAGGTGAAGCTGAAAAGGTGCTCCAAGTCAAAAGGGCAGAAGCTGAGGCCGAAGCCAAGTACCTCGGTGGGGTTGGTGTAGCCAGGCAGAGGCAGGCAATTACAGATGGTCTGAGAGAGAACATACTGGAGTTCTCGCACAAGGTGTCGGGAACATCGGCTAAGGAGGTGATGGATCTTATCATGATCACGCAGTACTTCGACACGATCAAAGACCTCGGCAACTCATCTAAGAACACCACTGTTTTCATCCCTCATGGCCCTGGTCATGTAAGAGACATTGGCGACCAGATTCGCAATGGGATGATGGAGGCATCCTGTGCTCAAATTGATCAGCAGTGAACCCATTCACCAGGCATCTTCCGAAGCACGTTTTCTTTGAATTTGAGTGCAACATAGTAAAAAAATACGATTTATATAAAATAAGATGAAATTGTATATTTAAGTTTTTCATTAAACATGTATTATGATTTATTTATTTTATGCTCAAATTGCCCTTTTTTGCTGATGGAAAAGAAAACTATCCTTTGAGACCCTTTATTACATTCACAATTTGCCTATAGTAAAAAGCATCTGACATTCCATCTCACCGTCTACACTTTTCACTTGCCTGCATCATCGTCGTGTTCATCAAACTAAAACGCGTCGTATCATTATCTTCACAAACAAGAAACTTTATGCTGCTGATGCTATAATTTACAGCAACACAAAAAGAGAGAGGTAGAGGTACATGAGAAGAAGAGAAAAAAACTCTAAATGTAATCATAGACAATTTCTAACTTCCCTTCTTATCTGTAATACTCTCTCCCCATTCGTCACATTCCAATAATGAACACAACCAATGAAATTTGAAAAATAAAATACGAAAAGTTTGTGAACTAAATGTGATTTATGCAGAGATTCATATATTTTTTATAACAACAGAGAAAATCATTGTCCTTTGCACCCATTCATGCATGTAATGATTGAAGTACATGGAATATGGTTTAAGAATTGATTGCATGAAAGATTCACCTAAAAGTGAAAATTCTTAATCAAAACCACAGATAATAATCAAGCTCAAGATCTAATCCTAAATTTGATTTACAAGATCTTCGCTCCCCCATGCATGTGCTGAATCAAGTACAGACTGGGTACAGAAGGGCACAAACATGTGCTAAAGCTTCGAGCCAACGTATCTAAATCTAAAAAAAAAGGTTAGGAAACCAGCAAGTTCAAGACTTTTAATCAGTTTTTATTATTACAAAATCATGTTATCTTTACTCAAACCATGTTGAGAAGATGGTGGTGGATGATTAGGGGACCAAAAACATAATCATGTGAATGACACCTCTTACCAACGCAACACACACACACACGAGTGCGTGCGTGCGTTCAAACTTAAAAATATGCAAATATTAATATGTATTTTTCATTTTTTAAATTATAAATAGAAATATAATTTAAAAGAAAAAGCAATGCAAGTTAACGCAATGAAACATAATATATATATATATATATAAAACAAGGGACGTCGACCCATGCATCCATGTAGCCCTCCAAGGCTGCACTGCCAATTAATCAGAATCTTTCAACCCACTACTTGTTTATATTACAATTTGCAATCCTCCCCATTTGTCAACAAATTCTGACCCCCACGTTCTCTAATTAATTTTCTTTCAACTTGTTAATTTCATGGAATCTAATTGCAAGCAAGCCAACGAATCGATTGATAGCTTAGAAAATATTCAAAGACTACGTTCATGTTGAGCAAACCATTGCTACACACAATTGAAGCATCTCCCCCATGGAGAATCGGACAAAAAGGGGACATCTTACACTGCAAATGAGACCAAGAAACAAAAAAAAATAAAAAAAATAAATGGGGTTTGATTTGTCATCTGTGTTCTGGGAAGGTAGCAGCTTGATTTGGATCTACATCTTTGTTTTGCTTCAAGGGGGCAAAGACTGAGCCTCTTGCAATGTAGCTGGCCAGTTTTTTTTATGATGGCCATGCTCTAAATTACGGAAAATTAACTTAATTATTACTTCTTTCTCAATTGAGTCATCCAACAAATGATTTTTCCCATTTGAGTCCTTCATCTAATTCGATGCTGCCCAATTACCGAAATTCATACTTGGTTTAGGATAATTAAGTAACATATGATTGAATAAGAACTCGATTTGAAAAATAAAACCCCTTTTGGGAGACTCTATCAAGAATCGGTAAAAGTTTGGGGGCTATATTTCTATCTCCATCTCTTCTGTCTTGAGCCAATGGTTATTAATATATATGATTATTCTCTTAATTTATAGATTTTAGAGTCCTAAACAGCACGTACACAAGACTACACATTGTTTTGTTCCATGTCTGACAATTAATCTAAAATAAATTAAACTAATTAGATTTTCATTAATAATTACAAGCTTGCTGGCTTGCTTACAAGACTAACATGGGTGAGTGTGTTGCGGGATTAGTCTCTAAAAAATATCAACTAGACCTAATACATTGCCGCAGTTGTCTGATTATTGTTTTGAAAATTTATAATAATGTCCCTACATTAGTGGACAAAACAGCTAATCAATGAATTAATCCCCCCAATTAGATGACAAAGCCTGCAAAATCAAGCCGAGATCTTATTAAAAATGGAAGAACCATCTACTAGTTAGCTTAAATTATTTCAAAGGCGGTGTCCGGGAAGCTCACCTGTTTTGTTTTTTTTATTTTCTCAAAAATTATTGAAGCTTGGGATCAATTAAAGGGTGCCCATAATTTTCTGTCTCAAAAATTATTGAAGCTTATCTTCGTTGATTCGTCCTTTTGTTCTTATAATATTCTTAACTCAGCCAGTTGGATTGACAGTCTCTTGACCGACCAACGTTTCTTGATTGTCGTATATATATAGGTCCATCTGTATCGACCAAGACATCATCAAAATCCAGCTCGAGAAAACCTCAAATCGTGTCCGAAATCTGAATCAAAAGAAGAAAAAGCAACAGCAATGGGCTACTGGTCTGCTGAGAACGCTACCAATGCATACCTCAAGACTTTGAGAATGGTGAGTCCATGAAAATTCTGTGTACTTATCTTTGTAATTTCAGTTCATGATCTCCAGCAATATTTACTAACTGGGATTTTGAATTGATCTTGATTCAGGGTCAAAAGGCAAATGAGCCGGATGTAGCTGAGTTCATATCAGCACTGGCAGCCGGTAACAATGCACAGCTAATGGTTGTAGCTTGTGCCGGTGCCGCCGCCGCCACCATATTAGCCTTGGTGGCGGCAGCTCATCAAACCGGTGGCCGTGTGGTTTGCATCCTTCCCGGTAATCAAGAATTACAGCTATCTAAGAAAACCCTAGGTTGCGATGCCAGTCATGTTGAGTTTGTTGTTGGAGAAGCTCGAAATCTATTATTGAGCCATTATAGTGAAGCAGATTTTGTGCTCATTGATTGTAACCTTGAGAATCACGACGGTATTCTCGGAGCAGTACGAGCCGGCGGGAAAAGAAACGGAGCTGTTATAGTGGGATATAATGCATTTAGCAAGAAATCATGGCGATCCGGTGGGTCAAAAACACAGTTGTTGCCTATCGGAGGAGGATTACTGGTGACCAGAATTGCTGCGAATGCCAGGACTGGTGATGGCTGTGGCAATGGGAAGAGGAGCCGTTGGGTTGTTAAGGTGGATAAATGTACCGGTGAAGAGCATGTTTTCAGGGTCAGATTCCCGCAAGGGAAACAGATTGAAGCTTAATTTTGTCAGATTCCTCTAGGTCTAGAGTCAAATCCTTGATCTGTCAAGATGTAAATGATCAGAATCATATTTCAAATCTGGAAAATAACCAAATCCAGGTAAAATAGATAGAACTGAAATGAAATGGAAAAAAAAAACAAGTTCAGGAAACCTGGCAGGATAACCTGAAAAACACCAATGAGCAGTGGACCTATAAATCATGATGTTCTGATAAATCTCTCCAGGATTAACAATCTGAGGAGGGAAATTGAGGTGGTTGACCGCGTCAGGATTTCATGAGATGGAGCCATGCACTCCAGACTGATGAGTCCATGGCTCCATCTTCCTCCCAGCACTCTTTCTTGCACAACTGCAACCTTCTTAAAGTGTCCAGAAATCAAGTCATCTAACACATTGTTAATGTCATATCCATCATTTTGGCTTGGTGAAAATCATAAAGTGTATCAATTTCTCAGGTCGGAACGAGTTCTTCATCCACAGGAGTAACTTCAGATCCAAAAAGCTGGATGGTCTGAAAGAAGATGTCGCCATTGTTGTGTCCACCAAGATTCCAGTAGGCATGGAGAGCCAAGTTCACTGGGGCAGGCTTGTTTAGAGGATTAGCCCACATTTTCACAGCTAGCTTGTTTGTTTGAACTATCATGTATGTCACAGAAACAGAAACATCACCTGGAAAACCTATAGAAAAGAAATTCTAGCCATGGAAAGAAACATTACCTTCCTCTCAAAGCTGTTGTACGTGAATGTTATATGTTTATCATTATGACTTAGCTACATCATATCTTCAGGGCCACCTGAAAAGTATAAATAACAAAAATTAATGTATAAACAATTGTATTCTCTGATATAATTTGGAGATGATGACCACCAATATATATACTTAGCATGTTCCTTCCATCATTAAGGACCAGTTTATAAACAGTTTTCCATTAACATGAATTGAGATCTTCCAATTCTATTAGCCACGCGTCCTACAATAGATCCAAAGCAAGTGGTATCGTTCTGCAATGCAATCAAATCAATATATACATGAACAGGTAGTGAAAACGGAAAACACTTCCCATGCTACTACCTTCAAACCTAACGCCAGTAAAATTTCAAGTTATATATATAAAAAGAAAATAACACGACAGCACACTCTACTGAGTTTTCAAAAACTTTGATTGACGTGATATTTAAATGAATATAATTAATTAAGAGGTTAACTAATGATCATGATACCTTTCAAAATTCAAGTTAAAAAAAAAAAACTCAGTGTAACTTTATTAACATGGGAGAACAATGGAAAGTAGGTTGCTCCAAAACTAGTCACCTTAACAATTATATGTTTTGGTACAAATTTTCATTTTATTACCATTCAAATCCTTTGTTTCGATGGAGGTGAGAGAAAGTTGCTGCAAAACAGGAGGATACGAGGAAGAAGAGAGTTATTCGATTGTCCACATTGCGGCAACAAAAACATCTTAGTCCAATTTTCAAATCCTTCTCGTTTATTTCTTTCTTACATTAGATTGTTTAATGACCTGCAGATGGATCCCAGTGGCAGTGAAGAAAAAACAAAGCGTGTTAGATCAACAAGCACATTAGCTGTTGCACATCAGCTCACGCCAGTTTATTACAGCTACAAAATTACAAGATCAAACAAGTTGAATTTTCAATTTTCCTATTGTACCATGATGCTGCCCATCGCATGTTTGGACCTAGGATTACACTTATATTTTCCCGTGTCTACCTGTAAATCAACCACAGAGGGACCTCAAGAAGAGCAAGGGTGAGGCTTGGAAATTCTTTCAAACAAATAGCTTATCGAGCCCACTGAGGTTTTGATCAGCTTTTGCCACAAGGTCCCGAGGGACGTGGCGTGATGGTAAAAAGCATGAGATCTGCACAGTATGTCTTGAGTTCGAGTCAGTGCGTGCATCTCTTATAAAAGTCTGAGACAATCAGGGTTTTACTCGCTAACTTAGGTCCATAAAATGCATTTTCCCGGGGTGAGGTTTCCTCAAATTCAAAAAAAAAAAAAAAATTTGCCACAAGCTTACATTATTGTCACAAGCTTTTGCATAGTTTTTTAATGATTCTGTTGCAACCACTAGTTATGTGCATTATTGTCTAAATTATGTTTCACTGTCAAGAAAAAAAAAATCAAATCATGTGGGTTTATTAGCATGTTTTCCATGACTAAAAGCATTCTAGTAGAACGAACCAAGAATAATAATCTTAGTATTACTAAGATTGAAGAATTTTTTGTTGTTGTTGTTGTTGTTGTTGTTGTAATACTAATAAAAGTGACTAAAATATGGGAGGAAACTAACTTAGGATTGTCAATTAACTAAAAAAAATTTGATCTTATCTCCAATTTAGGATTCATGAACGAAAAATATCTTTCATTTACTATTAATAAAAACCAGTTGTGCAATTATAATCAACACTTACTACAGCTAATAAAGTGGTAGAAGCTGTTATTAATGTCTGCTATTTTTATCACCAAGTCAAGTCTTACACCTTCAATACTTAGCTGTGTCCTTCGAAGGACGAGAAATCTCATTCTGCCTGTTCTTGAGTTTGTTGGGCAACCACTAACTTCTATATATATAGATAGATAGATAGATCATTTGTAAATTCTACATTCAAAATCATTAAAATGATTAGGGAAGACAGAATGTTAACTACTCGCCTGTTTCTTGTTTACATGATCATCTTCTCTCTGGCTACAGTCTCGCCGGCCTCGGCGTTCATGTCATGGTTCAGGAAACGTCCGGTGCAAAATGTGACAGTGATCAACGAGATAGAGAGCAGAGTAACCATGGTAACGAATTGCAGGGCAGTATCCTTAGACTATAAAATAACACGTATCCCTTATGGAGAATCTTTTTCTTTTTCTTTTGTTCCTGATGTGTGGGGGACAACAGCGTTCTGGTGCAGGTTTACCTGGAATGAAACAATGTCAAAACAAGAAGTTTCAGCCGTCCTCCTGGTTTTTGATGCAATGAAAGAGGATGAAAAACATTGTGCTCCAGGGTGTCAATGGAGGATCTCATCCACGGGGTATAGATTCTGGGATGGATTCCTAGGTTGGGGAACCTTCTCTGTCAGAAGGTTGAAATGAACATGATCTAATATCACATCCATTGTTTTGCTGATAGATAGTTCATTTCAGGAAAAGGTGTGGTGTGCAATAATTGGGAGATTGGCTGTGTGCCCATAAGCTCCAGAATGTTTTCAAATTCCTCATAAGTATTTATGGTTCTTGACACAGTGCTAAATTGTAGACGATTAATAATGGCGGTCCCTTATCCAGAATCATTAAGCATGGTGGGAGAGAAAATGTGGGATCGAAGGAATGTTTTGAAATCTAACAGGTTATTTCATGATGCAACTTATAATAGCAGATGTGTAATCATAATAAGTACCAAGAAACTGCAATTAAAAACTGATACAGTTCTGGTTTAGATTCATCGAGCTGATTTGTGTTAGAGAATAATATAAATTATATTCTGGAGTCTTATTTAACAGCTTAAGATTTTAGATGAGATGATTTCTTAACATGGTATCAAAGCATTATTGATTCAGTGGTCACGAGTTCGAATCTCACAATTTTCATTCTATTTAATAAAATCAAGCACAAGATAGTATAGACGTATGTGCAAATTTCAAGCCCAAAATACTTTCACTTGAGGGGGTGTTAGAGAATAATATAAATCATATTCTAAAGTCTTACTTAACCGTTTAAGTTTTTAGATGAGATAATTACTTAACAATTAACAATTTGTACCATAAAAGATGTCAAGAGACGAGAACAACGCTCTTATGAAACCCTCATATGTAGCATTAGAAGCAGATGAATGCGATTAGAGGTACGGGAAAGCAATATCCCTCATCATAAACACACCTGCACCTTGTAAGAACCTCTGATGGATAATGCTGTTTTTAACATTTGCCTTTCCATCATTACAACAGCTGTTGCATTTCCAGATAGCCAGAAAATTACGAGGAAATGGATTTGAAAGCAAAATGATATTAATTTGGTGGTTTTTGTAGAAAAAAATTCCAAACAACTTGAACTATTGAAAAAACAAAAATCAACAATCAATTGCAAATAGCAAGATTTATCTTATTTAATTTTGTTACTGCAACTTCTGTCCACATCCCTGCATCCTGAGATAGTTCTTGTATCCTACAAGATAGTTCTCCACACCACCATCCTTTAGTCTCTCATTCCATTACTTTTCTCCTAATAACAGAAGCTTTTGAACAATAGTTTTTCATAGGGAATTGAATTATGCGAATGAGTGAGATGTGGCATATATTTCTGACGACGTAGTAACCTACCACTCTTTACTGATGAAGAGTATGCCTCAATTTCATGACAAAGCTTTTATCGGAATTCTGAAGCATCCCAACTCCCCTGTCCTGTAACAACAACTTCGCATCTTTTATCAAACACAAGCAAGTAAAATTGAGTCCATGTAATAACAGAAACAGCAAATCCGAGGTCTCTCAGGTTCCTTTCTCTGCTACTTACAAAGGTCAATGATATTAGGAGGAGTCTCAACTCCCTTGGCTGATATGTGCCCTTAACATATCAGGCAGCACAGTTCAATGAACAATCTAAGCAACTTCATCATTGCACAGCCAAATAATCCTGAAAAAATATCTTCTTTCCATCTTCAATTTGCAATGGTTGTACTTCCAATATAGGAAGCCCAGCTCGAAAGAGACCAAATGCGCTACCTCCACCTAGCAAGCCAATAGGTCCAAGGAATAAAGATGTCCCAAGACCAGCACCCCCATGTCCGAAGGCCCCACTTTATTGGAACAACACCCCGTGTAACCCTTGATGTAGTTATCTGGGAAAATAAAGTAACAAGAGAGGTGGCGTGATAAAATACTTGTGATTTGTATAGCAGATCTTGAGTTTGAGTCGAGATATAAATTTTTTGTAAAAATTCGGGACAGTCGAGATTTTACTCACTCATTTAAACCCCCAAAACACACTTTACGATAAATGAGGTACATTTTACGTGGAGTAAGGTTTACTCGCATCCAAAAAAAGTTATCTGGATTTCCACTGTTAGCAGCAGCGACGGGAGCAGGAGTCGATGAAGCAGGGCAAAACCATGAACCATTTGAATGCTGTGATCAGCTTGCAAACTATGCTATGAAGGTGTGTGATGTTAATATTTTGTGATTGTTTTTTATGTTTCCTTTTAGATTTTATTCTCATTGCAGAAGACGTCTAGGGAGGGTAAGAATACTAACATTAGTTAAACTATATATGATGAGTTTAGTAAATAAAAATTATTACTAAAAATCCATATACTGAATTGTATATAAAAATATATGAAAGTATAAATAGAATTCATATTATTTTCATTTTGTTATAATTATAAATAAATTTTGGACGTCTAAGAATTAATTT
Source organism: Salix arbutifolia (assembly GCA_025169955.1). NCBI lineage: Eukaryota > Viridiplantae > Streptophyta > Magnoliopsida > Malpighiales > Salicaceae > Salix > Salix arbutifolia. Next base: position 12,840,710 of record CM045916.1, on the reverse strand, counting down.
ATCTTGAGAAAAAAATTATTATTAAAGGATCCATCAAAATTTTGTTTCACTTTTATATTTAATTAGTGATACTAATCTTCCTTTATCTTATCATTATAAAAATAAATAAATATTTTAAAAAAGTAAAAAGAATGAGTCGTGTGTTTTTATAAAAAAATTATATATTTACATATATATTATGATGCTCACATTTTTACTTCAAATAACTCTTATATATACGTAGAAAAATCACCCCAAATTCCCTAAAAATGTTACTAATCCATTTCATTAACGGAAGCCAACAGGTGACCAGTCAGGTACTAGGTCTCAAAAATCTAATAAATCACATATACCAATTCGCGAAGCTAGTATGAGGCAGTGGCTTTAAAAAAAATCGAATACTAATTGTATGATCCTTGGGGGTGAGAATACATAGGAGTTACAGCTTTTTTCCTGGGGCATATCACCTCTTTTACAGCACTATTTCAACAACATGAGGTGATGACAAATGAAAATTGCCCACCATTGACATATTCCATCTCCGGTCTACAAGAAACCGCCATCCATAGACATTTGCGACTAAGTTAGCTAGTCCTCAGCACGAGGATATAGCAATATAACTAAGAACGAAAGTTCAGTGAGTAGTTAGTTAGCGCCACCGCCATTTCTCAGCTTTGCAATGTCATATTTGAAAACTTCCCAGGCAACTGCTAAGAAAATAGTCATTGAAACTAGAGACAGCTACTACAGTTACCTAGTTCATGAACAACTGCTTCCATAGTCGGCCTTTCAATGGGAGACTCGTGAGTGCAAAGCCAGGCGATTCTTGCAAGCTTTGCTGCTTCATATTCGAAGAATCTGTCATGGAGATTGGGGTCAATATAATCTTGGAATCTGCATGCATCTGCTCCAAGACGCACCAAGTTGGTCACTTTCCGCTTCCCCGAGAGAACTTGGAAAACTATCACTCCGAATGCGTACACGTCGCTTTTGTCTGTGAATCGACCAGTGGTAGTGTACTCAGGAGCTAGATACCCCATGGCAGCACTGGTCTTGAGTGCTGAGAATACAATGTCATCTGTAAGAAGGTTTTGCAAGCCAGAATCTGCAAGCAACGGATTGCATCGCTGGTCGATCAGGACCTTTTCAGCAGTGATGTTTTGGTGGATCAGAGATGGTTTGGTAGCTTTGTACCCGTGCAAATATGCTATACCTGCTCGGAAAATGAACAAAGCTTGGTAAAACTTAACCAAAAGAAATTTCTCGCTGAAGTCAGATTAGAAAATAAAATACAATAAAAAGAACACAACTCTATTCTGTTTGTTTTCTAGTCAGAATTATCTGTTATATGACAGGATAGCACGTCAAGGGAGAAAACTGTGGAATAATAAATAATTAGCTTGACCTTTGGGTCAAGTAAGAAATCAGAGACCATTAACTGCAGATAACCAACTCCAATACTGACTCGTTTATTTTATTATATGCACCAGTAATGAGCATGGGGACAGGAAAGAAAAGAAAACGAAGTGGGAGTGAAAATCATAGGACATTTTGATTACCATCCCTCCATCATAATTTCCAGCATAATATTAGTTTATTTTAATAATCCTTTTCATGGTTTCACACAGTTTTGAAACTCAAGACCTTCATGAAACGATTAGAAATCATGACTCACAAATAACCACAAGGAAAAACTAACCTTTGGCGATACCCCTGACAATTGAAACTCTGGTGGACCATTCAAGCACATGACCGTCCCCATCCTTCACATCAAGATACCTCAGCAAATTACCATTGGGAACAAAATCATAAATGAGAAAGCACTCCCCTCGGCCCCTCGAGCAACAGAATCCTCTCAACCTCACTAAATTCTCATGCCTCAGTGATGTCAAAGTATTCAACCCCTTCAAGAACTCAGTCTCCTCTGACTTGCAGCTGTTTTTACTGATGCTCTTGATAGCAACAACAGACCCATCTCTTAAAATTCCTCTGTAAAAGCTACTCTTACCCAGCAAATTGACCTCCGAGAAGTACTGTGTGGCAGTCTCCACCTCTTCCAAGTTGAACCTGAAACTTTGGAAGACATCCTGTGCATTCCCACTTAAATTCCTGCAATCTGCTAATGGGTCCCATCCATTAGGATACTCGAGACTGATTAGAGGAGAGCCATTCTTCCGGTTAACCCCCTTTGCCTGGTCAGTACTGAGGCGGCTATCAGAAATTTCATATGAGCTATCAAGCTTCTGTTTCCGGCGGCGAAACTGAACTGTCAGAATTGCTACGGCTGCCAGTAAAATCGTTACTACAACTGTAACAACTGCAGCTGAAGCATGATGGGACTTTGACGGGTTTGAACACTGAGTTTGGTTGCAAGGCAATCGCAAATTTGCTGTTTCTGGGATCTCTCTTGGCAGGCCATTTACACCTGTTCCAAAGGGTTCAGGTCTGCTTGGATTAAGTTCTGAGGCATTGCAAGCTTTCAGAGACATGAAACCAGCTCCACACAATCCCAAGTTGTTTTCATACAGGAATCCATCATTCAATCTCTTAAGAGCTGCATTAAACAGGTAAACATCAACTCAGCAAGTCAAAAAAGTCAATAACCAGAAAAGAACAGAAAAGGCACACTGTGATTAATAAAGATTAATACCTAGAGGTACATTGCCAGATAGTGTGTTGTTTCGGATATCTAGAAATTCAAGCAGAGGAGCATCGGCAACTTTTGTTGGAATTGAACCAAAGAAGTGATTGTAGCTCAAATCTAGCCTCATTAACATCCCCAAACCCCCTAAACTCGCAGGGATTGCTCCAGTGAGACGATTTGACTGCAAAGTAAGAACACTAAGCTTCTCCAGAGACCCCAGCTCAGTAGGTATACTTCCTGTGAACTGGTTATAACAAAGCTGCAAAACTACAAAGACAACACAAAGCATTGATAAGCAAAGGCACAGTTGATAAGACAAAAGACTATTATCCAATATAAGACAGCATATGAATGATCACCAAGTTTTGATATTTTGCTAAAAGAAACATGTTAGTATATTTGCAGATGCCAGCACACAATCAAGCAATTTGTTCAAGCTTTGCAAGAACTCATATGAGTGAACTTGCAGAAGAATATATGTATAAGAGTTCCAAGCTTTTGGATAGGAAAAGGGAAATAAAAAATGGAACTTTTATAGTAAATAAGCTCTAAATCAGAAATTTGAAACAGGGAAAAAAAAGAAATTTGAATCTTAAGTTCACATGGATTTGATTTCCAATAAAAAAAAGGCATTGCATTTAAGACGAGGATAGCTGTATTAGTATGTATCCTGAAACACCTTCAAAAACATATAAACTACATATTTTCAGTTGAAGGGAAAGAAAACCTATGTCATGGACAGAGACAGATAGTAATAGAAAAGAATATTACAAAGGTATAATGACATTTTAGGAGCAGAACATAACAAATAACTTTCGATTTTTTTCAAACAAGAGAGTAACTAAAGAGGCTTTCCCAAAGAAGAACTAGCTAAAAACATAGTAAAGCTCAAGTCTTTCCACAAAATAAACAAACTAACCTTGCAAGTTAGCCATGTTCCCAATCTCATGAGGTATCTCCCCAGACAGATTATTCACATTCAAGTACAAATCACTTAGCTCAGTCAGATTAGCTATTTCTCTTGGCACCCCGCCATACAAGGAATTAAAATGCAAATAAAGACCAGTCAAGTGCTTTAACCCGGAAATAGCAGGAGACACCTTCCCATAAAGCCCTTTTCCTTGCAATGAAATATTAGCTACTTGACCTTTCTCATTACAAGCAACACCTTCAAATGAACCATCACATGGGCTACCATTACTGGTCCATGAAGTGAGGTACCTGTTTTCTGGGTCTAAAGCAGCTTTCGTGTCCATGAGTGCCCTGATCTCAGTATTTGCAAGAACCCATTTTGGCTTTGACAGGAAAAGAAAGAAAGCTAAGAGAAAAACAGCAAAGCCCATTTCTTGACTTTTCTAACTCAAAACGTTAGAAGATGACCTTCTTGAACAAGGGTTTTGGACCTTTGGTCTGGTTTCGAGCTCTTTCTTTCTTTTGTTTCCCTTGCTTTGACAGTTTGAGCTTGTTTTTACAAAGCAACAAAGTAAAAGTGACAGAGTTCTGTCTCGCACACAGACACCGTCTTTGGCATATAAGTTTTATTTATATTATTCTGTTTCAGTGTATTGGGCATGCCTAGGAAGAGACAAAGGTGGCAGGGATTTCCATGCTTATTTAATGGAAGTGTGTACTGGTGTAGGAAAATTCAAAAAGAGATGAAAGATTATGATTTTGATTTCTGGCCGTTAGATTGATTGACATCTTTGGATGAGTATGAGATCTTATGGAGGCTCAGTTGCATTCTAGCCGAGTTTGGTCGAATAAGAGACTGTGCCTGGTCACTGCTGTGCCCTTCAGCCCTTTCCAGTGGTCAAGAAGATGCTGGCATGATATCGTCTACAAGAAAAAGAAGAAGAAACTATTTAGAAAAAGACAAATTAGTAAGAACAACTTCTAAATAAAAACCAAAAGTAAAAGACAAAAAAAAATAGTTTTTATTTTTCCTAGAAAAAAGCTATTATACATTATACATACAGCTAAAACATAACACACATTCACTGTGCACATTTTACTGTTCACACACACTCAGGCACACTATTCATGTGCAATTCGTCACGGTGAAACGCGGGTGTACATCTCTCTTTTTTTTTTCCCCTTGGTGAACAGTGGAAGCACGAAATTAGCCCCCGAAAAAGACAAAAATGGCCGTCTTTTTCGGGGGCACGACGGTCATTGACCGTTCCGGCCCGGTTCGGCCGGGCGGTTTTTTTATTTTTTTAATCTTATCTTGAACAGTGCAGAGACGATTTAACCCCCCGAAAAGGACAAAAACCATGCCTGGGGGTGAGGGGCGTTCCGGTAATTAGCCAATTTTTGCTTTTTTTTTCGCTGACATCTGCTGGCGCGTCGGAGGACGCGCCGTCCGTTTCGACGCTCACGCGTTCTTCGGACGGCGCGTGCTGCTTCCTAAGACGTCGGAAAACGCCCAACCGGCGCCTAGAATTATTTTCAGGCATGTGCTCTTCCACATGGGGAGGCGCGTGTAGCACTATAGTGTCCGGAGACGTGTCAATGGCCGTTCGAAATTTCCCCCCCACTTTCTCTCTCCTGCCTGCGCCAGATGACGTCAGCTAAGGCGTTTTTTGTCAAAGTTCATTTCAGTCCCTGAACGGTTTAATTTGTTTTTCTGGCCCTTATCTGGATTAAATGGGTTTTGATTTGTTTCAATTTCGTCCTTCAGGTGAAATTGATTAGGTATTGAAGTTCCAGTTCGGTCCTCATGCTTTTAATTTTGCGGGGTGGGCTGGGAATCTGAATTGTTTTGGTATCAAAGTTTTGATTAATTTCAATTTCATCCTTCCATGCAAATTTATTATAAATCCTTAATATTTTAGGTATCAAAAGTTTGATTTCTTTCAATTTTATCCTTCTATGCAAGTTAATTATGGATTTCAGTTTCATTTCAGTCCCAGTTCTTTTAATTTCCGGTTTTGTTTTGAATTATTTGATTTCAATGTTTGGGTTTACTTCAATTATGTCTTTTAAATTAAAGATATTATTGAAAGTATATCAAATTAATTATATATTTGTATATTTATGTCAAATTAAAGTATGTAAAACTAATATTATGTTCAAATATTTATTGAATATTATCGCCTAAAAATATAGAGAGAGAGAGGAAAAATGAACTAGGATTTTTTTAATAACAAAAATTCATATCAGTATTCTTAAATACATTTAATATAATAATAAGATGAATAAATCTTATAAAATAAATATATTGGCTTCAAGATTAAATTTTGTGTTCTGTTGTTTAAGTTTATTTCTTGAAATAAATTTGCAGTGTTTTGACTTTTTAATTATATATTTGTGTATTTATGTCAAATTAAAATATGTGAAACCAATTATATGTTCTAATATTTATTGAATATCATCACCTAAAAATATATAGAGAGAGAGAACAAAATAGCCTAAGATTATCCTTGAAATTCAATATATTATTTAAATTATGTCAAATTAATTATATATTTGTATATTTATGTCAAATTAAAATATGTCAAACTAATTATATGTTTGAATATTTATGGAATATTATCGCCTAAAAATATATTGACTAAGAGAAAAAATAACCTATGATTTTTTGAAGGGCAGAAATTCATATCATGTTTTCTTAAATATATTTAATATAATAATATGATTGATAAATCTTATATAAAAAAAATATTGCCTTCAAAATTTAATTTTGTGCTCTTTTATTTAAGTTTATTTCTTGACAAGGATTTCCAATGTTTTCATTTTTAATATTTTAGATATAATATTACTGCGGAAAAAAAAATCTAAAAAAAAGTGTTGAAAAATTTACCTGCATTATCTACAAGTCAAATTAAAAAACTATACAAGTCACTTCCCGTTTCCATTAGACTGTTCTTTTTAGACGGCAAATAAATAATTATAGCACAAAAAAAAATAAGTTTATGTTTGGAAAACAGATTTTAATATTTTTATTTCTAATATGTCTGATATTTATTGAATATTATCGCATAAAAATATATTAAGAGAGAGGGAAAATGACCTTGCAGTTTTTTGAATGACAAAAATTCATATAAGTATTCTTAAATATAATTATACTAACAAAATATTAAAATAATAAAATACAATACATATATAAGCAATTAATTTTCTACATAGATAAAAAAAACCCGCCACATCGCCAATTATTTAGTTAATTATAGATAATAGGAGTAAATATTTTTTCTCAGGTTGCTGGAATTCGAGTCCCCCTGCCACCGAAAATGATTTTTGAGTAAATAACAGTGTTTTCTATTGTTCATAAGTGTTTCACATTTTTTTTTTCAGTCAATTTTTTCGATAACTAGGGTATCCGGGTCAGCTTATGCGCATCACAATAAATATCTGAACTTTATTTTTTTTTACAGTTTTCACTGTTTATTAAAATTTTAAAATGTTTTTTGCTCTTCTTTTTTTCAGGCTTTTTTTTTTTTTTTATACTCGCGGTGTTCGGGTCAGTATACACGCACCACAATTTTTTCCTCACATATATATATTTTTTATAACCGGGGTAGGTTACACGTGTCACAAATAATCCTTTGACATTGTTTTTTATTTTTTTTCAACTTATAAATTTTTTTATAACTAGAATGTCCAAGCTAGCTTACGTGCACCATGACTATTATTTTGTACATAGCCAAAGGAGATCACAATTTCAAACAGTAATAAACAGTGATTTGAAATTTGGTTTTCGTTTTTCATTACTATTTAAAAAAATTGATTGAACTATGATTCTGGTGAGATATGACAAGAGTGTTTGGTAATGCGTTTGAAAATCGCTTTTGAACAAATTTTAACTTTTTTCAATTTTAAATTAAAAAAAGTGTTTCTGCATGATTTTAATATGCTAATGTCAAAAATAATTTTTAAAAAATTAAAAAAAATTACAACACATTAAAAATCAAATATTTTTCTACATATAAAAAAGCTCAGCGCAATGCGCGCGCAAATCAACTCGTTTTAGCTAAATAGACTGCGGCTGGTCACCTGTTGTGCTTTTCAATAGAGCTCTTTTCACTATGAAAATGAACGGTGAAAATTAAAAAAAAAAATTCTTTTTTAGCTTTTTTCTTAAAGTTGTCTAGAGAGAGATACAGTAAGATCAACTTCAATAAAAAAAAAACTAAAAAGAGAAAAAATGTTAGCTTTATTATTTATTTTTATAACTTCAAGGAAAAAATTATATTAAAAAGCTGAAATAATATTTTTAAATTGAAGAGTTATTCTTATATAATTTATCAAAAAACCAAAAAATTGTATTATATATTTTCATAAAAAAATAGTTTTAATTGTACTTGTATTAATTATTTATTATTAATAAATAGTTATATTGATATTATATATATTAAAATAGAATTAGATTATCTAAATATATATTTTTTATTGAAATGCAAATATAAAAAATATAATATTTATAATATTTAAAAAATCATATTATTAGCTTCTCTGAATAGTTTTTTCATCTAGAGATACTCCGAGCTTTCTGATGGTGGACTAGTAATAGAAGTTTCCTCTGAGTTTTTATGGAGCAGGAAAGCAAGAGATTAATATTCGAGATTGAAGAATTGGTACGAATTTTATTTATAATGATTCAATTAATGATAAAAATTATAATGATTAACGAGTGATACATCTTAATCATCAAGTTAGCTTTAAAATTAGAATACCAAGGCTTGTTTGAAAGTGTGGTTGCGGTTGCTTTTGAAAGTGTTTTTCGTTTAGAAACACATCAAAATAATATTTTTTTTAATTTTTTAAAAATTATTTTTGACATCAGCACATCAAAATGATCTAAAAACATAAAAAAAATCATTTAAAATAAAAAATAAATAAATTTTGAGCAATCAACAGTACAACCGCAGTGTCAAACATGCACTAAATAAGTGTCCATTACCTTTTAACCTCGCTTGTTTGTGGGGTGATTAACAAATATATCTTAATCACCTGAGTTAACTTCTAAATTAGAATAGTCAGGTTAATTCTAGACTCTGTTTATTCAGGTAATGCATCGTGTGGTGCGCTGCTTAAAAAAATAAAAAATATATATTAAGATAATTTAAAAATATAAAAAAATTAAAAAACATGGTCTTGACACACTAGCCTTAACTGCCAAGAAACTTTTTTCTTATTTTTCATGAATTTAAAATAGGTGCTTCCTTTCCAATCAAATTCTAAAGTACAAACAGTGATAGCATAATTATTGAAAATGATTCACACGCAAGAGATGGAAAAAAAATGGAAATGATTAGCAAACATGAGAGAATGTTCCTAATCATGTAATCATCTATGTGAAAATTTATCTCTGATAATCACAACTATATATAGAAAAATACTAGCCAGAGTTGTTATTTGCTACATAAACAAGATTTTAAAAGTATTTTTTTATTTAAAAATATATCAAAATAATATTTTTTTTTATTTTTAAAAATTATTTTAACATTAGCATGTGAAAAAAATCTAAAAACACTAAAAAAAATTAATTTAAAATATATTTTTTTTCAAAAATATTTTTCAAACACGATAATAAACAAGGCCTTAGAAATTATAAATTCTTGATCTTGATTTTTTTCACATTTAATTAATGTCATTATCAAGCACAAATTAATATCAAGTTTAACCTAATCAAACTTAATTTCAAAAGGTAAAAAAAAATATTAAATTTAATCTTGGAAATTTACAGTGCTTCATTTCAGTACAAAAAATAAATGTATCTTAATAATTATTATTTTTTAGTGTGTTTGAAATTATTTTTTATATTGATACATTAAAATACTGAAAATATTAAAAAGATATTTTAGAGTAAGAAAATCGATTTGTTTTAAAAATATCTTTAAAACCAGTACATCTGAAATTAATGGTTAGCACCAACTGTGGCACGTGGTAATTTATGAGCCAGGTACAGAACTGTCGAGGCAGCCAGCAGTCAACAATCAACATAGCTCAGCCTCTCATGGGAAAGCAATTCAAATTCAAAAAACGTATAATCATGTGTACACAGCCCTAGAGTAGTCCCTAGTACACCCTGTAGGATTGAAACACAAAGGTGAGATGCGACCAATGGGAGGTCTAGGGTCTACGTTCTTTTCATGGATGAGCCCTCATATGATCATTAAAATTCAAAATCCTTGATGCCATGGGGGAGTACTATAGGGTAGTTATTTATTATTTATGATCTCCTTCATCGTGCTATGTCAGAGGCTGGCAACTCAGTCTCCATGCTAATCTTCTTCTTTTGACTAAGACCCTTCTTCTGACAGATCTTTAATTTCTTGGGTTTTTGAGTTGCTTTTGTTAAGTGGTTTGTAGTGACTTTGATTTCTTTTTTTAGAAAATTATATATGTTTAGCATTTAGATTTTGTTGAGATTGCAACTAATTGAAATGTTTTTTTATGTGAAGTTGAAGAATATTTAATTCTTGTGTTTATCAATGTTTTTTAAAAATATTTAAAAAAAATTATTTTATTTTATTTTATATTTTAAATCAAATTTATATGTTGTTTTTTAATTATTTTCTTATACTAATGTCAAAAAACTATTTTTTTAATAAAACTTAATTTTAATATATTTTTAAATAAAAAACATTTTTAAAAATAAACTTAATCATTCCTACGAACATGCGCTTAGTGTTTGTGCAGCAAAATCTACAAGGAATTTTACATTTATCCGTCACAAAGACCTGGATTAAAAATGCAACATAGATTACATCTTAGTTATCAAACTCATCTGGCTTTCGAGATCGAATTGAGATCTAGTAGACTTCAAATTTTGACTAGTATGGATAAGTTTTATAAAAAAACATTGACTTAAAAATAATCTAGAATAACTTTTCTTTTGGTTATTTTTAAAAAATAAATATCAATTTAGGTTAACCTCACTGTCTCGTGAATGATCTTTTTTTGGATTTAAGGAAATCTCACTCTCTGAAAAATATATTTTATAGGTTCAGATGAGCAAGTAAAACTCTGGTTGTTCCAGGTTCTTACAAGAGATGCACGTCCTGGCTAAACCTCGAGACTTGCTGTGCAGATCTCCATCCCTTTGTCATCACGTCACGCTTTTGAAGATGATTAAAATGATTCAAGTTTAGTAAACGTGGATTATGATCTTGTCATTGGTGGGAAAAAAATATTATCCAAAAGAAGGAAAAAAAGATAAAAAAAAATCATATGGTGCAGTTGTTGAGAATGTAAAGATTTTTGAAGAACTTCAACCGGTGGATTACTTATAGGGACATGGTTAGGAGCTCTAGCCTCTCTAAAAAACAAAACCTTGTTATGTTCCACCCCCCGAAACAAATTATATCGATCCCTTAAAAGGACCCAAGAAACAAGAAGCTTTCTTTCCCCGAGTGAGTTTGTCCAAAAATTTGTTGGCATCCCTAGAACGGTTCTTGTGCTTGTCGCGGCGTGGAACTCATAGCATCTAGGGCAAAAGAAAACCATGGTTCCAACTTTTTATAACCCGTGAGATAAGATTTTCAGGCCAAGATGGGTGGTCCTCGTGCATGGTGGCGCAGAGAAAAGTGGTGCAAAATGGTGCTTTCCATGCAGGAACTAGATGCTTCAAGGAATAGATTCTGCTGCCTACCTAGTGAAGGGGTAAAGCGAGCCCACATGATCTCGCCACCATCTGTTAAAAAGCTTTGTGCTGCAAAAAAAGAAAAAAAAAGAAAAACAATGGTGGAAAGGAGGCATCCAAAGAAAATCACAAGACAGAGGGCAATAAAAAAAGTTATTGCTGATGAGAGCTGGACCGTTGCTGATCAAAAAGAAATTGAAACTAGGACCACGCCACTCACATCTTATGCTGTGTGACAAAACTGGCTCAATCAACTATGTATCATTTTGACCAGCAGGTGGTTGTTGGAGGTTGCTCTCCTTCAAGGGATTATCTTTCGAGTCCCGGTGGGAGCTGGAAGGTGCTCCTTTCATGTTATCCTGGTTCAATCCCTATTTAATATGTCTGTTATTCTCACGGTGCCTTACATGTTCACTGGACTTGTAGGATATTCAGTGAATCCGAAGAATAGTCGAGGTGCGTATAAGCTGGCCCGGACACCCCGGTTATATAAAAAAAAACTATGTATCATTTTGCACTTGAGATCTAGGCTTAGTGGGGAAGAAACTTGTTCTTTTTTTTCTGTGTTCGGGTTCGATTATCTCTGTGCATGTCTGTCATCCTCGTGGTACCTTACCTGTCCAGTGACTTGCAAGGAATTTAATGAGTTCAATAATTAGTTGTGGTGCGCGCAAACTAGTCAAAATATCTTGGTTATAAAAAAAACTACGTATCATTTTAATCATCAATGTGGTCCAGTGATATAAGTTTGAGAATTTAGGGGTTTATTATCCTTATAATTTTAAATTCAAATATTATATTTATTAATATAATAATTACTAAAAACTTATATATTTGTTGTATCGCGTGAGTTCGTGAATGACCTAGACCTGGTCCAGCAGAAAGTCGTCCTCTTCTGGATGACATTTTGTGACCAGGACCACATGCACCGGAGAGATTATATATAAATGCAAGAAATTAATGGGGCAGCTGAAATGTTCGTTTCAACACTACGTAGAACCGCACCGTGCTGGAGAATAATTTTATCATGCATGTCCTTGAAATCGTTTATTTTACATTGTGTTTTAAAATTATTTTTGATAAAAATAATAAAAAATGTTTTTATTTATTATTTTAAATTATTTATTTTAATATTTTTAAATTATTTTAATATATTGATGTCAAATATTTTAAAAAAAAAACAATTCCAGTCACACTATCAAACATATCTTCTATCTTCACCCCTCCTCCTTGGAAGCATAGAGAATTGATTGATTCCTTTTAAAAAGGACGAGCACTGTAGGATCGTTTAATTGTATTTAACTCCATCCCATGTTTAATTAATTAGTCAAAATTCCTACATTGATGCATAAAAAGAAATCCGAATCTTGTCTCCACCACTCTCTTGTTATAGAAGTAATTCTTTCCTGTAACGAGCTCGTTTTAGAATTAAGAGTTTGTTTGTAAGTATGACATTGTTTTTTTTATATAAATATATTAAAATAATATTTTTGATATCAACACAATAAAAGAAAATAAAATAAATATTTAACATGCTGAACAATTCCAATTTACAATTACAGCATAGAAATGTTTGAAATTATGAATTAGTTTCTTTTGTTTTCTCCCTGTCTCTTCAGTTTTTGAGATTTTAAATTTCCATTACTTGTCTAACATGCAGGCTGTGATTTTGTTCCAAGGAAGTGGTTTTACGATTCACTGGGACCATTATACACAAACAACACTGTCCCTTGTCCTGACCACAGATGCAGAATTGCCAGGAAATGGAAGCCTGACAAGGAAAATGAAACTGGCGTGGAAACCTTCTCAGTGTGACCTCCCACGATTCGTGCCAGAAGTTTTCTGGAAATTGAGAAGGGAAAACAATAGCTTTCATTGGTGACTCTGTTGCTCGAAACCAGATGGAATCGATGTTGTGCCTTCTCTGGCAGGCAAGTAAATGTGCTTTCCATTATGAATACAGTGACCCTATTCTGGGCTTTGGAAATTTGCTCTTGACAGCTCATCATATCCTGATTTAGGGAAATTTATTCCTGCAACTGATAGCTTCTATCGAAGTATTCATTTAAGTTATGCTGACAAGCATGGGACATGCTTTCCCAAGGGTTACACCACTCAAACCCTTTTCATTTACGCAACTCGATGTGATAAATTGACATCCTTCTTGAAATGTAGTGGTCTCTTCAAAAAATGAAATGTTTGGTTATGTCACAATTGTGATTGCTTAATCTCACTGTTTTGGGAGATGTTCTTACAGAAACAATTTCTGATATATTTTCAGGTAGAAGCTCCTAAAAACCGAGGTAACAAAAAAATGCAACGATATTTCTTTAGTTCAACGTCTACCACGGTTGTCCGAATATGGTCCTCTTGGCTTGTTCACCAAACACCAGAATCTATCGACTTTGCTCCAAAGGGTGTTGTCAAACTCCACCTTGATTCCCCTGATGAGCAATTCATGGAATTCATCCCAAATTTTGATGTGATTGTTCTCTCTTCTGGACACTGGTTTGCCAAGCAGTCAGTCTATGTCCTCAACAACGAAATTATAGGGGGGCAGTTGTGGTGGCCAGACAGATCTCGTCCAATGAAGGTTAACAATGTTGAAGCATTTGGAATATCTGTTGAGACAATTCTCACATCCATTGCCACACATCCAAATTTTACTGGGTTAACTATTCTCCGCACATATTCACCTGACCATTATGAGGGCGGGGCATGGAATACTGGTGGATCATGCACTGGGAAGGAAAAGCCTCTTGCACCAGGTAAATTAGTGGAAAATGGCTTTACTGAAATAATGCACAAGAAACAGATAACAGGATTTGATCGCGCAATTAAGAAGGCGACCAATAAATCAAAGTTGAAGCTGATGGATATCACTGAATCCTTCGGCTATCGCCACGATGGACATCCAGGTCCATACCGAAGCCTTGACCCTAATAAACTCACAAAACGCGGTCCAGATGGAAAGCCGCCTCCTCAGGATTGCTTGCACTGGTGCATGCCTGGCCCAGTTGATATCTGGAATGAAATTGTGCTCGAAATCATTAGAAGAGATTTTGAAGCCAGCCCAAACTCTTCAACATGAGGCTGTTAACTTTCCATTTCCAAGCAGCCTACAGACATGCACGTCGTGGTGTAGTGGTCGCAGAGAAGCCTACACTCCTATACTTAGTAATTGAAAAGGTAACTTAATTTATTTTAGAGTTCAGATAGTCCAGTCCTTCGGTTACAAATATATCATCACAGTCATGGTGTTGCCTGTTGCTGGTAGTATTACTGGCTGAGGATTTTGGTTGGTAGTTGATGTATTGCAAGGCCTCCATTCTTTTTTGTACAATTAGCAAGATCACATCAATCTACCTGATGACATTTTGTTTAACATTACCATGAAAACAAAATAAGTCAAATTCTGATTCTCAAGTTTTCACCATTTGCTGTTCAAGTTGTTTCACTAAATGGATTTTCCAATTGAATGTTATGCTTCACCTTTCACTGAGTTCCTTTGCCCTTTTACTGCTTTGGTTCTGATTGACATTACATTCATATTGTGTCAGCAAAAATCTACCATTAGCTTTTTTCATTATAATGGAAGAAAATGAGTTTCTAATGGATGCAGCTGTTTTAAACTTTTAGCTGTGATATTTGTGTAGACAGATTTCTCGGAATATAAAACGCAGATGCAATGCATTTTGAGCTGAATCCAGCGGAGTAAACATTAGACAACTTTCCAAATCATTGTATAGAAAGCTGCTGCAGTGCGTTTGGACTGGAAAAAAAGGAGATCCAAATGCCAAGGTTTATAAGTTAGCCCAGGTGGTTTGAATCACGAAAGAGGAGTTAATTAGCAGGTTTCTTCCTTGTTTCATTTTTTAAGGATTTTGTCCGTATATAGAATTTTGAGTAGATAGTAATTTAGTCCTTGTGTTTTTAATAATGTCATAACCAGGTGCTCTGATTAAAGAAATCATAACTTAGAAGTTGTTTGGAACAGGTTCTCAAATTGCGTTTCAAAAAATTTCAAAAGTTTTTTTTTCATTTTAAATAAATATGTTTTGGTGTTTTTAGATCATTTTGATGTGCTGATGTCAAAAATGATTTTTAAAAAATAAAAAAATATTATTTTGATATATTTCGGCACAAAAATCACTTTGAAAAGCTACAGCAACAGTTGTCCCAAACAGGCCCTTAATCTCGTCCCTCTCCATAAAATAATCTGCAACCCCTCAATATTTTACGTGGAAGTGTTTGAGAGTTGATTGTTTTTTATTTAAAGATATATTAAAATAATTTTAAAAATAAAATTATTTTTAACATCAACATATTAAAATGATCTTAAAATATTATGACAAATTAATTTAAAATAAAAAAAATCAAAATTTTAACAAAAAAAACAAAAACGAACTCAACCTCTATCCTAAACACCATTTCTCTTCCCTTTTTAAAAAACACCAATCCCTCTCTCTTTTAAAAATATAGTAATCTTCAAGGTGGAGAAATTCACTCAAAACACACACAAACTCTACTTTCCAATTAAAAACAACTTTTCCCACCATCTTGAGATAACATGCGCACCGCCATGTGGAAGAGAACATGATATTATTAACCATTGAACGACATTGCACGCGCTGCATGAAGAGAGCGTAAGGAAGAAAATCGTTGGCGTGTCAAGAAGATGTGTCTGTTGTTTTTTGCATAAATAATAACAAAAACTTAAATTACCTAAATATCCCTATAACCAACGCCTAAATTTTATCTTTTAGATGACATATCCTTAGTTTTACTATTTAGAATATTTGAATTATCAGAAACACTCCACCACCAACTCTTGATTTTTGTCGTATTTGAGAATAATATGGTTATTTAACTATTTACAGCAATATAAAAAATGCAAAAAATATCCCTAGAAAGTCAACTATTTGTTGTCTGCTGGCATAGACAAAATTGTAAAAACCCTCGAAAAAGACTCGAATACCCCCAAGAATAAGATAATGCCAACTGGTCTCAATAAAAAGTCTGAAATACCTCTAATATTAAAAGTTAAATTTAAATACACTGTCACTGAGAGGTAAAATGATAATTATATTATTGTAATCCACAATAACATATGTCTAATAATACAATATTTACTCCACATGTTATAGCTTTTTGGTTAATCTCGTATTACTCTTATTTTAGAATGATAAAACAATATTCGAAAAATAATTTTATTTTCTATCCTTTTATATTTATTTTTATTTATACTAAAAAGCAAACAAAGGCCACCCCAAAACGGGGAGGATTTTGATGATTGAAATTCCGTGGCACTCGACAAATCACTACTGTCCAATTCAAATCACAGAACCCACTGTTCTCCCTGCAGCTGACATGTTATTTTCCTATTGGCACACATAAACTACCACACTTTAAGACCACCGTACATCCCTAAACTCCACAACCTCTATCTCCAATCCTAACCGTCTCCCTCCCATTAAAAGGATCCAACGGTGTGGATTCTGTAAAAGTGTGGATCATCAAAAACAAATTTGAAATTCAAAATGATCTGATGAAATCATTTTTAAAAAAAAACGCTCTCTTTTATTTCAACGGTTCTTTTTTCTGTCTTAAACGTGTCTCTCTCTCCAGAAATTTCAAAACCTTATACTTCTCGCTCCCTCCCTCCCTCTCTCTTTATCAGCATTAGAAATTTTCTCAGGAAAATCAAAACTAAAACAAGCACTCACATTTTCTCGGTAAAATCAAACAACGGAGGAAGATTTTCAGCTTGTACGAATCATTATAAACAAAAGCACTTATTTGTTGTTCAGGTTTGTGGTCAGCTCTCTCTCTCTCTCTCTACTTAAGCTTTTTGTTTTGTTGATTTTCTGTTTGGTTACTGAGAAAATGAAGGAAATGTGATTCGCCAATCTGTTTTTTTTGTCTGTTAGTATTTTGTTTTGAAGTGAGCTGAGAGAGAACTTAAACTTTATATTGTATCGCATTTTTTTTTTTATCTTTTGGATTTATTTTTGGAAATTTTGAGATTTTCTCTACTTGTCCTGGATTTTATCCAGAAACAAAAAGACGGCTATATTTGTATCTTTTTGTCGAGCTGGAATGGATTTATTTTAACAGGAAAAAAAATAGAATCAGCGTGGTAATTAGCATTTCTTGTAGCTTTTTAGGTTTAAAATTGAAAGAGGTTATAGCGTGGTAATTAGCACATCTATGTTTGGCTGCTGAGAAAATGTAAATCATGAAATTTTAAGGTGAGGTTAAGTAATTTGTTAGAACTTTAAGTAGAGAAAATCTGATATAAAAGGGGTTTAAAATTTCGATGGATTTTTTAGCAACCACACAAACTATTGGTTTGGATTTTTTTCAAGCTGTTGTTTCATGGCATTTTCTTTGGAAATCACTAATTTTATTGACAATTTTAAAAGAATTAACGTGTTAATCATGCACAGTTTCGGGCTTTGATTAGGATTTTTAAGTAACTGAAGCTTTATATAGAAAGTTTGGTGGGTTTGATTAGTTTGTTTCTTTTTTTAAAACAAACATTAGTTATAGTTTGAAATTAGGTTCTGTTTAGGTTTAGGAGAATCCATGCAAATTCGAGATTTAAGTTAGAAATAGAAAGTTTTTGAATGTTAGTATGGTAATTACCTTGATTCTTTATTGCTTTTCATTTAAGGCCGTAATCTGATTTACACTGATAATTAAAATACATGCCATATATGTTAACTACTTTTAAGTTTGTAAATTGGTGCTAAAGTGGATAATTGTTTTTTGATATTAAAAGTGGATAACATTAATGATTATGAGATAGAGATCTCTTTTAAGAAATCTTGAGGATAAAGAAAGAATGACATTTTTCACTGTCAATTAAAAGAAGTGGTGGAAGAATGAATTGTGTTTCAAATTTTGAATCCCACATGGTCTCCTGCCCTTTCTCTAACAAAAGTGTCAAACATATTAAGAATAGACATGAACCATTGGATCGTGACTTTAAAGTGGGACCCAATTGTGGGCCCACTAATATTTATCATTGCTCTTTTCTTTATCTTATCAAATATCCTCTGCATTGTTTAGTTCAATTCATTTAATAACAGTCTAGCATTTTAAATCAAGAGCAGTTCAGGATGTATGATGTACTTGACAAGTTGATTTTTAGTGCTAAATGCTGATTATGATCTATTGATTTCTGCTCTATCTGGGTCTGTGCCAACCTCCCTTCCCTTTATGTTACTAAGCATATGCCTTAACTTTTTTTTTTCCTCACTTTTTTTGACAGGCACAATTAATTAAATATGTCTATTGTCCAGAGCGACCCCCTTCTGCAAGTGGAAACAAGTTGCGGAACCCTTTTATATGAATTACAGGTTTATTTTTTTCTTTAAGATAAAAAGAAACTTTATACACAATCTTCCTTTCTAGGTTTATTCTTTTCTGCTGTTTTTTTTTGTGGGCCTGGCTGTAGAATCTGAACCCGTTATTTTTCCCTGTTCCAAATGAAAATAAGATAATTTGGAATGAAGTAGGGGAAACAGATACTGATAGGGATAAAATGCTTCTTGAGCTCGAACAAGAGTGTCTTGAAGTATACAGAAGGAAGGTGGATCAGGCGAACCGGAGCAGAGCTCAGCTACGACAGGCTATTGCTGACTCTGAAGCAGAACTGGCTGCCATCTGTTCTGCAATGGGGGAGCGACCAGTTCATATCCGGCAGGTTAGGTTTAAGAATACCCTCTCTTTTCTGTTTCTTTATGACTAACTTGATTTAATTTAGCTTAAACCTCTACAAGTTGTCTGATGGATTATGAAAATGGAAAACATAGTTGGGATCATATGTAATAGTCATTAGAAAATTCAGTTTGCATCATTGTGCAGCTGCTAGTGGCCATAATCTAATGGTGACAGTTCTAGAACAAAAAAATCTGTTGTAGAATAAGAGCAAAGATGGAGCTGAGTTAGATAGTTGGTAATGTAATAAGTTCGTATAACATAGCATTATAACCTGCTCTTTCATTAATAAGTCAGAAAAGGCTGAAATTGCAAGAATAACTTGTTCACCAGTTTTTTAAACAGTACACCACAAAGGCATAGTCTGTTGCAGATACTAAATATGCTTTTAATCTTACCTTTTCCTTTACTTCTATGATCAGGCTGATCAAAATATCGGAAGCTTGAAGGAAGAGCTTCGAAAAATTATTCCACAACTTGAGGAGATGAGGAAAAGGAAATTGGACCGAAGAAAGCAGTTCCATGAGGTTTTAGAGTGCATAAGGAAGATCTCAAGTGAGATCTATGGATCGGCTGATCATAATATGTTTGTTGATGAAGCTGACCTCTCATTGAAAAAGCTGGAAGAGTTGCACAGACATCTGCATGATCTCGAGAGAGAAAAGGTTTGATTATTTTCCTCATTTTCCATCATCCAACTTCTTTCATTTACTTCAAGTCTTTAGTCTTTACTTACTGATTCATCATTTCTCTTTGCAGAGTGATCGCATGAATCAGGTCCAGCAGCATCTAGAAACTTTGAATGCACTTTGCTTAGTGCTTGGTATGGACTTCAAGCACACAGTTAGTGAGGTTCATCCAAGTTTTGGTGATTCTGGAGGATTGAGGGACATAAGTAATCTGACAATTCAGCATTTGGCCACTACAATTCATAAATTGCTCGAGGTTAAAATACAGAGAATGCAAAAGGTGATTACTGGCTTAAATTTTAGTCGAGATTTGATCCTGGACATGTTATTTCAAATTGACCATGTAGTGCCTTTGTGTCATTGTAGCTCCAAGATCTTGCATCTACAATGTTGGAGCTATGGAATCTGATGGATACCCCTATCGAGGAACAACTAGAATTTCAAAATGTTACGTGCAATATAGCTGCTTCAGAGCATGAAATAACAGAACCAAACACCCTTTCTGTGGAGTTTATAAAATATGTGAGTTACAGATGTTTCATAGTTTGATGTTTGTTTCAGTTTTCTGTCTAGTCTTTTGGTTTGTTGTTTTGCAAAGATTCTCAGAGGATAGTATAATATACAGGTTGAGGCAGAAGTTTCTCGTTTGGAAGAGTTGAAGTCAAGCAAGATGAAGGAGCTTGTTCTGAAAAAGAGGTCGGAACTGGAGGAGATCTGCAGAAAAATGCATATGATTCCAGAAACAGATGCTGCAGTAGAATATGCTGTTGAAGCCATAGAATCTGGTAAATTATTTTATGATGGGTCATCATACATTAAATGCCACTCGTACCTCTACCATTTCACTAAATACTTTTTTGATCCATACTGTGGCAGGAAACATGGACCCTGCGAGTATACTTGAGCAGATTGAGCTTCAAATTGCTAATGTTAAGGAAGAAGCTTTTAGTAGGAAAGAAATACTTGAAAAGGTTGAGAAATGGTTGACTGCATGTGAAGAGGAGAGTTGGCTTGAGGAGTATAACAGGGTTAAGTGTCTATGTCATTCCTTTGTAACTATTCTTCATCATTTATTGATTTTCTTTCTTGCTTGTTACTTATATTTTGATGCTACAGGATGACAATCGATACAATGCTGGGAGAGGTGCTCATCTGACTCTCAAGCGTGCTGAGAAAGCTCGCAATTTGGTTAATAAAATGCCAGGTACAGGTTTCTGTGTCAGCAAAATGAGCATAAGTTCAGAATCAAGTTGCACAATATAGATCGCTTGCTTTTTTTATTTATCGGTCATGATATAGATATCTGCATTTTATATTTCATCATAATTTGTTAATACTAGACAACTTTATTTTGCTTCACATGAACCTTTTTTAGTCCATGCCTCCATGGGTTTTATCCTGTTGATTGATTTTGTTTGATCACTCAGAGACCTTTTCTCCATCCTACAGTATGCTTGTGTTGTTGTACATTTTAATAGCCTGCATTTCATTATCTTTTCCATTTGGGGGCAGGTATGGTGGAGGCTTTGGCTTCCAAAACCATGGCATGGGAAAGTGATAGAGGCACTGAATTCTTATATGATGGTGTAAGTCAGTAGTTTTTTCTAAAGGTAAACTCATTACCGTGTCTTTATTAAGGCTTAACTGTTTGCTGTTAACTATGCATGTCCAGATCCGCCTTCTTTCTATGCTTGAAGAGTACACCATATTACGCCAGGAGAAAGAGGAAGAAAGGCGGAGGCAGCGGGTATGGATTTGTCGATTCTCATTCTGTCTAGTAAAAAATGACCCCATTATATTTATTCAGTCATTCATGAATCTTTGACTCTACGGGATCATGGGTTTTTTCTTAGATGTCTGCTTATTCTGATCATGGGTGTTTTCTAGATGTGTCTTTCATACAGAAGATATGCTTATTCTGATATTGTGGTGGTTAATCTATTATAGGATCAGAAGAAACTGCAGGGACAACTGATAGCTGAGCAAGAGGCCCTTTATGGGTCAAAGCCAAGCCCTTCAAAGCCCCAGAGTGTGAAAAAAGCTTCTAGAGTTTCAATGGGAGGTGCAACGAACAGAAGACTTTCCCTTGGAGGAGCAGTGCTTCAGACTCCTAGACCTGATTTACCTCACTCTAGCAAAGCTACACCACATTCACGTCATGGCAATAAAGTTGATAGGATGCATCAAAATGATCATTCAAAACCCCACCAAGATGACGGCTTTGCTGGTTTATCTGCTGGTGAGTTATTCTAAAATGCTAAGGGTTATAGATGATATAATTGAAACCAAGCAATAGCAGCTTTCCTCAGTCTGGGAAGAATTCAACTGGTTCTTCACTATTTTCATGTTGTTGACGATGAAGTTGACTCTATAAGATGATGTTTGCACAATAGAGCACCGACAGCCTTTATACTACCTGTTATATTCCCTGCAAACACAACCTCAAATCTTATCAGAGTTTTTATTTATATATCCATCTTCTTTTTGTGGTACTAGACAGATGTGGTAAGGAATCGAATGTTTGTGGTACGATTGCTTAAGCAACCAATGTTTATGCTTACGTGACAAATTTGAATCTCTTTCGATCTGTTTTTTATAAAAAAAAAAATTACTATTTTGCAGGGAGGAGAGGGTTGGATATTGCTGGTCTTCCCATGAAGAAACACTCATTTGGTGCTGTAAATGGTCGCGAACCTCAATCACCAATGCTGCGGCAACCTTTCTCGCCCATTTCTTCCACTGTTTCTTCAAAATCCAACATGTTAGAAGAAGCTGACGATGACACATTGAAGAAGACACTTCCACTAATAAATGATCTCTCCTTCAAGACTCCCTCAAAGACAAACACCGTTGCAGATGAAGAGAATAGGACTCCAAAGGCAATGCTAATTCCCGTGCCGACAACGCCTGCGACAGTATCATTACCCATGCAGACAGCCATGACCCCAGCTCCTCCAGCAGTTCCATTTGCAGTTAATCCAGTTGAAATTCCTGAAGAAATAGAGTACTCATTCGAGGAACGAAGAGCAGGATTCATCATTCCCAATTCACATATAAAATCAATCATTCAGCTACAAGTCTGATATTCTCACAAACCATGGGCGAGCTTGAATTTAATATGTTGTCGTCATTGCCTGTTGATCTAATTGATTTTACCTTTTCTATTTGTTTCATCTTTTTTCCAGGACTAGTTCTGGGGTGAAGTCAAATGTAATTGGCTTTTTGATAGTGTATATAGTCTACGAGCATTGAAACGTGGACTAAGTTGTTGAAATTGTTTCCTCCTCACCGGTGTTAGCTTCTCTTGATTTTCAGACTTCTCTTTTATGCTGAGAAAAGATCCACCTTTTCATTTTTAAGTCTCTCAATCAAGCACTCAAAAGGGCTAAGACAGTGATTTTCTTTATCTGATCTGATTATTCGGCAATGCGATATGCAATAATTTTCTTAAAATAAAAATATATTAAAATGAAATTTTATTTATTTATTTCTAATTGTAGCAAGTTAAAATTATATATATATATAAACTCTTTCGACTTCCACTAGGCCTTTTTGTCATGTCTGCAGCAAAATCACAAGGCAACCTGTTACAGGGGACATCCTGTCCTTTTTTCTTCTTCCTTTTGAGCCTCTACAGTGGAAGGAGAAGATTCTCTGGGTAAGAAGATGGGCTAGGAGGAAGGTTCTCATGTTTAAATGTCTGTTTTGTTTGTAAATATGAATGAGATTGTTTTTAAAAATATTTTTCATTAAGAATTGTATTAAAATAATTTTTTTTTATTTTTTAAAAATTATTTTTGACATTATCATATGAAAATGATGTAAAAACTTCAAAATAAAAATAAAAATATATTTCAATTTTTTAAAAAACATAACACAATACATTTTGCATGCATGTAGAATGGTCTTGTCTATGGCCAACCAACCAGACGGATCGCCATGGTAATAAAGGGGTCTTAGACTAACCTAGAAATCTTGTATAAACTATGATGCTTTGAAACAGTAATAATGGAAGGACAGAATTATGTAACATGGGAAGGGAGAGTGGTCCAAAACAATACTCAATGGAGAAAATGAATATGGCTTTTTCTGGGGAAACAAGCAGTAAATACTTTTTAAGCATGGTGGTTTAGAGTGGCATTAACAGTAGATCATGAGAAAAAAAGGGCAATAAATTGAATTTTTGTAGAGTCAAAGTTTAATTTAAAATGAAAAGACAAAGGGAGATGTCAGTAGGTGGAAAATTGGCATGCCCTCCAACCTCACCTTTACAGCTTCAAAAAATTAATTTTTTAAGCTTTAAATAATTAAAGGGCCGAATTTAAAATGGAAAAAGCCATTTTCTTTTCCTAAATTTAATCACTTTTTTATTAAATTCAAAACAATTACAAGCTCTGCCATTTATTATTAAAATCACTCTTATTAAATTTCCAAGACGGACGTGAAATCTTTTATTAACCACAATTTATACTTTGAGTTTTGCGATTAAAATATTTGATTGTTAATTAAATTCAACAATATTAAACATATAATATACCCTTTTATTTTTGATTTTTTGATTTTTTTATATTTTCCCTACTTTATTTATTTCCCATGCTTTTCCTGCAAAACCCTAATTTCATTTCCATTGAAGAAATTCTGCATCCCTTCTAATTTTTATTTTTATTGCAATTTTTTCTCTGTAATTTTTTAAACTCTGGTGTTAATTTTCACTAACACAAAAAACCGCCATTGAAGCTCTGAGCATTCTCTGCAATGGAGGAGGTTTAAGCTGCAAAACCCACCTAATTTTTCTAATCCTTGAAGATTCGAGTCAAAGTTTGATTCTTTTCTGTTTTCTTGAAGCTTAACTAGCTTGTCTGAACTCATATTCTCCAAAAATTTCTGATCTATTAGCTAATTTTGAGTTTCTTATTGTATACTAAGCACTTGAACTTGAAAAAGTTTTGTGTTTTCATGTTTGGAAAGCTCTAGGGTTTTATAGGGTTTAAGGGTTTTTTTGAATGATCTATGAGGTGATGGAGGCAAAAGGGGGAATAGCAGTAAGTTCAGGTGTAACGGTTAAGGCAGAAGAAGTTCCTGAAGGCTTCAGGATGGCACCCAGAAATGAAAATTCTAGCCCTAATCCTAACCCAACCCCAAACCTTAACCCAAACAGTGACCATAACCCGAATCCAAATCCAAATCCAAATCCAAATCCGGACCCTAACTCTAACACAAACCCTGTCCCAAACCCTAATCCTGTCCAGTTTGGTGGGCCACCAGTGGGTGCCTCTCCAGTGAGTGTGGGTGGTACAGATACTGGGGTCAAGAAGAAAAGGGGAAGGCCTAGAAAGTATGCCCCTGATGGAACCTTAAATACAGCATTGTCACCAATGCCAATATCATCCTCTATTCCGCTTCCCGGAGACTATTCTGCATGGAAACGTGGTAGAGGAAGGCCCATAGAGGCAGTCAAGAAGCAACATAATTATGAATATGAGAGCACAGGTAAAAAGATCAGTTCTTGTTATTGTTGTTATAAATTTTGAATATATGAAGGTTTGGTTTCAGTTACTGTTAATCTGTTTTGTTTTTTTAGTATGTTTTACTGTTACATTTAGGATTCATGAATTCATGATATTTTTTAAATCATTTGAGTTGGTTATAGCTGATGATGTGCTTTTTTTAATGTTTTTATACATGGTTGGTTGTGTTGGTGTAGTAAATCTGAAATGGGTCTTGGTTTATCTTTTGTTTGTGGTATGGATCTTGCAGTAGAATTGTAGAGGATATTTGTTCGGTTTGATGTGAGACAGTGAGAGTGAGAGTGGGACCATTAACTCTGACATTTTCCTTCTGATCCACGTATCTTGATTTAATGGTAGAAGTTTATGAGAAGAAGATTTGATAATGATGTATTATGGAAGAATCTTTTCTTCTTCTTCTAGATGCAAAACTGTACTTCTTACCTTTTTGAGATGGAAAATTTGCACAGTTATGGTAGAAAACACATTGCATTTTTCAAGTTGCCTATTTTGTTGGACAGGCAAAATCCGTTGGATATTTGATATGGTTGGATCCCATCTGCCTGCAGTTGGGTTTTTATATAAAAGTTTTTGGACTCTGGCCCCAGGTTAAAAATGAATGGTGAAAATATGAAAATAAACTAGGAGCAGAGCAATCAATCATAAAGTTAGTATAGATCTTAATTGTCTTGTGCTAAAATAACAGAAAAAGAAAGAAAGCCAGCCAGAGGTTCTTTGGGTGGGTTGGGATCTGGGTACTAGTATCAATATCATTCTGCCAAAAGAACATCAAGGCTTTCTGCATTTTCTAACTAAACGTACTGTTTCATGAGAGTGTTTGTTGGTTGCTTTTTACATAACTGTTTTGCGAAAAGTCATGCATCTCATTATTCATTTTCATTTCATGGTTTTAATTTGTAGAATAATTCTGTTCTAAAAAATATCACTAGATGCATCAATTGGTGTAAGACCAAGTTTAAACTAAATGCCTTAATATAATCAGTTGCATCTCAATGCAAATGGTTGTCATGTGACAAATGACAAATTATGTGAGATTATACATCCTTTTTTTTTTCTTTTTCTTGAATGACTATTAGACAGATCCTCAAGAATACTGACTGAGCTTTCCTTGCTTGATTTACTTTCTATTAGTAGATGTCAAAGTTGTTAGGTCAAGTGCAGTGACCGGTTTTTTGTATGCTTCTTGGGTTTTTTTTATTCTACTGAAATGCCATGGTTTCATCCTGACAATGCTGATTTCTTGAAATATTGTGTTGTAGGTAACAAAATTGCATATTTTGTTGGTGCTAATTTCATGCCACATGTGATCACAGTTAATGCTGGCGAGGTATGCTTTGCACTTATTCCAAATGAACTTCAATATAACATAGGGGTTCATTTGGTATCATTTTGTCTTCCAGTTGAACTCAATTCTTGAAATTCTCATGGTTTCATAATTTAATTTCACATGTTTATATAACAAGAGAAAAATGTACAGTCTTGAGTTGGCCTGTGATCTGAACTCCCCTAATGAATCAGCTTAAGGACACCTGCTGCTCTGCTCCTTGATAATTAGGCATTTTTGTTTTTATTTTTGGTCTCTTATTGTCATTGCTGTTTGTTGTTGTTTTAGGATGTGACAATGAAGGTTATGTCCTTTTCGCAACAAGGAGCTCGTGCTATATGCATTCTTTCCGCAAATGGGACTATCTCTAATGTTACACTTCGTCAACCAACTTCTTCCGGTGGTACTCTAACATATGAGGTGTGGCCCTTCATCTTCTTCTGCTGTAATTTTCATATAATTGATTTGCATGCAATTTTCAAATGACAATTTATTTTTCCATGGCAGCACTTCAAAGAGTTGTACTGTTTCTTTGCGGCCTAATGGCCAAGCTGTACAGAAAGAATAGTCCTTGCACTTCCACCATTTTCTGCTGACCCTAATGAATAGAAGTTTCTTTTCTTTAGTCCATGCTAGCTTTGGTGCATGTTTTCTTTTCTTTATGCCAAGATATTATGTGAAGTTTTCAAACAAAACAAGAAAAAAGGAAAAAAAAAATTCAGTGTATGTTTATGAAGGCGTCATCAGTAATTATTGTTTGCTCATATCTGTACGATTTTTATGAAGTTTCAGGTGTTATGCTACAGATAATGAACTTGAAATTTGAAAAGAGAGGTGGAAGTTTGGCTAGATAGACAGAGCCAGTTGTACTGTTCATGTTTTGTACTCTTGAGTTGCATAAGACTAACAGCATGACACGATCAGAGGGGGTAGAAATAGCATGCTAGCTGCCTTGAGCCTTTAAATCAGAGACCAGATGTTTGGGAATCTTATATTGTCGTTGATATTTGTTTTTGTATTTGGAATTGGATTTGGGGTCTTAAATCTGATCCCGTTGCATAGAGTTTCTATTTGATATGGATTTGAGTTGAAGAATTGCTGGGATTTTGCCACATATAATTATTCTACTACAATAATGGAACTAGTTTTGTACTTTAGGTGCTTCCATTCTCCTCTGCCACCTTCCTCTTAACATATCATGAGTCATGACTTGTGGAGTCTTAATCTCATATGGATGGACCTGACTATGTTTTGTGTAGTTCTAGTAGCATATTCTGAGTATTATTTTGACCTAATCAATGTGAGTCTTAGGATGTGACTGCCAACTCATTGCTTTGACTTCAAAATCATGACATTTTTTTTTTTTTTAATTTCAAGGCTTTCTTTCACGTTATAAACCATCAATCCATTATTTTTCAGGGTCGTTTTGAGATACTTTCATTGTCTGGGTCATTTATGCCCACTGAAAATGGAGGAACAAAGAGCAGATCTGGTGGGATGAGTGTTTCTTTGGCAGGTCCAGATGGTCGTGTTGTGGGGGGAGGACTTGCTGGTCTTCTGGTAGCTGCTGGCCCTGTGCAGGTACACAATTTTGTAAAAGTATCAAACGAAATGGAAATCAAAAAGATCTATTACTGCTGGATGGCTCCAGATTTAAAAATAATGTTCTAAATAAGTCAATAGTTTTCCCCTTTTCATCCTGACATGGAAGATTAAATCATAATAGAATTTGAGTAAATAATGACTGTTTTTCACTATTTCAAGCCATAACATTCAATTCTATTTAGGTTTAATTCTTTTAATTCCTTCTTTGTGAATTGTGTTGAGTGCATCAGGTTGTCGTGGGGAGTTTTCTACCAGGCCACCAGCAGGAGTCAAAGAACAAGAAGCAGAGAATTGAATCTGCACCACCTGTCATTCCTGCTACTATCAATATATTCTCCCCAGAAGAAATGAAGGGGTCCTATGGTGGAGTAAGACCCATCGCCATACCTTCTCCATCCTTCCACGTAGACAATCCAGCTTCTTTTAACCCCATGCAAGCCTTTAGGGATCCAATTTCCGACAACAGATCTTCTTCACCTGATGATGGATCTAAAGGTCCTGACCATTCAAACTGCGAGGTCTCATACTGATGATGTTTTATACATGCTGAGATTATCTACATTGTTTTACTGTAGATACTACAGCATTTCTGCATTGAATTTAGATGAGAGAAACACAGACCCATCTGGGAGAAAAATCCAGGGTTTAACATCATATATGATATAAGACCCATAAGTGTACTCTCTTCTATTAGCTTTAGGCACGACTTACACTAGTTTAGGATCTTTTTCTGGCTGTTGTCATCATTTGCTGTGTTGTGGTGTTGTAGCATTTTAGGATGTATGAAAAAACCTTGTGCCATTCTTCTGATTTAGTTCTTTGTAACCGAACGAATTTAAATGGATGATATTTTCTTTATTAATGACTTGCACTAGACAGAGTTTCTCTTTTAGCCCCCCTTATCATTTGGAACAGCAAACTCGGATTCGGCAAGAATCTTAATTTTTGGCAGTACAAAGCGGGCATTGGCCGGAAAATGGGATAGGGGTGGAGACAGTCGTGTGCTGGTGGCTGTTCGTGAGTGCCCCCTGAGCCGCTCGAAATGATCGCCAAGTATACGGCTCACTGACTCTGCGTAAGATGTCTACGAACTTCTCTTCCAGATTGTTGAAACCTTCATAAAGTTTATTTTATATTCAAGTTGTTTGAATTATTTGGAGCTGCTATTTGTGTGAAAATGAATTTAATCATATTGATATTTATGTAACTCTGTAATGCAAATTTGAATAAAATTCAAATCTTGAGTTATAAATTTCTCTTAATCGAGACAAACACAAAAAAACAATCTACAATAAATAATTGGCAACCACCATGGAAGTGTTCAATTAATTCTTTAGAATTATAAAACTAAAAAAAATCAAAATTAACAAAAAAAAAGTTATAAGAAAAGGAAAAAATGATGGATGGCTGTCAAGATAACTTTCATTAACTATTTATTTAATTTATTCAAAATAATTTCTAGTATTTACCCACTCACTATTCAATTCAAACCAGTTCAGACAATGCATTTAAGAACCTAAAACCAATGGAGATCTGATATGCGATGGGATCTTGACAGCTTCACCCTGCAAATAATGTTCCAATCTGGGCAGCAGGGTATTGGCCTGGCGGTCAGGAAAGGCTTTTCTTTTTCCTCTCATTTCGGGTTCAAGTTTTGTCAAATACACCTGTCATTCTCGTAGTGTTGTTCCAATCTAGGCAGCAGGGTATTGGCCTGGCGGTCAGGAAAGGCTTTTCTTTTTCCTCTCATTTCGGGTTCAAGTTTTGTCAAATACACCTGTCATTCTCGTAGTGTTGTTCCAATCTGGGCAGCAGGGTATTGGCTTGGCGGTCAGGAAAGGCTTTTCTTTTTCCTCTCATTTCGGGTTCAAGTTTTGTCAAATACACCTGTCATTCTCGTAGTGTTTTACTTGTTCATTGAGCTTTGTTCAATGAATTCAAGAATTAATTATGATATCTGTGTTATAAAAAATAAAATAAAAATCCAATCTGAGCATATTCAAGACTGGCGAGGAATCCTTGTCAAAGAAACCACATCAACTTTTTCATTCAAGGGACCCGGACAGGGGCTTGATTGAGGCTTCTCCAAAACAAAATGACGATGCAGAGAACAGATCCAACTAAAAACACGAGGGTTGGGTTAGGTCATAAATCCTTGTCAAAGAACACAATGCCGACTTTTCCTTCTTCTACATATAGTTGTACGATGTAACTTTATCTGGAAATTACAATCACTTGTGATTCTAGCTGGGTTCTCTAGCCATGCACTTGCCTTTGTCAATGAATAGTCGAGTAGAGGAATGATCTCTTTAACAGGAATAAATAAAAGAACTCCAGTGAAAGTAACATCTCTTTCTGCTTTTCTTTGGTGATTCTTTTTTTTAATTAGAATATAATATTTCGGTTTTGTAGTGATTTGGTGTTGCGTATAATTGAATATATTAATTCAAAAAAATAGTTTAAATCTAAAAATAAAATTATTCAGAAATGTGCAATTTAATCTAAAAAACACAATAAAATGATTTTTCTGAAGAAAATTATGAATATATATAATATTACGAGAATGTCATTGTCAATCTTGCAAAATCATTACATTTTCTAATTGCTCTTAAAGTTTAACATAATATATATGAATATATCAAGAGACTCTTCGTAAAATTTCATCTCAATCTAAGTCGGATTAAGAGATATGATTGATATTGTAAAATTATTTATTATTTAAAAAAAACACTATTTTGCCGAAGTAGAAGGTGCGGAACGAAACCGAAATATTCCGGCTGAAATTTAGACAGAATTTACAAAACGGACTAAAATTTTAAGCAAGAGAAAAAACCACACTATTTTATCTCAATTTTTTAACTGATTGCAAAATGTTTAGGATATTTCTAACCTAAATAAAACGAAATTAACAGCACTGCTCTGTACCCTTGTCACCCTTTATTCATCCATGTGAGAGGAGAGTCCAAGCTAGACCAGGCTTTCGATTATTATTAAATTTAGATAATGTTTTTAAAACGGTTTTATGTGATATATCAACAGCTAATGCACTTCCGACAAATTCTATAGCAAAACACCCTATCTACGGTGCCCTTTGGGCTCTTCCAGCTGTGCCCTTTCCATGGCGTAATCCACCTTTTCAATGCCTGATTTAGCCTGTATCCATGCTGAACCTGCTTCCTGTTGTTTATTCGATAATTCTGAAGGGTTGAACCAGGGATCCGTGGGTTGGCGAGACGACTCATTAACCAGGGCCTTAAACGGTTCGGGCTCACTCTGACAACCATGAAAATCACTGCCTTCACATTTACATGAAGTTTGCTGATTGTTTTCATGAGTGGATTACACGTGAATGCTAAAGAAATCTAAAACTTTCTGTGCTAAACTAGTTTCCAGAACAGAGGAAGGCAGTAGAGAAACTGCAATGGATCGGTAATTTCCATTTTCTCGACAGTGAGTTTCTGCAATATTGCTTTCAAACAGTACAATCAAAAGTTTATCGGTGAGTTGTGTCATCATTATAAGATTATGTACAGCAATGGATAGAAGATGACCGCAACAAACTCTACCAGTGTGACGTTTCTAAGCCACGGGCCAGCCCTTCAGAAACTCCTGTCAAGTTATTTCTAGGCTAAACATGGTGCCTTGATGTTTCTCTCCTCCATCCATGATTGACCTTGCTGATAAATTCTTCAGCTCTCCTCCTCAGCTCGTCGTCTTCATTATCATTTCCATTTTCTTCATCGTCTTCGCCGCCGTCGCCGGTGGGTTCTTCCAGGATGATCGACACATTCCTGTCATCTATTGATATCTCGTTTCCATCATGTGAAGCCAGGGTATCTTCTTTCACCCTTGCGTGTGCGTTGATGACCACTGACTTCAGAATCTCGCTTTCTCGGTCAAATTTAGAGACAGGTCTTGAGCCCATGAGGATCATGACGATGATCAAATTGCAGAAGCAGAAGACCACAAAAGAATTGGAAGCAGCCTGAGCGATCAATTCTAGTGCAGACTCAAACATGGTCCTGAAAACTAGGGAGAAATCAAAGGTATGGAGTCGACAAAAACCTGGTGGGAGAAAGTGTCGTGTCGGAGGAAAAGAGTTCAGATGAAGCTTTTCTGTGGCAGAAGTCTAAGGGCCACATATAAAATGGGAAATTAAATATTATATGCTTTTGTGTGTGTTCTGGGAAGCTTCTCTCGCCAACAGAGATGCGGGCCTTATCGTCATTAAACTAAAGAAAAGGTCCATTGTACAGAACAAGAACACCACGTCGAACCATTCGATCAGCTTTTCTCATACCCTCTATTGTCACCCTATTGACATCATCACTCTTAAATTTTGTTTTTCCTTTTATTTCTCATTTTTTAGTTTTTACCTTTTAAAGTGTTTTCTAAATTGTTTTTTATTTAAAATTATAAAATTTATGTTTTTTCAATAATTTTGATGTTAATAAAATAAATTCTATTAATTATTGCCCATTGACAATTACCAATACTTTACCATTTTGATACAGGATGATGATAATGATGAATACTATTTGATTTTTAAAATATGTTTTTATTAGAAAATATATTAAAAAAATATTTTTTCTTATCAACTTGTTAAAATCATTTGACCATAAAAAAACTATTTATATAAAATAATTTTTTCGAAAGAATGGTGTCACTGTTGTGAAAGAAATACTTAGAGGGTGTTTAAGAATGTAATTGCGGTTATTTTTTAAAGTATTTTTCTTTAAAAAATATTAAAATAGTATTTTTTTATTTTTCCAAATTATTTTTGATATTATCCCATCAAATAAATCCTTTTAGTGATTTTCAACAGATTTTGATGAGGCAACATCAAACCGCAGTAAATTTAGTTGGAAAAATGTTTGCTCATGTTCGAAAACTCTGCCTAGAAAATGGGGGTCGAGGAAGAAAAGTTAACACGCGCTGTTCCTGCGCCAACCATTAAAGTCTAGTCTCGATCGCATCTAAATGTTAGCACTGCTCACATGCAACAGCAGTAGCAACACAAGAATTGAGAAAAAAAAGCTAACTAGGGTTGACTTGTTTAAACAAGTTGAGTATTTGCGTTAATCAAAGATGCTGGTACAGAGAATTATTGAAATCTAATTCATGATTGCTCACCAACCGCAGTTCATTGTCAATGGATACAGAAAAAAAATGGAACAAGGTGAGATGTATTGTGATGGATTGGATGAAAACGATCAGAGGCTAGCTGCGAAGGAAGCAGGCCTTGATTGTTTTCACATGTAACAAACGCCAAAATTTCAGTAGAGATAGCACGCCCAAACTTGATCATGAAAGAGGAATTATATGAAGCTGCAACGCAGGTTAGACAGGAACCGTGTTAAGACTAGATGAAATTCAAGGGCTTGAATGTAATGTAATGTAATGACGAATCGATTGAGATAGAATGATAATAGAAATCAAGATCCATACTGGGATCTGGACATACTCGCCATAGACAGTGTAAAGGAAATTAGTACTTCAATCAAACAAGCTTAAAGATTACACGAACTTGAGGGGAGAAAGGGATAGGCTTAAAACCCTATTACAAGCCCTTCCAGAAACAATTGCAAAGAGTTGTAGCTGTAGTCTACTGTAAATCTTTAGCAAAGCAAAAATCAAACAACAGTTTTACCACATCTTCCTTTTCTTATTTCCGGCAGCACCGCCCTTCTTGGAGCCTCTAAAATCATCAGTGGTGTCAGCAGTGTTCTGCTTCTTTAAACCTTTCCTCCCACCAAATCCAAATTTGGAATCCCTTGATTCCCTCTTGAATTTTTTCTTTTCTGGTCCGTTTTTCCCCTTCTTCAAAGGTTGTCTCCCCTTCCCTCCAGATCGATCTCCTGGAAACACCCCTGGCCTCTTCTTGTTTGACCTTTCAAATACTTTTCCATCTTCAAAGGGCATATCCAACTCACCGTCCTTGTCCCCTCCAGCAAACCCACTTTGTTTCCTCTGTTTCCTCCAGTTCTTAACGGTCTCTATCGCTGCCTTTTTCTGTGCAGTTCTCTCTTTCTGCTTCTGGAACTGGACTTCTTTAGCTAGTTTCTTAGAATCTCTAGCTTTCCTTCTCTCCTCAGCTTCCTCAATGTTTCTCTTCTCTGCCAAAAGCCGGCCCTTCACTTTCTCCATATGAGTATCCGACTTCGCCATCTCAGCGTAATAATCAGGAGGCCTGAGAAAAGGAATCCCCATTGACTCCAGCTTAGCATATGCCTGCCTTGTTCCCTCTAAGGCTTGTGTGTAAAATGCAAGCTCTCTAGTCAGGTCATCATTCACATCCACCTCTTGCTCTTGATTGAAGTCAATCACAAGTTTGTGGATCCATCCAACATTCTCTGGCCAACTAATATCTTGAAGCTTATCAGCAAGACCATCTCTATTGAATATAGCATTTTTAGATGGTTCAGGCAACTTCACATCTTCATCCTCCGATTCTGACTCGGATCCAGATACTTTTTCATCAAGATCATCCATTTCGTCATCTGTTACCAGCTCCTCATCAGACACGGTCGATTCTCCCTTAAGTACCACCATTATGCAAACCTGTCACAATCCAAAGTCGAGTTACAATTAATAACCGCACCAATATCTACTCAAGCATATAAAAAAAGCAGATGTTACTCACGGATATCAATACATAAACTCAAAATTAAGCTAAAAAAGTACCAAAGAATAACAGCCACGAATTCTCCTCAGTCAAATCGGATTCAAATACTTCTACAAAGTAATGGTATCGAACCCTAAATACAACCCCAGATAAAGCAAACTGCCAAAAACACAAAACTCAGATTGGCTCAGCAAATCAAGATTAGATTATCCAATTTAAATACTTAACACCAGGAAGAACCTTTAATTTATGCAATAAAATTCACACTAAATTTATAACAAGGCCATCAAACAAATACATACAGGGCCTAAAAATCAACAAACTCTAATAACCCAATTCAAAATTCTTCAAACCCAGATTCTGGTTTAGCACAAAGTTTATTACTTTCAACAAAAACAAGCTAAAACACTACTTCAAGCAAAAATCAAAGATGAAGAAAACGGAGCCATTAAATATACAAAAGCAAGACGTTTCGATATTAAAAAAAAGGAAACGGAAAAGAAACCTGAACAGGTTAGGTTAGAGAGAAGGAGAAACAATTTACCTTGTTAGAGAACGAGGGAAGTTGAGATTCGTTGAGAAGATTATATTGTAGAAACTGCAAGCTAATAGGGTAACAAGAAGAAGCCTGAGTAAAACCCTAAACCCTAATTTAGCAGGGCAAACCTGGGCCTTAGCCCAAGACATGTATGATTTAATGGGGCCCTGATGAGGGTTACATCTGGTCTTGAAATTTTGGGTCATGAGGTGTTTTAGTGACGGTTTATAGTATAGTGTGATTATAGTTATTTTTTAACATAATTTTTATTTTAAAATATATTAAAATATTTTTTTAATATCAATATATAAAAATGATTTAAAAACATCAAAAAAAATAATTTAAAATAAAAAATAATTTATTTTTCAAAAATGTTTTTGAAATATAGTGTCCAAAAGTAGATGATATTAGGGTGAATAAATTTATTCAATTATCTATAGTATTCATAGTAACAGACTCGAAATTAATTGAGACTGAACGGTTTATTAAATTTAGTTATAATTTTTTTGAAAAAAGTGAAATCACTTCAATTTCAATTTCATATTTTTTTTAAAAAAAATCAGCTCAAACTTAATTAACCAAACTAGAACTTCATTAAAATAATATGTTTTATTTTATTTCTTTAGATTTATATCTAACATCATCCCATCAAAAAAATTCAATAATATTAAAATTAAAATAATAACTTGAAGCAAAAAAAATTCATGAAAAGATAGTTGAAATTCAATGTCAAATATCCCATATATGCCTGATAATATGTTTCTATATGAATTTAAATGTGTATTTATCTTGAAAAAAATCAAATTTATATTTTTTTAGTACTTTTTCAATGATTATGATATAAAAAATCTATAAAAAAATTAAAATAAAAATGTATTTTTAAAAAACACCCCTTAATAATATTAAAAAAATAAAAAATCTCCTCATCTTCTTTAAAATATCTTAATTTTTTTTTATGTTTTTAAATTATGTTGATGTATTTTATAGATGGGGGACTGGTCAGCAATCTAATCGCACAGTCCATTGTGTGAGAATTCTTCTCCTTGTTATTATTAACTAGCCAAATTACCCGCGCGTTGCCGCGGGCATTTGTGCGTATATAATGTGACATAATAAAATCCATAACAATAAACTTATATTATATAATTAATATAAAATTATAGACCAGGTAATATAATGTGTATATTTTTAGGTGGTTTTTGTTACACAAGCACAGGTTACATATTTTTTGAATGTAGGCGCTGCATTACAAAAGATTACAAAAGAGCGTAAACTATATTACTTGTGGATCATTGCAAAATAGAGGGTTGTCGACGTGAAGAACAAAGCTAAAACCCCTCCTCAAAATGAGAAATTTCATCTTCTTGCTAATCCTCCTGTTTAAAAAAAAACATTGCAAGCTATTAAATGAAATGATAAAATATTGATGTTATTCAATCGAAAATTGCAGTAAATATAAAAAAATAAGGATTGGTGTGGATGATCTATGGTGCAAATTAAAAATGACATTACGGTATCAAAAGAGAAAATGTAAAATAAAAGCTATAGAACTGTATGAAAAACAACAAAAAAACAATGTTATTTTTTAAATACAAATGTAAAACAAAAGACAAAAAACGTGTCATATTTCTTAAAAAAGAATACCTGAAAAAACCAGCTAGTAACATAGATAATTCAAAACATATGCAGCAAATCAGCCAAAAAAACATCAAAGAACTAATAGCCTTTGGGTGATAGCTGTCCTTGTCAGTGTCATCCAAAATAATACCTTGCTGATGCTGAGTTGGTGGGGTGCTGTCAGATGGTGTTATTGGAGCAAGTGTGTCTGCCTGAAC
Organism: Salix arbutifolia; assembly: GCA_025169955.1. NCBI lineage: Eukaryota > Viridiplantae > Streptophyta > Magnoliopsida > Malpighiales > Salicaceae > Salix > Salix arbutifolia. Next base: position 12,803,631 of record CM045916.1, on the reverse strand, counting down.
CATTGATGAGTCTTCAACTATCATGGATGTGGGAGTGGTTGAGGATTCTCAACAATTTAAATGGCAAAAACTCAACAATAGATGTGGCACACATATTTTCAGCTGAAAAACTCAACAATTTAAATGGCAAAAACATGCGCGCAAACCCAGCCTAAATAGTCAGCCATTTACAGGAGAAAATGCAAGACGAAGAAAAAAAATAGCATTAAAAACATGAAAAAAAGTTTCAAATCGAAATGTCAAAACAACAGCAAAAACATGGTAAAGCTGTTACAAAATCAACCAAAGCAGCAGCCATAAAGAGCCAAAAACATGTGACCACACCCATGTCAAACAGCCAGCCATTTAACAGGAGAAAGTGCAAGGCAAAGACAAAAAGAAAACATATCAAACATGAAAGAAAGTGCCCGTTCGAAACCACTAAACAACGACAAAAACAGCAATAAAAAAATGCCACAAACCTAACCAAAACAGCAGCAGTAGCAGCAGCAAAATGCATACAAATCCTCAGTTGAAAAACTCAATGGTTCTAGTGCCAAAAACATGTGATCACACCCAGCCCAAACACCAAGCAATTTAGAGGAGAAAGTGCAAGGCAAAGACAGAAGAAAACATATAAAATATATCACAAAGTATGTATTTAAAACCCCAAAAAAAACAGCAAAAACAGCCTTGAAACACTGACACAAAGAAATCTGAGAATGATGCAATAAACCTGAACAAACAGGTATGGTGGGAGGTGTTTACTTGGTAAAAAAGGTGAAGAGACCTTTTTTGGAAATCATTTGTACTGAAAAGGGATATAAGGCATTTACTTGCTTAAGAAATTGATTGTTTAAGTCTTGTGATTGGATAAGAAATGTTCTTTGTACATTTTACAACGTTGATTCATCAAGTTTTGATTTTAGGGTCGACCCTTTTTTTCAAAATTCTCCTAGCAACTGGGTTTCTTCCATGAAAGTAAATATATTTATTTACAGATATATATGCACCATGTTTACAATAGGATTTACACTCTAAGCATGATGTGTCTCCTTGTTATAATTTTGTAGTCTCATTCAACAGCTGTGAAAGTCTTAAAATCCTGAAGTTACTGGTATAATTTCAATGCTTTTTAACATATGAAGGAGTTGTATAATCATGAGGAACAACTCGATATTGAGAAACACAATAAGAAACGAAGCTTCATTGAATAAATGAAGTCAATTTATTTTCTTTCACTGAAGGAATCTAGTACAGCCCAGATGATTTATTTAAATCATCCAAGCAAAATCAGTTTCAATATGGTTTACATTAATTATTTTTTAATCCTTTGCTTATATGTTCTTGGAATTCTTTTTGCTGACCTTAATAGGGATGCCCATTTGTAGTTCTTCTACATACCCCATAAGAAAACACTAACATTTAAACTCAAGCATAAGCATTAGACAATAATAACGAATGATCGATCTCAGAACAGGAAAAGTAAAGCAAGGTAGCAGACACGTATATTTACAAAGTTGAAGGAATAAATAGCTTTAAAGAAAAAAAACCTAAACGCAAGACTGAATAGAATTGCAAAGCCAAAAGAGAGCATACTATTGCGCCGCATCAAGAAAACTGAAGTGTTTTAAGAAAAAAACCAGTGTCAAAGAAGCATTGCATATGACTGATTTTGATAGAGGTTGAAAAAAGGGTGCAAACGCGCATATGTTAATAGTTTAAGGAATGAATAGATTGGAAGATGACAAAGAAATGCAAGCCTAAATAAATGATCAAAGCAAAAATAGATAAATTATTAATAAAGATTCAAATAGATTCTACATTTAATATAATTTAATTTTCAATACAATAATACCTTTTCAATGATGACTTGAACCAATAGAATGAAAAACCATAAAGAAACTAAAACCAAAATAAATGATTGAAGCAAAAATAGATAAAGCGTTAATAAAGATTGAATTTGCTTCTGCATTTAGTTTAATTTAATTTAATTTCCAATACGATAATACTTCTTCAACGATTACTTGAATCTAACCTCACTTAAATCCAATTCCTTCTCTTTGTATTTATTATTCATTAATTTTTTTTATCTAATATTGATTTTCATCCTATTGAAGCAAAAATAGATAAAGCGTTAATAAACATTGAATTAAATTTTGCATTTAATTTAATATAATTTCTAATACGATAATACCTCTTTAATGATCACTTGAATCTAACCTAACTTAAATCCAATCCCTTCTTTTTTGTATTTAGTATCCATTAATTTTTTTTAATTTAATATTGATTTTCATCGTATTCAAACTAAAATCACTCCTAAACAGAGATTTAAAAAAAAAGAATGAGCATTTTTCGAAGCCGAGCTAGTGTATTACTATTATAATCATGATCATAATTTAAGTTGCAGATTTAGCGTTTATGCTTGAGGACGACATGAATTTTAATATGAAAACAATTGAAATTTTAAATAATATAAGAAGATTTTCAATATCGTGTGATTAAGTCAATAGTCTAATTACCTAGAGTATGTTCAGAGTTCATAAGTTTATCCTTGATGATCGCCTAAATTTTGAAACGCAACTAATTCAAATTTGAAGTGGTATAAAAAGATGTTCAATAATTTGCAATTGAATCAAGAGTGTAATCACTTAGAACATGCCCAGAGATGATGTTTATAAAAATAATAAAAGAAAGCAGAACCTAAATTTTGACCAAATTCATCAGCCCAATTTCCTATTGATTCTAGTTATTTAGAACCCCAATGTTTTATAAATTTCTTAATTATATTTTTTAACCTCATTGAAATCCAATCCCTTCTCTTTGTATTTATTATTAATTATTTTGTTTTTAATTAATATTGATTTAATCCTATCCAAACTTAAATAACTCCTAAACAGAGATTAAAAAAAATAGGAATAAGCATTTTTGAAAGTTGGGCTAGTGTATTGTCATCATAACCATGATCATAATTTGAGTTGCAGATTTAGCGTTTATCCTTGAGGACCACATGAAATTTAATATGCAAACAATTGAATTTTGAAATAATATAAGAAGATTTTAAATATCGTGCGATTGAGTCAATATTATAATTACCTAGAGCATGTTTAGAGTTTTTATGTTTATCCTTGATGACCACCTAAATTTTAAGATGCAAATAATTCAAATTTGAATTGATATTAAAAGATGTTCTACATCTTGCAATTGAATCAAAAGTCTAATTATGTCGAGCATGCCTAGAGATGATGTTTGTAAAGATAATTAAAGAAAGCAGTAGCTCAATTATCACCAAATTCATCAGCCTAATTTCCTATTGATTGTAGTAATTTAGAACTCCAATGTTTGATAAATTTCTTAATTATATTTGTTTATTAATATTCTTCACAGAAAATGATAATAAAGGCAAAAGAAGACCAAGAGCCATTTGCAATGAAGGCCAAACAATTGGCACCTTATTTGCAAAAACAAACAGCAACATCACACCCGCAATATTAGTTCTAAAGCACTATGGTCATCACCAACAATAAAACAATATGAAGATGAAACAAACATATATAAACATCACAGGAGAAAGCGAAGGGCACCAACAAAACAACGATCAAAGCTTGCCTAATATAAACACTTAGATGCGAACAACAAACAATGCAAAAGCAAAGCCAATTAAAAAGTAGGAAAAACTCACAATGAAATAAGCACATAGGTTAAAGGGAAAACGTAGAAAATAAGAAGACGAAGTGTTGTGCTCAACTGGAAAAGGCTATATGTTGACTTTTTTTCTCTTGTATTCCTACAATTTCCTTGACAACAAAAAATGGCTTGCACAACAACTATCTCAACTTAACACGCAACATGATCGGCATCAAAATACCATAAGCTGCAAAAACCTCCATTTCCTATCTAACCCAACTTCTCACCCTCTCTTGAATACTTTTATTCTCTCATGTTTCCCTTTAAATTCCAAATCCTCTCTTCTAAACCACCCACTTTCCTTTAACTGTTTGCATGATTTTTCTCATGACTGCTTTTTTGAAGACTTAGGAAACCCAACCATTTATGGTCACCAATAAGCATGAGACTTTGGTGAACTTTGATGAAATTATGGGCAGAGTCTTAAATGTTAGGTTTTTTTTTGGCATATCAAAGTGTGATGCTCATCAAAGTTTTTTTTTCTCACTATCAATTGCCATCAACCGAACGTTAAACAGGAATGGAAATTGTGGTCGATGATTATTATGCGTGGTAAAAACATAAACACAAACAACAACCCGGTAAGCATCGATTAAAAACCATAAACGCAACAAACCTTAAAAGTAGGACGAACAACGCAAAGGACGCAACGTCGATTTGGCAGCAACAGGTGACAATAAGCAGGCCAGAACTTCAAGAAATAACAGCCAAGCAATTAGAACGAATGATTTAACTGATTCGAAGCAAACATGAAAAGAAAAAAACAGCAGCATGAGAAAGCACCAGACCAAACGAAAGTGAAGAAAACTATGCAGACAGTAGAGGAAAAAACCGAAAAAGGCAATATAACACATAACTTCACAAACGAAGAATGACGGCGCAACACATTTTATGAACGGCGAACAGAGAAGAAGCCAAAATAGGAGCATGTGACTCTGCAAAACACACAGAAATGCATTAATATGAAATGATATGACGCAAAACAATTAATAAAGTAATGAAACCAGACTGCAACAGTAACACGTAAATAAACTAATTAAAGCAAAGGGAAACAGGAGATGAACCAATTAAGCCGAATGCAAGACACAACAATAATTAGTTAATTTTAACTTGTAAACCGAGAGCAACAAAGGAAGAAGTGATTAACCCGAATGCAAACAAACCACACCTAATCAAACCAACCCGAGAGCAACAAAGGAAAAACCAATCAAGACCCAAGTTAACCCGAGAATGAAATCAACAGAAAATCGAAGAGACAATCCAACCATAACCCTATTAAACCAATAACCCACTCCTCAACACACAAAAACTACAAAACGCAAGCAACACGAACCCAAAAAACGAAATGTCGAGCATCGACCATGAAAAATCAACAAAACTGAACCAATACGAACCCAATAAAAGCAATCACTGAGCACCCAGCCCAGAAAAAACATCAATCGAGAGAGAAGATGACAAAAAAACGGGAAAAAACGGAACCCATTAACCCAATCAAAACAAACCGAGCAAACCCAGAAATTGATTCAAAACAGGGAGCAAAAGCATACCTCATTGAGCCACGAACCGAACCAGCAAACCATGCAAAAAAACCACCACTCGACGGCTCAGATCGACCCGGACACAGGCCATAAATACCCATTTCCGCCCGACCGACCAGCCTCAGCAAATACCCACTCGTTGTCTGGACGAAAGAGAGAAACCAACAGACGTAGAGAGAAAATGCACAAAGCCAAAAGCCAAATACACCCCCAAAAACAAATCAAAACAGCCGGGCTCATTAAGGGCAGAAGGGTCCGGACACTGCCACAATCCACAGTGTCTTCAGTCTTGGTGCACAGTGAACAATACAGTGTTTTGGCCACACGGTTTATATGTTAGGTAATATGGCTTTACTCCTTTTGAAATAACATTTTAAAATATTGACCTGTCGGTGAAGATTTTTTTCCCCGAATCGTTAGGCGATGTGATATAAATTAAAAATATAATTTTAATGCACCTTCAGTCCAAATATATTTAGAAAATCAAATTCAACTATATTTTATATGATATTTGGTATTGCAATAACAATTATGTTTTACAAAACTTAATTTAAAAATACATTAAAATATTAATTTTAAAAAAAAAATTACCTCTGATATAACACATTCAAATAATTTAAAAACACTATAAAAAACCAATTTAAAATATATTTTTCAAAAAAAACACTTTTAAAATTAAAAAAAGTCAATGTTTGTTTTCAAGAATAACTTATCATTGCTTTAATTTAGGTCTTCAATTTTTTGTTTTTTTTAATTTTTTTAAACATTGAAAAGCCCACATTCTACATGGTAAGAATCACATTTGTCATTTCTAGGTTGGGTCTAATTTATTATTATTATTATTATTATTATTATTATTATTATTATCAAAACTACGTTTTGTTCAAAAAATGATGAGAGCCGGGCATGTCTGGATTGAATTTAATAAAGTACATGGGGTTACTTGGTTTAATTTAAATAATTATGTATATTTAATTTGAAATTCGACAAGAATCATATTATAAATCAACCGGTCATACCGGTTATGGTATGGCAGCTAAACAAGGGGCGCGGCGGCCGGGATCACATTGGATATTTATGCATCATGGGACCGCCCACCGTAAATCTTCAACTTTTTTACCGTATGATTTTTCGAGCAAAAAATTCCCAGCATATTCCCCCATAGGATGCAAGACCCCTGCCGTCGATTGGACCCCACTCAACCAGAAAGACCCACGTCTCTCGTGATCATCGAGAAACCAATCAAACCGTCCACATCAGATCAAGTTCAACGGTTTCGATCTTCCCTCCCGTGGTTTTGTTTTTTCCCATGTTAGGACTGAGGACTCCATTAAATATAACCCAAGCACGCCCTAGTTTCAGCATATCTGTGACTGTCTCAGGAAAAAAGAACAGAAAAGAGAAACCTCAGTACTAACGAAGTGTTGGAACATCAGATCTTAACAATGGTAACGATCAAGGCTGTTAAAGCTCGTCAAATTTTTGACAGTCGTGGAAATCCCACCGTTGAAGTAAGCCTTTATTGATTCAATTTTATTCATCCAATGATAACCCATCATTTTTTTCGCACTTTCGATTTTATTTTTACCCTTGTTTTTCATCCTTGATACGTCCTTGAAATGTTTTGGGATTCTTTTGTGCTGCCAGTTGCGGTTTTTTCTGATCCTTGTTTTTTAGCGGTTGATGTTTGGTTTGGATGTTAAGAAAAAATGGGCCAGAGAGAGAATTTGGTTTTGATTCTTTTTTGGGAATAAAAGAGGGAGCTCTTGTTGAAAGCATGGCTGGGATTTGATTTTTTATAGTCCGTGCTTTTGTTTTGTTGGCGGTTCCTTTCATATGTATCTTGTGCTGATGAAATGATGGGTTTTTAAAATTATAAACAGGCTGATATTTTGCTCTCTGATGGAACCTATGCTAGAGCTGCCGTTCCAAGTGGTGCTTCCACTGGTAAAGATTACTACTTTTTGTGTATTTTACAAGTTCCTGTTCAAGATTTATTTGGTATGTATGAATTACTGTTTACTCTATCCAGATCTGATTTTGTGTAACTGTGTGTAAAAAGGTGTCTATGAAGCTTTAGAGTTGAGAGATGGAGAATCAGATTATCTTGGGAAAGGTGTACTTAAGGTATTTTGCAGATCATGCTCTTATGATCTGGTGTGTATCGGCGTGCTGACTTTTGAGATTGTTCTTGATTTGCTTTTTGTGTCGTGATGATGTTCAGGCTGTAGCGAATGTCAATTCCATTATTGGACCAGCCATTGTTGGCAAGGTAATATATGGAAATTCAATTTTTCTTGTCATTATACATGTCTTCATTCACAGACAGCGATTGATGATTGATGTTGGTTTTCTTACAGGACCCAACAGAGCAGGTTCAAATCGATAATTTCATGGTACAACAGTTGGATGGAACTGTTAATGAATGGGGTTGGTGCAAACAGAAGGTTTGTTTAATTTTGCTCGTGGAAAATCATTAATTTAATCTGTTAATGACTGGTAACTCGTATTCTAATTGAGATCCCCCCCCCCCCCCCCTTTTTATTTTTCATTATTCCAGCTTGGAGCAAATGCTATATTGGCAGTGTCACTTGCTGTTTGCAAAGCAGGTGCAATGGTTAAGAAGATCCCTCTTTACCAGGTATATATGTTGTGCTAGTGTAGTCTGCTGTTCTATGTTTTCATTGTAGTTCTTGGGGGGGTTCGTTGTTGTGATATCATTTATCTTGCAGCACATAGCAAATCTTGCTGGAAACAAGACCTTGGTTTTGCCAGTACCTGCATTCAATGTCATCAATGGAGGTTCCCATGCTGGAAATAAACTGGCAATGCAGGTAATTTTGATGACAGCTCACACATGATTAAATGACTTTTCCCTTCTTTTTGGTGCTTGCATTTAACATTTGTCTTTCAACAGGAATTCATGATTCTCCCTGTTGGCGCATCATCTTTCAAGGAAGCCATGAAAATGGGTGTAGAAGTGTACCATAACCTGAAGGTAATTTTATGGTTCTTAAAACTGTTTTCTCTTTTATGTTTAATTCAAATTACCTCTGGCTTATATTGTAACTTCTTGCATGTACTTTCAGTCTGTGATCAAGAAGAAGTATGGACAAGATGCCACCAATGTTGGTGATGAAGGTGGCTTTGCTCCTAATATTCAGGTTTGTTAATGCTACTAGCTACCTGTTCATGCTCTAATTGTTGCATTGGAATTTTTAGGTCTGGCTGGCTATCAATCAGATTTGAGTTAAACTGAGCGAGTATTGTTTTTTAACCATCTCTTATGTGCAGGAAAACAAAGAGGGTCTTGAACTGCTCAAGACAGCGATAGCCAAAGCTGGATATACTGGAAAGGTTGGTGTCCTTTCTGATGTTATCGTGCTTTTTTGTCATTCTCTTGTAATATAATTAATTTCACGTATCTCATGTTAGGTTGTGATTGGGATGGATGTTGCTGCGTCAGAGTTCTATAATGACAAGGACAAGACCTATGATTTGAATTTCAAGGAAGAGGTAATCACATGTTTAACAACCAGATGCTTCTTTGCACTCTATTTAGAAGGTTGGATTTTAACTTGTGACTCTAAGCCAAATATCTGTCTGTCTCAGAACAATAATGGATCAGAGAAGATATCTGGAGACAGTCTAAAGAATGTGTACAAGTCGTTCGTCGCAGATTATCCAATTGTGTCCATTGAGGATCCATTTGATCAAGATGACTGGGAACACTATGCTAAGATGACTGCTGAAGTTGGTGTGCAGGTGCAAATTGTTGGTGATGATCTACTTGTCACAAACCCCAAGGTGATTCTGGGAGCTGAAGTTTAAAATATTATCCCCGGGGCATAAATCAAAATGATTTGGCTTGTAATTAAATGTTTTGTTTTTATTGCAGCGTGTGGAGAAAGCAATTAAGGAGAAGTCCTGCAATGCCCTTCTATTGAAGGTGATGTTAACAAATTTTTATTTCATTTTAGACGAGGCATCCTGTTAATACCATCTAACAGCCTTACCTTCTTACACAATTTATCAGGTGAATCAAATTGGTACCGTAACTGAAAGTATTGAAGCTGTGAAAATGTCTAAACATGCTGGCTGGGGTGTCATGGCAAGCCACAGAAGGTACATCCTTTGTTTTTTTGTGGTTTTGATTAAATATTCTCCCCCGACAAACATTTCTAAAATGGCTCGCCTTGTTCATTTGCAGTGGTGAAACTGAGGATACTTTCATTGCAGACCTTTCAGTTGGATTGTCTACTGTAAGTACCAGGACATTTCCCAAGTTCTTGCTGTTTTTGTTTTTTACTATGCCAGATTATGTGCTCTTGTTATTTTGCCTCCAATTAAAATTTAGGGCTTTAGGCAGAAGGGATTTTGGGTAAAATTGGGGGATCATAAATTTTATGATTCCATATGATTTTACTGTTTTTTTGACCGAGTTTGACCCAAACTGATTTTTCTATCCGAGTTAACAAGGTATGATGAGTTGACTCGTAAAATTGTATGATTTTGTGAGTCAACTCGTGATTTTGACAACCATGAGTTGAAGCATTGTTAGAGGCTGTTTCTGGAGGCTTGAGCTGATGTTTACCCTTTTTTCTTCCTTCTTCCTAACAGGGACAGATCAAAACTGGAGCTCCATGCAGATCGGAACGACTAGCGAAATACAACCAGGTAGATGGAAATGTCTCTCAACTCTTGACCATCAAGAAGTGTTTTTTAATCATTTTCTTGCCTTCTCTCAACTCACTCTATGATCTGAACTAACGGTGATTGTTCCCTCCTGGTATTTTTATAACTGCAGCTTCTCAGGATAGAGGAAGAGCTGGGATCTGCTGCGGTATATGCCGGAGCAAAATTCAGGGCACCAGTTGAACCTTACTAAAGCATTACCGCGGTCTTACTGAGCATTACCTCTAAATAAGCTTTTGAGCTTCGTGCTTGTACTTTGCAGCATATAGTTTTTGCTATCGCGGCTAAAGTTGCATTTTACCTGTTGTGGCGTTTCTATCCTCCATCGTTGCCTTGAGTTCTTGGGCGTTTCCGAGAGCTGGTTTTTGTTTTGAATGTTATGAATAATATGCTTTAAACTTTGATTTATCAAAGAAATTTTGAGTATGTTCAAGTTCTGTCAACGTATTTTCCATGACATGATTATACTTCACCTCGTAAAAATCAGTTTTTTAGGACAATCTTGCCAAACATTATGTGAACTGCTGGATGGGGGTGCAAAGCTGCCCATTATATCAGCTCTTGTTCATGGCTGAAACTGCTCTAGGAAGATCATGGGAAGACCAAACCGAGTTAGTTCTCTATGATGAAATGATGATGGATTTTTTAATATAATTTTTCAGATGAAAACGATTAATAATTTTAAAAATGATAGTGAAATGTTGAACTCTCAAATTTTTTTAAGATGAAAAATAGTAATAATAATTATTATTAAAATAAACCTGATTCTATCTATGGTTGGAACTATATAATAAATGAAGTTATACGGTGAAGATAATATATATTTAAAAAATATTTACCACGTGGAAAAGTTATTTACTACAGTCAATAAGGAACCCCACTAGTTTCATTATTCGACGGCTTGTATCCAAGAGAGCATGCAAGTTGTAATTAAGATAATTTTATTTATTTCGAACAGTTTAATGGGTATAGAACACAATAAAGATAATACCTTTTCAATCCATAAACTCTACCCTGCCCCTTCTAGCATTTGAACATAAGAGATTTTAATGCGAGCCCTAAGTTTTAATTATTTGAAACTTCTAATGTGGTAAATAACATGACACCACTCATGACACCGTTGATTTGTCACCCTAAAGTGCCCTTTAAAATTGTTCTGAATTAGATGGCTTTATGTGTATATATATCAAAAGGGTTGGGTAACAAGCGTGCAAGAATACTGATAGGAAACATTACTTTGGCATTGCGATCCCACCGACTTTTGACCGAAATTTGAATTTTTATTATTTTTTTTACATTCTAAAAACCGGTGGTTTGGTATTTTTAGATCATTTTGATGTGCTGATTTCAAAAATAATTTTTAAAAAATAAAAAAACATCATTTTGATATATTTCAGCACGATAAACACTTTGAAAAGCTACCGCAATCGCACTCCCAAACAAGCGATAAAAGCATATGAATCCTTCACGATTGAGAGAAGAAATACGATGGAGTTCTTTCTCAATGTATTAAACAATTACTTGTTACTACAGTGAGATTACAAGTTCAAAAGATAATTCACTGCGCTGAAACAGAATCAGCTAGTTTTGAACAAAAATTTTGTTCACAACACCCATCTTACTACTAAAGATATATGATGGGGGTGAACTTGCAGTTTTGTAACACAAGCCTGCAATAAAAACACCACCAAGTTATCAAAAACCATGATTCTACACCCACTGTCTATCTAAGCAGCCAACGACTTCAAAAGCCGAAAAAACGCATAAAAGGATGATCACCGAACGTTCACCAACTCAACATCAAAGACAAGCCATGAGTTTGGTGGTATTTTCCCACCAGCACCCTGTTCTCCGTAACTGCGTAAAATATTACACAGTAAGTATACCTCGGCAGGGAAGGGAGGCTTAATAAAGAAGATTTCATCAAATTTCAAAAACTCTGCTTAGAGGGTTAAACAGATGGACCCCAAGGGAAAATAATTCAACAATGATCTTATGTCATGCGATATGAGAAGCAACAGACAAAGCACTGGATTAGGTATTGTCCAAAAGCAATCATGCAGATCAAATCTAATGAATTTAGCAAGAGTGAGCAGGGGAGCATAAGATATGTCAGAGATGTGGTAGCTATAGCTTACCCCATCGATGGTGGAATTGTGAATCTCCTTTTGTCACCGACTCGCATGCCTGAGGGTTAACATATACAAACATGTAAATATTTACGGTTAAACATTCAAGTTATTTTTTTAATCATTAATATGCCTACCATTAACTCCAACATCCCATCCCTTTATGACTTGTCCAACACCTGCAGGATCACATGAAAGTAATTCAATCATCACAAAATCAAGTATTTGTTATCCATTGACTACAGTCCAAATTGTGGTACCTAGGCGGAATTTAAAGGGAGCTCTTCCAACATTAGAGTCAAATATTTTGTCATTCTTCTTCAGCTTACCAATGTAGCGCACACTGACCTGAAACTCAAAACACGGATAGTTTTAGTCGATTGAACAACCTTTTGCGTTCTGTTAACCAGTAACTTCAGGGAAAAAGACAAAAAAAAACACCAATTAGGTTACTGTAAATATGGGTGAACTTCCATCTTGCTTGTATGAAATAATCAACAATACAGCAATCCAGTAACTGACAGAGGCAACTCAGTAACATGCCATATATGGTGACAAATCTGAACATTTCTTATTATCAAAACTAATTCAAGCACCAAATACAAACATGGTGTGCTTAGTAATACAGCAGTTGACCGATTTCCTCTATTTGGAGTGTAAGGAGCATAGAAAAAAATGAAGCATGTACTTCGAGAAAAAATGACTTTGGCTTTGCAGACTGGCTGATCAATAGTCAATTCAATGCAGAGAGTTACCTGACTCCCAGGAGAAGCTCGTTTACCATCTGGTTTTCCCATTGATAATTCTTCAATAAGCAATCCATTTGAGAAGGTTCTAACTTGTGAAGACTTGGTTGTAGATTGCTTATCTTCGGAATCCAACAAATATTTAGCTTCACCTCCCACAGCTGAAACAGCTTGTTCCTTAGTTGCTGTTCCACTATCCTGGGTCTTCTTCTTCTTCTTTTTCTTCTTTTTTTTATCAGATGAATCTTCACCAGGCATACTATCTGCATCAGTGTCAAGGCCCCTGCAAATGGGTAGCGACATATTTAAGTAAAAGCTAAAAAATATTACTAGCAATCAGGCTACCATAAAAGCCTCCATTCACAAATACCAGAATCCATGCATACATTCATGCTAGAGAGAGGTAGGGAGCGACATAAAAAACCCTAAGCCATTTCCTGTTATTGTGAACCTTTCAATGTGTGTGGTGAGATTATTTGGAGAGAAACTCCTACTTTATAAACAGAGAGTTCACATACTTATAAAATTAGACTGGGTCCAGGCACATTTCCACATTCAATGATACATGGACACACATCATAAGAATGGACATGTACATTATAATACATACTTGCATCTTTGACAGGCAACAGTAACACATTCAATATTGCAAAATAATAGGCTATGGTTCTCACCTCTGATCATGTTTGTTTCCATCTGTAGAATCCTGCCTTTTCACTTCCTCAGGCTTGATTTCATCTCCAGAGGCATTGTTGTTCTCTTCCTTGTCATCCATTTCATCAATCTTTTCCTCTGCAGCTTGTTCTCTCCGCTTGTTCTTGTTCTTCTTCTTTGTTTTGCTGCCATTAAAAGTCAGGAACCACTTCAGAAGATAGAACAGGTTAAATGTAAAGCAAACTCCCTGCTCTTGGAAATTGCAACCTTATAGCACAACCAAGCTGTCCCCTAAGAAAAAATGAAATTTTTTTTAAAAAAAAACACCCAGTTATGAATGATCTCACCTTTCTGGTTGACCATCTTGATCAAAGCTTTTAACCTTTCTCTTTTTTCCAGTGGTGTCATCATTAACATCTCTAGCTATTTTTTTCTTTGTTTCTTGGGTTGTTTCCTTATCTTTTTGTTCATTTATTTCTGCTAGGGGCTCCTGAACAATAACTTTTCTTTTTGACGATGAAGAAATTGGAAAACCATCTTCATCTTCACTTTCCAGAACGGAAATACCTGCATCCCTCTTAAGAACAATTTGTCCTTGGGAATTGTTTTGTTCTTCGTGGTTACTTGATTGATTCTTCTTCTTCTTCTTCTTTAGTCGTTTAGACTTGCCATTTTCTTTTTCAGGTTTGTCATCTTCAGTTATCTCCTCGATTACAACTAAAATAAGGAGCAAATTTAAGGAAAGAAAACATCTTTGGTTAGTTGCTGCCAATAATCATAAAACTCAAATACCATTTTAGTGAACATTAGATACTCTAAAGTGTGCCAGCAAGCACAATTGACATAAATTTAAACAGTCACCAGACGTTGGAAGACCATTTTTTCACTAGACAAGAGCAGTAGATTCTAAACTCTTAGTAAAAAAAAAAAAGATATAATGTGACTGCAGAAATGTTATGACATATTATGTAGACAAAATTTAAGTTAATTTTCTTTGGCATATAAACATATAAAATTCATTAACTAGAATTACCATATCTTAAAAAAAAAAAATCGCGTTTCAAACATTTTGAAGCTTTCTTCCTAATCTTTTTTATTGATATTTTGAATTACTTTATATCTTGCAGAAATACTAAACAGCCAACAGTCTCCACGTATTAATACTAACAGAGATTTGTTTGGAACAAAACCCCAAATATATGGATGCATTCTGTGGCAGAAACTCCAGACTTAATGACCATGTTGGAACTAGATCAAGTATTTCATCATACAAGCATATAGTTGCAGCTTTTAAAACTCGTTTAGAAACTATATAGACCACAAAGAAACAGTATAAGGGGAAATGAACCTTATAACTATAAAGATGAAACATATTTAATCAAGTTTTCAAATTACCTCCACCACTGGGAATAGGCGAAGAGGTGTATATTTGAAGATCATTGTTATCATCAATGAAGTCATCATCATCATCATATTCATCATCATAATCATATTCACTGGACTCGTCTGATTCAGTGTCAGCAATAGTCTCACCCGAATCACTTAAAATTTGTAGAGTTAAGAACAACAAAGTAATGACTAAATTTAATTCAGCCAAACAATTTTGCATTGCCTTAAAATAACTATAATTGCTAAGGTGGGTGGGGAACAACAGCAACCACTAAAATACAAGCCCAGAGAAACTAGTGAAAAGGATACTATTCATATTCATCTCGGAGGTGATCTCCTTTTTCAGAATCAAAATAACCACAAAGATGAATGCTACGTGGTCCAATCACAGAGAAAGCTACTAGTTCATCAGAAAATTCAAGATTCAAAGTGCAACTTTCAGCTTTCCCAGGTAGCAATGAACACAAGAAAATTGGACTCTTGTGTCCAACTGAACACTGGAGAATGCACCTTTCTTCCGACGAGCCAAGGCCCAAAGTCGCCTGAGTTATAACAAAGCGCAAGTCAACAACTCGAACAGAAATGTAATTAATATATGATCCACCAATATTAACAACAGCCCTCCACAGCAAACTAATAGTGGAAGGCCAGCAATAATTTAAACCTCAGAGTATAACAGTTTTGCAATTTCACTATCTCCCTGCCATTTAAACTTTGAAAGCTCGGAAATAATAATAGAATGGATTGGCCTAGGCATACATACCTGTGTTACCCGAAGCTTTCCTTGCACATCATCAGAGTGATAGGGGTAAGGCTTGCCTGGTTTCACTTCAATGCCTAAATAGCATGTCAACATATAAAACATCAAAATATGTTCACATTGGATTTTATTTAAAAAAAAAAAAAAAAAGCACTTCCATATGAACCTTTTAGATTCTAATAAAATCTAAAAAATCCAGATTTTACAGAAAAAAGACAGAAAGAAAGAGGGACAAATCCGATTACGAATAAGACAATTGCCCCGTGATTTCTAAGCAGCCAAACACGTCAAACAAATGGAGTAAAACACGGAAGGATGACAGCTGTTTGTTTCAATAACTGGAAATTGATTGAAATACCATACCCCAAAAGCTCATCGTTTGTTCTCTGGTTCGAAGCAGCTCTCTATCTAAAACCCTAAACGTGCCTTTACTCTTTCTTCTAAAACCTCAGCTTCCGTGTTTTAAAAATATTTGAATTTTTTATTATTATTTTAAATTAATTTTTTAAAAATATTTTTATATAAAAAATATTGTTTTTTTTTAAATATCATTTAATATATTTTAAAAAACAATCATATCTCAAACACTCTAAAACACTGTTTTCTTTTTGCCCTTTCCCTGTTTTCTTGTTTGTTGTGATTGGCGCATTAGAAAAAAGAATAGCCTTGGTACTAATGGGCTTTGAAGTGTAGTTGTACTGGGCCATTGACTATGTAGATGATGGTGGTGCAACTTTAGTGAGCCCAGATAGACCCAAATAAGAAACATATAATTGACTGCCTCCAGATACTTGCTCATAAAAGAGTTGTTTTTGCGTTTATGAATTTTTTTTTAAAATATTGATTTTAAATATTTTTAGATAATTTTAATATGATAATTTTAAAAAATATTATTTAAATATTTTGAATAAAAAACATTTTGAAAAACAATTGTTGTCACACTCCCAGATATCTTAAATATCCCATAAACAAATATTTAGATGTTGTTTGGCTCCGCGGTGCGGCCTACGGTTGAGCTCACCACGGAGCCAAACACAATAAATACCAAATAGGACCCTAGATTTTTCTGTGGATCCCACCTGAATACATGCGGTTACACCACATTTTAAAAAGCATCTTTTCGATGCTTTTCAAAACGAACGTGGCAACACTGACAAACATGGCATACTGCCACGAGCTGAACAAATGGTTCCTATTGTGTGTTTTTGCAGAAAACAACATGATAGTGAGTGAGAGAGAGAGAGAGAGAAGATGATGGCTAACCACCGACCACCCTGCCACCCTTGGCTCTGGCAGCGTCCTCTCTCTCTCTCTCAATTACAGGCTTGCAACTTTCTCTCTCAAGATACACCCCCTCTCTCCTCAACAATCACCATCGAGCACCACCAATTGTTTCATTGGCATCAACGACCTCTCCTCTTCACTTTCATCACATTCACCGTTCGGTCTTCTCCCACAGCTCCGGCATTGGCAGCACCAGCATCGGCAACACCATCGGCAACCTTCTGACGATTATACCAGCCACCACAGGGTATTATTTGCGACACCACCACCACAAGAATAACCATCTCGAACTTCTCGTCATAGTCGGTCAAGTTACTATTCACGTATGAAATAATCACGAAGAATGCAACGCACCATTTTGTGCGCTATGTTTTTTTACACTCTTTGGGTTGGGCTACTCTCGGCCTAACCCAAGTCCAGGATAGTTGGGCTTTTGCCCAATTTGGCTAAGCTGGGCCATTAGTTGGGTCGACTCAAACTGATTTTTTTAAAATATATATTTAAAAAAATGTGTAAATAAAGATCAGTCCTAATGAAAGTGAAAGATGCGTGACTTCATTTCACTCCACAACCTTGTTGGTTTTCTATTGATTATGAATCAGAAACTTGCAACAATATTTTTGTTATAATCATTAATCAACAATAAAAAAAAATTATTTTGTTATGATTATTAATCAACAATATTTTTTTTTAAAAAAATATTGATATATGTGTGTTCTTTAAAGTAATTTCACAAGTTGACAGCAATGTGAAAAATATGATAACCAAACACGCAAAACTGATTTTCATTAAACCTCAAACTCAACTACAATTTTAACCAAACACTTTAATTTCAGTTCTGAACCGCAACTAAAAGTGTTTTTTATAAAACTGTTTTTTTCAACCTCAATCACAACAGCAACAGTTGTGCCAAGCAGGCTCCTAGTGTTGGGGTTGAACCGCGCTTCTAAAAATATCAGAACTTTTTCTACCTTTCAAATTGATTTTTATGTGTGTTTTTGAATTTGATATGTTGATAACAAAATTGAATTTTTTAAAATAAAAAATATATTATTTTAATATATTTTTAACGGAAAAAATACTTTAAAATTAAAAAAAAATATCGCTTTTTCAAACATAAACTAAAAGTAAAAAAAATCTATTAAATAATATAAAAAAATTGGATAAAAAACACTAAAGAATTGACTACAGGTAAAAGAGGAAAATACTTGAGTAACCCCACTCGTTTGCATTATTCGATTCTTTTTAATATTATCATGTTCACAGCTTATACATATGCTGTCATGCTTAGACGAATCTCATCTCACTATAATTTAACTTTATCAAAAAAATTAAAAAAAAAAAAAAACGGACGATGAATTTAAACTTGTCAGAACTTCACATCGTTCTTTAATTCAATTAAGACAGAAAACTTACTTTTGATTTTTGGTTGAACCAGCAAGTTGTTCTAACTAAAGTATCTGTTTCAGAATTTGGTTAGAGTTTGATTTTTAAATAAAAGTGTTATTCATTTTAAAATATATTAAAATATATTTTTTAAAATGACATAAAAAATATTTAAAAACATAAAATTTTAATTTAAAATAAAAATAAATAAATAAATAAGCTTGAACTATATTTTATCGGGTTAACTATATTTTATTTTTCTTACACTTGAACTGGTCGGTTCATTGTTGACCTGTTGATGGTATTTTCAAAGTAGTTTATATTCAATTTATAATAAGCTTGTAACTTAGTTGATATTAATAATTTTTTTCTTAATGAAAAATTTTGGGTTCAAACTTTTTCTCTACAACAAATAAAATAAAATAAAAAACCTAATTTTCACAAGAATTGTGATTAAAATAGCTTTGGCACCGTTTATAAGTTACCAAACCAATGTAGCTTAGAGAAAAAAAAAAAAAAAAAACTCCAAAAAGGAGGTTTGAAATTTCAATTGTTGCAGCTTGATGGGTCAGGAACGGAATCACCAACCTAATTCAGAACGTTGGGAAATGTTTTTTTTCTTTTGATTGAAAAGGAAAGGCAGGGAAAGTTCATAAAGTTTATTATACTAACGTAGAATTGAAGATAGATTTTGAAAGGTATTCTATTTATATCATAGAGATTTGATTCTAAAGGTGGATTCCACCACCGTACCCTAAAATTAAATTTATTAATGTCAATTAAATTCAAAACACATGGATATATATGAGAATGTATAATATATGTTTTCTTCATCTTGCATCATGAAACATTGTGTTTTTAATGATGTTTTTTATGCAAAAATATTGTTTTATTAAAATAAAATATTTTATTTTAAATATCCGTATACCAAAACAATATATATATATATATATATATATTTAGATAAAAAAAATAGAATGAATCACGAAAACAAACAAGAGTTCGTTGATGGAACTATGCATTTAGTCTACATCATTTTGGAGGAGGAGAGAAGGAGAGTTGGTGGTCGACTTTATCGTTCCTTTTTCCCTCTCAAAACCTGATGCTAACCACTAGCTAATCTCAATCGATGTCATCGTGATTTGTGAGCTAGGTTTTTTTTTAATAAACTAATAATATTAACTTTTTATTCATTGATCGAAAATCTCATCAATCACATGATTATACGATAATATGTTTATTTGACATAATAAAAATAATAATAATAAAAGAAAAATAATGTAACGAAAAACTCCATCCCCATTAGAAAACATGGAAAGAATTAAAAGGGTGCGTTCGTATTTCAAAAATAAAAAAGAATACAAATAATAAAAATTATTATTCACAGGTCCCTCCTTAGTGTATGAAAATAAATGTTTTATTTCTTAGTATGAACCAATCAATGGATGGATCCATACATCCAAAAATCAAAAGCATAAGTGAACTTAAGATTCCAAATTTACCTAATAAATCAAAGTAGGGCCTCATGTATTATTAAACTTTAGGGTTAGACAACACAATTTGCTTTAGGTTAGAATGTCATGTCTTACGGTCTCAACAAAAAATAAGCTTTTTGACTTTACATTCCTAGCTGTATTGTATCAATCATGGCATGCCATGAGATTTCATCAATCCTTTGTTTTCATTGTAAGGGTAAATCATAATTAAAATAATTAAAAAGGTGCGGTTAACACCTAAAAGCCATGGTATTTCATCATGTCCCGTTTGCGATTGTGGTCACTACTGTTTTTTTAATATTTTTTAATAATCTCGATCCTGATGATATTAAAAATAATATATATATATATATATATATATTTGTATATATTACTAAGCAAGAAATATTTTTAAAAAACTCTTCGTACTGCATAGCAAACTTAAAGTTTAGAATAATTAATGAAGCTTATCAACATTCTGAGAAAATTAATTTTGTTCCAAAATTAAGTGTTTGATTGGGAGTTTTGAACGAGATTGTTTTTGAAAATATTTTTTATTCAAAAATATATTTAAATTTTTTTTTGACATTAGCATAAATAATATAAAATACTATTTTTTTAAAAATAATAATAAAAAATTATTTTTTTTAAATATTTTAAAACACAATATTAACAATGTTAAAACTAGGATACTGTTGCTTTATTTCCTATAAATGTTAATTGCTATGATAACATTGCCCCCATGAGTTACCCATAAACACCAAGTTAAGCGGTGGAAGTGGGATTTGATTTATTTTCATATCCAAGATTGATTCCTATCATAATTGTTATAGCTTAGTTGAAATTTAATTTGATTGAAAACTCAAGCCCCCGAGTAATCCATATCAATCATAAAACAACAATATTATTTTAAATAAAAAATAAAAATAAAAATTGAAACTTGTTGCAACTAATCAAGTAACATCTCGCACGAATTCATCCATAGAATCACTTGAATTTAACTGGATTGACATTAAAAATAATTTTAAAATAAAGTTAATAGATCGATGGATTAGCAAATGGAACTACCGAGCACAAAGTTTAATAACTGTAATCCCTACAATTATTTTTTTTATTGTTTTGAGATATTTATTTATGTATTGAAAGAAAAATAAAATCAAAGTATGATCATGCCATCATATTCAGGTGATTAATGGCTAGTAAATTAGCTTAATTGCACCGTTCACGGCCGTAATTAATGCAGAATAATCATAAAAAAAACATTGCTTAAGAGACATGAGTCCCAGTGCTGCTCTACGATTCCTGACATATGCTTGAAGACAGACAACACCACAAAACTTGACCTCGTCAAGTAACAAGCTGATGTCTGAGAAGTATCCGAAAAATATTTTTTCAAAAAATTGAATTTGTTTTTTTTTAATGTTTTTTTAATATTTTTATATCATTTTGATGTGTTGATATTAAAAATATTTTTAAAAAAATAAAAATATATGTTATTTTAATATATATTTAAATAAAAAATTATTTTTAAAAATAACTGGAATCCCATTTCAAATATCAAAAAATGAAAAAAAATATCATTCCTTTTCTTTTGCCCGTTTGTCACTGTCTCTTTTGTGGCAAAAATATTCCTTCATGTCGCACAAAATTCTTCCTTAACAACCAATAAAATCTGAACTCTTTTGCTTGTTCTTTCCCTCTTGATAGGAACAACCACTACAGTAAATGTTTGAGAATATAATTAAAATTATTTTTAAAATAATTTTTTTATTTAATATCAGCATATCAAAATAATTTAAAAAAAATAATTTAAAAAAAACTTCAATTATTTTTAAAAATATTTTTAAAGCGCAATGTAAAATAAACGTTTACAAATCTCAAGTTTTGAGACGCAACCACTATTCTCTCACCTGATTCGGAGATTTACTTGGAATTTTTTTTAATAATTGAATAATTGGATAAATATTTTTTATTAAAACAATATTATTTTATTTTATTTTATTTAGTGTTGACATAATCGAGCTATAATTATTTAATCAAATCACTAAAAATTCAGTAAGATTATTATCTTATTTCATAATTCTCTCAATTCATTGAACAAGCCGATATTAGCAATTATGAATGCAATAATATATATCCAAGGAATCTAAGTCGCTGAGAAATTATTGTGATTTCACTTGTATTATATTTTATATGATATCATCATAATGTTTCTATAATTTCATTACACATGCTATCATGCTTAGAGTAATTTCATCTCACTAGAATTTAAATTTCTCCGAAACTTCTCAATGTAATCATAGATTTTAAATTTCTCGAAGCTTCACATCGTCGTATAGTTCAATTCAGGCAGAAACATGCTTTTGAATCTTGGATTAAACAGCATGTTGTTCTATCTAGGAAAGGGATGCAAGAAATTGTCGTTGTGGATGTGAATGACTATCTAAGACACCGACAGAGAGAGATTTAGTTTTTGTTATAATGCAATTTAATTTTTAAAATTACTAAATTATTATTATTTTTTTAATATCAAAATAACACTTTGGATCCTTTTTTTACGTGAGTAAACCTATTATCTGAAAAATATATATTTTTAAGTTCAGATAAACGAATAAAACCCCGATGTTCTAGATTTTTATAAGAGATGCATACTCTGACTTGAACTTAAAACTTGTTGTGTAGATCGCAAGTCCCCTGCTATCATGCCATATTTCTTAAAGATACAAGTCCTAACTCGAAATTGATCTTTAAATCTTATATCACATCATTAACAATAATGCTTTGCTCAATAAAAATCAAATTATTTTATCAATAAATAAATAAATTCAAAACAATGATGATGTGATCAGGAGTAATTTTATGGTATTTTCCGTGATTATTCTTTTTTTAAATAAAAAGATTTAATTAGAATAAAAAATTATAGATAAACATATTTTTATTAATTGTATATGCTCTTATATATAAATTTATTCAAAATAAATCCCTAAAAATAACTAATAAAACCACACTAGGCAGTCAATCCAGCACCTAAAATTTTCTAGTGGTTTTGCCTTGTCTCAAGACAAAGTCCTCCCTCCTTGCAAGGCAAACAATCACAAATCAAACCACTAAAGGTATGATGTAGAAAATATATTTTGTCGACAAACCCTTGTATTTCCTCCCTGCCCTCCTCCATCCCTTCACAGGACACTATATCAAACACCATTTCTCTCTTCTCTTGAATTCCCTCCCTCCATCAAACTTCAACTTCAGCTAGACAGTTCCACAAACACCTCCCACTCACACTGAAATCGTCCTCCAACCAACAACCTTGCCATTTGCTAACCTCACCAATTATGGAAAGATCACACATAACATCAGAGTGAAGTAATCTGCAGGGTACAGCAATTGTAGCCAATGGCTTCGACAAGTTCAACACCAAGTGACCCTTCTATCTCTCTGCATGAAGACACAGCAATCAGAGCTGTGAACAAGAGATATGAAGGGTTGATTACTGTTAAAACAAAGGCAATAAAGGGTAAAGGGGCATGGTATTGGGCTCATTTGGAGCCAATTTTGATTAAAAACCCAGACACAAATCTCCCTAAAGCAGTTAAACTTAAGTGTTGTTTATGTGAAGCTGTTTTTTCTGCTTCAAACCCATCAAGAACTGCCACCGAACATCTCAAAAAAGGAACTTGTTCTAATTTTTTATCAGTTTCAAGGCCTAATTCTGCAATTTCTCCATTGCCTATATCTTCCTTGCCTTCCCCACCTTCAAATAATCATAGAAAGAGAAGTTCTCAAATGGGCACTGCTTTGAAGTCTCTAGCTTTAGTCGAGTCAAATAAATACTGTGACCAGGTTGGTTACTTTAATTCTGGGTTTACTCCAAAAGGTCACGATTTGGTGTTATCTGGTGGAAAAGAGGATTTGGGTGCATTAGCGATGTTGGAAGATAGTGTAAAGAGGCTTAAAAGTCCAAAAGCCTCACCTGGTCCTTTGTTAAACAAGGAGCAGGTTGATTCTGCTCTTGAGTTATTGAGTGATTGGTTTTATGAGGTTTGCGGGTCAGTATCATATTCAAGTCTTGAGCATCCGAAGTTTAGAGGTTTTCTTAATCAAGTTGGTTTGCCTTGTTTGTCTAGGAGAGGCTTGTGTGGTGCTAGACTTGACAATAGGTTTCATGAGGCAAAATCTGAGGTGGAAGCTAGGATTAGAGATGCCATGTTCTTTCAAGTTGCATGTAATGGATGGAAGAGTAATAATTGCTGTAGTGGGGAAGATAATTTGGTCAAGTTTAGTGTAAATCTTCCAAATGGAACTATTTTGTATCACAAGGCTGTGTTAACTGGAGGAGGATCAGTGTCGTCTAAGTATGCAGAGGAGATTATGTGGGAGGCAGTGACGGGGATATGCGGTAGTGGTTTGCAGAGATGTGTGGGGATAGTTTCTGATAAGTACAAGTCCGAGGCACTGAGGAACTTGGAGATTCAGTATCAGTGGATGGTGAATCTCTCTTGTCAGGTTCAAGGTTTTACCAGTTTGATCAAGGATTTTAGCAAGGAGCATCATCTTTTCAAGACTGTTACTGAGAATTGCATGAAGCTTGCTAATTTTGTAAATAATACATCTCAAGTTAGGAATAGCTTCCAGAAGTACAGGATGCAAGAGCTTGATTACACTGGGTTGCTTCGAGTTCCTTGGTGCAAATGTGATGGTGTGAAGGACTTGGCACCTGTTTATGCAATGTTGGAGGATATATTGAGCTGTGCCCGCGTGCTCCATACGGTTATCTTAGATGAGTCATATAAGTTGATGTGTGTTGAGGATCCTGTCGCCAGAGAGGTCTCTGGGATGATTCAAAGTGAGGGTTTTTGGAATGAGTTGGAGGCTGTTTATTCACTAATGAAGCTCATCAGAGAGATGGCTCAAGAGATTGAGGCAGAGCGGCCATTGATAGGGCATTGCCTTCCTCTCTGGCAAGAACTGAAAGCAAAAGTGAAGGAATGGTGTGCAAGATTCAATATTGCTGAAGGCCAAGTTGAGAAAATAGTTGAAAAGAGATTCAGAAAGAACTATCACCCAGCTTGGTCTGCTGCGTTTATACTCGACCCTCGTTATCTGATGCGGGACACAAGTGGAAAATACCTCCCACCTTTCAAATGCTTGACACTTGAGCAGGAAAAGGACGTGGATAAGCTTATAACCCGTTTGGCTTCCAGGGAAGAAGCTCATGTTGCCTTAATGGAGCTTATGAAATGGAGATCAGATGGGTTAGACCCACTGTATGCACAGGCTGTTCAGGTTAAACAGCGAGACCCTTTGACTGGAAAGATGAAAATTGCAAATCCTCAAGGCAGCAGACTAGTGTGGGAAACTTGTCTGAGTGAGTATAAAACATTAGGCAAGGTCGCAGTTAGGCTCATCTTCCTCCATGCGACCTCAAGCGGGTTTAAGTGCAACTGGTCTAGCATGAAATGGTTTTGTGTCCATAGAAACTCAAGGGTGGGGCTTGAACGGGCTCAGAAGATGGTATTCGTCGCAGCTCATGCAAAGCTTGAAAGACGTGATTTCTCAAATGAAGAAGAAAAGGATGGAGAGCTGTTCCGCATGGCAGGATGTGAAGATGACATGCTCAACGAAGTCTTTGTCGAAGCACCATCAGTGTAATGTTTTTCTTTTTTTTAACCCCTGTAGACTTCTGGAAGTATAGGATTTATTGAATTCTTTTTCTCTTGTATTTGTTTTCATTGTCACTTCTAGTTGAAGATTTGAGTGCTACGATTAGGGTAGAATATATTGGGAAGGATAAAACAATGTATAACTAAGACTGCTTCGATGCATGATCTCAATGAATCCTTTATCTTCCCTGGGCATGATGTTGGCTTTTCGGTTATAGACGTAAAAATGGCCCAGGAATACAAACTAATTATGCTGTTTGTTTTATGTTAAATTCAAGGCAATGCCCCTAATTTCAGAATATAGTTTTGTTAAACATCCTGTTAGTTTTTAAGAATCGAGCTGAACAGACTGGTCACTGGTTTGTTATGAGCCTCTTGCACGAGTTATTAGTTTTTTTTTTGTTCTTTTCTCTGCGTTTGAATTATCTGTCTTTGCTGTGGTGACTAGAAATATAAAACAACTCTCTTCTAAAATATGTCACATCATTTTGTTGCAAGTTTCCTGCCAGACAAGAGAAAGCAAATTTTCAGAAACAACAGTGGATAAGTTCCTCAGAAAAAATGCTGCTTGTGGGTTGACTTTATGAAAAACCTTTTGGCCCATGTAGGTGTTTTAGAATTTGAAATGAATAAGAACCTTCTTCATTTTACCAGAACAACCAAAGAAAGTTGGCATTGGTACTGGTGTCGTCCAAGCTAAGTAACTTTGAAACAAGTTTTCATTGTCCAATATGGTGAACTAGCACAAATACTTTCTCAGGAGTGTCTTTCTCAATAGATGATTAAATGTTGCAAAAATGGGGTCGACTGGATTTATTCATCATTAGACAATGTTATATGAATCATTTGCAATAAATTCATATGCAGTAGCAACCAGCTTTATTTATTACACCAGTGATTTTAAGTAGTGAAGAATTGATTACTTCAATGGCTAAAATGGCAAACTGTTATTTTAGAAGAAACAATGATTTTGTTACAAAACAATAATAATTAAAAAGGAAAAGTGTAAACACAATGATGAAAGTACTGATATAAAGCAATGATGTAGAATATGTGAGTCCACTAAAAACTATCGTTTAAATCAAGGTGCCTTCAGAAATTTTATTACCTGTAAAAGGGAAAAAAGAAAACCCAACTCCAGTTCTTCCAATGCTGTTTCCTGTGTTTCTCCATATGGTTTATGCATCATCAGATAGCCATGCATGAAGTTTAATACTATATCGACCTGCAGGATATGTCAAAAACCAGGCTCAAACTGTCCCAATTACGATTTGTGGGCCTATTTTTTAACAATTCTCCTCCCAATACCATGGATTGATATCTTCAAATTTAAGTTGCTATGATAATTTGACCTTTTGGCTCCTGAGTCTTGCTTATTGGTGGGCATGCTGTTTGTGTGGAACCATTATGAATGCGACACTGCTGAAGACAATGAACATTGCGATCTCCACATTATCCATTCAGTTCCCTAAGAAGGCTTTGCTGCTGAAAAGTATGAGTTTATTGTGCTGTATTATTGACATTTCAAATATTTTTCTTGTTTCCATAGAAGGACCAGTCCTTCCAAACTCTGCCGTAGTCATAATTCCGGAGCACTTGCTTGTTTGATTAACATTGACTGAATTGAGACAGGATATTTGATATCTCAATTTGGAATGTAGTGAAATATCTCACTCTGCGATATGCACATTGCATGTTCCATGATAGAAACAAGTAAAAAAGGTATATATGGACTAATGAGATAATATACTTGGTGGAATATAAATTTTTTGCAGGGTTACTTTAAAAAAGCAAAGTAAAAAAAAAAAAAACAAAGAACATTGGTTAAAAGTCTGGAAAGTTTTTTTTTTTTTGTGGCTGCAGGTTAGGCTTGGCTTGAGCTGATGTGAGTGTGAACCTGCTCGGTGACCACATGAGTCAACCTTGGAAGAATTCGAGAGTTAATCTCTGTTTTCAAATAAGCTCTCCTCTCTGATATCACTTGTCCGTATCACCTGTGTTGTCTGCTTATGAAAATGCAGAGCCCACCATGAAGAGTGGATGTCCATCTCAATGCTTGAGTTGTTATGGTCGAGGAAAAGTAAGGACGAACGGGCCTTCTTTCCCATCAACCATTTCTCTCTCCAGTTTTTATTTTTTGTTTATCATTTTTGCCAAGTTTGTACGTGTTTGGTATTGGTAACTTGTATTTTAAACATTCCAATTTTGTGGTTCCCTTACTCTTCAGCCGGGGCATTTTATGAAACTTTTGATGTCCTGATTGATATTCGAAGCCTTGCAGGCCTAGGCTATGGCATGATTGCTAAAAAGCCTGGAAAGCTGAAGCAAGGAGGTCTGTCGGCATGGAGAGGCACATAGAATGGCTGAAGGGGATATTGCAATGAACATTTTGGTGATATTGATTTCTCCTGTTTTTCGTTTAAAAAATGTCAGCTCGTTGAATCTAAATTTTACCTCTCATCCATGCAGGTAGAACACATGTGCACACATGAACCCTCCCTGGCCCTCTCCATCAAGGTCCCATGTTCTTCCATGAGATCCAATTATTAGGAATCTATCTATATTTATGTTGCCAAAGTGATTTACTCTAGAATTTGATATCACTTATACCATGACATGCAGAAGAAGACTGTATCCTATACACAATGGCAGGTTCAACCTTTTTGCTTGTGGTTTTATTTGAAATTCCTGAGAAAGAAATTTAAATCCATGAGAAGTTAATCTGGAAACAGTGCACAGGAAAATAAAAAACTGGGAAATGAAAATACAAATTATCTTGTAGGGTGAAGAAATGCTCCATTTCGTAGCGGGATAGCTGTTTCTGT
This sequence comes from Salix arbutifolia, assembly GCA_025169955.1. NCBI lineage: Eukaryota > Viridiplantae > Streptophyta > Magnoliopsida > Malpighiales > Salicaceae > Salix > Salix arbutifolia. The sequence goes on along the minus strand of CM045916.1, from coordinate 12,775,421 downwards.
TACACCTGGAGATGACAATTGACTTCAAATTATTCCATCATTTTTCTTTCATCATCTGCAATTCCATAAAGTAGTTTAACTTTGGACCCCCTCTCTGTCACATGCATAGACTTGGATTTACCCTCCATTGAAAAGAGGGAAATACCTATTATTTGCTAATTTAACCTCCGGTTTTGTCATTGCTAGTCAAATTGGTGGAGACACAGCGCCCTGTCGGTAAGTCTGACTGCTCAACAACTAGGAAGGAGAGCATTTAAGGCATGGATTATTTCTCATCCCATCCATTTTCTTGTTAAAGGAAAGGAGGTATAATGAGTGGTATAGGACAGGACTTTCTTTCTACAAGAATCTTCACTCTCCAATGCTCCTCCATGATTAACTTTCTTTTTTATCATACATCCTTTTCTTCCCACTAATACAATTCTTGATTGTTTTGAATTAGAATCCCATCTAAGATATGTGAGATGATGTTGAAATAGATTGGTTTAATCCATTACCTGTGGCCCTTCCTAACTGTTCATTCTTTATAGTATTTTTCAGCGGCTCTGCTATAATGAGGTAAAAGAATCTTTTCCTTTATGATATGTCACAGTCTAGCATAATCTACAATGAGATTTGTTAAAGAACCATCTCATTTAAAAGTTCAAACTTGTAGGTGAGGTCTCAGAATATGATTTATATTATTCTCTAACATACACCCTTGAGTGAAAGCCCTTTGGACTTGAAACTTGCACACAGTCCCACTCTACCTTGTGCTTGATTTTTATCAAATAGAATAGGGGTGGTGAGATTCGAACTCGTGACTGCTGGGTCAACAAGGCTCTGATACCATGTTAAAGAATCATCTCACCTAAAAGCTCAAGCTTGTAGGTGAGGTCCTAGAATATGATTTATATTATTCTCTAACAAGATTACGGCATCAAATATCAACACCAACAAAAATGAGAAATAACATAAAGTCATTATTACAACCAATCACAACTGTAACTATCTCTGGTCTGGTTAGCTCCCATTGGTGTTAGATTTATCAACTCACTGTTCAGGCCTCAGGGGTGGTGTCTTTTTGGCTGGCTGGCATTCAGTTGCTTCATATTGGTGCGTTTTGCCCTTGTCTGTATCCTTTGGCCACTCTCGAGGGCTTTGGATTATAACTTTATTCTTGCTTTTGATCAGTATTTGGTATAGCAATGATGATTCTCCTCAAGTCTCGCTGTGAATGATGAAGCTTTATTGTTTCTCGGAGGTGTGATTTTCTGTGGAAATGTGCCCTGCCACCATTTAAGAGACTTGCCCTGGTATTATTAAAACTGGATCAGCATAAATGGTAGAGGGAGCCTGAACCGCTCAAGAGACTTGACCGTGATGTTTGAGGCTTGGCTCGGGAAGTTTGCTTTCATCTTTATTATTATTATTATTATTATATTTCAATTTTGGATTATAATTCATTGAAATTTATCTTTTGAAGACATTCGTTTGATGAGAAAAAAGTGTTTTTAAAATTGTTAAAGAAGTTTTGCGTTACAAGCTGCATTTCAAAGTGATTTTTAAACTGTTTTCCACCTCAAAAAGCATCGAAAGACTATTTGAGACCGTGTTTAAAATTGTTTTTAACGTGATTTTCATTCAGAAATATATTCAAATGATGTTTTTTTATTTTTTTAAAAATTATTTTTGATATCATCATATAAAAATGATATAAAATATCAAAATTTTTTAATTTAAAATAATTTTTTTTAAATGCTTTTAAAACTCATCGACTAACATCCCCTAAAGTAACTGATAAATTTTTTTACGTGCTTCTTGATAATTTAGATATATTTATGTTATATATATATATATATATATATATTATTTTAATATATTTTTAACTGAAAAATATTTTTAAAAAAAATTCTGTACCATAAAAACATGCTAGTCTTTGATAATTCAAAAGTTGCCTCGATAATACATTTAGCAATTAAATACAAAAAATCCACCGGAGTTCCATCTTTATTTTTTTAATTCACCATTAATCTAAGAAAATTATGGAAGGAAAGCTAAAACGTAGCTCTAATCAACAAGAAAAACTAGGTGCATCAAATCCCAATTATCATGATTTATACTCATTACAAAAAAAAACTAATTATAATCTCCCAACATTCTTCTTAATCCATCATTACCTTTTATTTTGGCTCAAAAAGAAGGCCACCTAGATTTATAATGCCAATGAACATCGAAGCAGGCAGTTTTTCTCATTGGTCCACGAATATCTGTCCTCATAAAATTATCTATTTAACATTTTGACTTATTGTTGTTTTATTGTTAATTGAAATCTTTAAAATCACTTTTGATGAATTAGTGGAGATTATTTTCACTTAGTAAAGAGTAGTAATGATTACTTTTCTTTATTTTTTAATCATTATTTTCTTAATTTTTTAATCATTATTTTCTTTAGTATTCCTACGAATTTAGGCATAGTTTAAAATCATTATTTTTTATATTACTGCATCAAAACAGTAAAAAAATCATTTTTTTAAATACGTTGAACCATAAAAAATATAGTGGTTTTTATTTTTTTACATATGAAAAAACATATAATTTATATTTTTAAGTGTTTTTTAAATAGTTTTAATATGATGATGTAAAAATAAAATAAAATTTTAGAAAAACATTATTTAATGTATTTTCAATTAAAAAAAACTTTTAAAAAGCTCATTCGTCATGCTAACAAACAAATACAGATATAAAAATCAAAATAAAATTCACTCCATCTTTTTTAAAATTGAAATCCAAAATTTTGTAATGAAAATTTCAAGTTAAAATAGATAAATTGCAATAATCTTGGCATGGCCCTTCTAGCATTCAATTTTTGCTGCTTGCCTAAGCTACAAGATATATATGTAAGCACATAGTTTTATCACACAGAAAACTGTTTCCCAAATCAAAGCAGAAAATGGACAAAATTCTAGACCGAAGTCACCCTTGCAATTTATTATTCATAGCAGGCTTGTCAATTCCATTATGTTCCGGCTGGAACATTTTATACTGTTAAAAAAACCGAGACGAAACGGTATTGTTTTTGTCTCGGTTATAATTCCGTTCCGTTCCGGAAATTCTGGCTAGAACATCTCGGTACCATTCCAGGTGTGTTGTTCCGGTCTTAAAATCCTATTTATTTTGATTAACTTGTGATTTTTTATTTATTTTGAGATTATGTTTGTTTGACTTTGTGTTTATATTGTATAATTTAAAGTTAATTTATCTTGAATTTTAATTATGTTTGTTAAATTAATATTTTAATTATATATATATATATATAATTAATTAATTAATTATATATGAACAGTACAACTCCGAAACGGTACGTTGAAACCAGAACGTTCCGTTCCACTAGAAAAATCGGAACGACGACCGGAACGACATTGACAATCTTGATTCATAGTGCCTTAGGAATAAAGAAATCGATAGAAGGTTGGTGAAAATATTAATCGAAAGATTTTATTTTTTATTTTGATAAACATGAATTTTAAAAATCTTATTGAATTATATATATATATATAAATAAAACAAAAATTTATAAAAAATATCATAAGCTGTACCACGTCTCGAACTATGAAAACTAGTGTTTACTTTAAATATTTTCAGCCATTTGTTTTTATTTCTGATCAAAATTCTACCAAACAGAATAATAATAATAATAAAATTTGGATTTATAGCCGTTTAGTCAACATGATTTTAAACACGTGTTAAAAATTATTTAAGTCTAAAAATTTATGTTGTTAAATAAATATATAATATATAATTTACATTATTATAGATATTTTTTGTTCCTGATATTTAAAAGAATAAATTCTCCCAATTATTATAAAAAAGGGTGATCTTTCGATTGGGCTCAAGAGTTTTTGATCCATGTTTCCTCGATCCAACGAAGGGAATCATGGTGCATTTAATGAGGCGGAAGTGCTCCACAAATAAAATTTCAAGATTCAAGCTGGGCCCATTCGAAAATTGGACGGACTCAAAGCCCTAATGTAGCCCATGAATATCTCTAAGTCAAAGCCCTAGCTAATCATTAAACAAAAACAATTACAGGCCAATACACATGGATTATCCTGTTTTAAAAATGACACGTGGCAAGCCCATGCACTTTACATTCCTTCTTTTCATCACTCTGTCAACAATCCTCTCTGACGGGGGGAAAATCCACGCCTTGACAATGCCTCCTCGTCGATCAACAAGAAGGAGAGCCAAAGTGACAAGCCAGAAATCCACTCGAATATCTAAACGGCAAGCAGTTCAATCGACGGAGGAAGAAATAAATGACGAAATTGATGTGGAAGAAGTGAAGATTAAACAAGAAGAGATAGATGAAAATGACAACGTTGTTGATGATTCAGAGCGGAGCCCAGAGCATTTGAAAGGAGATAACGATGATACTTTGGACGACAAATCACGGGTTGTTACGTTTGTGAAGCGTGAAATGGACGGTATTTTAGAAGTGAATTTGAATTTCAATGGAAATGAAGGTAATGGTGTTATTATGTTTGTGTTAGTTTTTTTGGTTTGGTTTTGAAGATTTATATAATTGGTTGTATGTTGACTCTTGATGTTTGATTAATGTATTATGTTTCTGTATAAAATTTGAGATTTTTAGTGTAGGTTGTGGTTCTGTGCAAGTCAGAGATTGAAAAGTTTGATATAGATGCAAACTTTTTAGTGCCTAGATGAGGTAATTGTGGGACTCATAAATTTATGTGATAGGATTAAGGGAAAGCTATGTGGCTGTGTTTTTTTTTTCAAGTTAGAGAGTGAAAAAATAAATTCAAATGGACACTTTGTGCTGCCGAGATGAAAGGCATTGTGGAAATTGAAAATTTAATGTGACGGGATTAGGGGAAAGTCGTGTAGTTGCATGTTTTACGGAAGCTAAAAAGTGATAGAAATGCAAACTTTTTGATTCCCAGATGAAGGGCAGTTTGGAAATAAGGGTATATCTTGGTTTGATTGCTGATAGTTCGTTGCATGGAGTGATAATTTGGGTTTAATGTTTGCATTTCCTATTATATTGAAGTTTGGGACTGAATGCTTTTGAAGGATATTCTTTCAATATTAGCTTTTACTTTTCATCTATCAGAAAGAGTGGTGTTGGTGGATGAAATGCTTATTTTCAAAAATCACAACCCAAAACTAAAGTGAGAGCTATTGGTTGTAGCATCTCATGGAATGTCGAAACCACTTTACAATGAAAAGAATTATTGTTCCAACTGATTTCAGAAGAGCAATCCATGCTAAATGAATGTGGAATCTTCTGTTGATATTTTCTGGTGTAGAAACATATTAATAGTGTGGTCCATATAGAACGGTTGTTTCAGTTACTAGTGTTTTTATCTTGCTATAGTTGCATCATGCACGAACTCAAATTTGGAAATTGGTGTTTCACCTGGTAATGCTCTGCTAAACCTATGCATGAAATTGCTTGTACTTGTGTTGTCTGCATACCATTCTCCTTGTTTCTTGTTTTTATGTGATGGCGATTATGCTTTTTTTCGTTTTTTAACACCAAATTCAACTACTTGGCCTCTTCTGATTGGCGATGGAGGGGTTATTGATTCTAACTACATACTTGTTGTAGCCGCAAACCAGAATTCTGTTGAAAAAGAGACTCCTTCTGCTTCTGATGAAGTTGTGAAATCACTCGAGCATTTGGATGGCATTTCAAGAGTGCAAGAAGGTGGTGATAATGAAGGAAACAGTGACAATGTCATGAAATCACCTGTGCACATGGATAATTGCTCTAGAGATCAGGAAAGTGGTGATAAGGAAGAGAAGGGTGCAAATGGTGTGAAAAATGATAACTACAATGAAGATAACAATGCCATCCAATCACCTGGACACATGAATGACTTTTATGGAATCCAAGAAGGTGGTGATGGGGAAGGAAAGAGTGCAGATAAAAGGGAGGGGACAGATAATGTAAAAGATGGGGAACACAGCAAAGGTAAGAATGTTATGAAATCACCAGGGCAACTGGATATGTTTTTTAGAGTCCGAGAAGATGGTGATGAGGAAGGGAAAAAAGGGGATAATGTGGAAAATGATGAAGATAACAGTGTGATTAAATCACCTGCACATATGGATGACACTTTCGGAGTTCAAGAAGGCGGTGCTGAGGAAGGAAAGACCACATGTGAAAGGGAGAGCATAGATGGTGTTAAAGATAAGGAAGGCAACAAAGCTAACAATTTCATGAAATCACCAGGGCATGCAGATAAATTTATTGGAGTCCAAGATGATGGTGATGAGGAAATGAAGAGTGCAGATGATATGGAAGATGGAGATGGTGAAGATAACAAAGTCATGGAATCACTTGGGTATTTGGATGACTTTTCTAGAGTTCAAGAGGTAAGTAATGAGGAAGGAAAGAGTGCATGCAAAGGGGAGAACGTAGATTGTGCAAAAGATAATGAAGTTAACAATGGCATGGAATCAACAGGGCCTGTGGGTGAATCTATTGGAGACCAGGATGATGACGATGAAGAACTGAGGAGTGCAGATGGTATGGAAGATGATGGAGATGGTGAAGACAACAAACTCATGGAATCGCTTGGACATTTGGATGAATGTACTGATGTCCAAGAAGGTTGTGATGAAGAAGGGAACATTGCAGATGATATGGAAGATAATGAGGACAGTGATGATACTGAAGAGGTTGAAGATCATTCTCTAACCAGCTCAGGGAAACAAAGGCAACTAGAAATCCATGATGGACTTTTGGATGAATGTACTGATGTCCAAGAAGGTTGTGATGAAGAACGGAACATTGCAGATGATATGGAAGATAATGAGGACAGTGATGAAACTGAAGAGGTTGAAGATCATTCTCTAACCAGCTCAGGGAAACAAAGGCAACTAGAAATCCATGATGGACTTTTGGATGAATGTACTGATGTCCAAGAAGGTTGTGATGAAGAAGGGAACATTGCAGATGATATGGAAGATAATGAGGACAGTGATGAAACTGAAGAGGTTGAAGATCATTCTCTAACCAGCTCAGGGAAACAAAGGCAACTAGAAATCCATGATGGACTTTTGGATGAATGTACTGATGTCCAAGAAGGTTGTGATGAAGAAGGGAACATTGCAGATGATATGGAAGATAATGAGGACAGTGATGAAACTGAAGAGGTTGAAGATCATTCTCTAACCAGCTCAGGGAAACAAAGGCAACTAGAAATCCATGTTGGTCACCCTCACTGTTCCTCTTTCGCTCTCTCCCTGTCCCTCGTTTTCTTTTAATTTTTCCTTTTTTCTGAGTTCAAAACACAGATGAATCTGTTGGGAAAAGTTTGGTAATGAACGCAAATATGTTATCACAGTTGGGTAATTGGTAATGAACGCAAAGTTTGGTAATGAACGCATTCATGGAGACATGACTAATAGAATGAACCTTGTCTTATTGGTAAATGTAACTATCACATTTGGGTAATTGGTGAATTAGTTGTTGAAAATGTAAAACCTTGTCACCAGACATTTGATTAGATTATGCCTAAATAACGTTTTAGTCCATTGACTAAATTGGCTTCTAAAGTTGTGAATATGTTCATCAGTTTCTTACACAGCTAACAGAAATCTAATATACAGCTGGAAATACGTAGGCTTTGCTGGGTGCTTTCAGATTACTGTTAAATCACTTCTCCATTTTACTGGTGTTGGTCCTGTAAATGACAGAGAGTGTGTTTTTTCTTCTTGCAGGTGACATCTGTTCATGTTAAGGGGCTAGTGAAATCCTGGAATGTAAAGAAGCTTGAAGAGCTCTGCAAACAATATGGAGAGATCGTAAATGTTTGGTTACCTCGGAATTTTGGTGCTAGACACAAGGATTTTGGATTTATTGCTTTTAGTTCTCATAAAAGTGCACTTGCTTGTGTGGAAGGGATCAACAAAACCCAGCTTGGAGGAGAAACTAAGGTGATTATCTGGATGCCATAACATGTGTGTCTGTAGATCCCTTAAAGCAACATCTTTTGTATCACTTTGTCTCAGGTTAAAGCTAACCTTGCCAAGACAAGATTTAGAGGTGTGATGCAGAAGAAAGGGAGATGGGGTGAACAGCATGCAAAGTTTGAAGAGGTTGAGGCTGAAATAAAAGCACAAGTTCATGGCGACAAGTTTAAGGGAACTAGAAAAAGAGGAAGGGGCATTGCTAAAGAAGAGAGTCAGGCTCCTTCATTGTTGAATAGTACTAAAGAAGGTAAACCAAACAACCATCGAACCGGTTTCAGTGAAGGTCAGAATGCCAACCCAGTAAAAACAGCTTGTAAGATAAAGCATTTGCCTCAAAAAAGGAATGATCGTGGGAAGAGAAAGATTGAACATGACTATAATAATAGACAATCAAAGAAATCTAGAGGTAATTTTTTGCTGTTTGACTTCTTTGTGTTTTCTTGTAGCTGTTATTGTGAGACAGTCTTCTGTGGTGAAACTTTGCAGGTAATGCTCAAGGTAGGCAAATCAATAGATATTCAGCAAGAAAACCTCACCGCAAGGAGGGGAACAGATCAATTTCTGGATCCAAGAGGCACCAATTGGATATGGTAACTAATATTTTCCTTCCCAATGATCTAGGGCTGTGGATTTGATCATATGAAATGATTTTTTCCAGGAACCCCATGCTGGATATATAGAACCTGCTACAAGGAAACCAGCTCGACATTATGCAGGGTATGCTGAGGCTACTCATTGGCATCAAGGGCAATCTCATTCAAGTTACCTTGAACACACCTTTCAGAATCAAAGTCAACCTTCTGTTAGATATGCCAGACCTGGGTTTGGAAGACAAGTCTTGCCTCATGCAGGATATATTGAGCCTGCTGCAGAAACTCATGGCTTTGTTGCTAATGATTATAGTCTGAGAAGGTTCTTTCTGATGCTGCTAGTCTTTCCTTGTGTTTCGAGCTTCTACTCTGATTCAAATGCTTATAAGATTGTCATTTGTCAGCAGAGCTGGTGGGTACAGTGGTCAAGGCAACCAGAGATCTGCTTATGTCAGAGGTAGCTTCTTAAGTCCTCTGAATTTGCTTTTTTGCATCTTTAGTGCATCCCAAACCTGCTTTGTTAAATTTCATTGCTGAAGCTTTGTCAGTCCAATGGGAGAATATAATATTGTGTTTGAATATTCATTTGGACTTTTGTTTATACATTTATTTATTGGGAGTGGTGTTGAGCTTGGATTAGTCTTCATATCATTTCTAAAAGACCAAAAAAGTATGAATCCTATGAACTGAGATTCTTCTATATGTAATATAAATGAATTTTTTCAATGTATGTAGCCAGCCATTGCAATTCTTGGCTGATTATGTGAGAGTTCGCATATTGCTACTAAATTTCATGGCTTGGCTTGATGGATGGTGGTGCTTTGCCTTGGCTTCTCTTACATTGTGTTTTGCATGTTCAATATATTCACCTCTGAAGCTGTACAACTTCTGGTGCACCTCTTGTTTTCGAGAATTTAGCCCCTGCCCCTCTCTCCTCAAGGCTCACACCTGCTATTTGCTCGTGTGGAAGTATTAGTACCTCTGATGTTTTGAATTTGTAATTTCTCCAATTGCATGTGAGTAGCGTTATTGCTGTGAGTAAGGTATAATGTCTTCTATTCTCAATATTTTGTTCAGTTATGGATTCCAGTAGAGGTTCATTTCGTTTACTTCATTGCTTAGCTTCTCTCACATTAACTTGACTGCAAAACAACAACACAAATTTCACTTCTGAAGTTGTGGAACTTCAGGTGCAACTTTGTCTATATGCTATATCAACCATTTTCCCTTCTCCCCAAGCATGCACCCACTATTTGCTTATAGAGGCAGTGTAGTGTTACGTGTGTAATCTTACAAATCAAATACGAGTAACTGGTTTTCTGTATCTTGGTTATTGCCATCTAATCTCAGCATATAGCTTCGCGTTTTACCATATTACCATCATGGACACTATTTTAGATTCTTCTTAGTGGTTCTAAATTTCTGATATCTCTTGGTAGATCTCTTTTATGCTGGTTGAACTTTATTTACTTTTAATGGTCTCATATCAGGGTCTCTCTACGATGAATATACCCTACCGTTCTCCATATAATAATACGATAGTTTTGTTCTTATTGTAGGATCAGCTTCTCCACCTTCCCGTGCTCAAAATCAGGTATCCTTTCTTGCCCTAGTTACTTTTTCATCTGTCTGTTAGCTGTACAAATTAGCGCACATAATCTGTTTTATCAACAATGGCCACAAATTATGCATTCCATAGGATTTAAAAATAATATAAAATCTGCTGAGCTAAATTTTCCCAGCAAAGTGTGTTTTCACGACCTTATAACTTGGGAGTGGTTTCAAAATTCTTTTCCCAGCCAGCTTATCTTTAATTTGATCATTGATTATAAAAATTGTGATTCTGGAGGTGGAAGATATTATAGCTTTTATTGAATGCAACTATCTTTGATCAGCATTCAATTTCCTTGCCAAAATTGAAAACAAAAACCTCCTGGCATTGCCCATGAATGCATGCCTCTTGAAACCTATGCATTCATAGTCTTCAGATTCTAAAAGTTAATAAATATTTATCTTTATTCCATGCAGGGTTTTGCTGGCGTTAGTAGGTATCATCACAGCAGTGGAACATTCCTGCCACGTCAACAGTACTACTGAATATTTGATAGATAGAGCCTGAAACAATATGGCTCTTCTAGGTATCTCCCATGAAAATGAATTTACACACATTTCTGTTCTCATATATATATATTTGCCGAGGAAATAATTCCCTGTACGTTCCGCATTCAAAAGCTACACTTAATCCTATATAGGAGGCAATAATCATGCATCATCTAGATATCAACTCATGGGAGCCTGCGAATCATGGACTGCAGGGATATCCATGTTTATTTAGTGGAAATTTGTAATGCATGAGAAAACTCAAAAAGAGGAGAACTTGTGATTTTGATTTCTGGGGGTCACATGATTTGACCTTTTGAATGATCATGGGTTGAGATCTTGTGGAGTTTCAGTTGGTGGAATTAGAGACATTGAGAGGCTGTTTGGGACAGCTGTTGCTGTAGCTTTTCAAAGTGCTTTTCGTGCCGAAATATATCCAAATAATGTTTTTTTTTATTTTTAAAAAATTATTTTTGACATCAGCACATCAAAACAATCTAAAAACACCAAAACATATTTATTTAAAATGAAAAAAAAAATTGAAAAGTTGTGGCGCGGTGGATGAAACACCGCGCCAAACAGCTTTTGATTCGTCACACAGTTGTGCTTCACTCCTTCCATCTGGTCAGGATGTTGGCGTGAGATGCAAAACAGTAAGCCTCTTGCTGGTGGGACAAGTAATAAGAATGAAGTTTCATCTTCAGCTTCAAAAAATAATCTAATCTCAGCGCGAATGACTTCGTTGAAATTTTTTGAAGAGTCTGTCTGTCTTCGGAAGAAGGATGGGTACAATTTTTCAAAGAGGGAAGAAGACAAAGTCATTAGAAGTTTCTAAAATTTAATTTTTTTGATGTTATTAGATCATTTTTATATATTAATGTTAAAAATGATTTTTTTTTAAAAATCATTTTAATTTATTTTTGAATAAAAGATATTTTTAAAAACAAAATTCTTTCCAACAGGAACTAAGTCTAGCATTAATATCATACAATGCTTAAGTTAAAGTTAACTATACTTGCTCAAAATAGATGCAAGAAAATGGTAATCGTTAACACTAAGATTCAGAGAATTGAAATGAAGCTCTTGACCATCAACAACGTGATTACACTTTCTGTTGACTCGGAATCGTAGGGTTACATTGAAGAGGTTAAACTAAACAATGGCACAAGACGGAGAGGAAGAAGATGATCTAGAATTTGCAAGGATCAATAACTTTTATCAGCCAAACACAATTTGCAAGTAACTTATCATTTTTTCCCCTCTTCAACTAATTTTTTTTATTGCTAGTTAGCAACGTGATATGCTCTTTCACCAAAAAAAACATAAAAAATTATGCTTTTATTGTCATGTTATCTTACTTGTTTTTATGTTATAAATATGTTTATATAATTTTTTTTATTTTAAATTAATTTTATGTTATATATTGTTTTTATATATTGATATTAATAATAAATTTTAATATATTTTGTTTAATTTTAATATATTTTTGAAACAAAATATATTTTAAAAATAACCTCTATTGAAACAGTTTTTTAAATGATACTTAGTGCATGTTTGAGAATATGATTGAGATTGTTTTTTAAAATGATTTTCATTTAGAAATGTATCAAAATAATATATATTTTTAAAAAAATTATTTTTAACATCAGCAAATAAAAATGATCTAAAAACACTAAATTTTTTTAATTTAAAATAAAAAAAATATTTTTTTTCAAAAATATTTTTAAAATACAATATCAAACAAGAATTTAATGCAGTATATTAAATAAACTCAGTAAATATAAATTCCAAGTCATTCATTAATATTAATATTGTTAAGTCATGTACTCTTGTTAGACCCTACAAAATTCCATTTAATAACAGAGTGAATTGACTAATTACTAAGTAGAAAGAAAATTAAATTTTCTCATCCTTAAATTTTAAATGATTTTTTCTTACTACTAAATTTATATTTGGTTTAACTTTTAGGATGATTGTCTATGCTCAAATTAGATGATTCATAGTCTTAAAAATTAAACTCTTAATTTGCATTTAATAAATCCTTTTATTATTTTTATTCAAATTCAATCATTTAAATCTCTTATTAATAATATCCGATTAATTTTTGACTGCATTATAAGCACACACTTAATTAGAAAAACATTTTACCAAGTTATCAGATAAATCAAACTTCAAAACCAATATAGATAATTAGTGAAAAATACAATAATCATAATTAGAAATAAAAAAACAATCCACCAAAGAGAAAGTCAAGGCATCTCACCATTGCCTAAAGGACACAGAACTCAGACTTTCATTCACCTCTCTAATCTTTCCTGTCAGAAACAAAGACGAGCAAAATCATGGGTAATTCATGCTGTTTTTTATGTGGATGCGTAGACCAAGCTAGCGTTGGTGTTGTTGAAAGGTGGGGTCGTTTTGAGCGCTTGGCTCCGCCAGGTTTCCATTTCTTTAATTGCTTGGCTGGTCAATGCTTGGCCGGTGTTTTGTCCACCAGAATTCACTCTCTTGATGTCCGCATTGAAACCAAAACCAAGGTTTTTTCCTTATTAATTCTCGATTAAGTTTCATTTTGTTTGGTTTCTTGTTGATTAAGGAATGTAAGGTTTGTGGGTTTTGTCTTGTCTTGTGTTTCTTGGATTTCTTGATGCGGGATTTGTGTTTTGCTGTGTTCGATGGAGAGTTTAGGGGTTTTTTAGGGCTTAGTATTTAATGTTTGCTGATGGGTTTTCAAGATATGAGACTTTTTAAATTACCTGATCCCTTGTTTATAATGGCTCCGATCGGTTCCTCAATATGTTTAATGCGATCAAATTGCTAATTATGTGAACTGTTTCTGTTGTGATCATGTTTGGTTGTTGAGGAAAGCCGGTAGATTTAAAAGAGATTAGAAATTGAGTTTTCAGGGTTTTGTGCTGTTTTTATTATGAACGTGATTGTAAGGTGATGAAATAAAATTTGCACAGTATTTTCTGTTGTCTGATTTTGTGTTTTCCTCTAATGGTTAGTTTCGTGCTAAGATTTTTGTTTCTCTCTGATAGAAAATTAAGGGCTTTACATAGTTTTATGTCAATGCAGGATAATGTCTTTGTGCAATTGGTTTGCTCGATTCAGTACCGAGTCGTTAAGGAAAATGCTGATGATGCATTCTATGAGTTGGCAAATCCCAAGGAGCAGATTCAGGCTTATGTATTTGATGGTAATCCATAGTTATAGCATGGGATATAGATTTTTATTATCCAATAATGTGTCTATATTACTCTTCCTTTTTTGAGTTTTGAGAGTTTTCACCTCGTTTCGTTGTGGCATATCTCTTGTTTCTTAAGTGGTTCGAGCTATTGTTCCAAGAATGGCATTGGATGAGCTTTTTGAGCAGAAGGGTGAGGTTGCCAAATCTGTCTTGGAGGAATTGGAGAAGGTAATTGGATACCTGCTTCTTTTTTCAAATCCCATGCTTTTATAAATTTGTAGCTGTGCTTCTTTGGATTATTCAGATGCACTCATCTTGATATATGATTCCTTTTTCTTTTTTTATGTTAGATGAGAATTTTCTTAGTATTGTCAAAGTCATGCCACTGCTATCGTTCTTATCTTATGTTGAATAAATGATCAGGTGATGGGAGCCTATGGCTACTGTATAGAGCACATTCTGATGGTTGACATTATACCTGATGATACTGTACGCAGGGCAATGAATGAGATCAATGCAGGTATTAATCACCTTCTACACATTCTCACTTGTTTTACTACATAAAGACTTTCTCGTTTTATTTTTTTGGATATCATCTGAAAGACATGGCTGATTTCTGGAAGGACATGAGAACTAAAATAAGTTGCCTACTCAACTTTTAGCTCTGTGAATTGTTATTTTCCTAACTTATGACGATGTAACCAGATAGTGTATATTCTTGCTACAATTCTAACAGCTTCCAGATTATTGTTTCATTTTAAGAATCTCACTATCTCCATGCATGAAATTTGTCATTATACAAAGTAATGTTTTACTAACCATTAACACTTGTAAAGTTTCTTTCTTGGTACATTCCTTAAAATCTAAATTGTCTGTTGATGTTTGATTTTGGACAAGCTTCCAGTTCTATGTATCTGATATAGTGGTCAGTTGCTTGCTTGCTATTGATGGCATTAATTGTGATCCTCAACTTCATTTGCAAATAACTATTGCATATCAATTCTGCATTACAGCCCAACGACTTCAGCTTGCTAGTGTATACAAAGGTGAAGCTGAAAAGGTGCTCCAAGTCAAAAGGGCAGAAGCTGAGGCCGAAGCCAAGTACCTCGGTGGAGTTGGTGTAGCCAGGCAGAGGCAGGCAATTACAGATGGTCTGAGAGAGAACATACTGGAGTTCTCGCACAAGGTGTCGGGAACATCGGCTAAGGAGGTGATGGATCTTATCATGATCACGCAGTACTTCGACACGATCAAAGACCTCGGCAACTCATCTAAGAACACCACTGTTTTCATCCCTCATGGCCCTGGTCATGTAAGAGACATTGGCGACCAGATTCGCAATGGGATGATGGAGGCATCCTGTGCTCAAATTGATCAGCAGTGAACCCATTCACCAGGCATCTTCCGAAGCACGTTTTCTTTGAATTTGAGTGCAACATAGTAAAAAAATACGATTTATATAAAATAAGATGAAATTGTATATTTAAGTTTTTCATTAAACATGTATTATGAGTTTTTTCTTTTATGCTCAAATTGCCCTTTTTTGCTGATGGAAAAGAAAACTATCCTTTGAGACCCTTTATTACATTCACAATTTGCCTATAGTAAAGCATCTGACATTCCATCTCACCGTCTACACTTTTCACTTGCCTGCATCATCGTCGTGTTCATCAAACTAAAACGCGTCGTATCATTATCTTCACAAACAAGAAACTTTATGCTGCTGATGCTATAATTTACAGCAACACAAAAAGAGAGAGGTAGAGGTACATGAGAAGAAGAAGAAAAACTCTAAATGTAATCATAGACAATTTCTAACTTCCCTTCTTATCTGTAATACTCTCTCCCCATTCGTCACATTCCAATAATGAACACAACCAATGAAATTTGAAAAATAAAATACGAAAAGTTTGTGAACTAAATGTAATTTATGCAGAGATTCATATATTTTTTATAACAACAGAGAAAATCATTGTCCTTTGCACCCATTCATGCATGTAATGATTGAAGTACATGGAATATGGTTTAAGAATTGATTGCATGAAAGATTCACCTAAAAGTGAAAATTCTTAATCAAAACCACAGATAATAATCAAGCTCAAGATCTAATCCTAAATTTGATTTACAAGATCTTCGCTCCCCCATGCATGTGCTGAATCAAGTACAGACTGGGTACAGAAGGGCACAAACATGTGCTAAAGCTTCGAGCCAACGTATCTAAATCTAAAAAAAAAGGTTAGGAAACCAGCAAGTTCAAGACTTTTAATCAGTTTTTATTATTACAAAATCATGTTATCTTTACTCAAACCATGTTGAGAAGATGGTGGTGGATGATTAGGGGACCAAAAACATAATCATGTGAATGACACCTCTTACCAACGCAACACACACACACACGAGTGCGTGCGTGCGTTCAAACTTAAAAATATGCAAATATTAATATGTATTTTTCATTTTTTAAATTATAAATAGAAATATAATTTAAAAGAAAAAGCAATGCAAGTTAACGCAATGAAACAATATATATATATATATATATATATATATATATATATATATATATATATATATATATATATAAACAAGGGACGTCGACCCATGCATCCATGTAGCCCTCCAAGGCTGCACTGCCAATTAATCAGAATCTTTCAACCCACTACTTGTTTATATTACAATTTGCAATCCTCCCCATTTGTCAACAAATTCTGACCCCCACGTTCTCTAATTAATTTTCTTTCAACTTGTTAATTTCATGGAATCTAATTGCAAGCAAGCCAACGAATCGATTGATAGCTTAGAAAATATTCAAAGACTACGTTCATGTTGAGCAAACCATTGCTACACACAATTGAAGCATCTCCCCCATGGAGAATCGGACAAAAAGGGGACATCTTACACTGCAAATGAGACCAAGAAACAAAAAAAAATAAAAAAAATAAATGGGGTTTGATTTGTCATCTGTGTTCTGGGAAGGTAGCAGCTTGATTTGGATCTACATCTTTGTTTTGCTTCAAGGGGGCAAAGACTGAGCCTCTTGCAATGTAGCTGGCCAGTTTTTTTTATGATGGCCATGCTCTAAATTACGGAAAATTAACTTAATTATTACTTCTTTCTCAATTGAGTCATCCAACAAATGATTTTTCCCATTTGAGTCCTTCATCTAATTCGATGCTGCCCAATTACCGAAATTCATACTTGGTTTAGGATAATTAAGTAACATATGATTGAATAAGAACTCGATTTGAAAAATAAAACCCCTTTTGGGAGACTCTATCAAGAATCGGTAAAAGTTTGGGGGCTATATTTCTATCTCCATCTCTTCTGTCTTGAGCCAATGGTTATTAATATATATGATTATTCTCTTAATTTATAGATTTTAGAGTCCTAAACAGCACGTACACAAGACTACACATTGTTTTGTTCCATGTCTGACAATTAATCTAAAATAAATTAAACTAATTAGATTTTCATTAATAATTACAAGCTTGCTGGCTTGCTTACAAGACTAACATGGGTGAGTGTGTTGCGGGATTAGTCTCTAAAAAATATCAACTAGACCTAATACATTGCCGCAGTTGTCTGATTATTGTTTTGAAAATTTATAATAATGTCCCTACATTAGTGGACAAAACAGCTAATCAATGAATTAATCCCCCCAATTAGATGACAAAGCCTGCAAAATCAAGCCGAGATCTTATTAAAAATGGAAGAACCATCTACTAGTTAGCTTAAATTATTTCAAAGGCGGTGTCCGGGAAGCTCACCTGTTTTGTTTTTTTTATTTTCTCAAAAATTATTGAAGCTTGGGATCAATTAAAGGGTGCCCATAATTTTCTGTCTCGAAAATTATTGAAGCTTATCTTCGTTGATTCGTCCTTTTGTTCTTATAATATTCTTAACTCAGCCAGTTGGATTTACAGTCTCTTCACCGACCAACGTTTCTTGATAGTCGTATATATATAGGTCCATCTGTATCGACCAAGACATCATCAAAATCCAGCTCGAGAAAACCTCTAATCGTGTCCGAAATCTGAATCAAAAGAAGAAAAAGCAACAGCAATGGGCTACTGGTCTGCTGAGAACGCTACCAATGCATACCTCAAGACTTTGAGAATGGTGAGTCCATGAAAATTCTGTGTACTTATCTTTGTAATTTCAGTTCATGATCTCCAGCAATATTTACTAACTGGGATTTTGAATTGATCTTGATTCAGGGTCAAAAGGCAAATGAGCCGGATGTAGCTGAGTTCATATCAGCACTGGCAGCCGGTAACAATGCACAGCTAATGGTTGTAGCTTGTGCCGGTGCCGCCGCCGCCACCATATTAGCCTTGGTGGCGGCAGCTCATCAAACCGGTGGCCGTGTGGTTTGCATCCTTCCCGGTAATCAAGAATTACAGCTATCTAAGAAAACCCTAGGTTGCGATGCCAGTCATGTTGAGTTTGTTGTTGGAGAAGCTCGAAATCTATTATTGAGCCATTATAGTGAAGCAGATTTTGTGCTCATTGATTGTAACCTTGAGAATCACGACGGTATTCTCGGAGCAGTACGAGCCGGCGGGAAAAGAAACGGAGCTGTTATAGTGGGATATAATGCATTTAGCAAGAAATCATGGCGATCCGGTGGGTCAAAAACACAGTTGTTGCCTATCGGAGGAGGATTACTGGTGACCAGAATTGCTGCGAATGCCAGGACTGATGATGGCTGTGGTTATGCGAAGAGGAGCCGTTGGGTTGTTAAGGTGGATAAATGTACCGGTGAAGAGCATGTTTTCAGGGTCAGATTCCCGCAAGGGAAACAGATTGAAGCTTAATTTTGTCAGATTCCTCTAGGTCTAGAGTCAAATCCTTGATTTGTCAAGATGTAAATTATCAGAATCATATTTCAAATCTGGAAAATAACCAAATCCAGGTAAAATAGATAGAACTGAAATGAAATGGAAAAAAAAAACAAGTTCAGGAAACCTGGCAGGATAACCTGAAAAACACCAATGAGCAGTGGACCTATAAATCATGATGTTCTGATAAATCTCTCCAGGATTAACAATCTGAGGAGGGAAATTGAGGTGGTTGACCGCGTCAGGATTTCCTGAGATGGAGCCTTGCACTCCAGGCTGATGAGTCCATGGCTCCATCTTCCTCCCAGCACTCTTTCTTGCACAACAGCAACCTTCTTCAAGTGTCCAGAAATCAAGTCATCTAACACATTGTTAATGTCATATCCATCATTATGGCTTGGTGAAAATCATAAGGTGTATCAATTTCTCAGGTCGGAACGAGTTCTTCATCCACAGGAGTAACTTCAGATCCAAAAAGCTGGATGGTCTGAAAGAAGATGTCGCCATTGTTGTGTCCACCAAGATTCCAGTAGGCATGGAGAGCCAAGTTCACTGGGGCAGGCTTGTTTAGAGGATTAGCCCACATTTCCACAACTAGCTTGTTTGTTTGAACTATCATGTGTGTCACAGAAACAGAAACATCACCTGGAAAACCTATAGAAAAGAAATTCACCAATCAATGGAAACACCATACATGTCTACAAGGCACATAAGATCAGATACAGATGAGGCAGAATTCTAGCCATGGAAAGAAACACATTACCTTCCTCTTGTTAAGTGAAGCTTAAGCTGTTAGGTGAGACCCAGGATATGATTTATATTTTTCTCTAACACACCCTCTCAAGTGAAAGCTATTTGGGCTTGAAACTTGCACACATAACTACAATATCTTGTGCTTAATTTTTATCAAATAGAATGAGGGTGGTGAGATTTGAACTGATGACCGTTTGATCAACAAGGTTCTGATATCATGTTAAAGAACCAACTCATCTAAAAATTTAAGTTATTAGATAAGATCCGGAATATGATTTATATTATTCTTTAACAAATCTTCAGCTGTTGTACGTGAATGTTGTATGTTTATCATCATGACTAAGCTGCATCAAATCTTCAGGGCCACCTGAAAAGTATAAATAACAAAAATTAATGTATAAACAATTGAATTCTCTGATATTATTTGGAGATGATGACCACCAATATATATACGTGTATACACACACACATGAACAGGTATCGTTCTGCAATCAAATCAATATATACATGAACAGGTAGTCAAAACGGAAAACACTTCCCGTGCTACCTTCAAAACTGACGCCAGTAAAATTTCCAAGTTATATATATATATATATATATATATATATATATATATATATATATATATATATAAAATAACATGATAACACACTCTACCGAGTTTTCAAAAACTTTGATTGACGTGATATTTAAAAGAATATAATTAATTAAGAGGTTAGCTAATGATCATGATACCTTTCAAAATTCAAGTTAAAAAAAAAAATTACTCAGTGTAACTTTATTAACATGGGAGAACAATGGAAAGTAGGCTGCTCCAAAACTGGTCACCTTAACAATTATATGTTTTGGTACAAATTTTCATTTTATTGCCATTTAAATCCTTTGTTTCGATGGAGGTGAGAGAAAGTTGCTGAAAAACAGGAGGATAGGAGGAAGAAGAGAGTTATTAGATTGTCCACATTGCGGCAACAAAAACAACGTAGTCCAATTTTCAAATCCTTCTCGTTTATTTCTTTCTTACATTAGATTGTTTAATGACCTGCAGATGGATCCCAGTGGCGGTGAAGAAAAAACAAAGCGTGGTGGAAAGGAATCCTTAACCCTGTCTCTGTCTGGTGAGATGCTTCAAGCTCCATTTCAATTTGTAACATGTTAGATCAACAAGCACATCAGTTGCTGCACATCAGCTCACCCCAGTTTATTACAGTTACAAAAAAATTACAAGATCAAACAAATTGAATTTTCAATTTTCCTATTGTACCATGATGCTGCCCATCGCATGTTTGGACCTAGGATTACACATTTATTTCCCCGTGTCTACTTGTAAATCAACCACATAGGGACCTCAAGAAGAGCAAGGGTGAGGCTTGGAAATTCTTTCAAACAAATAGCTTAACGAGCCCACTGAGGTTTTGATCAGCTAACGGTTAGATCAGCTTTTGCCGCAAGGTCCTCAAGGGATGTGGCGTGATGACAAAGGGTTTGAAATTTGCATAGTAGGTCTCGAGTTCAAGTCAGGACATGAACCTCTTATACCGGGATAGCCGGGGTTTTACCCGCTCACCTAAGCCCACAAAGTGTGCTTGGGTTTCATCGAATCAAAAAAAAAAAAAGCTTTTTCTACAAGCTTACATTATTGTCACAAGCTTTTGCATAGTTTTTTAATGATTCTGTTGCAACCACTAGTTAGTTGTGCATTATTGTCTAAATTATGTTTCACTGTCAAGAAAAAAAAAATCAAATCATGTGGGTTTATTAGCATGTTTTCCATGACTAAAAGCATTCTAGTAGAACGAACCAAGAATAAAAATCTTAGTATTACTAAGATTGAAGAATTTTTTGTTGTTGTTGTTGTTGTTGTTGTAATACTAATAAAAGTGACTAAAATATAGGAGGAAACTAACTCAGGATTGTCAATTAACTAAAAAAATTTGATCTTATCTCCAATTTAGGATTCATGAACGAAAAATATCTTTCATTTACTATTAATAAAAACCAGTTGTGCAATTATAATCAACACTTACTACAGCTAATAAAGTGGTAGAAGCTGTTATTAATGTCTGCTATTTTTATCACCAAGTCAAGTCTTACACCTTCAATACTTAGCTGTGTCCTTCGAAGGACGAGAAATCTCATTCCGCCTGTTCTTGAGTTTGTTGGGCAACCACTAACTTCTATATATATAGATAGATAGATAGATCATTTGTAAATTCTACATTCAAAATCATTAAAATGATTAGGGAAGACAGAATGTTAACTACTCGCCTGTTTCTTGTTTACATGATCATCTTCTCTCTGGCTACAGTCTCGCCGGCCTCGGCGTTCATGTCATGGTTCAGGAAACGTCCGGTGCAAAATGTGACAGTGATCAACGAGATAGAGAGCAGAGTAACCATGGTAACGAATTGCAGGGCAGTATCCTTAGACTATAAAATAAAACATGTCCCTTATGGAGAATCTTTTTCTTTTTCTTTTGTTCCTGATGTGTGGGGGACAACAGCGTACTGGTGCAGGTTAACCTGGAATGAAACAATGTCAAAACAAGAAGTTTCAGCCGTCCTCCTGGTTTTTGATGCAATGAAAGAGGATGAAAAACATTGTGCTCCAGGGTGTCAATGGAGGATCTCATCCACGGGGTATAGATTCTGGGATGGATTCCTAGGTTGGGGAACCTTCTCTGTCAGAAGGTTGAAATGAACATGATCTAATATCACATCCATTGTTTTGCTGATAGATAGTTCATTTCAGGAAAAGGTGTGGTGTGCAATAATTGGGAGATTGGCTGTGTGCCCATAAGCTCCAGAATGTTTTCAAATTCCTCATAAGTATTTATGGTTCTTGACACAGTGCTAAATTGTAGACGATTAATAATGGCGGTCCCTTATCCAGAATCATTAAGCATGGTGGGAGAGAAAATGTGGGATCGAAGGAATGTTTTGAAATCTAACAGGTTATTTCATGATGCAACTTATAATAGCAGATGTGTAATCATAATAAGTACCAAGAAACTGCAATTAAAAACTGATACAGTTCTGGTTTAGATTCATCGAGCTGATTTGTGTTAGAGAATAATATAAATTATATTCTGGAGTCTTATTTAACAGCTTAAGATTTTAGATGAGATGATTTCTTAACATGGTATCAAAGCATTATTGATTCAGTGGTCACGAGTTCGAATCTCACAATTTTCATTCTATTTAATAAAATCAAGCACAAGATAGTATAGACGTATGTGCAAATTTCAAGCCCAAAATACTTTCACTTGAGGGGGTGTTAGAGAATAATATAAATCATATTCTAAAGTCTTACTTAACCGTTTAAGTTTTTAGATGAGATAATTACTTAACAATTAACAATTTGTACCATAAAAGATGTCAAGAGACGAGAACAACGCTCTTATGAAACCCTCATATGTAGCATTAGAAGCAGATGAATGCGATTAGAGGTACGGGAAAGCAATATCCCTCATCATAAACACACCTGCACCTTGTAAGAACCTCTGATGGATAATGCTGTTTTTAACATTTGCCTTTCCATCATTACAACAGCTGTTGCATTTCCAGATAGCCAGAAAATTACGAGGAAATGGATTTGAAAGCAAAATGATATTAATTTGGTGGTTTTTGTAGAAAAAAATTCCAAACAACTTGAACTATTGAAAAAACAAAAATCAACAATCAATTGCAAATAGCAAGATTTATCTTATTTAATTTTGTTACTGCAACTTCTGTCCACATCCCTGCATCCTGAGATAGTTCTTGTATCCTACAAGATAGTTCTCCACACCACCATCCTTTAGTCTCTCATTCCATTACTTTTCTCCTAATAACAGAAGCTTTTGAACAATAGTTTTTCATAGGGAATTGAATTATGCGAATGAGTGAGATGTGGCATATATTTCTGACGACGTAGTAACCTACCACTCTTTACTGATGAAGAGTATGCCTCAATTTCATGACAAAGCTTTTATCGGAATTCTGAAGCATCCCAACTCCCCTGTCCTGTAACAACAACTTCGCATCTTTTATCAAACACAAGCAAGTAAAATTGAGTCCATGTAATAACAGAAACAGCAAATCCGAGGTCTCTCAGGTTCCTTTCTCTGCTACTTACAAAGGTCAATGATATTAGGAGGAGTCTCAACTCCCTTGGCTGATATGTGCCCTTAACATATCAGGCAGCACAGTTCAATGAACAATCTAAGCAACTTCATCATTGCACAGCCAAATAATCCTGAAAAAATATCTTCTTTCCATCTTCAATTTGCAATGGTTGTACTTCCAATATAGGAAGCCCAGCTCGAAAGAGACCAAATGCGCTACCTCCACCTAGCAAGCCAATAGGTCCAAGGAATAAAGATGTCCCAAGACCAGCACCCCCATGTCCGAAGGCCCCACTTTATTGGAACAACACCCCGTGTAACCCTTGATGTAGTTATCTGGGAAAATAAAGTAACAAGAGAGGTGGCGTGATAAAATACTTGTGATTTGTATAGCAGGTCTTGAGTTTGAGTCGAGATATAAATTTTTTGTAAAAATTCGGGACAGTCGAGATTTTACTCACTCATTTAAACCCCCAAAACACACTTTACGATAAATGAGGTACATTTTACGTGGAGTAAGGTTTACTCGCATCCAAAAAAAAGTTATCTGGATTTCCACTGTTAGCAGCAGCGACGGGAGCAGGAGTCGATGAAGCAGGGCAAAACCATGAACCATTTGAATGCTGTGATCAGCTTGCAAACTATGCTATGAAGGTGTGTGATGTTAATATTTTGTGATTGTTTTTTATGTTTCCTTTTAGATTTTATTCTCATTGCAGAAGACGTCTAGGGAGGGTAAGAATACTAACATTAGTTAAACTATATATGATGAGTTTAGTAAATAAAAATTATTACTAAAAATCCATATACTGAATTGTATATAAAAATATATGAAAGTATAAATAGAATTCATATTATTTTCATTTTGTTATAATTATAAATAAATTTTGGACGTCTAAGAATTAATTTATCTTGAGAAAAAAATTATTATTAAAGGATCCATCAAAATTTTGTTTCACTTTTATATTTAATTAGTGATACTAATCTTCCTTTATCTTATCATTATAAAAATAAATAAATATTTTAAAAAAGTAAAAAGAATGAGTCGTGTGTTTTTATAAAAAAATTATATATTTACATATATATTATGATGCTCACATTTTTACTTCAAATAACTCTTATATATACGTAGAAAAATCACCCCAAATTCCCTAAAAATGTTACTAATCCATTTCATTAACGGAAGCCAACAGGTGACCAGTCAGGTACTAGGTCTCAAAAATCTAATAAATCACATATACCAATTCGCGAAGCTAGTATGAGGCAGTGGCTTTAAAAAAAATCGAATACTAATTGTATGATCCTTGGGGATGAGAATACATAGGACTCACAGTTTTTTTCCTGGGGCATATCACCTCTTTTACAGCACTATTTCAACAACATGAGGTGATGACAAATGAAAATTGCCCACCATTGACATATTCCATCTCCGGTCTACAAGAAACCGCCATCCATAACATTTGCGACTAAGTTAGCTAGTCCTCAGCTCGAGGATATAGCAATATAACTAAGAACGAAAGTTCAGTGAGTAGTTAGCGCCACCGCCATTTCTCAGCTTTGCGATGTCATATTTGAAAACTTCCCAGGCAACTGCTAAGAAAATAGTCATTGAAACTAGAGACAGCTACTACAGTTACCTAGTTCATGAACAACTGCTTCCATAGTCGGCCTTTCAATGGGAGACTCGTGAGTGCAAAGCCAGGCGATTCTTGCAAGCTTTGCTGCTTCATATTCGAAGAATCTGTCATGGAGATTGGGGTCAATATAATCTTGGAATCTGCATGCATCTGCTCCAAGACGCACCAAGTTGGTCACTTTCCGCTTCCCCGAGAGAACTTGGAAAACTATCACTCCGAATGCGTACACGTCGCTTTTGTCTGTGAATCGACCAGTGGTAGTGTACTCAGGAGCTAGATACCCCATGGCAGCACTGGTCTTGAGTGCTGAGAATACAATGTCATCTGTAAGAAGGTTTTGCAAGCCAGAATCTGCAAGCAACGGATTGCATCGCTGGTCGATCAGGACCTTTTCAGCAGTGATGTTTTGGTGGATCAGAGATGGTTTGGTAGCTTTGTACCCGTGCAAATATGCTATACCTGCTCGGAAAATGAACAAAGCTTGGTAAAACTTAACCAAAAGAAATTTCTCGCTGAAGTCAGATTAGAAAATAAAATACAATAAAAAGAACACAACTCTATTCTGTTTGTTTTCTAGTCAGAATTATCTGTTATATGACAGGATAGCACGTCAAGGGAGAAAACTGTGGAATAATAAATAATTAGCTTGACCTTTGGGTCAAGTAAGAAATCAGAGACCATTAACTGCAGATAACCAACTCCAATACTGACTCGTTTATTTTATTATATGCACCAGTAATGAGCATGGGGACAGGAAAGAAAAGAAAACGAAGTGGGAGTGAAAATCATAGGACATTTTGATTACCATCCCTCCATCATAATTTCCAGCATAATATTAGTTTATTTTAATAATCCTTTTCATGGTTTCACACAGTTTTGAAACTCAAGACCTTCATGAAACGATTAGAAATCATGACTCACAAATAACCACAAGGAAAAACTAACCTTTGGCGATACCCCTGACAATTGAAACTCTGGTGGACCATTCAAGCACATGACCGTCCCCATCCTTCACATCAAGATACCTCAGCAAATTACCATTGGGAACAAAATCATAAATGAGAAAGCACTCCCCTCGGCCCCTCGAGCAACAGAATCCTCTCAACCTCACTAAATTCTCATGCCTCAGTGATGTCAAAGTATTCAACCCCTTCAAGAACTCAGTCTCCTCTGACTTGCAGCTGTTTTTACTGATGCTCTTGATAGCAACAACAGACCCATCTCTTAAAATTCCTCTGTAAAAGCTACTCTTACCCAGCAAATTGACCTCCGAGAAGTACTGTGTGGCAGTCTCCACCTCTTCCAAGTTGAACCTGAAACTTTGGAAGACATCCTGTGCATTCCCACTTAAATTCCTGCAATCTGCTAATGGGTCCCATCCATTAGGATACTCGAGACTGATTAGAGGAGAGCCATTCTTCCGGTTAACCCCCTTTGCCTGGTCAGTACTGAGGCGGCTATCAGAAATTTCATATGAGCTATCAAGCTTCTGTTTCCGGCGGCGAAACTGAACTGTCAGAATTGCTACGGCTGCCAGTAAAATCGTTACTACAACTGTAACAACTGCAGCTGAAGCATGATGGGACTTTGACGGGTTTGAACACTGAGTTTGGTTGCAAGGCAATCGCAAATTTGCTGTTTCTGGGATCTCTCTTGGCAGGCCATTTACACCTGTTCCAAAGGGTTCAGGTCTGCTTGGATTAAGTTCTGAGGCATTGCAAGCTTTCAGAGACATGAAACCAGCTCCACACAATCCCAAGTTGTTTTCATACAGGAATCCATCATTCAATCTCTTAAGAGCTGCATTAAACAGGTAAACATCAAATCAGCAAGTCAAAAAAGTCAATAACCAGAAAAGAACAGAAAAGGCACACTGTGATTAATAGAGATTAATACCTAGAGGTACATTGCCAGAGAGTGTGTTATTTCGGATATCTAGAAATTCAAGCAGAGGAGCATCGGCAACTTTTGTTGGAATTGAACCAAAGAAGTGATTGTAGCTCAAATCTAGCCTCATTAACATCCCCAAACCCCCTAAACTCGCAGGGATTGCTCCAGTGAGACGATTTGACTGCAAAGTAAGAACACTAAGCTTCTCCAGAGACCCCAGCTCAGTAGGTATACTTCCTGTGAACTGGTTATAACAAAGCTGCAAAACTACAAAGACAACACAAAGCATTGATAAGCAAAGGTACAGTTGATAAGAAAAGACTATTATCCAATATAAGACAGCATATGAATGATCACCAAGTTTTGATATTTTGCTAAAAGAAACATGTTAGTATATTTGCAGATGCCAGCACACAATCAAGCAATTTGTTCAAGCTTTGCAAGAACTCATATGAGTGAACTTGCAGAAGAATATATGTATAAGAGTTCCAAGCTTTTGGATAGGAAAAGGGAAATAAAAAATGGAACTTTTCTAGTAAATAAGCTCTAAATCAGAAATTTGAAACAGGAAAAAAAAAACAGAATTTGAATCTTAAGTTCACATGGATTTGATTTCCAATAAAAAAAAAAGGCATTGCATTTAAGACGAGGATAGCTGTATTAGTATGTATCCTGAAACACCTTCAAAAACATATAAACTACATATTTTCAGTTGAAGGGAAAGAAAACCTATGTCATGGACAGAGACAGATAGTAATAGAAAAGAATATTACAAAGGTATAATGACATTTTAGGAGCAGAACATAACAAATAACTTTCGATTTTTTTCAAACAAGAGAGTAACTAAAGAGGCTTTCCCAAAGAAAAACTAGCTAAAAACATAGTAAAGCTCAAGTCTTTCCACAAAATAAACAAACTAACCTTGCAAGTTAGCCATGTTCCCAATCTCATGAGGTATCTCCCCAGACAGATTATTCACATTCAAGTACAAATCACTTAGCTCAGTCAGATTAGCTATTTCTCTTGGCACCCCGCCATACAAGGAATTAAAATGCAAATACAGACCAGTCAAGTGCTTTAACCCGGAAATAGCAGGAGACACCTTCCCATAAAGCCCTTTTCCTTGCAATGAAATATTAGCTACTTGACCTTTCTCATTACAAGCAACACCTTCAAATGAACCATCACATGGGCTACCATTACTGGTCCATGAAGTGAGGTACCTGTTTTCTGGGTCTAAAGCAGCTTTCGTGTCCATGAGTGCCCTGATCTCAGTATTTGCAAGAACCCATTTTGGCTTTGACAGGAAAAGAAAGAAAGCTAAGAGAAAAACAGCAAAGCCCATTTCTTGACTTTTCTAACTCAAAACGTTAGAAGATGACCTTCTTGAACAAGGGTTTTGGACCTTTGGTCTGGTTTCGAGCTCTTTCTTTCTTTTGTTTCCCTTGCTTTGACAGTTTGAGCTTGTTTTTACAAAGCAACAAAGTAAAAGTGACAGAGTTCTGTCTCGCACACAGACACCGTCTTTGGCATATAAGTTTTATTTATATTATTCTGTTTCAGTGTATTGGGCATGCCTAGGAAGAGACAAAGGTGGCAGGGATTTCCATGCTTATTTAATGGAAGTGTGTACTGGTGTAGGAAAATTCAAAAAGAGATGAAAGATTATGATTTTGATTTCTGGCCGTTAGATTGATTGACATCTTTGGATGAGTATGAGATCTTATGGAGGCTCAGTTGCATTCTAGCCGAGTTTGGTCGAATAAGAGACTGTGCCTGGTCACTGCTGTGCCCTTCAGCCCTTTCCAGTGGTCAAGAAGATGCTGGCATGATATCGTCTACAAGAAAAAGAAGAAGAAACTATTTAGAAAAAGACAAATTAGTAAGAACAACTTCTAAATAAAAACCAAAAGTAAAAGACAAAAAAAAATAGTTTTTATTTTTCCTAGAAAAAAGCTATTTTAGCTAAATAGACTGCGGCTTGTCACCTGTTGTGCTTTTCAATATAGCTCTTTTCACTATGAAAATG
Source organism: Salix arbutifolia (assembly GCA_025169955.1). Taxonomy (NCBI): domain Eukaryota; kingdom Viridiplantae; phylum Streptophyta; class Magnoliopsida; order Malpighiales; family Salicaceae; genus Salix; species Salix arbutifolia. The sequence goes on along the minus strand of CM045916.1, from coordinate 12,746,309 downwards.
AACGATGAAAATTAAAAAAAAATATTTATTCTTTTTTAGTTTTTTTAGCTTTTTTCTTAAAGTTGTCTAGAGAGAGATACAGTAAGATCAACTTCAATTAAAAAAACTAAAAAGAGAAAAAATGTTAGCTTTATTATTTATTTTTATAACTTCAAGGAAAAAATTATATTAAAAAGCTGAAATAATATTTCTAAATTGAAGAGTTATTCCTATATAATTTATCAAAAAAACCAAAAAATTATATTATATATTTTCATACAAAAAATAGTTTTAATTGTACTTGTATTAATTATTTATTATTAATAAATAATTAGATTAATATTATATATATATATATATATATATATTAAAATAGAATTAGATTATCTAAATATATTTTTTTCCATTGAAATGCAAATATAAAAAATATTATATTTATAATATTTAAAAAATCATATTATTATTTTAGCTTCTTTAAATATTTTTTTCATCTAGAGATACTCCAAGCTTTCTGATGGTGGACTAGTAATAGAAGTTTCCTCTGAGTTTTTATGGAGCAGGAAAGCAAGAGATTAATATTCGAGATTGAAGAATTGGTACGAATTTTATCTATAATGATTCAATTAATGATAAAAATTATAATGATTAACGAGGAATACATCTTAATCATCAAGTTAACTTTAAAATTAGAATACTAAATGAGTGTCCATTAACTTTTAACCTCGCTTGTTTGTGGGGTGATTAACAAATATATCTTAATCACTGAGTTAACTTCTAAATTAGAATAGTCAGGTTAATTCTAGACTGTTTATTCAGGTAATGCATCGTATGGTGCGCTGCTTAAAAAAATTAAAAAATATATATATTAAGATAATTTAAAAATATGAAAAAAATTAAAAAACATGGTCTTGACAGACTAGCCTTTAATGCTAAGAAACTTTTTCTTATTTTTCATGAATTTAAAATAGTTGCTTCCTTTCCAGTCAAATTCTAAAGTCCAAACAGTGATTATTAAAAATGATTCACAAGCAAGAGATGGGAAAAAAAATGGAAATAATTAGCATACATGAGAGAATGTTCCTCTTCATGTAATCTTCTCTGTGAAAATTTATCTCTCATGATCATAACTATATATGGAAAAATACTAGCCAGAGTTGTTATTTGCTGTATAAACAAGACTCGGTTACTGTTTGAAAAAAATATAGTTGAATTTATTTTTAAAAGTATTTTTTATTTAAAAATATATTAAATTGATATTTTTAAAAAAATTATTTTGACTTAAAAAAATCTAAAAATATTAAAAAAAATAATTAAAAATAAAAATAAATTATTATTTTTTTCAAAAGTACTTTTCAAATACAATGACAAACAAGTTCTTAGAAATTATAAATTCTTGATCTTGATTTTTTTCACATTTAATTAATGTCATTATCAAGCAAGCTTTTGACAAATTAATATCAAGTTTAACCTAATCAAACTTAATTTCAAAAGGTAAAAAAAATAATATTAAATTTAATCTTGGAAATTTACAGAACTTCATTTCAGTACAAAAAATAAATGTGTCTTAATAATTATTATTTTTTAGTGTGTTTGAAATTATTTTTTATATTGATACATTAAAATACTGAAAATATTAAAAAGATATTTTAGAGTAAAAATATCGATTTGTATTAAAAATATCTTTAAAACCAGTACATCTGAAATTAATGGTTAGCACCAACTGTGGCACGTGGTAATTTATGAGCCAGGTACAGAACTGTCGAGGCAGCCAGCAGTCAACAATCAACATAGCTCAGCCTCTCATGGGAAAGCAATTCAAATTCAAAAAACGTATAATCATGTGTACACAGCCCTAGAGTAGTCCCTAGTACACCCTGTAGGATTGAAACACAAAGGTGAGATGCGACCAATGGGAGGTCTAGGGTCTACGTTCTTTTCATGGATGAGCCCTCATATGATCATTAAAATTCAAAATCCATGATGCCATGGGGGAGTACTTTAGGGTAGTTATTTATTATTTATGATCTCCTTCATCGTGCCATGTCAGAGGCTGGCAACTCAGTCTCAATGCTAATCTTCTTCTTTTGACTGAGACCCTTCAGATCTTCAGGGGTGTTTGTTTTAGCTTTTTCAACTATGATTTTTAAAAAATTTGCAATTTTTTTTCATTTTAAAGACCGGTAGTTTAGTGTTTTTAGATCATTTTGATGTGTTGATGTCAAAAATGATTTTTAAAAAATAAAAAATATCATTTTAATGTATTTCGGCACGAAACACTTTTTAAAAAACTATGAAAAGCAACAGCAACAGCAACAGCTATCACAAACACCCTCTTAATTTCTTGGGTTTTTGAGTTGCTTTTGTTAAGTGGTTTGTAGTGACTTTGATTTCTTTTTTTAGAAAATTATATATGTTTAGCATTTAGATTTTATTGAGATTGCAACTAATTGAAATGTTTTTTTATGTGAAGTTGAAGAATATTTAATTCTTGTGTTTATCAATGTTTTTTAAAAATATTTTTTTAAAAAAATTATTTTATTTTATTTTTTAAATCAAATTTTTATGTTGTTTTTTAATTATTTTCTTATACTGATGTCAAAAAATTATTTTTTTAATAAAATTTAATTTTAATATATTTTTAAATGAAAAATATTTTTAAAAACAAATTTAATCATACCTACGAACATGCGCTTAGTGTTTGTGCAGCAAAATCTACAAGGAATTTTACATTTATCCGTCACAAAGACTTGGATTAAAAATGTAACATAGATTACATCTTAGGCTCCGTTTGTTTGCAGGAAAATGGTTTTCTTTTGGAAAGTAAATTCCGATATTTGGTAGTGTAATGGAAAATAAGTTGGAAAACAGTTTCCAGTGTTTGGTTATGTCATGGAAAATGAGCTGGAAAAATAACTTATTAATGTTTTATTTTTCTCAAGTTTATTAAAATAATGAGGAACAAATCTTACAAATTAAAAAGTTGAATGAGAATGAAATTGAAAAAAAAATATAATTTCATAAATTATCTCAAATAAAATAAATAATAATCAAAATAATAGAGATCAAATCTAAAAAATTAAAAAAAGCAAATAGCAATTATAAAAATAAGAACCAAAATTAATATAAAAATTAAATTTTAAGAGATGGAATTGAAAAATAAATATTCAAAACAAATTATATATAGCAATCAAAAGTTTGAGGATCAAATTTGATATAATCAGCAAATAATGACATTTCTAAAATTTTCACAACTTCCGGAAAGTGTTTTCCGCCCAAATTTTCCGGAAAACACTTTCCTGAAAACCAAGCCAAATATTTCTTTGACTGGAAAGTGTTTTCCGTTGACCAACTTTTCTAATGGCAAACAAACACAGGAAAGTTTGGAAAGTGGTTTCCCGGAAACCACTTTCCGGAAAACACTTTCCGGAAAACAAACACAGCCTTAGTTATCAAACTCATCTGGCTTTCGAGATCGAATTGAGATCCAGTAGACTTCAAATTTGGACTAGTATGGGTAAGTTTTATAAAAAAACATTGACTTAAAATAATCTAGATTAACTTTTCTTTTGGTTATTTTTGAAAAAGAAATATCAATTTAGGTTAACCTCGTTGTCTTCGTGAATGATCATTTTTTGGATTTAAGGAAATCTCACTCTCTGGAAAATGCATTTTATAAGTCCAGGTGAGCAAGTAAAACTCCGGTTGTCCCAGGTTCTTACAAGAGATGCATGTCCTGGCTTAACCTCGAGACTTTCTGTGCAGATCTCCAGTCCTTTGTCATCACATCACGCCCCTGAAGATGATCGAAATGATTCAAGTTTAGTAAACGTGGATTATGATCTTGTCATTGGTGGAAAAAAAAATATTATCCAAAAGAAGGAAAAAAAGATAAAAATACTATGGTGTAGTTGTTGAAAATGTAAAGATTTTTGAAGAACTTCAACTGGTGGATTACTTATACGGACATGGTTAGGAGCTCTAGCCTCTCTAAAAAACAAAACCTTGTTATGTTCCACCCCCCGAAACAAATTATATCGATCCCTTAAAAGGACCCAAGAAACAAGAAGCTTTCTTTCCCCGAGTGAGTTTGTCCAAAAATTTGTTGGCATCCCTAGAACGGTTTTTGTGCTTGTCGCAGTGTGGAACTCATAGCATCTAGGGCAAAAGAAAACCATGGTTCTAACTTTTTATAACCCGTGAGATAAGATTTTCAGGCCAAGATGGGTGGTCCTCGTGCATGGTGGCGCAGAGAAAAGTGGTGCAAAATGGTGCTTTCCATGCAGGAACTTGATGCTTCAAGGAATAGATTCTGCCTACCTAGTGAAGAAGTAAAGCGAGCCCACATGATCTCGCCACCATCTATGAAAAAGCTTTGTGCTGCAAAAAAAAAAAAAAAAAGAAAAACAATGGTGGAAAGGAGGCATCCAAAGAAAATCACAAGACAGAGGGCAATAAAAAAAGTTATTGCTGATGAGAGCTGGACCGTTGCTGATCAAAAAGAAATTGAAACTAGGACCACGCCACTCACATCTTATGCTGTGTGACAAAACTGGCTCAATCAACTATGTATCATTTTGACCAGCAGGTGGTTGTTGGAGGTTGCTCTCCTTCAAGGGATTATCTTTCGAGTCCCGGTGGGAGCTGGAAGGTGCTCCTTTCATGTTATCCTGGTTCAATCCCTATTTGATATGTCTGTTATCCTCACGGTGCCTTACATGTTCACTGGACTTGTAGGATATTCAGTGAATCCGAAGAATAGTCGAGGTGCGTATAAGCTGGCCCGGACACCCCGGTTATAAAAAAAAAACTATGTATCATTTTGCACTTGAGATCTAGGCTTAGTGGGGAAGAAACTTGTTCTTTTTTTTTCTGTGTTCGGGTTCGATTATCTCTGTGCATGTCTGTCATCCTCGTGGTACCTTACCTGTCCAGTGACTTGCAAGGAATTTAATGAGTTCAATAATTAGTTGTGGTGCGCGCAAACTAGTCAAAATATCTTGGTTATAAAAAAAACTACGTATCATTTTAATCATCAATGTGGTCCAGTGATATAAGTTTGAGAATTTAGGGGTTTATTATCCTTATAATTTTAAATTCAAATATTATATTTATTAATATAATAATTACTAAAAACTTATATATTTGTTGTATCGCGTGAGTTCGTGAATGACCTAGACCTGGTCCAGCAGAAAGTCGTCCTCTTCTGGATGACATTTTGTGACCAGGACCACATGCACCGGAGAGATTATATATAAATGCAAGAAATTAATGGGGCAGCTGAAATGTTCGTTTCAACACTACGTAGAACCGCACCGTGCTGGAGAATAATTTTATCATGCATGTCCTTGAAATCGTTTATTTTACATTGTGTTTTAAAATTATTTTTGATAAAAATAATAAAAAATGTTTTTATTTATTATTTTAAATTATTTATTTTAATATTTTTAAATTATTTTAATATATTGATGTCAAATATTTTTTTAAAAAAACAATTCCAGTCACACTATCAAACATATCTTCTATCTTCACCCCTCCTCCTTGGAAGCATAGAGAATTGATTGATTCCTTTTAAAAAGGACGAGCACTGTAGGATCGTTTAATTGTATTTAACTCCATCCCATGTTTAATTATTTAGTCAAAATTCCTACATTGATGCATAAAAAGAAATCCGAATCTTGTCTCCACCACTCTCTTGTTATAGAGTAATTCTTTCCTGTAACGAGCTCGTTTTAGAATTAAGAGTTTGTTTGTAAGTATGACATTGTTTTTTTATATATAAATGTATTAAAATAATATTTTTAATATCAACATAATAAAAGAAAATAAAATAAATATTTAACATGCTGAACAATTCCAATTTACAATGACATTGTTAAGCAACCATCTCATCTAAAAGCTTAAACTTATGGGTGAGGCCCAGAATATGATTTATATTATTCTCTAACACACCCCTTCAAGTGAAAGCTCTTTGGGCTTGAAACTTACACAGACCCACACTATCTTGTGCTTGATTTTTATCAAATAGAATGGGGGTGGTGAGATTCGAACTCGTGACCGCTGGGTCAACAAGACTCTGATACCATGTTAAGAAACCATCTCACCTAAAAACTTAAGCTTATAGATGAGGTCCCAGAATATGATTTATATTATTCTTTATCAGACAGACATAATGTATTAGAATTTAATTGTTTTTTTATGAACGCGTAGATCCAAGTCCACTAGTGGAGTCCCCTGGCCATGTTGGACCAACAGTGGCGTTGGCAATTGTGTTGGGGGAGGGACTGTTGCTGGAAAAGTGATAAACAAACTTATTCCTTATTGTTATTTTTGAAGTGTTTTTGGGATTTGTTGCCTATTTTATCACTCTTTGCACAACTTTCCTGGTCTCTCAGCAGATGCCCGAGGCATCTCTCTGTTTTTTTAAGAAAATAAAAAAAAATGGCACTGTTGCTTTTCAATCTATTATTTTTTTATTATTGTTGTTATGTTTTATGGTATCCCACGCCTTCACGTATGGTTTAATTTATTTTTTATTATTACACATACACTATTCATGGTTTAAATTTTTTTACTTTTTTGGGTTTGCTCCACATTGGTATTCCCAACACATCTTATACTATACAATTCATTTTTTTGCCAAGTGGGTTCAGTCCTTCTAACCCTGAGGGTGCACCTCAGTGGTCCAATTCTAATTTTATTCTTTAAATTGAAGATGGGTAACTTGTAATTTTTATTTTAAAATCTGTGAAATTAGTTAAAATATATAAAAGTTAATTCAAATAATTATAATAGAAAAGGAGACGTTGAGCTTGAGAGGCTGAGGATAAAGCTGTGTCGTTGATGCCAATGGCCCAGCCATACAGAAACTCTGAGCCCACAATTACGGGGGGCTAATCATTAGCCATGACCCACTTCATAAAGGCTCGTACAAAATGGAACCACTGCACCATCTAAGTTCTTTGAATCAAACCATAATTATGCTTAGCAAGAAAATGGGATCCAAGTTTATGCCAAAACCAGCACATCCAATGAGAATATTTGAAAAGCTTTAAATGTTAGGGTCAAGTGCCTTTAGCCTAACTTTCTAGGGCTCTTTCTTCTTTGATAAAGTACTGGGCTGGCATCGATTCTTTTTGTTTGACCCTGCAATGCAAGGGCGGAAATAAAGTTAGTCCCTTGTCTACGTGCCAAATTTTTCCAAGGCATTAAACGACATAAAAAATGATCACCACGTTAATGAAGTAGAAAATAGTTAATTTGGATGATTTATTTTTTGTACTCTCAAGTTATTCAAACTTGGAGCTTTGAACCAAGTTAGTTGTGTTTTTCTCTTCTCTTTTATAAAAATCTTCCTGTTTCAAAAATATTTTTAAAATAATTTGAAATTTTTATATTTTTATTTTAAATTAATAAATTTTAGTATTTTTAAATTATTTTCATGTGTAAATATCAAAAATAATTTTTTTAAAATAAAAATATTATTTTAATATATTTTAAAATAAAAAATAATTTCAAAAACAATTTCAACTATATTTTTAACCGAGCACAAAAATAGTTGAATAGAGATACCAATAGAATAGAAGTTCACGAGCGGATTTGCCGGCGCGATGAGCTGAGCTTTTTTATCTAAAATTGATTGATTTTATACGTGTTGTATTTTAATATTTAATCAGTAAAATTATAATTGAAAAATCTATTTTTATAAAAATCTATTTAATATTGTGTTTGAAAAATATTTTTAAAATAATTTGAAATTTTTATATTTTTATTTTAAATTAATAAATTTTAGTGTTTTTAAATTATTTTCATCTTCTCATGTCAAAAATATTTTTTTAAAATAAAAACATTATTTTAATATATTTTTAAATAAAAAATAATTTTAAAAATAATTTCAACTATATTTTTAACCGAGTACGAAAATAGTTGAATAGAGACAGCTAACAGAATAGAAGTTCTTAAAGATAAAAGGATGCACTTCTTTGCGTACTAGAGAGTGAGGTCATGGCTAGTTTCACGTAATCTTTTTCATAAATAGTTTTCATCAAATATAACACATAAAGTCATGAAAAAATATTTATATTTATCAAATATAATGGATTAAGTTAATCTTTTAAAAAATACACTAATTAATGTTGACATATATTAAAAAAAAGCTAGGACCTCCATCGAGTTAGAAGATAACTTTACCTAATTTAATCAGGTATTTTTATCCATCTCTACACAGGCCTTCGAATCAACGGAGGCAGGTGTAATTGAAAACCCTAGGGTTGAGTGATTGGCTAACGGCAACCAAACTGGTGGGTGAAAAGTGAGCACCATCAAAGAAATGGATGAAGAAAAGCAAAACTTGTCACATGGGCTTTTATGTGTTATAAGGCCAGGCCCAGGGTGTTAAGTCCAAATTACATAATAATTTATTACATAAAAGAGCTTGAAATTATCTTTAAGAAATAGGCTTTTATTGATGAAATGGTTGTATCTTCTGAATAACTTCACATAGAATTTTAAATAAATACCATTCCTACAAGTTCTTCAGCAACCTTATTATTTTCTAAAATAAGATCCTGTAACTATTATAAGTAAGATCTTTGCCAAAAAAATGATTTAAAATTCTTATTTTTAAAAATAATTTGGGTTATTTTGATATGATAATATTAAAAATATTTTTTAAAAAATAAAATAATTTTATTTTAATATTTAAAAAAAAACAAACACTGATGTTCTCTCGCACGGACACGCTATGGTTAACATCCAATCCAAAAAGACAAAGGTAAGGACTTCTTATTACACCTCAAAGCCGAACAAATAAAGATCCACATAGCTATGGCCCAGCTTTTAAATTTCAACCGAGATTTCTCAGGCCCATTGTTGTTATCACTTATGTATAAAGTGCAAACCCTAGAAATGGCAATGATAAGGAAGCTCTAGGGTTTGCGGCTAGTTCCAGAGGAAGCGAATCACACAGCGCACAGGGTTCCGGCTTCATCACCGTCACCATGGGTCGCATGCACAGTCACGGGTACCTCCCATTCACTTAACACTCTTTATGGACTACTCTTCCTGGTAAAAAAACTGTACTTTATGCGATTTGTTTTGCAGTAAGGGTATTTCAGCTTCAGCTTTGCCCTACAAGAGAACCCCACCAAGCTGGCTTAAGATTTATCCTCAAGATGTGAGTTTTATAAACCCCGGTTTACCTTTTTCTTTGTTTTCTTACTGAATCAGTCACTGTTAAGTTGTAAGCTTTATTTTCAAGACACTAGATTTTTACTTGTTTTTATAGTCTCGTAGTTTCTTATTATTCCAAGCCTTTTTTTACATGTTATTAGCTCATTTTAGAGATGTGTTTTCAATAATTAGCTCTGGTTTTAAGTTTTACATCGTTGTTTAGTTGAAAAATTATTACTTTTGAAGCTAGAAATCAGTAATGATATTTTTTAGTTCATTTTAGTTTGTGTTTTTTTATCTTGTTTTGGTTATATACTGTAGTTAACTTAAAATGTTAAAATATTTAAAGTAGATTGTGATGGAAGGGAGTATTTATTGAGCTGGTATGGTTCCAGGTTGAGGATAACATCTGCAAATTTGCAAAGAAGGGTTTGACTCCATCCCAGATTGGTGTCATTCTTCGTGACTCTCACGGTATTGCTCAGGTCAGGAGTGTTACTGGAAACCAGATCTTGCGTATCCTTAAGGCTCATGGTATGTCTCTTTGCTATTGGTGGGATTTTGTTGTTGATTTGTTCTTGACAATTTTGCTGCTTTTTGAAGAGGGATAAAATCTATGTTTTGATTCTATTTGCTTGATGGGAAATGGAAGCAAATGGTTTATTGTAATTGATTGCTTTGTTTGTCAAAGGAATTGAACTGGATCCTAAGTTTTTGTTTTGTCTATGCATGGATGGTATATCAATCATCCTTAAGCAAACTGGATATAATTAACTCTGTTTCAGCTTTTTAACTCCTGTATTCTAAGGAATTGATCAGATTTGATCTATTAATTTGTGCTGATGTTCAAGATCCTTATTAACAAGTGAGTGGGGTCTCTTTTTTGTGTATGTTTTGATTGTTCTGCTGGTATTTGTCTGTTTAGGTCTTGCCCCTGAAATTCCTGAGGATTTGTACCACCTCATCAAGAAAGCTGTTGCCATCAGGAAGCATCTGGAAAGGAACAGGAAGGATAAGGATTCCAAGTTTAGGTTGATCCTTGTTGAGAGCAGAATTCACAGGCTTGCTCGCTACTACAAGAAGACAAAGAAGCTTCCTCCTGTCTGGAAATAGTAAGCCCATTCACTTCTTCACTACTCAGTGTTTGTTCATGGGAGGTGGTTGAAATCATTTGATGTTTAGTTCAGTCTAGTTCTTTAAAAATCAAGTGATTTCAGTCGGCAGTGCTCCGTCAACTTTCTGAGAGGTAGTTTTTCATCTGTGATCGCAGTTAACACCTTGCTCCATTCCTTGGAGTTCTAATAAGATTATAACCTAACTCATTTCAATGGAAGTTTTGAATTAGTATCCTAGCACCCACTCATTTTTTACCAACTTCAATCAAGATTTCAAGCTGGCTTTAGGGTTTTTTCTTGTTACAAATAATATCCTGAGCCCATCCACTTTCCTTTCATATTAGTAACTCAGCTTTCTGTCTTGCAGCGAGTCATCTACTGCCAGCACTTTGGTGGCCTAGATATGATGATGTTATGTTATGGGACAATCCTGCATGGATGGCCCTCGAGTGTGGAACTCTGTCACAGTTCATAAGCATTAGGACATCTTGTTATAGCTGTGGGACAAAAGATGGAGTGGATCCTAGAACATATTTTTGCTTTAAATGTTTGTTTTGGCGTTTCAGGTTCTGTACCCTGTAACTTACAAGTATATTGTGTTTTGAGCTATTAAATTTGCAACCGCAAACGTAATTGAGACGAAGATGATATGTTCTGGAAACAATGAATCCGTGCTCCTAATTTGATTTGCCTCAAACTGCCCTCTTGTAGAAACCCTTTATCAGTCATATAAGATTGCCATGTGAGAATCATTTCTACCGCTGGGTTTGAACTTTGAAATCGAATTTGGAAACAAAACGGTAATTGATGATCATCATTTGATCTTCCAAGAAAGATTACCACAGCATTAGAGCATTTGTTGGAATTTGGAAGGGATCATGGTAGCAGAATCACGACTGAACCCGACAGGGAGCTCTATTTCTTCGAGTTTTAGTAACCGGATTAAATTCGCTCGCTCGGATAAACAGGAGTTGAAAAGAAAAACAATTTAATTTGGATAACTAGGAATCTGATCCAATAATTTATTAATCTAAACTTTATTTTTGTATCAATATTATATACTTAAATTTAGATCACAATGTTAATAAATTTTAGTGTTTTAAATGGATTGCTGGAAAGTTACTTTTCAAAATGTTTGTTGTTTTAAAAAACATTAAAATAATATTTTTTTTTATTTTTTACATGGTTTATATTAATAAAACAAAACAATTTAAAAATAATAATTTAAAATTCTAGAGAGAAAAAAATAACGATCGAAAGAGGACCAAAGTGCATTCAAGGGTAAAAGAAAAATAGGGCGTCTTCCTGGGCATTAACCACTAGAGGTTTCATCAAAAGCCCATCGATAATAAAATATAACCAAATCCTCCGTTAAACCCTAGAATAACCAGGTGAACGTGAAACCTTCACAACTAAAAATCAAACCCACACAAGAAATTAAAAAAAATAAACATAGAAAAATGGCACCAGGTCTAAGACAATTCACCGAGAGAAGAGGAGACGGTGCTGGAGAACCACTTCTTGACAACGAGAATGGCGAGGACCTTATGTATGTGCAACCTGGAGTCTCCATTGTCATCGGCAACCGGTCCCCTGAATCCCAAGGCACTGTTTAGATCTCCACAAGGTAAGTAAATGATATCAACCACTTATTGTTTTTCCATTTTGTACTTGGAAATCCTGTTTCCGTTTTGAGTTTATGATGTTTTATAGTAAAAATTGAGGGACTGTGTTCTTGTTATTGCAGGAAAGTTGTATGGTTAAGTGATGTGGATAGGACAAAAGGTTACTCAGTTGATTTCTTGTCTCTTTCGCTTCATGCTGTTTCAAGAGATCCGGAGGCATACTCTACTCCTTGTATTTATACTCAAGTAAGGTTTCTGTGCTCTATATTGGATTAGACTATGATGTTTTTAGTAATTTTGGTGGTTTAAATGCAATTGAAAATAACAGTGATTTTTGTTTTTTGGGTCATGGGCTATTGCAAGTTGGTACTGGTATGAAAATATGGGGTGATGGGGATTTGTATTGATCTTTTGCATCATAAATATTTTGCTGATATTTTAAATTAATATTTCTTTATCTTTGATATATAGTGTAATGCTAGAAGGTTGCTGGTGTTTTAATTCATCACTATTATGATACTTGAAGAGAGGTAATTTAGTTTGTGGGGATCCAATTGTGGATGTTTGCAAAGGATATTGGTTGGTGCAGTATGAGAGGAAAATTGTTTTTTTTTCTTGGGCTATTGCTGCTTAATTTTGGTTGTAGATATATTGTTAGAATACAATATGAGCCATAAATTTGCATTTAAGTTTTGAATTACGCATGTAACTGCCGAGCATTTTCAGCACTATAATTTTGTTTGCTTCCTTATGGTGGTATCTCAAGTAGTTAGTTCTGGCTAGCGAAGTAGTGCATGTTGGATCTGATTAATGCTGTTTTGTTTGAAGATCGAGGCTGGAGATGAGTCAGAGGACTCGGATTCAGAATGTAATGATGCTTTAGACTTGTCGAAAGTAACAGAAATGAGGCTTGTTCCTTCAGACCCTGGCCAATGTATTCATGCACTCCTTTTCTGATGGATTTATCATATTTAATATTCCTGTCATGTAACTGCTTTACTTTTTCTTGCATCACGTTTTGTATAGATTTGATGATTGAAGATTAAATACTTCCTTTTCTCTTTTGTTTTTTAGTGGATAGTTTGTTTCAGATATTATGCGAATGCGCTGAGCTAAACCCTGAACCAATCAAAGGTGGGAGCTGACTCTATTGTTGCAGTTGTTTTAGATGGATGATTTTTATCTTGATTTTGTTTCAGTACTTGCTATTATTCTCCACTACATTGATACTGATTCATATGTTTGGTAATGTTTATTCAGACAATGAAGAACACAATTGGATCTTTAGTGCCGACCAACTGGTAGATGAAACTGCTGGTACGGGATGAGAGCAGTTAGCATGGTACCTTCTGAAAAATAGTTTTGTTTCAAGCATACTGGCCCTATATTTTGTAACTTTTTTTTCTCTACAGAAGGGGAAGATTCTGAATGGAATTTCTCTCAAAATCCATCAAGTTCAATTGGTCGTTCAAATGGGGATCATGACCTTGCTCGTACAGTGCTTGAGGTAGGCTGGTGAATGTTCATTATAAAATGCACTATAAGTACCATATTGATGTTAAATATATCCATAATCTGATAGTTAAAGTGCATACTAAAACAAAAGGAGTTTGTTTTCTTTTCAACATTTGCTCTTTATATGGTTAAACTTGAGAACTTAAAGTGCATACTAAAACAAAAGGAACTTGTTATAACTTGTTATACTAAAACATTTGATGACTATTTTTCAGTATGTTGCGTGTTATTTTGTACAATATGAATGTTTAGTATTTTGGGATGTTCTCAGTGACTGCATGTTGAAAATGGGAAATTTGGATTGTCCCAAGTTGTAGTTTGTGCTTCATTTTAACTCGCTGGCTTCTTGTAAAATCTTGATTATCGTGTAGTGTTGATGTAATGATGTATATGCAGCTCCAAATCAATGATAATCGGTTTTGAAGATGCAGAGGAGATGGAACATGAACATGACAGAGATGGTGGCCATTGCTGATTTTCCCTTTATCAAACATCCAGTGGTTCCATATTTATGCGCATTTTCCTCTTCAACGCCCTGAAATTTACGGCACATGTAAATTTGTTCTCTAAATATCTGATGATTGGCTGGAAGAGAAGGATTGTTGTCCCTTTTTATGCAACTTACCCTCTAACATGGTCTGGTGTATTGTCAAGACTTTTAATGCAGAAGTACACGGGATTAATGTGCTAATCAGCATTTGTGTTTTACAATAATTGGTGATTTCCAGTTCCGCCTTGCTTGCAAAGGGAGATGCTAGCGATACCTCGTCTCCAGGGGCATGTCTTTCTCTTGTTTATGTCTAAGGGCAGAGGTTATTGCAATCAACCACCAGGGGCATGTGTATCTCTTGTTTGTGTCCAAGACAGAGGTTTGAGGTTATTGCAGTCCACCACCAGTGGCGAGGGTACTGACAACGGTTTTGTTTATTCTTAGGGCATTTTACCCTCTAACTAGATGAACTCTTAGCAAGTGGATGAGATGGAAAATCAGATTTCTAGTCGAGGGAAACTATTATGGCGATATCAACGTCTCTTGGTAAGCGGTCATAACCAATTTCCATGGCTCAATTAAGATGTCTGGCTGTCTTTCTAGGTTTTCAATTTGCTAATGGAGTTGGCATCTTCATGCTGTATTGGACAGGAGTCAATTTAGCTGTTTGTCAGAAATGATTTTTCAAACTAATTGGTTCCTGAATCTGCGTTGGCATAGATTACTACCACCCTCTGGCAATCACAAATAAGGAGAGAAGCTTTCATGTACGTAAAATCAGGGCACAGCAAATCATACATCAGCATGCTGAAAAAGGAGAGCATTTTATTTTTCATCAAATAAATCAACGAATGGAGCCAACAACCCGGGGGGAAAGGTGTTTACTGGCAAACGCCTAACAGGATCCAAGCTCATTGCCATGGTTCCAGGTACCGATACTCACATCGAGCTCAAGATATTATTAAATTAAAAATCCGAGTGAAGGATACTTCAGTGACAATGCTTAGCATAAAACCATGTGAGCGCTTCTCCAACGAAGTTTAATTTCTCTTTTAAGTCTCAAATTTCTTCCCCATAAAAACGAAACAAATTCAAAATAAAACAAAACTTTTGAATGTTGATACCTGAAACCCTTGGAAATCATGACATTTCATAATGAAATAGGAAGGAAACAAAATTCAATCTCCATTACCGAATCTTTAACAACATGTAGTGGAAAAAGCACATACTACATTTGACCATTCAGGTATCCTTTCTCGGTCAAAAGGGCTGATAAAATGTCTTCCAATAAAAAAGATCCGAGGGAGCCAGGTGTTCTGGTAAACTAAACAAGACAACAGCCCTGAAGAAGAAAACAGCATCTCTCTAGTCAGCAATGGTAACTTCCACCTCAACACCAGGTTCAATTGTAATAGAGGTGATCTGCTTGACAACATCAGCAGAACTGAAGAGATCGATAACACGCTTGTGGACACGTAGCTCAAATCTGTCCCATGTGTTGGTTCCTGGCAAGCAAATCATATACAGGTAACTTCTTTTAGCTGAACAGGTATGGTAGCAAAAGAGAAGATTTATGACTTGAAAGAAATGACAGATAAATCAAAATAAAAAAGCTTAACACAACAAATATCAATTTTTCTTGGGGGTCAAAAAAAGAAAAACCACACATGAAGTGAGGGGGGATCATTTTTTCTATCACATGAACCAAGAAAATCACTCTGGGGCAAATATTAACTTTGGAAACTCCTGTCCAAACATTACTAGGAATATGATAAGAGGAAATCATGAATTGATGGCTAATTACAAAACCAACCAGCATGGTCTAACTCAGCGACCCTAGTTCCTAAGCTTATCAAACTAGAACACCTGGAAAATTAAATTGGTAACATTTTAATCAATAGGCCCCTTTTCCCGTGCATTGACCAGTTATACTACTGGATAAGACTGCGCGGAGCACACGCTTGTGATTGATTACTTCAGTGATCCTAGAGGGTAACAAATAACAGAGCTTATCTATAAAGAAAAGTGACGTTTCTTTCCCTTCTCTATTTCACCCTAAGCCATTCTTATCAAATGAAACAAAATGATTGTTCAGACATTATTAGAAGAAAAGGAAAATGTGCCAATAACATACACTTGGAACTCATAAAGTGAGTAGTGCATGGTTGAAGAAAGCATGAACCAAGATCAATAAATATGAAAATCATGTGATGGAAAAAATGTGAATTTCAAAAGCCTGGAAATTTGCATTAATGTGTAAATAGCGCATAAAAGAAAAGAAGAAGAAAAATAAAATGGAACACTAGATATTAATCCAGCTTTGATTGGCCAGACCAGTTTGAGATAAATACCTTCACCACAAGGGGTTTTCCTGGTGGTAATATTAAGAACCTTGGTAGGGATTCTCACTGGTCCCTTGACCCTCAGTCTCTTATCCTTGGCACCGCGAACCAAATCAGTGCATACTATCAGTAACACAAGGAACCAAAAATCAGAACAAAAATATACAGCTAAAAGAAACAAAATGGGTCGCAGCGATAAAAGTCAAATTGTAAAATAGGAATTCAAGAATATACCTTTCTCAAGGTTTTTGACATTCTTGGAGGAAAGAGTGATCCTGATCTTGTGAATCTGCTCCTGGGCCTCCTCCAAACCTGGCTTTTGTGCCTTCATAGCTCCATAAGCTGCTGCCATTTTCTCCGTTCACTTTTTTTATCACAAAAACAAAACAAACCATAAACAAAAGCCATTAAATATCACACATCTTCACTTAATATTCATTAAAAACATACCTAAAACAGAAACTTTTATTTTTCTACCATTTATCTATCAAATTTATTCGATATTCACATATGAACTACCAAATTTTATCATGCATAAAGCAAAAATGGCTTTCACCTAAAATCAAGTAATCATGCAACAAACACCAAATCCACAAGCAGGTTATATCAAAAAGAGCTTCCTCTAACAGTTACAGCTTCTAGTTCTCTAGCTCTAGTCCTTAAAACAAGAAATGATTCAATTTTTTTCTTACAAGCTAGCAGATTCTGAAATTAAACTACTTAAATATATATAAAAAAAGGTTTTAGCTAAAATCAACTAACCATGCATTAAAAATGAAAAAAATAAACTAATCAAAGTGATTATTAGTCTTACTGCCATGGATCTACGTTAGACTTAAAAACTATTTTACTTCAAAGTAAACATCAAGACTGCAGAGCTACAGGGGTGGAGAAAGATACCTGAGATAGAGTGAGAGAGGTGGAGATGCTGGGGCAGAGACGGCTTTCTCTATTTGGAACGATAGATAAATGGAAGTGGAGAAAGTTTAGGGTTGTAATAAATATGCAGCTGTCCAACTAGGGTTAGGGTTTTTGTTGTCTTAATCCGGATAGTGGGCCGGGTAAGGATAGAGACTAGCCCCTTTTTTTACTACTATTTTTTGTGTTGGGCCTTTTAGACCCATAAAATTGGCCCGTTAAAAAGTGGTTTTTTCAACAATTTATACCACCATTCTGTTTTTTTTTTTTTTTTCAAGTTTCAATAGTATAAGGAAATCATTTTTAGATAATAATTACAGGTGATTAAATGTATATAGTGAAAGAATTAAGAAAAATCATCACGCTATGTTGTGGTGAGAGTTCAGCATATATATATTCATTTATATATATTTGTCAGTGAGAGGGCACTAAATGTTTGCAAAGTTTGTCAATAACAACATGTTCGCAAAGAAAACAGTAGTCTAACTCAACATGTTTAGCCCACTTGTGAGAAACAGGGTTGGAAGTAGAAAAAAACAGTGTTTTTGTTGTCCATAATAGAAAAGGTTTTGTGGAATAGAAACTGATATTACAAAGAAGATACATGATCCAAAGAAGTTCGACAACAGTGAGAGCAAGGACATGATACTCAGTCTTACAACTAGAACGAGAAACAATAGGTTATTTATAGGCACTCTTGGAAACCAAATTGTTACTAAGGTAAATGAAATCGATGAGTGTCAGAACATCCTGCCCAATCAGTATCAGAATATGCAACTACAGTACCAGGAGTAGAAGATGGATGGAAAGCGAGGCCAAAATGCAGTGTACCTTTGATATAACGAAGAATGTGTTTTATAACAAGAAAATGATCTTTTGTTGGAGAGTGTAAGAACTGAGTGATAGAGTTAAAAACATAAGCAATATCAATGGTTGCATAAATTCAGTCCTATATCTAAATCTACAACTTTCATTTATGTAGCCATTGACCTTATAGACTCATACATCCTCAGTTGTCGCATTCACCGCTAACCAGACCTTTTCTCATCGCAAGGGTGGCTCTTCGCCAAAAAACATGGTCGCAACGATGGCAACAACAAAAACTTTTTTAGTCACTAACAGGGGCATGCCCGCACCAATCTGTCGTATAGAAGGATATTATGTTGATCGGTGCAAGCAACTCTTTACTGGACATGAACTCATAACATAACTTGTAGAAGCTTTCACTTCTTTGTGCTATATATTGAAAATGAATCATCTAGTTGGTTATTGGACACATGGGCTTCAGCTTATATGACTCCATCTCGCTCAACTTTGGATCACTCCTCCACTTACATGGGTAAGGATTGAGTAATTATAGGAGATTGTGTTTCCCTACCTATTATCCATACTAGTAAATTTTCCCCTTCCCCCGATCTTAAATTATTAGATGTTTTGGTTGTTCCTCACCTCACTAAAAATCTTCTGTCCACTAGTAAATTAACAAATGATTTCCCCTAATTTGTTACAACTACTAATGATTTTTTTACTGTTCAGAGTCACCAAATGGAAAAGGTGCAACCGGTAAACCCGTTAAAGGCTTGTATGTGCTAGAATGTGGTAATTCTACCTTTATTTCTATCCTTAAAAAATTCATCTCTTCATGCTTCATATGATTTATGTCATGCTCTTAGCCCTACCTTTCTCATACTTCTCCTTGCTTTTGGGTTGACACCTTTAGCACTGCTGGTGTAGAACAAGTGACGGATTTGTATATGTTAAAGAGAGAACATCCTAAATTAAAGGGCAATTGAATTCCAGTAGTCCGGGCGTCGAAGTTAGAATGACACGAAACTCACACAGTATCTCACACTTTTAAAATCATCAAAAGTTTTGATCAAGTAAAAAAAACAAATTTTTTATGATTTTAAACATGTGAGATAAGAAATACCTCACCAGAAAGAGATATTATTGAAATAAAATAGACAATAACATTATGGTTTTATTTCTTAAAATATGATTTTTATGGATAAAGATACTTTAGCTTTTCTAAAACTCATGGCATGTTGTGTTGATAATGTGTTTAAACTTTTTTTTTAAAAAAATAATTCTTTGGACCATGAATTTTTTATTTTTTTTAATAAATTTAATATGTTAATACTAAAAACATTAGAAATTATTTTAAATATCTTTTTTATATATAAAAAAAACACATGTACTGTTGTATTATCAAACACAATAAACATAGAATAAAATCATGGAACGCATAAGTCCTCGCATAGGACCATTATATTTTTTAATTCTATGTGTTATGTTCATTGACCTAATTCACGAACAAGTTATTTTCTTTGAACAAAAATTTAATCCAACAACTCAAATTATTTTATAAACGACATCTCAAAATCAGATCTCCCATCTATGATTTTGAGAATTCTACCAGAGAGGCTCAGGATTGTGCATAGCATCAAGATTTCAAAGTTACCCCCCGGCCCATTTCAAAACTCAATCGAGGGCAACCTTCATTTGTTAAATTCAAATCAATCAAAAATAAATAAATAAAATCAAACTAATCTTTACTAAAATTGGAGTACAAGACGTCCAATTTAGAATCTTCAATTTTTTTTTTATTAATATGAATGTTTGGACAGCTTGCAAAATTAATGATTATATAAATTTTTAATAATTATCATATTAATAACTACATAACAAATCTGAGATCACAGAGAGCAAAACTCACAATCTCCAACTTTCGTGTCTGTTTGGGAATATGATCGAAATTGTTTTTGAAAGTATTTTTCATTCAAAAATATATTAAAATTATGTTTTTTTTATTTTTTAAAAATTATCTTTGTTATCAACACGTCAAAATTATCTAAAATCACCAAAAAATTTTAATTTAAAATAAAACATCTTACAAACATACTCTGAATCATGCATTAAGCAATTCTCGAGGGACGAAATGCTATTTTAGTTCTGCAATCCCACTTGACTATACAGGAATATCTTCACGATCTACCTAGTAAAAATTGTAAAAATCTCAGAAACCAGCGATTGGACCACACTTTTTTGAATCAATTACATCTTCATGGCTTGAATTCAAAGGATTGGTAACAATGTAAGGCCTGTCTGCACACATCTGGCCACCAAACAAAATCGATTTGCACATCTGGTGTAAGAAAATGCATGAAATGTCAGGTCATTCAAGGTCTGTCAATGAAAGCTTTTCAGAATCTGAAGTCACGTGCAGCCAGATAACGTTAATCCAGCAGAAATTCGTCCCCCTTTTCCCCTTCCTTGGTCTGGACAAGCACCTCCAATCTTGCAGGGCCTGTAGCTATCTTCTGCCGAGTAATCTTTTTCCGTCCAAGTTCTCATGTAATTGATGAACAGTTGGGTACTTCAGCAGACGAGCTTGACGTTTAGAAAGAAAACTGTGCTAACTTCCGGTGCCGTCGAGGCCAGAGTTTCTTGCCGAGCCACCGTGAAAGTCCAGCCATATAGGCCTTAATCCATCAAATAAGCGATTCGACCTTGACCCATTTATTTATAATCTATAATTTTACAAAAACACTTTTCAATTGAAAAACAAAAAACCATGTTATTAGACAGACACCAAGAAAAATACTTTCAAATTCCACTACGAGTGTGTTTGGTATTGTTTTTGATTTTGTAATTGAGATTTAAAAAAAACAGTTTCATGAAAAGCATTTTAGTTGCGGTTCAAAATAATTTTAAAAGTATTTGATTAAAACTGTGGTTGAATTTGAGGTTAATGAAAAGCAGTTTCAAGTGTTTGGTTACTAAACTTTTCATATTACTTTCAACTTGTGAAATTATTTTAAAATATATATATATATATATATTATTTTTAAAATATTTAATAATTATAATAAAAAAATATATAATTAATAATTCAAGTAAATTAACACACTTGTTTTTATTTTCCCATCAAACTATTTGTAATTTCACCACGAACTATAAATCCATACGTGAAGGTCTCTGCAATCCCAGAACAATATTATCTGAAACAAAATTAGAATTACGAGACAAAAATTATATCATGATCTCCTTCTAATATATTTATCTCAACTCGATTATTATTGGACATGGAGCATCAAATCTTTTAGGGTTCTTGATATTTAATAAACATTACTGACACCAAACAATCACTAAAATTGAATCTGAAGGGAGATGATTACACGTGAATAAGATATCTTGATGAACACTGCCCCAGATCCATCCAAGAGGTCATGTACCGTAAATTCAGACAAGACTACAATTTAGAAAGAACGCCATGAAAGGACCGCTAATGGAACGAGCAAGGCAACATGATTGCTATGGTCTAGGGAAAGGACACTCTAAAAATTCTGTGTTCTTAAAAAGTTGCAATTACTAATTCTCATATTTGTTTTAAGCAAATAAATCATTAATAATAATAATAATAATAATAATAATAATCATTCAAAGAGGCTAAATTCACCACCCAAAAAGACAAGTACCCTCCCGCCATTTATGGTGATCCCTGATTCCAATGTCACCCCTAATTCCGATCATTTCCGAACACATTCAATTAATGGTTTGACAGTTGTTTTTTTAAAATATTTTTTTATTTATCAGTCTATAAAATAGCTTTTTTAAAATATTTTTAATATCAATGTGTCAGGACAGTTTAAAAATATTTTAAAAAGTAATTTTCTTAAACTATAAAAATAATAATTTCAACAAATGAATATGTACTGGTTTGTTTTTATTCAGATCCTTAAATCATTCACGCAGAAACAGTGAGTGGACTCGGAACCATGATTTGTTTGGTGTTCTTTCGGTTCCTTTTCAGTCATAAAAACACAGTCTCTTTTGTCATGTCACACGGCATCATTATTTGTAGTTAAATCATCCAATCGCAATTATCATCTCTCTTTTTTTTCTTTTCTTTTTTTCAGTAAAGAAGACTACGTTGAATGTTGCCGTGGTTTTCAAGAAAAAGTAAATCACTGGAGCCTTACAATAATTTCATCGCAATCAATTCTGTAACCTAATCCGATTGTCGTATGTTTAGTTAATGTTTTCTAAAAAAAATTAATTTTTTTAATATTATTATATTATTTTTCATGGGTTTTATTTTTTATAGTTTAGTAATTGTGCTATTTTGGACTATTTTTTATGTATAAAAATAAATTTACATTTACGATGTAATTTATTTTTAAAAAATAGTTCTGATTATTTTAATATTTGAGAACGATAATATTAATTTACCCCGGCTCGTTCTTAAAATTACATTGCGCACACGAGAGAATTATAGAAATTAAGCCTCGATAACCGATTTAATCCAAAATTATAATAGTCAAGATGATAAAGAAAGGAAACACTTATTTAATCATTCGTCCGTCCGATCTTCATAATTATGTAATTAAGGTTAAAATCTATCTATTTTTTATTGACCCAATTACAGAGGAAAAATCATAGCATATTTACTAAAAATATATTTTTAAATAAAATATTATTTTGATGTATTTTTAAACAAAAAAATATTTTGAAAAACAATTTAAACACACTTACAAGCAAGCCTTAAATATGCACCTTCATATGTAGCTCATAAACATGGCGAATCATTTTTCAACCACCATACCAATGCCAACGACCTAGAAATGAATTTAAAATAGGAGTTACTGCTTTCATCGTCCATGCACCAAGGCTATAGCCCTATTTCGACTGCACTATCATTTTGTTAGTTTATTTATTTTTTAATCTTTTATAGTTTTTTATTAACCCTGAATGTCCAATGATAATATATATAATCTTAAAAAAATATATTTTTATTTTTTACTTCACATTAAAAAAAATAATGTATTTTTATATTGATGTGTTGATATCAAAAATATTTTTTTTAAAAAAAAATTAATATATTTCTAAATAAAAAATAATTTCAATCACATGCAAAATATAATAAGAGAAAAATAAATATGTCCTCTATCTTCGCCTTCTCTTTTGACCCCTGGTAGTTATTGCTTATTAACTCATTATAATTTTTTCACCTTTCATTAAAAGGCCAGCTACGTGTCTACGACCAGCTCACTGGATAGTAGGTTTTTATTTAAATGCACCAATTTTGCCGAGTTGAGAGGTGACAACAGGTTCTGATTAATTCTGCATTCAATTAAGAATTAAATTCCTCGTGCCAAGAAAAACTCCATGGCCTTTATATCCATGACATTCAAAAATTAAGAAATCTCCGTTCCCGACATGTTCTTGATGTAATCTCTCAACTGTGTTTTTTTATTTCAATTAAGTTCATCTTTGTTTATTTATTTCATATATAAGAAGATCATCCATAAATTGTATGATTATTAATAAAGAGGTTAATTTGTCTACTACCAGAGATACAAAATAGGGTGTTATCTTACTAGATTTTATTTATTTTAATGTTTGACATATTATAAATTTTAAAAGGACTCGATAGAATCAACCTACGATGCACCCATAAGATTACTCGAAGACACTATATTTCGAAGGGGTCTCCTTCTTGTAATGATCACGGCAAGTACAATGACACAACAAAAGAGAAAAAGGACAATACTTTAAGGATCACATTAAAAGAATATCAATTGTGTGGGGACGAAACCCACTTTAAACGGTTTAAATCCCACAGAAAAAGTTATGGACTCACCAGCAGCATCCGTGAACTTGAATGTGGCCGCAATTTATGGACTCACCAGCAGTGTGTCGTTCGCTTAAATGTGACATGGGTTATTTTTTATTTGAATATATATATATAAAATATAATTATTTATTTTTAAATTAACTCATTAAAACAATTAAAAATCATAAAAACATAGCTGGGCCGAGATATTTTTTGCCTTTTGATTTCAAAAATATATTTACCTTGGAAAAATACTAGCATGTTAAGATTATTAAAAGAATCAATTTAATATTATTTAAATATATAACGAAATTGCTATAGTTCCAAACAATATCTAATTAAATATTTATTTAAAAAAAAAAGTCCCTCACGAATCCATCCATCTTCCGGTACAAAACTGACAGCCTAAAGGGGGGACACGCTCCAATAGACCTCTCCCACCTACCATGCAGACCTTCGCCACCACTCTGTTGCTGGTGGTTTTAAATGTTCCATGCCCGATACAGCGAGTCCTTGCCTTGTGGTTTCGGTGCCGGTACAGAATTCTCATTTATGCTACCGTAGAAATTCGGTGGAAAAGATCGGGTGCTTATGATCATCATTGCGTGAGTGCATTTCTTTCATCACCTAGAGCTGCTACACTCAATGGCATTTCATCACCAGTGGGCCATCTGTACATATTTTTTGGTAGATTATTTTAATGATATCTTATCTTATTTTAGAAAATCATTTATTTTTCAAGTGTTGATTCTGAAATTTGATATCCGAAATAATAATAATAATAATAATAATAATAATAGTTCTATAAAAGCTTGTCTATCGAATATTTAAAAATGTTATTGAAATTATTTTTTAAAATATATTTAAATTATTTTTTATTTTAGACATCATCAAAAACATTAAATTCTTTTAATTTAAACACTTTTGAAACACTAAAAGATCAAAGTGACCCGTCCAGTCAATAGTCATCCGATTCATAAAAGGTTTTTATTTTTTTATTCTTTCCTGGTGGCGAGTTTTCAAATGCTTTGGATAAACATTTAAGCTTTTTTATATAAAAGTAATAGTCCTTTGCAAGAAAATGTCAAAGTAGACTCGCGGCTCTACTAATATATTTCAAAGCAGCTATTCGTAGTAAAATATTCATTTTGACTTTCAAGAACAAGCCATAAAAAGTAGTTCAGTAAATTCATGAATCTTAACTGGTCATGATCATCAGATTTATAGGACAATTGATTATTATAGTCTATATACTTCACAGTAAAACAATTATTGAATTCGTGATTTTTAAACCCACCAAGCATGGACTTTTTTATTTTTTATTTTATAAATACAGTAAAATAATTTAAATGTCCTTTAAATTGATTTTTTTTTCAAGCTTACATCCAATAACTTCCATGTATTTTCATTTTTTTTTTATTTCTAGGTTGGTTTTGAGGCAAAATTGTAATTCAATAAATATAAACAACATTGAAAAAGTAATTGATCCTTCACGAGCAACATATGCAATTTTTTTTTTAATAAAACATCGTTTTTTTATGACAACATCTAAAATGAAACTTTTTATGTGATAAAATGACGTGTTTAGCCAACGATAATACAATCCATGGCTAAAATCTCTCTCTCTTGATTTTTATGCATGCCCCTTCAAAAATTTAAATAAGCCCTTCAATTTGTTATTTTTTATGGTTCATGTTCTTTTGATTTTTATTATTTTTATCTTAAATGGTTTATAAAATTGGAACTTTATTTCAATTTAACCCCTTCAATTTTGTTATCTTTCAAATTTGGTTTATGCTCTTTATAATTTACAAATTTTTTAAAATCATTTTTGGAAAATATTTTCTATACAATCTCATCTACTTTTAGTTTACTTCCCGTCAAATTTCATCCCTCTTATCTTGATTGCTATATTTTTTTATTTTGATAATTTTTAGATGGGGTTTTCTGTAACTTTATGTAAATTGAATAAGAGAAGATTGAATCTGCAAAATTGTATACTGTATTGAACCTTTGAGAGAAATATATACAATTGATTACATGATAATCTCTTCCTATAATAAAGCTATTTACTGCTACAATAATGCAGAATTCTAAGGGATCCGATTACATTCAATGAATCCTAAATGGAAATAAATACAATGAATTAACTGTAAATTCCAACACTCCCCCTCAAGTTGGAGAGTGGATGTCTTGCAATCCCAACTTGCGAACCATAGGAATAAAAAATTCTTTTCCCAATGGTTTTGTCAAAATGTCAGCCAGCTGATTTTCAGAACTCACAAATCTTGTCTCTACGGAACCATCTTGAATTTTATCTCTTATAAAATGGCAGTCCATTTCTATATGTCTCGTCCGTTCATGGAAAATAGGATTCGCTGCTATGTGTATCGCAGCCTTATTATCACAATACAACAATGCTGACTGTTGATGCAACACACCCAAATCTTTAAGCAGGCAACGAAGCCACGTCAACTCGCAACAAGCTCCCGTCATAGCACGATATTCTGCTTCAGCCGAAGATAAAGATACTGTCTTTTGACGCTTTGATCGCCATGAAATCAATGAGGGACCTAGGAATACGCAGTATCCTGTGGTCGATCTCCTCGTAAGTGGGCATCCTGCCCAATCTGAGTCCGAGTAAGCTCGCAATCTAAGATCACTGGTCGCGGAGAAGAAGAGTCCTTGACCAGGCGCAGATTTCAGATATCTCACAACCCGTAAAGCTGCTTCCCAATGATCCTTTCGGGGTTGATGCATAAACCTGCTTAATATGTGAACAGAATATGTAATATCTGGCCTTGAAACCGTGAGGTATATCAACCTCCCAACCAATCGTCTATATCGCTCTGGATTTTTGAGTATTTCACTTCTGTCAGATAATTTCAAGCTGCGTTCCATGGGAGTATTGATGGGAGCTGCTCCCAGCAAACCTGCATCCTTAATAATTTCCAATGCGTATTTTCGTTGAGAGATAAAAATACCAGCTTTGGAGGTGGAAATCTCAATACCAAGGAAATACCTCAATTTACCAAGATCTTTAAGATGAAATTTTCTATGCAGGAATTTCTTGATGTCAGCTATGCTTACGGGATCATTACCGGTAATTAAGATGTCATCTACATATATCAAAAGAACAGTAAATGACTTGCCTTGCTTTCTGACGAAGAGAGAATAATCAGCTTTTGATTGCTCATAACCAGCTGATCGTATGGCCTCGGAGAACTTGGCAAACCATTGCCGTGACGCCTGCTTCAACCCGTACAATGACTTGTGTAAACGGCAGAATAAGTGTTCCTCCCCCTGTCTCCGAAGCCCAGGCGGTGGAGACATGTAAATCTCTTCATGTAGATCACCGTGGAGGAATGCGTTATTAACGTCTAGTTGATGAAGATTCCAACCACGGGCAGCAGCCAGAGCTAATAGACACCGAACTGAGATGATCTTGGCTGTTGGGGAGAAAGTATCCTGATAATCAATTCCGGCCAATTGGGTGAAACCCTTCGCCACTAGCCGTGCCTTGAACCGTTCAATTGACCCATCGGAGTTATGCTTGACCTTGAAAACCCAACGGCAACCGATCGGAGTCTTACCAACTGGTAGAGGAGTGAGTGACCAAGTGCCATTGGCTTGAAGAGCTTGTAGTTCGGTCTGCATAGCTTGTTGCCATTCCGGATAGGCAGCTGCCTCAGAGTATGATTTTGGTTCCGTGACAGATTCAATTTTGGCAACAAAGGAATGATAAGCAGGATTATATCTGTGGTAGGAAACAAAATTGGACAAGGGATAACGTGTACCTTTGGTCGGAGCTGGAACGAAGGAGGGCGATTGACCGGAGTAAACAGCGGAGCAGATGTAATCGTTGAGCTTAATTGGAGGAACAATTTGGCGGCTGGAGCGACGTAAGGTTGATGGAGATGTAATTGTAGGTATTGGAGAGGTGGGGGACGGTTCAAGCTCAGGCGAGATGGGGAATTGAAGGGCTGGTGGTTCGATCAGGGAAGACGAAGATTGGGAATTTGGAATTGGGGAGGATTGTGTGGGTGACGGGTTGTCGGCTGGAGAGGGCGTGTGATCTGTGTGGATAAGTGATGGTTGGCTGGGCCGAAGGTTATGAAGTAATGGATCGGGAGATGGGGCTGAGTTTAGTGTATGGGGGCTGGGCTGTGGGCTGGGTTGAGTGTGAGGCGGAAAAAGATAATGGGGCGGGGCTGGGAGCGGAATGGGTTGATGAATGGGCTGATGAATAGGATCAGAGTTTTGTGTTAATGAATGTGGGGCTGATGAATGTGGCATAGGTGAAGGGTTGACCGTGGCATATGGAAAAATATTTTCATGAAATTTGACATCCCGGCTAGTAAAAACTTTTTTTGTTGATAAATCAAATAATTTGTATGCCTTTTGACCGATTGGATATCCAATAAAAATAGAGGGAATGGCACGTCGGTCAAATTTGTGAGAAGTGTGAACATTTGTGGCATAAGTGAGACAACCAAAAACGCGGAGATGAGAATATGAGGGTGGTTTGGAATAAAGAAGTTCAAAAGGCGTTTTAAAAGAGATAACCGGTGAAGGTAGCCGATTAATTATGTGGACAGCCGTGAGGGCACATTCTCCCCAAAATTGTGAAGGGAGTTGAGCATGGAATTTTAAAGCACGGGCAACTTGTAAGATGTGTCTGTGTTTGCGTTCTACTACCCCATTTTGTTGAGGAGTGTAAACACAGGAAGTTTGAAAAATGACACCTTTATCTTGAAAAAAAGAGCGAAGTGAGATAAATTCTCCACCATTGTCACTTCGAAAAATTTTAATGCGAGATTCGAATTGAGTGAAAATATAACTGAAGAAATTTTGTAAAATTGGTTTTGCTTCAGTTTTGTGACGCATTAAAAATATCCACGTGAAACGTGTATAGTCATCAACGATGGTGAGAAAATAATTAGCGCCAGAAATAGATGGATGTCGATAACGACCCCAAATGTCACAATGAATAATATCGAAGGGTTTGATAGATGAAATAGTACTAGTACCAAAAGATAGACGACTTTGCTTAGCCAAAGGACATATGTGGCAAGCAATTTTTGACTCAACGGAAAAATTTAAAAAAATTTTAGCAAGGAAACTTAAGCGGGAAGGTGAGACATGTCCTAGACGATTATGCCACAGGTCGGTAGAGGAGAGAGTAAGGTTGCATGCAGGATGATTTGTAGTTGAGGAAGGTTTGGTGAGGGTTTTCTCTGTCGCTAGTGCCACCAAATAGTATAGGCCGTTTCGTTGTTTACCCAAACCAATCGTCCTCCTCGTAGCCAGATCCTGCAAAATACACCAATAAGGGAGAAAAGTCACTGAACAGTTCAAACTCTTTGTCAAACGACTGACTGACATCAAGTCAACTTTGAATGTAGGCACAGATAATACATCATGCAGATAATAGACTGAATTTAAGGGTAAAGACCCCTTTGCAATAATATCTGCCTTGTCTCCACTAGGTAACAGCACAGGTGGTAGTGAACAGTTCTTATTTTCATTCAACAATTCAGGTGAAGAAGTGATATGGTCTGTAGCCCCACTGTCAATAATCCAATTATCGTTATCAAGTTCAGACAAACCTGGCTTTGTTACTGCATTTGCCTTTGAACTAGAACTGTCCTCTTGAGTATTTAGGAGTGACAAAAGCTGCTTGAGTTGGGTTTCTGATAACGAAACCGTAGGCCTTACCTCATCTTTATGGGACATTTCAGATACCTGGTTGGCTGAGGGAAAAGCATTGTGCTGACTGCCAATTGACTGACTGCCAATTGGACTTGGTGGGTACCCATTCATCCTTGCTGGAAACCCATTTAATTGACTTGCTGCCCGTGGGTGTCTTGATGGAAAACCATGCAATTGAAAACACTTTTGCACCCAATGTCCCATTTCTCCACAGTGGCTGCATTGAGGTCGTCCCCTTCCCGAACCAAAACGACGCCGGTCTTGGTCAAAACGGCGTTCTCCCTGCGGTCGAGCATCACGGGGCTGAGGAGGACGATTCACGGAGGAATGATATGGGCGATCTGTTTCATGCCCAAAATTTCTTTTTCCTTGATTATTATGGCGCACTGCCATGGCTGCACTTCCACCTGTCATCTCCGTTTGTGCAACGCTGAGAAGTCTTTGCTTTTCTTCTTGGCAGATTGAAGAATATGCTTGGCGAATGGATGGCAGAGGATTCATCAGCAAAATTTGGCCTCGAATTGCAGAGTAAGTTTCATTCAAACCCATTAAGAATTGCATCAATCTTTGCTGGTCTGCTTGTGTTCCATGTGCTGTGTCTGTGTATGAAGCCAATTCATCCCACAAACCTTTCAATTTTGTGTAATAAGTGGAGACAGGGAGTTGTTCCTGTCGAAGGTATGCAATGTCTCGCTGAATCTCAAATATGCGAGGCGCATTGCTTTGAGAAAAACGCTCCTGTAAATCTTCCCAGACTTCATGAGCGGTGGGATAGTAGATTACACTATCTGCAATTTCTGGGTTCAATGTATTGATGATCCAAGAATGGACCATATCGTTACATCGTGACCAAGTAGCATAACCTTCGGGATCAGTCTTTTCCGAAGGGATTTCAATTGAACGATTGACAAATCCAAGTTTGTTCTTGGAGTTTAGGGCGAGAGTCATGGCCCTTTTCCATCCAGAGTAATTGTCTCCATTCATTGATTTGGAGACAAGGATGAGGCCTGGATGATCCGAATGATGGGTGAAATATGGATTTGAGATTTCGGATTTGAAGGAGTTTGCTATGAGGTCTGATTTGGACGAATCAGATGAGGCAGCAATGTTGCTGGGACTTGACAGATTGATCTCTTCATTAGATGAGGCCATGACAGTGAAGGTAGAAAATTTTTGTGAGGATGTTTATGAAGGATTTTGAATGCAGAATTGATTTTAGGATTTCAATTTACGTGTGCTCTGATACCATGTAAATTGAATAAGAGAAGATTGAATCTGCAAAATTGTATACTGTATTGAACCTTTGAGAGAAATATATACAATTGATTACATGATAATCTCTTCCTATAATAAAGCTATTTACTGCTACAATAATGCAGAATTCTAAGGGATCCGATTACATTCAATGAATCCTAAATGGAAATAAATACAATGAATTAACTGTAAATTCCAACACTTTATCCATCAACGTTGAACTAATTTTATTAGATAAATATTCATCAAATTTTCTTGACCGAGTTTGGATCTAGAACTTTACGAGTGTGAGTTTTAGTGCTTGGCCCCTTATTAGAAGGTTCACCTAGATTTACTTTTTTTTGTTTTGTTTTCAAGATTGTGTTTTTTCAGTTCATTGATTTAGTATGAGATTGGGTTCTATTTTTTTATATTTATTTTCTATATAGTTTTTTTTTTTTTTAAAAAATAATATATATATATATATATATATTTTTTTTCCTACCATGGATTTCCCAAGTTTCAGTGGGTTCTATTTATGTAAAAATAAATAAATAGTGGGCCATTGAATAAAGAACCTCAAGCTCTGAACTCATACTTCTCCTTGACAAGTGTCACCTCACTGTTTAAATTTATTTTTAAAATTAATTTTCGTTCTATAATAATTTTTTATTTTTTAAAATACTAATTTTAATATTTACACATAAAAAATAATCTAAAAGTATCAAAATAATTTAATTTAAAATAAAAAATAAAAAATCCAAATTTTTAACACACATTTCCAAACGGGGCATAGCCCCAAAGTTTCCGCTGCAATGTCCTGTCCTCATGCACTCGTGATGTCAGTGACATGCACGCGTAATATAATTTCTTTTTATTCATTTTTTCCCGTCTTTATTTCTGGCTTTTCTACCAATTATATATTATCACACCAAGTTTCCCCCGTCAAACCTAAAATTAATTTTCAACCAAGCAAAGAAAAATATTTTATAAATATCCAAGTAGTTATAAATATTGTATAATCTCTAAGTTAAAGGTAAAATCTATAAACATGGATAGTTGTAGTGTTCATAACATAAATTTATAATGATATTTTACGAAAGTTAATATTTGAATATGTTTTTTTATTAATGTGCATGTCCGAGTCAACTTGTGTGTATCTCAGTTTGATCCACAAACTCTGAAATTAACGATCATATAAGCTTCTAGTAGCCCTACAGTTTGTGAGACTCGAACTTGTGATCTCTAGAGAGTGAACCCAAGACCTGACCAGTGAAGTTACACCCATAAGAATTTTAAATATGTATCTTTACTATTACATGAAATGTTATTATAAGTTTACGAGGTGATACTATAATTAATGATATACATTGCTAATTAATTCCTCTTTCCATTATATGAATTAATTCCTTCCATTATATTATAATTAATGATATATTGAAGATATCCGACCCACCCCTGGAGAAAGAAGGTCACATAACCAGTTATGAAAACGTGTGAAGGTGGGGTCCCAATTGAAAGCTACTTCATACAGTTGTTTGTGATTGATAATTTGGACCCCCGCAAAACTCATCTCTTTCAAACTCAGCTGTGCAATGGACACCATCTCTTGTCTTGATATCTCATTGACACCATCCAGAGCCGCGCAATTTACTCCGTGATACAGGATTATTTAAATTACGACTGATATTGTTTTTTATTTAAAAATATATTAAAATATTATTTTTTATTTTTTAAATATTAACATATTATAATAATTTAAAAATAAAAAATTAATTTAAAATACTGCTTCAAGTAAACTATTTATATCCTTGCTTGTTTTGGTGCTCAACCAAGTTTTTATGGTTAGTTGTAGTTTTTCAATCGAAATTTAGCACGGAATTATATTTATCTGATCAGTTTATTTTGTGATTTGATTTTTTAAAATATTTATTTATTTGCTTTAAATTAATTATTCGCATATATTTTTATATTATTTTAATATGGTGATATAAAAGCTAATAAAAAAATTTGGTTCGATACATTATAAAGAATAACTATTACTATAATATATAAAAAAATTGAATTTGAGGAGATCCCAGCCCCTTTAGATATTTTTTATGGGTCCGGATTATACGAGTAAAACTCTGATTGCCCGAGACTTTTACAAGATAAATACTCGCTAGTTCGAACTCGAGACTTGCAAGTCAGATCTAAAATCATCTGCCATCATGTCTCTTGAAAACTTCATTTAACTTTGAGGTTTTGATTAAATCTAGTGTATTGATACTGGTATGATCGCACCCAAATATCAAACTAGTTCTTCATCGTATAAAAAACATAAAAGCCATGTTTTTTTTACACGATTGAAACACAAGTGGCTGCGCAAGTATATACTAAAAATATAATGATTCATATTCTTTTATTTGTTTATTGAATGGTTAGGACCATTGAACTAGGGAAGCTAGAAGTTACATGGGAATTTAAAGTGATATCTCAATTATTTTAATCTTAAAGAACAAATAAATGTTATAAGCACTCGTCTATCTCTAGACATGGATTAATGAAGAGATAGATTACAAGGTAATATTTATGAATATTAATAACTTACTAAAATAAACATTGTTGTGCTCATGTTTAACACCAACTTTAAGATCCATGTCATCATATAAAAAAGATTTTATTTAAATTTATTTTTCAACTAAATATAACAATGAATTATATTATTTCAATTTTACAAGGTTAAAACACGAATAAATAAAATCTATAATAATAAAAATCAAAAGCAACAATTTTTCCGGGGGTGAGTTATAGACCAATAGTATTGGGCATCCGTGCACAGAAATTGGGAAAGTAGAGTACGCAAATAAAAATAAAAATATGCAAGAGGTGCCCCCTTGTTTTAAGGATTGTCCGGGAACCAGAGGACACCATTAGGGTCCCATCCTTGTCACCATTTTTACTGCGCAAATGGACAAGAAGGTTATTACCGTAAATTAGTTCACGGGGGGCATCTGTCTGGCAACATGGACCGGTTTCTAAAGATTCTCTGTTTCATGGAGCCTCCTCGCTTCTTTCTTGACTGTTCATTTTATTCAACTATTTTAATTATATTTCTTTTTTTTAATCTAAAAGTAATTATTTAAATATTAATCAATAAATATATTACAATTAAAACTCTTGCATCGTTGATTGTCTTTTATGAGGAAAAGATATATACCCCTCGATCACTTGATCCATCTCTCTCGTGTTACAATTTAATATATATTCCTTGCTTGGAATGAATTTGGAGATGGATTTATTAGAATATATATTACGTGATATAATATTATGACAAGTATGTTAGAGAATAATATAAATTATATTCTGAGGCCTTACCTATAAACTTAAGTTTTTAGGTGAGATGGTTCCTTATCATGGTATTAGAGCCTTGTTGACCCAGCGGTAACGAGTTCAAATCTCATCACTCTCATTATATTTGATAAAAAAATCAAACACAAGGTAAAATGGTCATGTGTGCAAGTTTCAAGCCCAAAGAGTTATGGGGCTTCACCCATAAGCTTTTAAGTTATCATGGTATCAGAGCCTTGTTGATCCAGCGGTCACGAGTTCGAATCTCACCACTCTCATTATATTTGATAAAAAAATCAAACACAAGGTAGAATGGTCATGTGTGCAAGTTTCAAGCCCAAAGGGCTTTCACTTGAGGAGGTGTGTTAGAAAATAATATAAATCATATTTTGGGGTCTTGCCTGTAAGCTTAAGCTTTTAGGTGAGATGGTTCCTTATCAAATTATATGTTATTTTTTCTACTAAAAAGAAAAAAAAGAGAAAATATTGTGGTTTCTTCATGCAGGTTTTTTCAATAATTTGACCAGTGAGCTTCAAACCCAACATCTAAATAAAATTGTGTTTTAAAAATAATTTTGATTTTTTTTTAATTTTAAATTATTTTTTTGATATTTTTAGATTATTTTTACGTGTTGATATAAAAACTATTTTTTAAAAAATAAAAAAAATCTTATTTTGATATATATTTTTTTAAAAAATATTATTAAAAATATCTTCAACCACGTTCTCAAACTGATATTAAATATAAACGAGATAGGTTGGACATAAATTACTTCCAGCAACTAGATTATTTTCCCAGCATTTCTTCACCCCACACCATTAAATTTTCAAAAAAAATAAATTATTTAAAACCAAATAAAAAAAAAAAATTCCAAAAAGTAGAAGGATATCACTTGGGTGATACGTGTGTTTAGTATATTTTTATTTGAAAAAATATTTTTTAGTTTTTCAACATTAGCTTGTTAATTTTTTTAAAAATTAACAAAAAAAAATCAATTTAATATTTTTATATATACAATGCATTTTTACAAAGCAACTAAAATATAAAAGTCACTGAATTTCTAAACATAAAAAAACATTTTTTTTTAAACACGAACACGCTGCAAACGGGCGCTTACTCATGCCAGTTATGATTCTGAACTGTCGTCGTGCAAGAAGAACTATAATTCTTCTTGAAAACACTCTTTCCAGAGATGTAACATAGAATCCTCACCGTCCACCATGGTCCGTACAGAACACCTGTAAACCCCAAAAATACCCCTCGCCACAAATTTCCCGCGCAATCAGAAACAAAAAGAGTCTGATGAGACTATACAAAAAGATCAGATGACGATCACCATCACGATCATCCTGATGCCCCCACCCATCTCTGCCCTGTAGGCCCCACCCCCTCCCACTTCACTTTTAAGAACCCACCTGTCTTCCATTACCGCAAATCAATGCCATCCTTTCTGATTTTTGTCTAATCTTACAGCGCAAGCCCTCCCTCCGTTCCTCTATATAAAAGGCACAAAAATCAACTTCTGCCCCAATTTGCTCTCTTCCAACACCATGCCCATGTAGTAATACCGAACCTACCCTTCACAGTTCATCCCTTCTGCCTCCACAATGGCGCCGAGTATATCTCGTGCTTCAGTGCTCCTCACCGCCACCGTACTCGCCCTGCTTTTCGCCGTCGCCCCGGTCACTTGCTGGCGTCCATGGCCGCACCTGAACCCCAACAGCTCAGACCTTCTCTATGATTCCTCCAAAAAGTTTGAGGGGTCATCAGAATTTGTTCACCTACGTTACCACATGGGCCCGGTCCTGACCGGGAACATAAAGGTCCACCCGATCTGGTACGGTAGATGGCAAAAATCCCAGAAAAAAATTATTCGAGAGTTCATCAACTCAATCTCAGCTGTCCATGCACGGCGCCCATCAGTTGCTGGTTGGTGGAGAACTGTGCAGCTCTACACAGACCAAACTGGAGCCAACATTTCACACACTGTCCAACTGGGACAGGAGAAAAACGACAGGTTTTATTCTCACGGGAAGTCGTTAACAAGGTTGTCTATACAATCGGTGATCAGGAGTGCCGTGACAGCCAAAACTAAGCCGTTGCCTATCAATCCGAGAAATGGGCTGTATCTCCTGTTGACTTCTGATGACGTGTACGTCCAGGATTTTTGCGGGCAGGTTTGCGGGTTTCATTATTTTACATTCCCTTCAATTGTAGGGTACACCCTGCCTTATGCATGGGTAGGTAACAGTGCAAAACAGTGTCCTGGTGTGTGTGCTTATCCTTTTGCTGTGCCTGAGTTTAGGCCAGGGTGGAAGGCGCTAAAATCACCTAACGGTGATGTGGGTGTTGAA
Organism: Salix arbutifolia; assembly: GCA_025169955.1. Taxonomy (NCBI): domain Eukaryota; kingdom Viridiplantae; phylum Streptophyta; class Magnoliopsida; order Malpighiales; family Salicaceae; genus Salix; species Salix arbutifolia. Next base: position 12,709,911 of record CM045916.1, on the reverse strand, counting down.
GGAATGATCAGTGTGATTGCTCATGAGATTGCTGAGTTGGCAACAAATCCACTGGTGAACGCCTGGTATGCAGGGCAGGATCCAAGTGCTCCTGTGGAGATAGCTGATTTGTGTGAGGGTATTTATGGAACTGGGGGCGGTGGGTCCTATACAGGACAAATGCTGACGGACCATGATGGTGCCACGTATAATATGAATGGGATCAGACGGAAGTTTTTGGTTCAGTGGATTTGGAACCATTTGGTTAGTTATTGTACTGGCCCTAATGCCCTTGATCAGTAGCGGTATTTATATTGCTATTTTGATTTTTATTGCTTTTTTATTTTATTTTTACCGTTTGTTGGTTTATGAATTTTGGGTTTGGGAGGTTGGTAATTAATGAATATGTTCATTAAGGTAGTTAAGGTTGTTAAAATTTGTAATAATTTCTATTACACTATTTTTGTATACCAATTTCCTGTCTTTTTCCCACCTTAAAAATATGATATTATGTCATGTTTGCTGGTGACTAAGCACTGTGTTAACATTAATAATTATTTTTAATATCAGTATATATATAAATTACTACTTTTTTTTTCTTTTTTCTTTTAAAATGAGACCAGTGAAATGTGTGATCGTTGATCTGCAAAATCTAAAATTTAGAGTTTAATTGAAGTCAAGTTGACTTGATTTTGAAGCGTGAAATTCAATTTGACAGTTAATTTTTAAGGACTCGAGTTGTCTAATTAAATTCAATATAAAATATGGTAGGTCAATTATTGGATTTTTTTTTAAATTCTTAATATTTGAATATCAAAACCATTAAAAAAAAGCAGAGCACTCCAGCCAAACATCCCTTAAACTTCACAGCTACCAACTCTTCAATCTCAAATCTTGCTAAGCACAGCACATCAACATCTCTGATCAGGGAAATGAACCTGAAATTCTGATGACACCCATTTGATCAGATTTCAAAACGCGAAATACAGAGATGGCTGAATCTGGCTAGTAAGTTGCTTGATTGAAGGCGAGATTGAAGATTCCTTCTGATAGGAAAGAACCCATTTCTTGAAAGTGTGAAAAAATGGAGAGGAGTTGAGATTGATTTTGCGTCTGTTATTTTTTACAGTGTAATATATATCATATTCCAGAGTATTTTAGGTGAGATGATTCTTTAACATGGTATCAGAACTTTGTTGACTCAGCGGTCACGAGTTCGAATCTCACCACCTCTATTTTATTTGATAAAAATCAAGCATAAGTTAATGTGAGCCTGTACAAATTTATTTCACTTGAGGAGGTGTATTATAGAATAATATAAGATGGTTCCTTAACAATTATTAGACTAACTAGAGAAGGAGTTACACGAACCGTGCCTAGAAATTCACCTTGTTTGTCAGCTTTTTTAAAATGTATTTTTTATTTTAAATTAATTTATTTTTGATTTTTTAAAATCATTTTCATGGTAAGATATAATTCCAAATCGATACTAAAAAAATAATAGTAATGGATGATTCATCTTTTAGTTATGATTTTTTTCAAAATAAATTATTATTTGATAGTTGTTTTTTTATTATAGTATTGATAATTTCTTGGAGAAGCTCAACATCAACAAGATTGAAGCTAAAATTAATAATGCTAAAGTTATAAGATAATTTGAGAGGTTTTAATGAAATTGACTCTATTATAAAAAAACTATAATTATATTTTTAAAATTTTATTTTTTCAAAAGTAAACATAGAAAAACATAACAATGTTAAACATTCCCTAATATCAAAAATATATTTTTAAAAATAAAAAATATTATTTTAATACAATTCTAAATAAAAAACACTTTAACAAACCACCTTAAACACTCCCAAATAAAACAAAACACCAAGCAGCAATAAGATTAAATTTTGGGAACCAGCTGGCTGTGGTCTCAAGTGGCATCAAAATGTAAGCAAAAGACAAATCTTTTATCTATCAAATGAAACAAGTTACTTTTGACTTTAGATAGCAGGTAAGGTTCCATAAAGTCATGCTAAAGAGCAAAAGAAGAATCAGACATTTAGCATTACATTATCTTAATCATGATCATCAAAAGAAAATTATATATTAATCAGATTCTCCAAACCTAATTACCAATTGATGGAAATAGTCATGAGTATCAGCACTCAGACATCCCCCTGTACCTTGATCTTTGTTGACCCCCAAGAACAGAAATCATGCCTTCTGTCTTCCTCCTCCATAATCTATTATCATAAACTCACCCTTAAACCTAGATTAACCCAAACCTTGGACCAAGGACTAAGTCGATCGAGTCCTGGTTCGACCGAACTAGTTCGGCAATACCGAATTCAATATCTGTGTTGTTGTTTAGTTTATCATGAGAAAGCGAGAAATTGTTGCTGTTCTGTGTTTAATACACCCATCAACGAGGCTGGTTCTTACCTAAACGAGGGGCTAGGGTTTATCATCCTACTGTGGTAACGTTGCTTTTGAAATAGCTGTATTCTTAACAGCACCAGAAAGTGGGCGCTGATGTTTACGGCAGCTAGCTGCCGGTTCTAAATCTTGAGATTGAGGGCAAGGCTTGCAGTAACCATCTCTCGCTTTCTCTGCATGCTGTAAAATTAACTAAAAGCAAGCACGTCATTATCAATATCACCATTAGGGAATAAATGATGATCAAAAAAGAAGAAAAGGAAAAGAGAAAAAGAAACAAATTCCTCGAAGACAGTCCATATCATAGTCCAGCTCTTTTGATTCCAATGCAATAACATCCAAACAACCTATTAAAAGAAGGGAAAAGAAATGAAGAAAAGCCATAAAGAACTTGGGTGCAAATTGAGTAGAGCATTAAAAAGAAAGGAAGAGCAATTACAAGAGTGGGGGACCTCTGGGAATCATGTCATCTAATTTTAGCACAACTTTGTTGAAGAACAGACACAAAGAGAGCTTACAATGGATGGATTGAAAACCTGAAACCTACCGATATGTTGCGGAACTGATGATTCGGTGGCGCATTGACGATGACCCTGAGATCTCCTTGAGGGACACCAAATGCATGATCTAGCAAGTATAGAGCTGTGGTGATACATAATGGTCCAACCATACCAACTACAGATTATTAGAGCACACTGCAAGCATATTATTAGCCCCACCTGGTAGATTGTATATGAAATTTAATTCCCAACTCATAAATTTCACCTTTCTTAAAAGCGTCTACAATTGCCTGTCCCCAGGAGGGGTAGCGTGGCGGCAACGACCTTGCTCTTGATGTTTCAAGAGCAAGGTTCGAGTCGGGGCGCGCACACTTTCCTGTAAGATCCTGGGACAGCCGGAATTTTACTCGCTCACTTGGGTCCACAAAGTGCGCTTTCCGGGAGGTGAGGTTTCCTCGAATCCAAAAAAAAAAAAAAAAGTCTACAATTGCCTGCAACTTCAATTAATCTTTCTCTTTTATGGACTCACTCATTGATCTTTACTGCACATGAACAGACTACCCTATTAGCTAGAATTGAAACCTTACAACCTTGTTTCCTTGATGGCATATTAAGAACAAGAAGGGACATGCAGAGATGCACCTAGATAAAAATGGAGGGCAAAGTAGAAACCCACATTTGACATCTAACAGCAAAAATCACTGTTTTGCAATCAATTATTGATTTTGAGTAGAAAATGCTGTACTGCCATTTGCGAATTGCATGTGCATGTACGAGCAAGTGTATTGCAATACAAGGTCGAATTACACCAAAAAAGGGGCGAATTCTTGGGAACAAAACCATCCATCATGACAGCTAGTATTGCAAAGTAAACATGTACGAGACTAAATAATTGTCTGGAAACTTTTATTCTTTGAAAATTTACAGTTCTGGAAAATTTCGCACTCCAACTTTATAGTACTTAAATATGGAAGAATGATCTCATCACTAGAATCTCCAGTCTAATAAATCATTAGCTAGTTATCATTTAACATAGAGTACACATCACTCAATACTACCCTCACTGCCGAATTGAAGCTCACACCTCGCGGCAAAAGCACAATCCTCCATGAGATTAACATCGATAAGGGGTCAGTAAGATTTTCTACAACTTCTGCAATCTGCAAACAGATGATGTTCACTAGAAAGACAGACTTCAAGACAGTCGCTTATCCTTGATAGTAGCAAATTCAATCAACAAACAAGGCAAAATGTAAGCTGAGTTACCAGTGCAAATCAATGAGTATCAAGAGTATCATGGTGTTCAGAAACCACAAAAACATCTGCTCTAGTATCTTCTACATCCTCGCCTCGAGAGAAAAAAGAAAGAAGGTCACAGAAGTGTTCATATTCAACGAAAAATATTTGCAAGAAACAGCCTTAAAAGTAGGCGCAATAACTAAATCAAAAGATATAGTGTGATAAACAGCACCAGTACACCACTGCATCATCCATAAAATTGTTGAGAAATACTACTGTATCAAGTTCGGTGCAATCCCTATATTAGTAAAGTTATAATAAGTCAAGTCGTTCCAATTCCAAAACAGATGATGCGAAAATCCAATGAAGTGTGAAGTAGACAGATAGAGACTACAGTTGACCAGTTACTAGTGTTTCTGCCACTTCAGTGTTTGGTGCAAGATCGCTGCCTTCCTTAATCTACCAAGCAAAAATTAGGTAGCCAATGCTGCAATACCTTATACAAAGTGATGGTAACAGAAGGCACTAAATCTTTTAAGAAATTCAAAAAATTAGCCAAATCCAACATCATAATGTAAGTAGCAGTACTCGCACATTCACACAATTAGTAGTGTTCAATTAGGTATTCATAGAAGAAATTTGGCACTGCAGTTTTCAATAACCAGATCAGTAAGAAGTACCTTTATCTATCTTTCATGAAAAATAAGCTTCAATATTTTATTCTTTAAGAACAAATTCTTATGGTTCGCAAATCAGACACAACAATCTCATTAAGTATGCAACAAGAACATGCGTGCCAATTGTTCTTGTCAGAGACCTTGTGCCCAAGATGACCACAAATGATAATGCCTATTTCTGTTGTTATGCCATGTTTTGGTTTTATAATCTGTACGACCACCATTCAGATATCTTGTAATGCTGAGACAACTTGGTCAGAATGGGTTATAAAGAATCAATATACCGATAATGTTCTCAATATTTACCCCACTTGTTTGGAGAAAACTATCAATCAGAAGCAGGTCCAAATGAAACCAGCATACCAAAGGATGGATTCCAACTCTCAAGCTTTGAACATAGAACTGCAAGCATTGATTCACAATGCTGGCAGCATTACCACGGGTAAATGACAAATAAATTTTCATAAGACGATCATGGATTTAGAAAGTAAAGCAAAAACTCTGGTCCAAGGAAGAGATAACTTGTCAATCATTCAAATAACCCAGTCTCAAATTTCAGCTTAACTTACACAGAGAGAGCAATAATTGATTGCACCTTACCCTATTATCTAAATCACAGAAACCAGATGCTAGACAAAATGATGAGCAGCAGAATATGGCATGCAGAGGCACTCAAATAATCTACTGCAGGTGGCTATAATTCCCATGAAGAAAGATAAAATTTTATTTTATTCAATGTATCTTCATCAACTCATTAAAATATGTCAAAATACAGCCTAAAAAAACAACATATAACGATCATTCTTAATAGGTAGATTGCTCCTCCTACAATATGGAGATATTAGTTTGTATTCACATAATATCATTTCAGGTCTTTAAGATTCTCATTCTGCAGGTACTTCAAAACTCCATACGTAACAGTTCCGGCGACAAACAAGGCAACCGTAGGAGTGAAAGATGGATATAGATACTTCACAAAAAATTTATCCCATTCTTCTGGTAGGAAGCCTGTTGAAGGAAAAATGCCAAGTTATTTTTTTTTTACAGGAGCTAAGGAGTTTATATTCATATCCAACATGAGTAAAAACTATCAAAAACAAAGCAGAATCATTTGCCTCATTTTCTTTATGATAGGAACAAGCTTTAAATAACCATGTTAATGCTAGGAGGCATTATGCCTTTTTTCTCTCTTTCAAATTGGCACAAATTTCCTAAAGCTAAGGGGAGTCTTATGACGCATTGCATTGATTCCTATACGTTGAATAATTTCGAAGTGAAAAAGGAGAGAACAAAACAAAGGAAATTGCATCACCCTAGTAGCAAAACAAGCTCCTTTTTGAAAGAAATAAATTCCATTAACAGTACAGTCACCCTCTTATGGAGGACTGGCATAATTGTTCAGTTATGAACTAGCTATGCCGAAGTCATATTCTTTGCTAAACAAATGAGACAGCTACGATTAGGCTATTGGATACTTTATTCTATTCTTTCAATGAAATATATTGTTAATCAAGCCATGGTCTGACAAAGTTTAGGAGAGTAAGAAGAACACCATCATTTTTCTTGGTGAAACTAAGGCCCCGTTTGTTTCCCGGAATTCACTTTCCGGGAAACCACTTTCCAAAATTTCCTGTGTTTGTTTGTCTTCTGGAAAGTTGGTCAACGGAAAACACTTTCCAGTCAAAGAAAAATTTGGCTTGGTTTTCAGGAAAGTGTTTTCCGGAAGTTGTGAAAAATTTAGAAATGTCATTATTTACTAATTATATCAAATTTGATCCTCAAACTTTTGATTGCTATATATAATTTGTTTTGAATATTTATTTTTCAATTCCATCTCTTAAAATTTAATTTTTATATTAATTTTGGTCCTTATTTTTATAATTGCTATTTGCTTTTTTCTTATCATTTTTTTATTGAAATTTTTTATCTATCAAATTTGGTCCTCATTTTTTTTATTGTTACTTATTTTATTTGAAATAATTTATGAAATGTTAATTATTATTATTTTAACTTATGCACCTTTCATTTTTTTTTAAATTTTTAGATTTGATCTCTATTATTTTGATTATTATTTATTTTATTTGAGATAATTTATGAAATTATATTTTTTTTCAATTTCATTCTCATTCAACTTTTTAATTTATAAGATTTGTTCCTCATTATTTTAATAAACTTGAAAAAAAAATTAATTTATTAATAAATTATTTTCCAGTTTATTTTTCATAACACAAACAAACACTGGAAAGTATTTTCCAGTTCATTTTCCATAACACTGCCAAACATCAGAATTCACTTTTCAGGAATTCACTTTCCCCGGAATTCACTTTCCAAAAAGAAACCACTTTCCAGCAAACAAACGGGGCCTAAATTTGTTCATAGTAATCATAGCCATAAGGAGACACAGCACCAAGCATAAACATTGAACACCAAAAAAGTACCAATACTAAATATGGATGATTATATACTATCTATAATTAAATAGAAATTGCAAAAAAAATTACCAAAGCAATTTGTTTTGAGAAAATTGGCCATGCCAGTAGATAATGAATAATTTCAGCAAAAAAATTTCTAACAGTATTGAATCAAAGAAGGTCAGTATCCAAATTAACTTTAAAAGTCTAAAAAACACTTTTGAATTCAGAAAAAATTCTAACCAGATAATTTAATTAATTAAATCCAATTAACAAAATTCATTCTAATCTTGAAATTCTCCAAAATTTTAACCAAATTTCAACATTTCTAGCTTCTTTCAATTCATCAAGGTATAACCGAACTCGATAAAAAAAAATATAAATAAATCCCATAAATTCTGACATACCTGAAGCAGCAAGCACAATGCCCTCAACGAGAATGACCCCACCAAGTCCTAACCAAGCAAGAAGAAAAGCACTCTCATTTCTACCCTGTTCTTTACCTTTAACCTCATTTTCTTGGCTTATAAAAGCTGGTTTCTCAACTGGAGTCCTTCTAATAATCGACGCTCTCTCTCTTCTATTACCCTTTGGTTTCTTTTTACTCTCACTTCCACTAGCTGTCTTGCTTGTAGTAGTTGCTGCAACTGATTGTGAGCCAAACCCTTGACCAGTTGAGACTGTGGAGGGTTTTTTCTCCGGCGGGGTTGGATTGTTTGTGGAGGACTGGGCTATGATTTTGAGTTTGGTGGGTTTTGCTAATGGTGAGAGAGGGAGAAGATGAGAGGGTTTTTTGAAGAGAGAAGAAGGTGAGGGTGAGTGGATTTGTAGCGCCATTTTCAGTTTTGTTGGTTAATGATGATATCTGTTTTGCTGTTTTAACTGGCTTTTAGCTCTCACGTTATGTAATTTGCCTCCCCTGTAAATTCGAGAATTGTATTGGCCTCCCCCAATTATACTATGAGTTTTCTTTTTCTCTCCCTCTTTGTTTTTTGTTTTTCAAAATCAAGCAAATTCTAACATGATAGTCAATATATTAGCGAGCCGACAGGATGAAATTGCCTCTCCTAATTCCTGCACTGACAATATAAAAAGTAGTATTTTTTATAAAAATATATTTGGTTGTGAGATAATTTCTTTCATACAAAATAAATAAATAAAAGTATAATAATGACGGGGAATAACCCTCAAAAAACAATTTGAGATTTCTTTTTTGGATCAATCCGTTTTTAAAAATAAACTTTGATATAAATTAATAACAAATTCACCAATCAATTCCCGCCCCCAAAACCAGACAACTCTCGTGGCTCACTCCTCTCCTTAGCCAAAAAATAAAATAAAGAAATTCCTAATTTTTCTCTGCTTAAACATCCACCCATCAGCTACTTTATGGACCCTCCCCCTCCCCCTCCTCCTCCTCATGTCTCTCCTTTCTCTGCCGCGCTCTCTCTTCTCCCTCTCCCTCTCCCTCTCCTCGCCGTCTCACGCGATCACTTCCCGCAGAAACCGATGCTTCAGCTGCTCTCTCTCCGTTTCTAAAACGAGCAACGCCACCTCGCTTGCGATTCTTTGGTTTAAGCAGGATCTTCGTATCGATGACCACCCTGGCCTTCTACAAGCTTCCAAATTTCCTGCTTTACTTCCTCTTTACGTTCTCGATCACCGTATTCTTTCCCGTACGTCGTCGTGTCATCTTTCCTCTCTTTCAATTGCTGCCTCCTTTTCTAACTCCTTGCCTTTTTTTTTTGAGCAAATGAAAGTTGGATTTCCAGGAAAAAAACTGCGACTCGTCGTCCGAGGACAGTAGAAACGACCTGTCGGTTAGATTAATATTTTGTGAATGAAATAAAATATATTTTGGTGGTAATGTTGCGCAGGTTACAATGATGAGAAGCTAGAACTGGTTCTTTATGCGTTGGAAGATTTAAGAAAGTCACTAAAGAAGCAAGGGTCTAATTTGATGATCAGGTTTGGGAATGCAGAAAACGTGATAAAAGAGCTTGTACTAGAGGTAGGTAGGTTGTTGTTATAGCTGTTACTACGTTTTGCGCTTGCTCTGTAGATGTTATGATTTATAGTTGTAGTTTAGGCACTTTGAGCTGAAACCTCAAGAGTCCATTTGATTATTTGTTGATTTATAGAGTGAGATTGTTGGAACAGGTGAAAGCTGCCGATGTGTTTGCGGAAGTGGAGGTGGAGTATCACTTGCGGGAGATAATGGATGTTGTGGAAGAGACATTGGAGAGGATGGCTTCGTTTGATAGGAATCCGGGTATTGTGCTGTGGCAGACTCCGTTTTATGATGTTAAGGTAGTCATCTTTGTCATTGATCAAGTGATGTTTTCATTCGAGGTTGTGTTTTATTGTCGGTTTTCTTTGTTGGTTTTGTGGTTTGTTTTGTTTGTAGAATTTGAAGGTATTGCCTGATTCTTACGATGAGTTTGAGAAGCTTCAATTGACTGTAACTCCACCTCTTCTGCCGCCAAGATTGCCTAGTGCAGAAATGGAACTGGACTGGGGTAAGTTTCTTTGTTTCAAAAACAGAAGAGAATGGTTGTTTTGTAGAAGTATTTGATTTGCAATTATGATTAAAGTAAGGGGAGATGATGACTAAACCATGGATCAGGTTTGCTACCCACATTGGATAACTTGAAGAAGTTTGTGAATGAAAGTCCTTCCAAATGGAATGAAAGTTGGGCTTTGCTCAAGGAGATGTCATGTGAAACCATATCACAGAAGCAATTATCAAAGTCAGGGAAAGTAAGTTTGAATAATTCAAATTTCAAGCATACCAAGAGGAAGAGAATGGATAAATCTGTTTTTGTCACACAAAAGCAAAATGTTGTGGGAGGTGGGACAAACAGTGTGCTTAATGCATTGGCTGCATACTTGAGATATTTGGAGGGAACAGCTCGGGATGACTGGCAAGAGTATGTGCTGATAATGTGCATCATTAATTTATGAAGTTATGCTTTGTATTTGAGTTTGTTTATGTATTTGACTTTATGGTTTCTTTATTGTATTAAGAAATTAATGCTAACTGGATGGAACAATATTATAGTCAAATTGATGCATAGAATGTGGAAAAAAGAATAGCCTTAACATAGAGCCCTGTTCACCTTTTACTTGTTATATTATGTAAAATGTGTTTCATTTTTTGTTTCTGATTGAAACTTCAAAAAACAGTTGTTTGACTTGATTTGATGCCAGGGTACATGAGAAACTGCGAACTGCTGAAATTCGTGATGGAGCTTCATTTTTTGCGCTCTTTGGCCCTGCCCTATGTCTTGGTATCATATCTAGAAGGAGAGTTTATCATGAATCAATTAAATACGAGAAAGAGCGAAATGCTGGGTTTCTATCACCCTTTGGATATTCAACTGCCACAGTTTCTGCTTCAGCTGACGCAGTGTGCTCAATGGAGGTAGGCTGCTTTAGATCTACTATGCCCATGTTATAATATGTTCTATAGATCTGTATTCTATATTATCTACTTTGATTTTCTTTATTTGTTTTGTTTTGTCACCCCCCCTAGTTTTGAAATAACTTGTTTGATTTAGATAAGCTTTTGATGGATTCTAGTGAAATCTTGTGCAGTGGTATTGGCTTCTGCTTTTAAGAAGTCAATTAAGTGATGGAGGAGCATATCCTATTCGGATATGGAGATGGAATGGTTATCTAATTCAGGTTTGCAGCTAAAACTGATCTATACACATAATTGCTATTCTTTGAATCTCTTTCTGCTGATAGCAGTTCATTTTATGCATTTTATACTGGAAAATATGTTAGCCAAGAGTAGTAAAGGATTTTTGTAATTTTTGCTTAAGAGAATTTTTTTTAATGTAATTTCAGTATACAGTTGTTGGCAATAGAGGCCCTGCTGTTCTTCTCGTTCATGGTTTTGGTGCATTTTTGGAGCACTTTCGTGACAATATAAATAGTATATCTAATGATGGGAACCGAGTTTGGGCTGTCACGGTTCTAGGATTTGGCAAATCAGAGAAACCAAATGTTGTGTACACTGAACTTATGTGGGCTGAATTGGTGAGAGATTTTATAATTGAAGTTGTCAGGGAACCAGTGCATCTCATGGGAAACTCTATTGGTGGTATGTTGCATGTTCTAATCCCTAGCTTTCATGTCTAATTTCACTGTTTGCTTATGTAAAAGCTCATCTATTTAATTGTCATCAGTTGCTGCTCTCCAATACTCATCTAATTATTATTGCTCTCTCCAGGCTATTTTGTAGCTCTTGTCACCTACTTTTGGCCTGCTTTAGCCCAGTCTGTTGTCCTTATCAATAGTGCTGGGGATATTATTCCAGCATATACTTCTCCGCAATTCACCAAAGTGAGTTTAAAATAAATATTTTTTCAAATGTCATCCTCCACTCATAACATCCATCACAGTTGTCTTTTATTTCTTTTTTTTTTTGCTCTTAAAAAGTGCCATCTTGATCAATTGAGCGGTTTATGAAATAGTGTTCATTGATTAATCTCACAGTTTTCAATTTTGCTCAGCTGTGTTTCGCCATCAAGTTGTACAGCCTATTTTTCTATGAAATAGAATGTCATCCTGAGGCTGTCCATACTATTTATCCCCTGGAACAAATTATCCATATTGTGTTATATGGATAGGAGTTTAGTAGAATAATAACAGGAAGATGCTCACATGATATAGGGTCCAAATGGATCATTGGATGCTGTGAAGTTTGTGCATTCTATGTATCAATAGCAATACACACGTGCATTCTATGTGAAGTTTGTGCATTCTATGTATCTATAATTTGTCAATGGACATGTACACAAATACACACGCACCTGCTTCAATATTAGGAGTAATGGCACAAAGGGAGTTTTTCTGAAAACTATGTTCCTTGCATGCCTTTCACTTGTCCTCCAAGTTCTCTCTTTGAGTTCTGTCAGCCTGAAATTCTCAGTAAGCAGTAATTTCTTCAGTGATCTCCTAATTTGCTTGTAATCTATTAATGTTCCAGGTGAGAGCAACTTCAGGGGCTACATGGCTTGGTGCTCGACTCCTTTTATTTTCCTTGAGACTGAGTTTGGGAAGCATAGTAAAGAGTTGCTACCCAAATGTAAGTGATATCTATTTCCGCATTTGGTCTCACCATTCACATCCAAATATTGCATCTTACTTTGCCGCATCTTGCCTTGCAGAAAACTGAGAGAGTTGATGATTGGCTTATGAATGAAATGCTAAGAGCTGTATCCTTGTCATTAGTGAAAGCAAGCCTTTTCGTATTCATTTCTGCAGAATCTAATTTGACTGTGTTAGGAATTGAAATTGATAAGAAGGAAAGCGTAACCTTAACACACACAAAAGTCTTATGATCCTGGTGTTCTGGTGGTACTAGAAAGTATTTTCAGTTTCAATCTCTCACTTGCTCTTAATTATCTCTTGGAAGGCTTCAAAGGCAAGGTTCTAATCATACAGGTAAAATCTCAATATTGTTGAAAAAATTACCATTGTGTTTTCGCTTTCTTTTCTTAATTTGCATTGCTCGATAGTCCAATTGAAATGCTGAGTATGTGCTATTGATTGATCTATTTACTGCAGGGAATGAAAGATCCTATAACCGACTCCAAGTCAAAAGTGGCTATGCTCAAAGAACATTGTCCTGGGGTCGTCATCAGGGAATTGGATGCTGGTAATTTTATTACCCTGTCATCAAGTTGATGCTTATTTTCAATCTTTTCTGCGAACCACTAACCAGTGGTCCTTGACTTGATTTTCATTTCAGGCCACTGTCCTCACGATGAGAAACCAGAAGAGGTAAATTCTATAATTTGTCAATGGATATTGACAATAGAAACTAGAGTTCTTTCTCAAGCCTGTTCATAGCTTGTACACATAGCTGCCTAGCACAAAGGAAACATCATCCCCCCCCCCACGTCATTACATTCTTCCTCTATTCTTTTGATTTTTTGGCTTAATCCCAGAATCCAGGGCCATTTATTTGCATAATGTAATGAATACTGTAAAATACACATGCTTGAGCTTAGCATTTGAGTAACTTCTGATTCCAGAATTAGATCACTGAAGTGTTTTTTGTTTCATTTGGAAGTTCATTATTCAAAATTTTGTAATTTTTATCTTCAAAAGACATGGTGCTTGTCAATTTTCCCAAAAACACGTTTCAGATTTGGGCACCATTGACATGGCCATGCCATTTACAGTATAAAGAGAAGAGTAGTGCTACATGGCACGAAGCCAGCCGTTAACAAGTGTCATGCCATGAAAATGGAACCAAATTGTATAGATTGTAGTGTATTTTCTTGTAGCTACCAAAAACGATGCTGTTTTGATTATTTTTTTTTTGATAAAACGATGTTGTGGCAACGATCTTAAAGTGATTTTTTTTGTGGAAATGACTTCAGTTAAGTCCTAACATTCTAGGTTTGTACAAAATAATTCTTAAATTTCAATGTGTTAGATCCAGGTCTTTGAATGTAGAGAGAGGAGAGGAGGGAGGCAACCATGGCTTAGCACAATGCAAAATAGAGCGATCAAACCCCTTCTTTCTGGTGAGGGCATAATTCTGCTGAAATGAGTTTAATCAGACAATGATTATTAATCAAGAAAAATTCTTCTAACCACCACCAAGGTCCACACAAAAAAAGCACCTGGAGCAATTTTTTCATTGAATTTGACCCGGCATATAACTCGGACGACCCGTCTCCTAACTTGAGCCGGTCTAAAAAAAAGTAAACAAGTAAAGATTTGTTGATTTAAACCCTTTTCAAAATAATAATAATTTTTTGACTTTTTTTTTCTTTCGAATTGACCTCCCAACTTTTCAATTGTGACCCGATAACTATGCCTAGGATGTAAAGATTTTGGAAAACAGAAATGGCATAGCACGGAGCCCTTCCCACCGGCTACACCTTAAGCGTCGTAAAATCTTCTCCTGCTTCTGATTCGAAGCTTCAAAGCACATTGTTTGGCTTGGAATCATATCTAGAAGGAGAGTGCATTGTGAAGCAATCAAATATGAGAAAGAACGAAATGATGGGCCCGTCTCACCATTTGGATACATCTGTGGCCCTGCAGCTTATGCTGGCTGCTCAATGGAGGTACTCTGTGGTGTTTTACAATTAGCTGCTCTGGAGTTCATGGTCATAAATTTATTTTGGTACTAGAGAAAACAAGGAAAAAGATCTGATCAAGTACAATTGATACATAACTTTGAATTTCAAAAATGTTACAAAATTCCAACATACATGAAAGCTGTAAACCCAAAACCCCCCCCCTCAAAATTCAATCTTAAGCATAAACTTGAATGGTACAATGAGACTGACAAAAAACAACAATTATTCACACAAATCATTGGATTCGATCCAACTCTGCAAAATCAAGGCCACCTGAAAAAAACGAGAGCAATCCACGCAGTAACCTCATCAAAACCTTGCGTGTCACAAAGAATATATTGCTGCAACCATGCAAACTCCAAAGAACACGACATTGTTCAGAACAGCAAAGCTTACAGCCCCAGAAGCATCCGCTGGAGATTCTGGACTTGCTGCAGCTTTAGATCTCTTCTTTGGCTTTTCAGGTGCTGGTGCTGGGGTAGGAGGTTTAGGTGTAAAAATATCAAGAGGAAGAAGCACCTTGTCAACCTGATAAACAGCTAACTGATTATCAGTGTAGATAGTGCCGGATACGCTTGTATTTGTAAGCCCTGTGGTTATATTCACCGAGTTTCCTGTGGTGGTCACATTGAGCTCTAACCTGCCACCTGATCCTGCCTGTGTGGTCAAAGGGTTGCTCACAGTCTGGAACTGGGAACTTGATAGAAATTGCGGGATAATGTGAAACTGTACTAGCTCAGCCTTTTCTTGATCGTTTAGCGAGTTGAGGGTGCCTGATTTGAGACTTGAAAATGCGTTGTCGCTAGGTGCAAAGATGGTTATAGCATTGTTCGTGTTGTTGAGCTGGCCATTCAATGTGACATCCTCTTGAGTGGCTTTCAAAAGCCGGATAAAAACACTGAACTGACCGCCTTTTTCTAGTACTTTTGTGACGTTAGTTGGGCCAGCTGGTGCAGGGGCTGCAGCCGGTGACTGAGCTAGGATTGGGGGGCAATAAAGAAGGAAGAATAGAATAAAAGAAGCCGAGAACAGAAATTGTGGCACCATTTTAGTGGTTTTTGGATAAAGTGGCCTATATTGCTGGTACTAGCTACAAATTTTTGATGCATAGAGAGGGGATGAAGAGGGTTTTTATAATTATAGCGGTGGATGATTAGAGTTAGGTGTAATGTACAATTTTAGTTCAGAAATTTAGCTGTTACATGGTTTATCTTACTTCAAAAGGTAGAGAGAAATCAGTGGAGAGAGAGGAACAAACACTGTTGCAACAACTAGTTTGCTTGAAAACACAGAAACCAGGAAGGAAAGAAGTAGCAAGTGGGTGTTGACAAATAAAGATGCTCATAAGCTGTTTGGCACAGAGTTTCACCCGGCCGCAGTTTTTGGTTTTTTTTTTTTAAATAAATATAATTAATGTTTTTAGATCATTTTGACGTGCTGATGTCAAAAATAATTTTTAAAAAATAAAAAAATATCATTTTGATGTATTTCGGCACGAAAAGCACTTTAAAAAGCTACCACAACAGCTCTCCTAAACAGTCCTCATTATTTCCTTCGCTTTTACTTGTGAACGTATTTTGGGTGAAAATTGATATATTGCTTGCCACAATCCTAAGAAAGATTGATGGTGGCATGGTGTACCGACCGCATCAATGTCATCCTATGTTCTCTACAGCTCTGATTGCATCTTGTGGGTTCCCTCTCCGTTGACTTACATTTCTTTTGCCTTCTTAGGCAAGCTAAACATGAAATTACACCAAAACTAACAGCAAGTAAAAACATAATCTGTTGATTTTCTCTAGCTCGTTTTATGCATTTTATTCTGGAGAACATGTTAGCCAAGATCAGATAATAGATTTCTGCATTCTTTTTAAGATAATGCTCCTATTTCAGTACAGTTTTTGGTCATCAAGGTCCTGCGAATCTTCTTATTCATGGTTTCGGTGCATTTTTGGAGCACTACCGTGATGATATAAATAGTATATCGAAATGAGAACTGAGTTAGGCTATCACAGTTATAGGATTTGAAAAACCAGAGAAGCAATATGCCTATTTGGGACTCAGTTCATTATCACAGTCACCGTGATGACCATATGTTCTTTGGATGCCTTTTCTCTGCTTCAGTTCGGGGTTCTATTACGGACATGATCTTTCTAGGTTGGCCTACTATGACATGGAAACATTCAATTCAGTGGGGTTCTCACACTTCAGGAAGAAAAAGTTCACGCACCAGCTTGCCTGATTAGTCCTCTCAGCCACGATTTACTTCAAATAATATGAGAGGAATAATCGAGTCTTCCATTAATTATATCAACCTCACCAAGATGTTAGTGAGGTGACTTTTGAGCTTGTTTGGTGGAGTGAGAACCAAGGTATCAAATTCCTCTTGATCTCAGGTCCATTTGGCGTCTTCCAGCGTTAGGAGGTCTTTTGCTGTTATTTGAGTTCTGCTTCCAGGTCTGTTGCTGCTGCTTACCCAACCAATCGATTATGGGTTTTCTAGAAACCAATCAACCAGCTTCTAAGTTTCTTATTTTCGGTTTGAATAGCCAGTTGACCGGTCCGAGTTTTCCAGAAACCGGTTGACTGGCTACCATGTTGTTGCTTTGCCTGTCAGTTATTAGAATTTTGAGATTTCTTTAGCTTTTGCAAGGTCATTTAGATCTAGGTAATTCTGAGGCCTCATCCTTGAAAGCTTGTATATTTGGAAGCTGTTTGGCGCAGCGTTTCACCCGCTGCGCCGTATCTTTTCAATTTATTTTTTTCATTTTAAATGAATATGGTTTGGTGTTTTTAGATCATTTTGATGTGCTGATGTCAAAAATAATTTTTAAAAAATAAAAAAACATCATTTTGATGTATTTCGGCACGAAAAGCATTTTAAAAAGCTACTGCAATAACTCTCCCAAACAGGCTCTTGATATCATAGCAAATAGTGTAACTAACACATGCTTGGATTCAGTACTTAGATAACATTTTCTGTTTCTAAAATCAGATCACTGATGTGATATTTGTTCCATTGCAAGTAGGTTGTGGATACAGAAACCAATGTCTTGATCGTGTCATTAACCAAAACAAACAAATGCCCGTGTTAAGAACTTCAGTCCTTTTGACAAGTTCTTATCACCCGTCGTCAAAAACATGAAGTCCAATTCTGACACCAACTCTCTTCAATGTTGCAATGGTTCAAAAGGCAGGGGATGGGAAGAAGCATTTATGAAAAATCGAGAATTTTAATCCTCTTTTTGGGAGCAGACATAGTTCTTCTGAAAGGATGTGTACTATCTCCATGCAAAACTATTCAACACGAAAAATATCAGCTAAGTATCAAAAACCAAGATGAAGAATCTAGATGCTATTTTTTTTTTAATGAATTAAGAAAGATAAGTAATTAGAAACAGATGAAGGATATATAAAAAACCATGCTCTACAGAAAGAAAGCAGCTAGGAGCCAAAGGGGCAGAAGGCCATATCAAGTTAATCCACTCAATTTTTTTAGTTATTTCTATTAAAAAAATCAGAGAAATTCCGCCTCTTTGTTTGCAATTTCAACAAAAAATTACATAAATACATCAACAAACACTCTAATCTGTTTGTCAGATGAGATCGAAGCAGGGATTAAAATAGAGCTGCCCTTATTCACATCTCAGTCCATGCCAGGTATTAGTGAGTGCTTAAATGATCGTGTTATTTTTCTAAAATTCAACAGGACTTCCAGGCCAGGCTTACCTTGACAACTTCCGGTGACTGGTCGGATGCGATTACCCTGCTGTTCCTCTCTTTATCATCTTCTACATGACATAACATCCTGTATCTTCCACGAGCAAACTATTCTCTTCCCATGCTTCCCTTGAGATTTATTTTGGTTGGTTACAAGCAGGAATGGCTCCTACTCATCCCTTACCAACCTTGATTCTTCCAAAAAACATGTAATGTCAGGAACGATCCCTCCATCACAATGCTTTAAAATCCCTTCCCCTACCAGATCGTTTAATAATTCAGCTGGTTCTTTGGATCCACCATGCTGCAACAATTTTGTTCGAAGAGCAGTTCCCGCAGTTAATGAAAGTGGATCCTCTTGGCATAACTTTTTCCATATGGTCGCAGCAAAACATTTTGCATACAAATAGCTATAATAACCTGCACAGATCAAGCAAAAATCATCTCAGAACTGTCTAAACTAATATTAAACTTTGCTTGCGAAGCATCTTTGAAGTATTTTATTGTGTGTTTTGGGTTAGGGGTCAGCCCTTGAGCCAGGCCTAATGGCTTATTATTCTCCAGTAATCCATGACTTCTGATCACATTGATGCACAAAAACTTTTCGCATATACTGTATGTCCATGCAAATGGAAGCAAGCAAATTCAAACACAGATCCACATAAAATTCACACGCTCAAATATCACACCTGCACCATAATTTACAAGATGGCTGAATCTGATCTGCCAATTTGTACCCTCCACATGTTTCCAGCTGGTGTGCTGCATTTTGAGTTCAGCAAGAATAGAGCTCATATCATTGGGTGAAGCTGGTTGTTCTCCAAAAAGTGTCTGGTCAGCCAATGCGTAAAAAACCTATTTAACATCATGAGCAAACAAAATTTGGTAAAACTTTTTTCTTTTCTTGTATATAAAATGTGCTAACAGGAACCATTCCTAGGAAAATAAACCTGGCGTTGCAGTTCAGTTGCAGCAAACATATCTCTGGCACCTTGCATAGACTTCACCAACTTCTCAGGTATTATTTCACCAGTTGAGTAGTGCTTTGCAAATGTCCTTAATACTCTGTAGTCCCAGGCATAGTACCTAGGAATGACACCAAGAAAAGTTCCAGGTTGATTACCACAAACACAATAAGCTCACTCCCAGTGCTTACACATAAACGGATCAGGTTATTTCTAGCCATGTTAAAACTTTGAATGGGATAGAGGCAGTGGTGAGTATGCGGTGCGTCAACTTTAGGAAGTTAAGAGTTATTTAAGTGAGATATTCTCCAATATATTAGAGTTTACATGGATTACTTTGAGAAGGAAGTTAGAAGAGATTCATTAAAAAGCTTGGAATATTTATTATGATGCATATGAAATGACACAATCATGTAATTCTAAGATATGTGAAAGCAATTATAATTGCAGAAAAGAGGGGAAAGGGAGGGTGCAAATGATGGCAGGAAACATAATTATTATTATTATATTTTCATGTCACATGCTGCCAAGCCAAATCAAGAACATCTGACAGTTTCTTTTGGGACCAACTCTTGATGGAGCATTCATATTGGCTAAAAAAGATTTCAAGACACTCATATATGATCAAATCACCTAAAAACCATCCAACCACTTTTTATTTAATGTATCAACAGTATTACAATCTCCAAAAGCAATGGAGATAATCCAAACAACAAAAACAAGAAGAAAAGGTGGATGGCAATTAAGAAATTGCAATATTCTACTCACTCAAAGAGGTTTGAAGGCATTTCAGCAAAGTCAAGAGCGACCCTGGTGCCTGAGAAATGTTGGTAATCCTAAAACAATAATCAAGAGATGATTGTAATTTTGCATAAAACGATAGCCATATTACTTCACTTTGCAGTAAGCTATCAACAATATACCGTTCTTGAGAACAATGAATGGAGAGCATGTCCAAACTCATGAAATAGAGTTTCTACATCTCCATGATTAAGTTTCACGGTTGATGAACCAGGTGAACCAGAAAAATTGCAAAGAAGGGCCACAACCTGCAGTATAACCAAAACTAAGCTAAATAAGAGGGGGGAAAAAACTGAATCAATCTTCAGTTAATCTATGGAAAAATTCTCTCTAAAATCTACATAACATGGTTTCCTATAAATGAATATGGTGAGATTGGCCACTTCGCTGAAAAAACTATAAATGGTGTCTATCCTAGGAGCCAGGACTTAGCTTTCTTCTGGGCAGGGCTAGTATTGGATAATGATCTCCTCTCGACGTGTTTCCCTCATAAAGCCATTGAAAATTTAACAAATTAGTATCCCCATCACCCTTACTGAAGGAACTGAAGTTACAGTTTAGGTGTAAAACCTAATTTCATGGTTTTTAGCAAATGAATGAAACCACAGCTCTACATAATTAACTAACTACATTTAGCTACAAAAATTCACCCAAGAGCTTATACTTTCTAAAAGTTTACATAATTATCATAAACCACCAACCTTGAGCTCCTGGTAAAAAATGTGAATATTGAAGAATGATACGTATTAACTGAACATTCAACAGCCCCAGCATGATGGACCAGATACTAAAAGAAAGATTCATCAAGGGAATACTTACGGAAAGTCAGGGTTTCTTATAAGTTCATCTTTCTATAGTCTTATTAAAATTCCAACATAAGAGATCATTCTTATGTGTGTACTCAGGTAGTACTTTCCAATTGAAAAAGTTGGGATTCCAATTCAAATTAATTGCAAAACTATGAAAATACTACATTCTATGATATTTGGAAAAAACAAAAGAATGCATTGACCAAGGGTGACAAAATCTATTAGCATACAGGAAGTTGGTATTCTGTCTCAGAAATGCGGCAGCCTCCTTTAACTGCAAAGTTAGCACAACCTGGATATTTTCCTTTCCTTGAGTACAAATCAAGGTATAGATATCCCAAGTCACCCTGAAACAAAAATACAATGCCTCAGTTATATTCAACAACGTCAAATCACATGAGCATAAATAAAAACTGTTATTTAATGCCTACAGTGAATGGTAAAAAAAAGATGCCAATGGATGTTGCTAGAAAGTAAGGATTTATTGAGAAGTCCATGAAATTTGGGTGTAAAAAGTAACTGCTCAACTTTATAATCATTTTACTGAAATAGCAGATCAATGGAAGCATCTAAAATAACATGGAATGATCTGAACAATTTGTATGAGCATCAGACAGAGTCAAGGCAGCAAGAGCTCAAACTTCAAGACATTTAGCCATGTGAAGAGAGTAGAGAAACTGGTCTGGCTGCATAAATGACTCTAAGTGAGAAGTAGCATTTTATTCACTGATACTTGAGAAGACAAGCTCATGTGGTTGTTTTTACTCCACTATGGTGAAGTAAGATCTCAATTCCCTTTGACTCAAACAAGTCCAGCATGAGTTAACCATAAAATTGAATGGTTTTTGTACCCCTTTGGGTGCTGTTACCAAAGATTCAGAATGAAGCTTGATTTAAAGAAGGTTTAGTAGTCCAGGGTTATGCATGAATTTCCTTAATTCTGGAGAGGGGGAACTGATATTTTGACAATAGTAGGATATATTGTCATCATGGGGTCACCAGGAATAAGCATGGAAAAATGTTAACCGCTCAACCTCATGTATAATTCAATATACTATAAACAAACACACACACGCACACACACACGAGAACAGGGCAAAAGAAAATATGAATTATATAAACACCTACGGAATTATCATTACTTCTGTTAGAATGGTTTACAATATTCATCAATCTGGACTTAAAATCTTCCATGTATATACCTCATCAGGATGATGAAGTGTCATTTTAAGGACATCAGGGTGCCACGATTCACCTGGTGCCATGGGGACATTGTGAAGCATTGCACCAAATAATGAGTTGACCAACACTTTCAAACCTTCAATACATTGTGACAGAGGAAAATACGAGGCAACAATCTGCATCAAATGGGGGAAAATATCAAGAAACAAAATCTGTCATTTGAAAGTGTGATGTAGAAGGATACTGAAAATATAAAGGTCAAATACTTCAAGTTTGGAAAGTTACCACTCTGCATTCATAATGGTAACCATGAGGATATCTATTCATGAAAAGAATTACATAAATAAAAATCAGATGGGTATGACTTACTGAAGAATCCAAGTTATGAGCAGAGGATTTCATCATTGCTGTATAGTACGTCTCATCCCAGGGCTCCAAATCAATACATCTTTGACCACATTTCTCTCTCTTAAAATTCCTAATTGCCTCAAACTCCTACAGGGAGATTGATTATTCATTCAAGTGCAAAAAAAGTGACTCCAACCACAATGACAAAGTATTCTAATCCACTCTTCAAGATTATAACTAAGGAGAACAGAATACCTCATCAGCCTTTGGCCTAACTATCTTGCTCATTTCATGGAGAAATGACATCACAACCTCGAGTGATGAAGCCAAGTTTGGTTTCACAACAAATTCAGCATAAGATCTATATCCCATCATCTGCATTGACCAAGTAAAAATTTAACTAATTTTGAACTGCAGCACTAACATCAAAATTCAAAACAATAACATAGATTTCTGACGTTTTAATTGCTAAAGCACCACTATTCCAGTCTGATAAAACAAAATGCATTAACAAATTCAGCATAAGATCTGTATCCCATCATCAGCATTGACCAAGTAAAAATTTAACTAATTTTGAACTGCAGCATTAACATCAAAATTCAAAACAATAACATAGATTTCTGACGTTTTAATTGCTAAAGCACCACTATTCCAGTCTGACAAAACAAAATGCATGCTGATTAGAAACACAAAATTCTGAACTGAGTATATATCCACAGGAAGTCTTCATGCTGTGCCCTATTTGGGGTTCACACTGAACATAAAAAGACGGAAGAAAAAACCCAATCTTGGAGGGATGACTTCTCCAAGACCGAAAATCCAAGGTCTTCACATAGATGCCACAATAAGAGCATCAAATGCTTAATATTACTTTTCAAGCGCATCCACTTGCATAGATGATCAGTGCCTGATTACATCATTCATTATTTTCAAACACTTCAGATACTGATAACAACCTGGGCCAGTTCATGACGAGCTGCAGCAAGCTTATCAATTACTTCAAGGTTCGCATGTGGGACAGAGTTTCCTTGGATATATGCCATCTTCCTCACCTGAAAATAAAATTTAAAAAAGGAAGGAAAAGAACTATAGAATTTAGCAATAGCAATGGAGGAGCATGTATATCACTCACTTGTATAGATATGTTAACAAATCAAGATATGTCAATTTTCTTCTATTTTGTAACCTAACCAGTCCGAGTAATTTCATTTGCCCAATAATGACCAGAATATCAAAGCAACAAACAGTAAAACCCAATAGCAAGAAGACACGTCATACAAACTCAACTTTCCAAACAGGAAGAAAACAAGACTGCCAAATTTTTGCAACCAACAAGATTAAAGTACCTCTTCATCTGAGACCCAATGCATCACAGAAACTAGTGTATGATGATCTGTTGTTATTCGCAGTCCTTTTTCTTTCATGTTATTCCATGACCCTAATGATCCCGGGGAAGTTCCGGCAGTAAAACGATGAATGGGTTTTAGGAGATGGTGTATGTGTCTTGGGATGCGAGATGCTGGAAATATATCCAAAGAACCAGGATCAATAGTAATATTTTCACCAAACCTGACAGAATATGCACAAGAGGTATAAAACAGGATAAATAACCAAAACGAATAAATGTAACAAATCAATGAGGTGATTGAATTATAGAAGAGCCAATCAAGCAAAAGTGATGCTACACTTACTCTCTACTTAGCTGAAGGGTGCTTAAATTGAGCTGATTCACTCTAGCTAACTTCTCTGCAAAGCAAAATCAATATGTTCATGATCCGTGGAAAAAATTTAGTGAGTGAAAAATTTGACCACAACATAGCTTAAAGTCAATAGCTAATTAACTCTATCTAACTTAAATTTATATGTTCATCTTCTATAGGAGAAAATGTTTTACAGGCAGTGGAACAGATAGTCAACAAAAAAAGGTTATATACCAGGAGGGAGATGGATCCCGCCCTTTTCAAAATCAATACGTAATTGATTGGCAGCCCTATGAGCCTCTTTTGTGAGCAAATGTCCATCTTTCTCTGCTCTTTTCACCGCAGCATATAACGTATGATTCGTATTGAGGTGCTGTATGTCAAAGGAGAGCATGCCAAAGTCAAGAAATAGCTAATCAACTTACTTGACAGGAATTGAACCAAATTACAGGGCAAGCTATTATAGCAATTCAAATACCAAATACATAATTGGTCACCTCACATGTAGATATTCATTAATCCTCATAGATGCCTTACCAGCTGCCTCAACAAATTCCCTGACAAATATCAGTGAATAACAATATTAAGCACATCTCCTACATGAGACACATGTTCTGATAAAAGTAAATTCTCAAGTCACAAAAAAACCTGTCTGGATGAGTATTTCTACAAAGTTCCGCAGAATCCACAACACAACATACCTTTAAAAAAAAAACACTTCAATCATTTCAATAACTAACAACACAAACAGCATAACAAGGATGCAATAATGCACTGGGTGAAGAGATTACCGTGTTAGAAATCTCATCCATAGCTCGTACAATTTCAGCTGAGGATGGCATACTGGAAATATAATTAACCAGCTCCCCTGACCTAGCAAACATGAAATTCAACTTAAAACATAAACCAAAATTCAATTTAAGTCTGAGGTCAGAACTTCAAAAAAATAAAGTAAGAAATTGTATGATATAAACCAAATGACATCCCAGACCCTTCTTTTCCATTGCCAAGAAATAATTTTTTTTTGAAGATTTCAAGCTTTACAACCTCATCATTGTATAATATACGTATTAAACCCCCATTAGACACAACAAGAATTCAAACTAAAAAAATGTCTTAAAGTTAGTAAGGAAACCAACAGAAAGCAACTTTACATACATTACCCAATTTTCACTACCATTTAAACTTTCACCTAACCCATTTCAGCTTTAGCATCAAATCACACTAATCACATAACATAAGCTTTCAAATTCCTTCACTCTCACATTTTCTCAGTAACCACACACAGGCAAGAAAGTATATAGTTCAAAACTTATCTTATAATTTTGGACTTTCTAATGTTTTTGGTTACCTTTCAATGGCATCATCAACAAAACGTTGAAACCCTTTAGGGGTTTTTAAGTGATCAAAGCCGTAGAGTCCCGTGGTGGCGGCAGCTCCGTTTAGTTGAGGTGCGGCACGGGTGCTGGCGTGGCAGGAGAAGATAAGAGTCGGATAGTTTGATTTGAGCATGCGTTTGTGACAGTTCTCCGCCGCATACCGGCGGATTAGGGCGGACATTGCCTGGTCGTGGTGAGGAGAGGCTTTCAAGAGTGTGGTTGCTGAGGTCTTGGGTTTTTGAAGTGTGAAATTCGCAACTTTACGACGTCGTGTCAGGAAGGTGCAGGGATTCATTTTTCGGATAGCCTCAAATGAATCCCCGTTCTACAACACAGTTTCCGATTAAGTCCCAAATCTATATTGTTTACTAATTTTGTCTCAAGATGACCATGAATTCTCATCTTGATCCTCTCATCAACACGCATGCCTGGGGTTTGAGAAGTTGCTTTGTCCAACTGCTGACAAAAGAATCCAATTAAGATTCTTCGAAGCACATTAAAGACTTAATTACAGTTTGTTAAACGTATAGATTAGGAGAATTCTACAGCACATACTCCAGGAGACTAGGCAAAGAGCATGCCCTACTGTTCCCAACAGACAGCTCCTACAAATGGCAGAGGTGATGACTTGGATAGAGAACTGAAAACATTCTCTATGTTACCAGATCATAGCTTGTAAGAAAATCCTAGATCACGGTAGCCACAGTCAGCCGAGAGTGACAATCTTGCAGCCATGGATGAGGAGTGCAACTTGAAATTTATTTTTGGTTGCTGTATCTCTTGAATCAATAAGAACATTCAACATTGTTTAAGTTTACAACTGTAGGATCAACTAGAATAAATGTGACCTGATTTTCTACTTTCTCAACCTTTTCCTTCCTGGGCCTTCCCACTTTTCCCACAGATTTCTTCGATCATTTTGCATAGAGAAATTACTTCAGTAAGTCAATTTTCAAGTTCAAGCCTTGTTATCAATATGAAGTCAGTTTTCAACTTCAAGCCTTGTTATCTATACTCAACTTCAAGCCTTGTTATCTATACGAGGGACTCGTGTGATGATAAAAAACTTGTAATTTATACAGTAGATCTTGAATTCAAGTTAGGGCATGAATTTTTTATAAGAATTTAGAACAATCAAAATTTTATTCACTCACTTGAACTCATAAAATATATTTTCCAAACAGTGAGGTTTACTCGTATAAAAAAAAATCTTTGTGAAGTCAGTTTTCAGTTCACGCCTTGTTATCTATATGAAGCTTTCAGGAAGTTTTCTTTTTAATAATTCAACTTAGCATCTTATCCTATAACTAAAAGAATCATACTTTTAGCTTCTGTCGCCTTATTGCTTCATCTTCTGTCAGAGTGTGTTCTGGTTGGTGTTTAGTCTGGACTCTATTAATTTTTCTGATTATTAAGATATTAATTACTCAAAAGTCCACTAGAATATAAAACAGATTGATGGATATCTCCACTTATCTTTGTATACGCTTGGATCCTCCTGCTTAGAGAATGAAATTATCCAGCACATATTTTTTCACAAGCTCTCCACAATCTTAAGAATTTGAAATGATGTTTTGGATCCTACCCACAGCTTTCCCGACAACTGCACGCTTTTACTCTCTACAATTATTATGATCGTTTGGTAGAGAGCACTATACCCAAAGAGAGATACATCATCTAAAAGCATTAAAAAAACCATCGTTCACCCTAAAAACATTTTCAAACACCGACCAAACGCATTATCGAACACAATAACTTTGATTTTTTTTTTTGAATCAAAGGCCTATACAAAATCTCCACAAGAGATCACTTAGTGCTGTTTATAACTGGAGTGTCCGGCCAGCTTACACGCACCCCAATTAATCTCTAGATACACTAAACATCCTGTCAATTAATAGATAAAACATCACGAGAATAACAAACATGCATAGTAAGGCTCGAACCCAGATATAGAGAGAACAAGTCCCTTCCTCCGCTAGAAAAAGACCCCACCTGCATACTGTTCCTACCTTTCCTTGCATGTGACGTGAGGATTGCCTTTTATGAGTCATGGTCCATAAAAACACAGAAATGTTTCAAGTGGCACAGCCCTTACTTTCTACGCATAATATACTTTACTCAGCACTTTTGTGCGGTGGATAGATATCAAGAGAGACAAATACATGCTAGTTTCAGGCTGAATCTCAACTTTTTGAAAGAAGGTAGGTGAGGTGTTTTTCTCCCCCCTGAAAAGCTTGTACACTGGATAGGGACTGAAAGAGAGAAAGAAAGTGGCGTTTGCTCTTTCATTAGTCATCATGTATAAACAACAGGTTCTGCATTTGTCTGCTAGCCAAGTCACTTTCGTTTTTTCTAAATTAAGTTATCCCTGGCAGCATCGCTGTCTACATTCCATGATTATAATCTCACTGGCAATTTGTTATTTCATACCATGATTTAAAAATGTTTTTGAAAAAAAAAATTATTTTTATTTTTTATTTTAAATTAACAAAATTTAGTGTTTTAAATCATTTTCATGGGCTATATCAAAAATATTTTCAAAAACAACTATAATTATACTCTTAAATTAGGTTGAACTAACTCGGAGGAAATCATGATTATTTGTAATTACTTTCATTATCTTTTTAATCTTACTTGGATTTGGCAATATATATTTTCCTGTTCTAGCTGATTTGGAATGGCTCCAAGTTTCTTGTAACATGCCACCACTCTTTACGCATATGCCAATAATAATTTCAAGAAATATCGTAGTTTGATGAGTAAAAGAGTAATGTTCATCTTATATAAAGATAGTATACAATTTTTTTTTCTAACATTGTTGATTTATGGCATTCATTAGTGGGATTCACCCCTTCAATACTTGATGCCTTGGATATGCTTCTACTTGCTGTTACCTCTTGAATATAGGAAGATTTTGTTAAGGAACCATGTCATTTTAAAGCTTAAACTGTTAGGTGAGACATCAAAATATGATTTATATTATTCTTTAACACACTTTCTCAATTGAAAGTCTTTTGGGCTTGAAACTTGGACAGACTCACACTATCTTGTGCTTGATTTTTATCAAATAGACTGGGATGATGAGATTTGAACTCGTGACCGTTGGGTCAACAAAGCTCTGATACCATATTAAATAATCATCTCACCTAAAAGTTTAATATATTATTCTCTAACAGGTTTTTTTCCCTTTTTCTTCATTCTGATGATCAATCTGGTCCAAGATCATTCATGACCTGAGATAAATCTTGAAACAACATTGTTTTAGGTTTTCTATTTAAAATCAAAATGTTATTATTTTTATAAAAAAAAAATCAACAGATTGGTTTTAAAACTATTATATAATAATATAATATACAATGGCTATAAAAAACAAACAAGTAAAAATAATTGACGATCCAATCTTAAGTGAATCATTCTTATGCCAATGATAATGGCTTTTTTATGGTTGGTTTATGAATCCGAACACACTCAAATCCCACAATAGACTTCCACTTCGGCTATAACCGAGATTATAATTTACGTAACCATCTGTACTCTTGGATCTAACCTTTTACACTAAATCACATACCAGCTGATCTTTATACTTACATTTTTTAAATCCGAAAACTAGCAAACTACTCGTATCTTTTTAGCATCAAGAAAAGTTGGAATGTCAAGAGGAGTAAGACTCGCAAAGCCAGAAAAAGAGAGAGTTTATATGATCCTCAGATGAACGAAGACGAGCAGTAAAATCTGCAGAAGGATGATTCCCTTCACGATGAGAAATGTACAATGTTGAATAAAATAGATATCCCATGTGTAGTGTTAGTAAACTGGAACGTTATTGGCACAGTTTTAAAATCTAATTCGGGTCATTTTCGGGAAAATCAACTCTATTTTTTAAAAAGAAAGATTAAAATAAACATAAAAAAATCAATAAATTGATGAGGTCAACTTTTTTTTTCATTCCCCAGTACGCGCATTGCAAATGCTAATGATAACCTCCTTTTATATATATCTATATATATCTATATATATATATATATATGTTTGTATCATCGTGGGTTTTGGAATCTTGGAAGTCCTTTTTACGAGAAAGCATTTCTTTATATGGAGATGAATTATTGAATGGTTTATTTGTGAGCCCATGATGAAACAGCAATTATTGCTGGGGAGTTGTGTTTTCTTCATTCAATTAATCAACCAGAAGGGGGGGCATAGGTTTAAGATACAAGAGTTGCATCGACTAATGAAAACAAGAAAAAGAATCATTATGGATCCAAAAATTAATTATGATATATGGAAGCTAGTATGGATAATTTAATTATATATAAAAAAAGGATTATAAGGTCAATAGTTTAGTTACGTGTTTATATTTGGTGCATGAAAGTGACAACAAAGCTTTTTAAGGTCATGCTTTCTTGGCATCTTGTTCGATGTAGGTTCGGTCATTTATGTTTGTCTTATTTTGCAACTTAGAATTATTCTCGTACAAAATTATTATTTTATTTTTTACAAGTTATCATTTATTGGTTACTAGCCTATAATTATATATTTAATTACTTGATAAACATATTTTGAAAATCTTGTAAATTGATTGATTTGTGCAATTGTTGTTCTTGTTTTCCTCCTTAGTTGTTTTGTCTCTTTCTTTAAATAAAAAAATCCAATATTACTTCTACTATTATCTACGCATCTTATTCAAGCTAACTTTTACATGTTATCCTTTTTTTTTTATATATTCTCTTGTAATTAGGCATTATTTGGTATATACTATTATGGTTTTTTTTTTAAAAAACGAAAAAAAAACTAATATGTTTGTTTTACAATTACCAAGATTTTACTTTTATAGCAACAAGACTTTGAAGAAAACAACGTAAGGAGAGAAAAAAATGATATCATATGACCCCTTAATTACTAGTAATAATATTATAATATCTTTCTTCGATAAAAATAAAAAATAAAAGATTTATTTAAAGTTCAAGTTGTAGAAGATTAATAAAATTCTTAAAGAAATGTATGGTTTAATTAGATTTAGATGGGTATGTTACCCAATTAAACTCGCTTAATCAAGATAATATTCTCTCTCATGATTAAAGAAAACAAGTGCGATTATCACCATATAAAATGATATGCTACACGCCATCGACCTTTCTAGTTATAAGTCAATCAAATGTTAGTATTCTTATTTACTTGTTGGAATTAATTATGAAGATCAAATGAATTCTCGTCTTTTTTAATGATAATTCACGTACAAGAAGTAATAAGCTTAATCATTGTAATACTATTATTATTATTATTATTATTTGCAGGTTTGACCCTGATAGAATACATAGATTCCTTCTATATACCATTATTTTAGGTTTAAAATCAAGAGATATAAAATAAAATATATATAAGCTATCCTGTGTGTGTGAATATAGTCAATATACAGTATAGCTTATATATAATATGAAAAAAAAAATTGTAATCATGACGAGCATGCTGATATGCAATGATACAGTCGTTGACGTGTCCAGTTTGAGTACAGCTTTGTGATAAGTTGTAATGTATATTAATTGGTGTATATAATATGATTTGGTCGCACGTTTTCCAACTTTCAATGGAGTTTTAATTTGATCGGATAGGATCTGGATGAATTATATAGAATGATAAAAAACAGTTTTTAAAAAAAGAAATTAAGAATCGGTAAGATGTTAGGGTTGAAGATGAGGCTTCCCCGTATTTTTATTATCACATATAAAGAGTGTTCCTTCTTCAACCGCCCATCTCTTTTTATCTTTATCATATACAATTACAAGTGGTAGCCATGAAGTTTCTGGCTCCAATCATTCAGCTATTACATACTAAATTAGGCACAATTGATGATGTAATAAAATACAATCATTCATACTTTAATGTGGTCTCAGTTTCGAGTCTTGTGATTGTTAATATGATAACCACTAGAGACTTACATGATCATTAATTTTAGGATTCGCGGGATTAGTCGAGATACGCGCAAGCTACCTCGGACACCCACGTTGAGGAATGGAAAATCATTATTAATTAAACACTTTCAATATCTCCCTTTCCCTTGTTCTTTCCCGATATTTGAATGGTGGGATGGAAAAAGAAGAAGAAAAACTAAGTACAAGACTAGAAACTAAAATTCAGGAAGCTTGAGTTTTCAATCCTTGTTACTTGGATATATCTTGTGATATCACTCTACGAGGCAGTGCATTTTAATGCTTGCCACCCACGTCTAGGATACTCAAATCCATGTCACTGAAGCGGCTAAGGCCAAAGAATTCATCTCCAAGATCCTCACAGTCTAAAAACCATGTAGAGATACTATCATCTGACGAGGAATTAGATACCCCAAGCTCACTATAATCTTCTCTAGTGGCTTGGAAGTTCCAGGATGAGTCGTCAAGAAATATATCTGACCATATAAAACTCACCGGTGGATCGTCGTCATTGTTAGGTTCCGATGACCCTTCACATTCATCCACTGGCGAGTTTCCTGCCGGGGTCGTCGTGCTTGGATTATCAGTCCGGGAGGAGGCATGGCCACAGATTTCAGGTAGGATTAGCTGATCATAATTAGTGGGACAAGGTACTCTACTTTCTCGGGGACTCTCTTGTTTATTGAGAGGCTCGTGTGTAACAGGATCGATGCCCATCTTAATGAGCTTTTTCTTGATGTAAGTATTCCAGTGATTCTTGATCTCATTATCTGTTCTCCCCGGCAATCTTGCAGCAATTTTGGACCACCTGGAAAATGTAAGCAGAAAGATGAAGGAGCTCTCATACTATTTAATCTCAACTTTCATAATATTGAGTGGCAATCCTTTATTTATTATAATACTTGTTTAATAATAGCTTGCATCATCCTACCACGATGCTCAAGCTATAACCCACTAACAAGATAAAAAAAGGTTAAAAATTGTAAAGTTTTATTTATAAATTTGCTTATATAGCTATATTCATAGATCGTATCTTGCCATGAACACCAAATTTTAATTTTGATGGTCGTTTGGACACAATATATATTGAAACTAAAATGATGAGCAGTTAAATGTTAAAAAAAGAAGACATAAAGCATATAATAAGTAGATAATATATAGTTAATTACCTGTTGCCAAGGCGGGAATGGAGATCAATGACAATTTTTTCCTCATCCTCGTTAAGAAGGCCTCTCTTCAAGTCAGGCCGGAGGTAATTGGTCCAGCGAAGACGGCAGCTCTTGCCACATCGTCGGAGTCCGGCGAGCTTTGGGACAGCTCGCCAGCAACATTGACCGTTTGAGAGAATAAAATTGACCAGCTTCTTGTCTTCCTCGGCTGTCCAAGGCCCTTTCTTCACACCAAATTTGTCGCAGCAAGGTTGTCTACCCATCGCTATAGTTCAAGTCACTGGCTGCTATATCACTTCAAAAAAATCTTACTCCTGGAGAGCCAAGCTCCACGCACCCGCCTTTATATACTGGTGACTTCTCTTGCTTCAGGCCAAATCAAAATGTTATTTCGGAGTTGAACATGTCGTCTCACGCGCCTGTTTTGTGCTTGTGCGTCAAACTTTCCTGCCAGCTACAAAGTAGCTTTCTTTGATGAAATTATTTTTTAAAATATTATTTTTTTATTTAAAAATATAATAAAACATTATTTTTTATTATTATTTAAAAATTATTTTTGATATTACCACATAAAAATAATTTAAAAACATTAAAAATTTAATTTAAAATAAAAAAATATTTATTTTTTTAAAAAATACTTTTAAAATACTATATCAAACAGTATCTTTGTGTATGAAAGTCAACTAAAAAACTTTTTTTTTCTGTTTTTTATGCACGTACATACTTATTAAACTTATATGACTATAGAATTGTAAGTTAATGAGGTCACTTAATTATTATTAAACAATATTATTTTGAAAAAGAATTAAACAATATATTTAATCAGGTTGCTAATTAACTCATCAAGTCAAATTAAATTAATTTTTTAACACTTGAATCAAATTAGAAGTTGATTAAATCTCGAGCCACTCATTAAGCCCAACCATGTTTAACATCAATTGCATATAAAACACTAGTAATGGCTCTATCGTATCAATTAAATAGTAGACCACTATGAGTCACAAATCTCTAATCTAACTATCACACAGAGCCAATTTAATTGTAAATAAATATTTTTAATTATTTTATAGCGGTTATTCCGTCATTGTCGAAAATAAAGTGTTAACACTTGTACATTCAAAATCGGGTCAAAACAAAAATTTGAAAGATGAATATTTTATATTCTCGGTAAGGAGAACCGAAGAATATAATTGGCTAGAGCTTTTTGCGTGAAGTTACATCCTAACAAGCACATAAAATCAACATTGTTTATATTTTTAATATGACTAATGAAGATTGGACCTACATAATCAAAACTATGTCATAATCAGGAAAGGAAAAACATTATAAGAAAAATTAAATTCACATTTTTTATATCAAGCATTCTAGAGCTCGTTACTCAAGTTTTATGAAGATAAGTTAAGAAAAAATATATTTTGGTATATTTAATACAGGCATCATCATCTCCATTAATATATTTATTATTATCAAGAGTTTATTTTTATAAACTCTTGTATATCTCGATTAAATTCATCTTTTTAATTCATTTTAAAATATATTATTTATACCAAAATATTAAAATTCATGACAAATCAACTCTTCATGATTGTTATCAAATTGAAAACAGATTGTTTAAAAAAAGTTACAAAATCTGTTGTTAATGGGAAAAACATATCCTCTTAATTTGTCATATCTGCATTATATGGTGTCGATTATGAAATGCTAATTGTGTATTTGATGAATTATTAAGTGTGTATTTGAAAATATATCAATTTTTTTAATTTTTTTAAATAAAATATCAATATTATAAAAAAAAAAACTAAAACAAATACCCCCCCTATGGTTTTTAATGAATACGAAGAGAATCTGATCATGATCGTACCGAAACTTAAGTCTCCACTGAACAGATGTAATCGTAATTTCCACCTCCTATACACTTAATTATATTAAATATTTAATCTCAGTGATTAATGATGTAATGTTAGGGTATGGAAATCGTCAGAAAATAAACTATCATTTAACAACGAACAGGAGCAATGATAAAAATAATAATTAATCATTTTCGTTTCAATGTGTGGAAGCTCATACACATGCAATCAAAGTTCTGTGGGGTTAAATTGTGGAAGAAATAAAAAAAAGTAGAGTTGTCTTAGCCTTTGAGTGTTAAGTTGGCAACACCTTTTAAATTTTCTCCATGCAATCCACATTTTATTGTATGGGCAGAGGTAGCCTCTCTCGTGCTAGAATGCTGTGGATTTGAATTGACTGATTGCTTGATCAAAAGTGGTTGATTCTTTTGTTGACTTTGTGTTTTGGTTAGGGTTTGAATGGTTAAATCACCGAATGGTTTGTTCTAGTAGGTTTATTCAATATTTAGGGAGAGTTTCGTACTGCGTTTCAAAAATATTTTTGAAAAAAAAAATATTTTTTTATTTTTATTTTAGAATAATTTTTTTGGTGTTTTTTGATGTACTTATATCAAATATATATTATTTTAAAAATAAAAAATATTATTTTGATATAATTCTGAACAAAAATCATTTTTAAAAATAACCTTAAACACACTATAAACACGCACTTAATTGACTCGATTTTAACTTGGATTGTGCTTTTTAAAAATTCAACTAGGAGCTGACAATGTTTAAACAGATTGATTCAACGAGTGAAATCATATTCAAGTTAATATAATTTTTTAATTTTTTCAAAATAGTATTATTGTTATTTTTTTACCAAGATGAGGCCTCCAATGGTAAATTGAGAAAGTCTGCCTCGAGGCCTTGACCAGGGCAAAGTAGCAAGAGGGAGATATGAGATTTCGCTGCATAAAATTTGCTCGCCAAATTCTCGTGTCTGACTGACCCTTGAGAAGTGAAAGCCCAGCCCACAAGGAGCCTTATGGACTTCTGGGTGTCATTAAACACTCATTGGCCAGTGGGTCTTGGGCATGTTTCAGACACGATGGAAAAAGCTCTCCCTCTCGTAATTTTTACCATTAACCACTACACGAGTGTCATCAAATTCATATTACCTAATTTACGGGAAAAAATTAAAAAAATATAATTTAAGATCATATCAAGTGATTTTACAAAATAAACTAAACTAGTATCCTTAAATTCCATTCAATAAGCTTTCTATATAAAAATGAAAAACCAAATCACACTATTTGTTTTACTCGGAGTTTTGAGAGGGTGTTTGAAAGTGCTATAATGGTTGCTTTTTAAGTATTTTTTGTTTGAAAATATATTAAAATAATATGTTTTTTTATTTTTTAAAAATTATTTTTGACATTGTCATATCAAAATAATTTAAAAATAATAAAAAATAATTTAAAGATAAAAAATAAAATAAAAATTAATTTTTCTAAAAAATATATTTGAAATACAAAAAACAAATAAAAAATAAGTCTGGTGATCCAGATTAATCCAAGATTTGGTAGTTTCAATTTTCTTTTTTAAACAAAAAACTGTTATTTAAAAATAGATCTAATTTTTTTTTGGATCACTTTTTAGTGCTGTTTGACATTACATTTCATAAGCGTTTTTAATTTTTATTTTAAATTAATTTTTTTTGATGTTTTTAAATTATTTTGATATATTAACTTTTAAAAAATAAATAAAAATATTATTATGATATTCTTACTAAACAAAAAAATATTTTAAATTCTTAATCCAGCACATCAAGTTTAACTTACACGTGGGTAATTTGAAACCTAGCCCTAACAGGATATCGAATTGAGAGGCCTAGCTTGGTTTATAATTTTGATGCTTTTCCTTTCAAGCTGAGTGACTCAAGGAGGTGTTGCGTGAGACTAATTAATGAAAATAATAAACCTATGCCACGTGTCCCGCATTCCTGCAAACCGGCCGCTCTGTTAAATATGGTTGATTTTATCCACGAGCCTCCTGAAAAAATCTTGGCAAGAAAATAGATTAGAGGGTTTCAATCCAATTCTTTTTAATTAATGCAAGTCAATCCATTTTTAAAATGGCACGTGGGATTTATTGCTGACCTTTTCTGAAGTTAACGAATTTATCATTATATCTCACTTTCATATTATTTATTTCACAATTTCTTTTAATTCAAAATATTATATATTTCTCTAAATCCTAAGATAATTTATTTTAATTATTTGGTGAGGAATTTGAACCAGACGGCCAATTAATCAGCCTCGTTCCAACAATTATAGTTATTGTCCAAAGTGCCAAATTCAATTAGTTTGCTTACGTATACCAATTTTCCATAGGTTACTTGTCAAAGATTAGCTTACAAAATGATAAAACGACAGAAATATTTCAACCAGGAAAATGAGTAAAATCTCCATTTTTTATTCAAAAAAGGAAATAATAATAATAATAATAATAATAATAATAATAATAATAATAGAATCCTTGTAAGCTTACATCGTAGCTTGGACCCAACCATCCACAAGTTGCCAGCCCAAAAACCTCGCGACCCACTGCACGGACACGATCAGTCTGTCTGCCTTCGGCAATAATAATTGCGCGTTACTTATTCGACGATATACCTCAATGAAACCACGCAAAAACTCTTCAACCAGAGCTAGAGATTGAAGGAAACAAAGAGACATGTGGCGGCGCGTGACTTCACTTTCTCCAGTGATCTCCACCTCAAAACCAGCCTCACTTGATCAGGTGCCAAGCCCACTGCTTGAATTGACAAAGAAGATATCATCTTTATAAATCTAGCAATACTCATTTTTGCCTCGTTTTATATTGTTTTGCTTTCTATTTTCTTTGTTTGGTTTCTTACAGGCAGCTTTTGGCTTCAAGATATGGAGATCGTCATTTAGTACAGAGACACCCACTTTGGTATTGCTCTCATATCATGTTTGGTTTCCTTGTAGTAACTGAGCTAATGATACATACGATATTTAGGCAGCTGTGTTTACATTAATTGTGAAAGATTTTGTTGTTTTTAACTTGTAATTAACGTTGTCTAATAATGCATGAGCAATTTCGTTAATTGTTATTGCTTTTCTACAGCGTTGATTTGTTCATGACTTTATATTTGTCTGGAATAATTTGCTTCCTAATTGTTGCTTATTTTCGTGCTGAAGGTAAAAGATGGACCTACTTCGTTCAAAGAGAGAAACCTATTTATTACTTTTGTCCTAGGTAGGTAATTAAGAATCTTGCATTTATAGTAATAGTTGTTGTGTTTGAGTGCTTGCGCGATCCTGTTTTTTTTTCTTTGCCCTTTTTGTTAATGTGTTGTTGGTGAATAAACATTTTACTGTAACATAGTCAAATAGGATTTTTGAATGCCACAATGTTACTCAGATTTGGGATAAACCTGCTGCCCCTGTGGCTATTTTCGGAATTATGTTTCAGATTTTCCATTGACCAAACTGTCCATGTATCAGTGCTCATGTCCGAGTATCTGGTATTCTTCATGGATACTTTGGGATAAAGTGATGAATCAAAGTAATATAGCTGTGCACAAAACAAGCTTGTAAGTTGGGCAAAGTTTGGCCTATACTGGCTGATGCACATCTAGTATATAATGTGTCAAAAAAAAGAATCATACATATAGCTTTTGACGTGTGAGATTTGTGGATGGCATAAATTTCTTTTTCACATTTGGGTGGCTCATTGGATATTTCATATTTTGGGAGAAGTCTTGTGTATTTGACATGCTTGCTTTTACAATTGAGTTCATGGTATCATATTTTCAAAAAGATTGCCATACCTACTGGTTGCTGAATTGTCCATATCTGATTTCCTTCTTTTCTTCTAATAGTTACGCATGAGAATTAAATTAACTACATGCCTTTCAGGTGGTCCTGGTAGTGGAAAAGGTACACAATGCCAAAAGATTGTTGAAACATTTGGATTCAAA
Source organism: Salix arbutifolia (assembly GCA_025169955.1). Lineage (NCBI taxonomy): Eukaryota > Viridiplantae > Streptophyta > Magnoliopsida > Malpighiales > Salicaceae > Salix > Salix arbutifolia. Next base: position 12,671,734 of record CM045916.1, on the reverse strand, counting down.
CATCTTAGTGCAGGAGAGTTGTTAAGGCGAGAAATAGAGTCTAACAGTGAACAGTGGTAATAATTCTAAGTGAAACAGAGTTGTTGAGAATCTTTTATTAGCACATTCTGAAATGAAATACATTTCCACTGATGAGGGAAATCAAATTTCCAGGTCCCAGATGCTTAACACAATTAAAGAAGGCAGGATTGTTCCTTCAGAAGTGACTGTCAAACTGATCCAGCAAGAGATGGAATCAAGTGACAGCAATAAATTTCTCATTGATGGTTTCCCACGAACTGAGGAGAATAGAATAGCATTTGAAAAATTTGTGAGTTTCCTTTTTTCTTCACAACACCTTTCATGAAAGTTGGTAGTTTCTCATCCTGATGTTTGCACTGATATTCAAAGGATCTGGTTAGTTTTCCTATCAATTTCATTGTGATCTCCATTTGTTTTAAAGTTCATCATGTAGAGTAATGATTTAGAAGAATATCATATAAATGTTAAAGGAAACTGAGCAGTGTGATAATGAAAGGAAAACAGTGGAGAAATCAAACTGATGGGAATTCAAAGCTTGATGTTTTCATTGAGTCAAATGATTTTTGTGCTGGCTGTGGAGCATATAATCGTGTTGGTATTGATGCAGACTGGGCTTGAACCGGATGTTGTGCTTTTCTTTGACTGTCCTGAAGAAGAGATGGTAAAACGAGTGCTAAACCGCAATGAGGTGAGTATATGTTATATATTTTTTCCCCATTCAAATATGTAAGAGCAGTTGTTGAAGTACATTGTTTCATTGCAGGGCCGAGTTGATGACAATATAGATACAGTCAAGAAACGTCTTCAAGTGTTTGAAATCCTAAATCTTCCTGTTATTGACTACTACGCCAAGAGAGGGAAACTTCGCAAGGCAAGTATCTGGAAACTTAACTACCTTATAACTCAGTGTCCATAACTATCTTGTTTCTTTCCTTCAAGCCTGTCTTGCTGTTAGATTCTTTATGTATATTTGTCATGATTTATGTTCAATAGCAGTTCACTTCTGTTTCTGGTTACATATGAAGTAAATGAACTCTTAGACTTATAGTGGTAAATATAAATGTGTGCAGATCAATGCAGTGGGAACAGAAGATGAGATTTTTGAAAAAGTCCGCCCTATTTTTTCTGCTTGTGGTATGATGTCTCCTTATTTCACATTTTAACATGCTTTGCCATTCCTTGATCACTTTCGAATCTTATCTGCTCTATATTAATGGCCACATTTATATTAGCTTTCTCAATGTTGACTGGACTATAGGATTACTTTGAAACTGACATTCACTCGAGGAAACACCACAGTCTTTTGCTCCTCGCTCGTAAACACTAATATGAGATATTAGGTTATCAATTCCTCTATGCTTTTGATTCTAACACAGATTCTGTGAAACTGAAAAGGTGTGTAAAAACCTCAAGGCATATACATCCATGGAAAATTCTGCCTATCCTGTATGTTAGTCAAAGCATCAGTGTATGTCAATGATGGAACTAATCTTTCTGCAGCTGGAAAATGAACCGAAGATTGTCAGTCAAGGTTGAGCACCAAAAGGTTCCAGTATCTAATTGGACTTGCAACCTCTTGGACTGCAATGAATCTTAAGTTGGCAAACCTCAGTTTTCTCGAAGGAGTGGAATTATCAGCAAAACGATTATTTGAACTCCGCTGCGACAAACATATCTCAGCCTTGAGGATTAAGCTTCATTTTAGTGTCTAGTGGTTTACTGGTGCGTGTAAATAGTTCAAGGTGCAAGAAACCCTTGAAGCCGACCTGTTTCAATAAGTGGAATAAAGAAGGTGCAGGGAAACTCCAATTTATAATGATCAACAGAAAGCAAAATCATCTTTACAGATGCTCTTTTTTCGTTACTAGAAATTTCTAAATGGAATGTTCCAAATTTATATGATATTTTTGTTCACAGCTAGTTAGTGTAGAAACACATCTAATATTTTACTTCAGGCTTCTATGTTATTTAAATGTGGCTGTATGTTACATACACATATATATATCATCCTAGAGAAATCCATGGGGGTATAATCGAAGGAAGAACATTGCAATTTTAGTAACTTGTGCCAAAACTTGAGAAGGTGCTGCGTTTTTTTTCTATGATTACTACTCACTGCATGTTTTGTTTACGAGAGAAGGGGCTTTTCACTTTCACTGCGGGGTTGGTGATTGGTAGTGTTTTTAGAAATTGTTTTTGAAAAAAAAAAATGAATTTTATTTTTTATTTTATTTTAATATATTTTTAAATAAAAACTATTTTTAAAAATAACCGCAATACAATCCGGAACAAGTCCAACAGCTGACCACACTCCAACCTCAATCTCCCGAAACTGTGTTCTGCTCCTACCAGGCATGCAACATAGCAGAGCAAAAACTAAACCAGAAAAAAAAAAAGTGAAATTATTTTAGTTCAGAATGGGCACAACCATCTCTCGTTACATAAGAATAAAATAAATATGGCTATACTGTTTATGTAAAGCTAAATTATGTTAAAATTTTAGAATTTAAAATAACTAAATATTGGGATACAACTTTTTAATATGTAGCTCATTTTTATCATACACACCATTGAATTGAGAATTAGGGTTAAAAGTTGGTCACTCTTACCTTCTTCTTTACCACAAATTATCATGGTTTTGTAAACTTCACCTGGCTCAGTGGGTAGGTTTATGTGTGAGGCAGATAATCTGAGATCGGGTCGGATTTTAATAAAAAAAGAAAATATATCTCTGACCCGAAAAAAAAACTCCAGTTAACCCCAAGAGAAAACTCAATAAAAATTTATTGATTTTTTAAAATAATATCATTTTTATTTTCTTGTAAAAAAAAAAAGGGACCTTACCTATGACCCGGTAAATGCCCCATTCAACCCCGGGTTAAGTTTAAAAAGTATGCAATGCTTAACACGAGTCTCACGAACCTCTGTAGATTCAAAGCCTTCTTAATTACACGCTCGACTCCCTATCTACTCTTTCAATCCGCCGTAGGAATTTTTCTTCCTTTTCTTGCTACCCCATACCATGGCTAAACCTGCCTTTCTCTTTCTACTGCTCTCTATATTATTCATTGCAAGCCCAGCAAACTGTGCAACCATCTCTTTCACAATATGCCAGTACTTCAATCCAACGAAGCCGAATCCAGTTGGTCCGGACAGCCTTTTGCTGTGAGCCTAGCCAATGGTCAATCAACTTTGTTAAGGGGATTGAAGTTGAGATTGAAGCCTAGAGTAAAGGCATCTGTTAAGGATTGATTACAGATTGATGATACCGTGAACCGGCTTACGAATTCCATTACAGAGCTAAAGAACAATGGCCAAGCCAAGGGTCGTCAGGACTTGCAGTTTCTCATAAGAAATTTACAGACATGGGCTAGTGCTGCATTGACGAATGTGAACACTTGTGTTGATGGGTTCGCAGACAAGGCCTTGAATGGGAGGCTGAAGGATCCAGTCAAGGCAAGGATTGATGGTGCTGCACGGGTCATAGCATTGCACTGGCTTTGGTCAACAAGTTTGGTCCTAATCTCCAGGTGATGATATTAATTATTCATGATATGATATTTGCAAAATAAATCTTTTGTTGAGGCAACTCCAGGGGATTAGTTGCTTAGATTGTTAATGCAGCCGTGTTACCATATATTGAGTTCAAGTTGAAGTTATAAACTCTTTGCTTATGTAAAGGGACAGGGTATTTATGAGCTACAACAAGCGTGTTAACTGTTTTTTTTTCCTTAGTGATTTTGCTGCATTTGTGCATGGTAATTAAACAATTATTTAAATTCCTTAGCTTTCACATGGAGAATTTACCTTTAATCTCAACATTGAGTTTCCAATCATTGGACCAATCCTTCATTTGATACAATGCGACTTAGTTTCAAATAAATCCCAAAGCCAAGGACATTACCAGTAAAAAAATCTTGACCCAACTCCGAGTTCTAACCATCAGACTCCAAATTCCAAAAGCTTCCACATTGTCCCATGTTTCTGATTCCTAGCCTTCTGATATGCAAGCAAAAACTTTTAGTCCCTGGAGATATTTTGTTAACGAAAGAACAGAAAGAGCAAATCTCCAGGATGTTATATGTCCTTCAGATAGTTGAAATTGGATTATTGGAGAGTCCCAAAATTCCTCCGCCCTTCAAACCTTTTCTACTAATCACAATTCGGTGTATTGGCAGTTTTTATGAATAAAATGTAACAAGATTTTTAGCAGTGATGCCCCTCTTAAGTCTGAACTGTGAAGAGAAATCACATTAAATTGCAAACGAGATTATTTCGATTTAAGCAAAGTTTAAGGGCCATATAGGATACTAATTTGCAAGGGAGTTTAATTTTATATTGCTTTGTGTTGCCATGGTGATGGAGTTGTTTGCCAGTGGAAGTGAAAATGGATCTGAATCCCATTAAGAATGCCTTTGATCATGTTTTACAAAGATGCAAAAAATGTCTGGTTCTAAAGTCCAAGAATATAGCCCTGAGCAAGTAACCAAAGCAGCTAGAGAAATCTTTCAACCCTGATATATCCAAGGCTTGTAGAAATATCGATTTTGATGCTAACACTGTTAACCAGATAATTGCAGGCCATTTCTATCGGCAAGGCATGTTTGATGCTGGTGACTGGCGATTGCTTTATAAATGATCAGGCCAGGGCAACAGAATCTACCGCCGCAATGGAAATCTATGTTTTTTTAGAAATATTGTATCTAGTACTAGAAGTAATGAAGAACAGAAATATAGAGCCTGCACTAACTGGGTCACTGCCCATTCCAATAAGCTCAAAGAAAACGGGCCAGCCTTTTGCTGAAACTTCATTTTGTGCAGTTTGTGGAAATACTGCAAGGTGGAAGTAGAAGCCAAGCCCTCTCGTCTGTTAGAGCTCACGTTTATCCTTTTGGTGCCAACCATTTTTCTGAAATCCAGAAACTTATGGTCTGTCTCCTGTGCTCTGGAAAGCTCCATCACGCAGCTCCATATTCTGATTTACTATCGCCCACTAATTGGAATATTGTGGTGGCCGAGGGCTTACCCAAGCAGTTCTGCAATCCTTTGGAGCAGTCTCTTAAAAGCAGAATGAGTGTGACAATGGCAGCACGGTTCCAATATCTTCCACCTCTGTTGAAGTTTATGACTGGTGGTGATGTAGAACAAGTGGGAGAGGTACATGTTGAAAAGGGAACATCCAAAATTCAAGGGCAATTGAATTTTCCAGCAGTTTGGGCGTTGAAGTCGGAATGATGCGAAACTCACTCAGTTAATGTGTTTCGGCGAGTCCGGCTGTTAATGCATACCCTTTTTTGGCCGAATTCTGTCGTTTAGGCCCCGAAATCATCATTTTTTCTATTTTAGGAAAGTTTCGTTTTAGCCATAATTCTTGATTTTCGTGTCCGAATCGATTTCCGTCAATACCGGCTTGCTCAAGATTTCTAGCAGTTTTAATTTCTACAATTATCTCAATTTTGCTATTTTTTGTCATTTTTATTAATTTTCACGTTTCTTGTCCAACAAGGATTTAGGCTAGGGTTTTCGCTTTATATATCATTGTAAACCTTCTAGCCAATGACTGAATTATTGGATAAAATTGCAAACTTTCTTGAGAGTTTCTCTTGTTTCTGAGAATCCCTGGATATTATACTGAATATTGATGTTGATAGTAATCTTTTGTATTTTCCGCTGCGTCAGGTGGGAGGGAAGAAACAGGAGTTGCAGTCAATGAAATAGTTGCCAGTGACAGTAGAGATGGATAGGAAAGTCCAGTTCCATTTCCATCTTTTCATGTCCTGTCGCGAAGGGCTTGTGTTTGCTTTCTTGGCTTGTATTATTCTGTCAACTTCAAACTACTTGATCGCTGGTTGGTGTTTATCACCATAATTCTGTCCATAATAAAACCATTAATTTCTTGGAGCACTGTATAACTTGCCTGCTGTCAGCAAAAAAGCTCCGTGACCAAAGCTTTCCAGATCTGAAGTTCAGAAAGAACTGAAAATTGCGCAAATTAGAAAATTATTGGAACGAATGACTCCTCCTGATTTTGTGGAAGCTGAAGGCTGTGGAAGCTGAGGTCCAGAATATGATTTATATTATTCTTTAACATCCCTTCAAGTGAAAGCTCTTTGAGCTTGAAACTTGCACAGACTCATACTACATTGTGTTTAATTTGTATCTAATAGAATAGGATGATGAGATTCAAACTCATGACCGCTGGGTCAATAAAACTCTGATATCATATTAAAGAATCATCTCACCTAAAAATTTAAGCTGTTAAATAAGATCCAGAATATAATTTATATTATTTTTTATCATGAATGAACTCTCCTAATTTTGTGGAAGTTGAAGGCCGTGGACCTGTATTTGATAAAGATTCTGCTCCTCCGCTGTCTTCTTAATTTACGGTACAAGTCTGATGTTTGAAAGCCTCCCGGTGCTGTTTTATTAATCCAGGAGCATTTTCTGAAAATAAATAAATATCCTTCGTGGTTGCGTGCTCATTGTATCAGCCATGATATGCTATTATTAAAAAAACATGGTGATGGGATTTTCTTGAAAAATATTACATGTTTTTATAATAGAGAATGGAAAATCATCTCATTTTCTAGCTCTTCCAGCGGGAGGCATTGGATTCATGCATGTGCCATCTCATACCTCGTGGCTTACAGCCACCGTATATTTGCTCCATCTCATTCTGATTTTCTGAATTATATTAAATATATATATATATGCTAGCTTCATGCATGTGCCATCTCCTTCTGATTTGCTGAATTATTTCAGATATACGCTAATTAAAGCCTCCAAGACTCGATCGGACTCGATACATCCACAACATATTTCCCCTATAAATTGGGCTATTCTCACCACTTTCAAAGCAAAATACAGTGACAGCCATGGAAGCTAAAATATTCATTCCAGGAAATGCTTTAGCATTGCTTCTTACTTTTCTTATATGCATATCCAATATGGAAATATCCTTAGCATATACCAATACCACCAAAAATTCTACCGAAACTTACACAAATTACCTAAAAAAAGCTTGCAACTCTACCTTATATCCACAGATTTGCTTCGAGTCCCTCTCTTCATACACCTCCACCATCAAAACCAATGGCCTCAAACTATGTACCAAAGCTCTGACGGTGACCCTGAAAGCGGCAACCAACACATCAAGATTAGTAAAAAGTTTATCAAAAGAAGGGAACTTAAGCAAGGCTGAAGCTGGGATTATTAAAGATTGCATCGATGAAATGGGAGACTCCATCGATATGCTGAAGCAGTCCTTGAAGGCTTTAGGCAGCATAAATGGTTATGAAATTGAATTTCAGATTTCTAACATAAAAACGTGGATGAGTGCTGCGATAACTGATGAGACTACCTGCACAGATGGAATTGATGAGAGGAAGATAAGTGATGAAGTGATGAGAAAGATCAGGAAGACTATAGTGAATATTTCCATGCTGACTAGCAATGCTTTGGCTCTTATTAATAACCTTCTTGGCTAGTTTTTATTTTTATTTTTTATTTGAATAATTTGTATGCAGGTTCTTCAATTCTGATGAACTGTTATATCCAAAAAGTTTCTTATATCATAATCCTGAGTATTAAGGCTAATTAATTTGTGATTTAGTTTCGAATGAAGGATTATCAACTTGAAAATTCTTTTTTTTTAAAAAAAAAACAAAATGTTATCAGGCCCCGTAATACATACGAGGACAGCAACAGTCGCAAAAGAAGCCAGGGGCAAGCAAGCTCGTGTTCAAATTAATAATCAAATGGCAATTCCTACGATGATTTGCCAACTAGCTTTACTGCATTGCTGTTTAATTTGTGTTTGATCAAATGTTGTTGTCTTGTCTTTGAGAGGTTGCTGTGAAAAAAGTTTTTATTTATTTTAAATCCACTGAATCAATATCTCCTTTAATTTTTTTATATAAGAATTGAATGGAGGTGTTCATATATGCTAATTGACTATATACAATCCCTTTTAAATTTATGTATATCCCAAAAATAAAATCTATGCAAATGTGGTGGCATGATCCTAGGATTGATGCCATAAGAACCAAAACGAGGAGGGTTGGATAAAAACAGGATCGACTTCCTATGAAAAATGTAATGAAGCTTTCTTTATACAAAAAAATCAACCTGGTTATCAGTCACCACGTCCAATGATTGTGGAATGTATATTTTTTTCTTAAATAAATAATAATCTCCATTCACAAAGTTTGCCTCTCACATGCTTGCCAGATTAGCCAATGACCATCAATTAATTAATGAAAGCATGGCATTAGAGGGACTATATAACACGAGATTACATTTAATAATCCAAAAAGTAATATTTATTTCACGAGCTCATTTTTAGAAGATAAATAATTATAAAAATTGAATAGAATATTAAGAGTATTTTCATCTAATAAGCTTAATAATCTCTTTTGTTTTTTTATATATTTATTTCTCTCCTGAAAAATAAATAAACATCATATTTGAAGACTTCGGCTGATCGTAGTTCAAAGGTCTTAATGGGCAGCACGTCGGAGGTCACAGTCCATTGCCCAAGGCCACGAATGAAACTGCTTCCCACCCCAATAAAATTATTAATGAGTAAGCACGACATAATTGTTTTCCCTTTTCAATATATGAACATGCTTTCACTTTTTATGTGTCCAACAAAAAAAAAAAAAAGTCAAGCGGTTGCACTTGAACCGGTCAACTAGATCTTCTGTAGTAAAAATATATATATATATATATATAAAATTAGTTAGATAATTGATATAGATGAACGTGGGGTAAATACAGAATATTAAAAAAATGTAGAAAATTAATTTTCAAAATCGATCACCTCAATCAGGAGCAAGCTTGTAGAAAACTTGACACTTGTTCATAGATCCATTTTTAGCCAGATCATGCGGGAACCCCAGACTTCATAAGCTTAGGATCATGCCCAAATTAAGTTAAAAAATGTTATTTTATATTATTTCTTTTATTTTTCCAATTATTCATTGTATTTTTTTTCTTTTATGATTTATATCAGTGCAGGACTTATTTGAACAATTTATAAATTATTTTCATAGAAATTAACTTTAAAAGTATGAAAACAGATTTTTCATTACTTTTAATTTTAAGAAATACTAATTGCTATAAAAAAGTTTTTTTTTGGTCAACCAGATTTTAAACAGGCCATGCCGACCGCCAAGTCCTTGAGGAGAGAAATTAGTTTAGGCTTCTGTTAAGGAGGTAGTTAGGGTTTGCATTCCGTTTTAATAATTCCTAGTCTTTAGGGTTGTTATTTTACATTCTGCATTATTTTCTCTGCCTGAATATTTCATCTGCTAAGATTATGCAAGGCTGTATATAAAGCCAGCTTGAATAGAAATCTTTCTGATTTTCGCAGCATAATTACTTTCTTTTCCTTGCTACCGGAAAGTATGGCGAAACCTATCGTTCTCTTGCTAGCAGCACTGTCTATCTTATACACGGCGAGCCCGGCAAACGCTGCCACCACTTCAAGCCCTGGCTCCAGTGCAATCGGTTTCATCGAGGCTTCATGCAGTGCCACCCTTTACCCTGCACTATGCGTGCAATCTCTTTCACGATATGCCACTTCCATCCAGCGAAACCGAAGCCAGTTGATCCAGACGGCCTTCTCTGTGAGCCTAGACGAAGCTCAGTCAACGAAGACAATATTTGCAAACAAGCTGAGCGGAGTCAAGCCTGGAGGGATGGCGGTGGTTAAGGACTGTTTAGAACAGATCGATGATGCCATGGACCAGCTTAGGGAATCGATTGAAGAGCTGAAGAGCATTGGTCAAGCCAAGGGGACCGGTCAGGACTTGCGGTTTCACATAAGCAATGCGCAGACATGGACCAGTGCTGCACTGACCGATTTAAGCACCTGTACTGACGCGGTTGCCGGCGAGGCCGGGGATGGAGGGCTAGAGACGTCAGTTAGGGCAAGGGTGGATGGTGTTGCCCAGGTCACTAGCAATGCACTAGCTTTGCTTAACAAGTTCGGTGCCGAGCTCTAGGTGGAGGGAGGCTGTATCAACGATATATGTTTGTATAAAAAATTCTTTAATGATTTTTATTTTTATTTTGATGCAAATAAACTCACCATATATGAGTGGGTAAACCATAAAATGTTAATTTTCTTAAATGATTTTATCTTGGGCCCATTGCTTATGTAAAGGTATTATGAGCCACATATTATTATTATTATTATTATTATTCTTTTTCCTTTTCTTTTTCTTTTTCTTTTTGTTTTTATGGGTGACAATGTTAAAATAATTCATAGTTTTAAATGTATCGTTCAATGAAATAGAAAATTAACCAACATGTAAAAATATGATGGTCTCTAAAAAATTATATTGTTGTAAATTTCAGAATTTATAAAATTAATTAAGATACGTGCAGGATAATTCAGACATTCATATTAATCTAAAATAAATATATTAAAAGTATAAATATCTTAAAATTAACTGGCCAAGAAAACCTGGACTACTTCACACAATTGAATAAATCACTGTTTAGTGCTATGGTAGTTGATTTTTTACAATGCCTTTTCAATTATTTTTTCATGGAAAACATTAAATTAGTAATAAAATATTATTTTAAATTTTATAAAATTAAAAAATAATGAGAAATATATTGTAAAACACATCTCATAAATAAACTCACCTAGTTATAAAAGTGGGCCTCTATATATCAAAGCTAGCAATGGCCTTGCAAAGAGTATAATGATTTTTTCCAAATAAAACTCCCTCAAATTTCCTCTCTCTTGACATTTTCCAAAATGGTAACCATTCTCCAGCCACCAAGATTCCTCGCATCTTCAATGACTCTCCACCACTACCCTACCATCACAAGCAAAACAAGCAGGAAAAAGAGAGAGCTAAAAGAGAAACACAAACAAACACAATTCCAACAAAACCTTAAGAAAAAAACCCTTTCTTTCCCAAAATCTTCCCCAACTCCTCTCCTTATCAACCACAAACCCCCTCCACAAACCCAACTCGAAGCCTTAGAAAATGTTATTAAAGACCTCCAGTCCTCTATGGAAAAGGGCATTAGAATTGATACTCAGATTTTCTCTTCACTTTTAGAAACATGTTACCGTTTAGATGCTATAGAACATGGTGTCAGGATTCATAGGCTAATACCCACTAATCTTTTACGTAGAAATGTTGGCATCTCGTCAAAATTGGTCAGGCTGTACGCGTCGTGTGGGGATGTTGAAGTAGCTCACCAGGTGTTTGATGAGATGTTTAAGAGAGGGGAGTCGGCGTTTCCATGGAACTCGCTTATTGCAGGATATACTGAATTGGGTATGTATGAGGACGCTATGGCGCTATACTTTCAAATGGAAGAAGATGGTGTTGAACCGGACCAGTTTACGTTCCCTCGGGTTTTGAAAGCTTGTGGGGGAATTGGGTTGATTCGGATAGGCGAGGCTGTGCATAGGGATTTAGTTAGGTTGGGGTTTGCTAATGATGGGTTTGTGTTGAATGCGCTTGTTGATATGTATGCGAAATGTGGCGACATTGTTAAGGCTAGAAGGATATTCGATACCATAGATTGTAAGGACTCTATTTCATGGAATTGTATGCTTACAGGTTATATTCGTCATGGGCTAATAGCCGAGGCATTACACACATTTCGTAGCATGGTCCATGATGGGATGGAGCTTGATTCGGTGGCTGTTTCAACAATCCTTGCCAATGTATCATCTTTTGAGATTGCAGTTCAAATTCATGGATGGATTGTTAGGCGAGGGATGGAGTGGGATTTGTCTATTGCTAATTCTTTGATTGCTGTCTACTCAAATGGCAGGAAGTTGGATCGAACGCATTGGTTGTTTGATCACATGCCAGAGAAGGATATTGTATCATGGAACTCTGTAATTTCTGCTCACTGTAAAGATCCTAAGGCGTTGACTTACTTTGAGTTGATGGAGAGGGATGGTGTTTTGCCAGATAAAATCACATTTGTGTCATTACTCTCAGCTTGCGCTCATTTGGGCTTAGTGAAGGACGGGGAGAGGTTATTTTCACTGATGAAGGCAAATTACCAAATTAATCCCATCATGGAGCACTATGCTTGCATGGTCAATCTTTATGGAAGGGCAGGATTAATCAACGAGGCATACGCCATCATTAGGGATCAAATGGAGTTCGAGGCTGGTCCGACTGTGTGGGGAGCGTTGCTGTATTCTTGTTATCTCCACCGTAATGTAGATGCTGGAGAGATTGCAGCTCAATATCTTTTTGACCTGGAGCCAGATAATGAACACAATTTCGAACTCTTGATGAAGATTTACGGCAATGCAGGTAGATTGGAGGATGCAGAAAGAGTAAGAAAAATGATGGTTGACAGGGGATTGTAATTGCATACATCAGTACAGAATCTGTTTTGAAATGATCACCATCTCAAGGAGGAAATAGTTTTGTGCTGGCCAAGTTGCTGTAAGATGTAGCGTTAGCCGAGCTGCATCCTCCTTTTGATAGTGAGAGGTAAATGGGGGGACAAAATGAAGATATCCATGGTCAAACCAGCTGTTTTACTTGTGTAGTTTGAGTGTATAGGAGAAGCTCATTGAAGTATCAACATTGTTAGAAGGCTAGCTGATGGAGGAAAGTAAATAAATGGATCTTGTAGTGTAAATCTATCACCTGTAAAAAAAAATGTTGCAGAAACAACTACTTGTAACTGTAAATGTGTAACATACGATCATCCTTGGTCAATATGGATCTTTTTTTTTTCTTTCTATATTCACTAAATTTATATATTATGGTTTCCAATTTTTTTAATCGATTCAATAAACAATAAAAACAAGATTACAATGTTTGACAATCCCTCAATAAAAAAATAGCTTCTAACGGGCCCATAATATTTTTAGCAATTAAAAATAAAAGAATCTGAATGATTTCTTTTCTCATTTTTTTGGAAGGAAGCTAAGTTAATTGTTAATGGTTGGAAAATTTTGGGAAGGGCCAATAGATCATGATGGCGACAATATCTCACCAACTACGCCTTGTTTTTTCAGGTAATTCTAAGTTTTTGATATTGCGGTTAAAATTATTTTTTATTAAAAAATACATTAAATTGATATTTTTTTATTTTTTAAAAATTATTTTTGACATCATTACATGAAAATGATCTAAAAACACTATTTTTTTAATTTAAAATAAAAAAAATATCATTTTTTTTCTTAAGAACTTTCCAAATGCATTCTCAAACACCCCTAATAGCAGTGACCAAATTAACAAAATTGTAATTAGAGCATGCATAAAATAAAACTACAATTGTTTTTTAACCTCATATAATACCAGGATAATTATTATATAATATTAACAAAAACTTAATTAGATATGGTGTTTTTGTTGTAGCACCACGTATCATTGTGAATTGTAATAGTATTTTTTTTTTCCATCCCTATTTAATAAGACAAAATTGATTTCAAATTTAAGTAATTTGTTGAAAGAGAGTGAAATTCAAAGATAAGGGATGAAAGTGAACAAAACAAGAAAATTGATTGTAGCCTTCCTATTTTTATATTCAACACACTGTGTAGCATGAGGCGACAGATCAGTTTAACCCTACCACACGCATGATTTTGAGGGGCTTGTCAGCAAAGCAATCTTCCATTATTCACTTAATTATTTGTCTTGAATGATTAATAAAAGGAATTTTGATGAATTGTTTGAAGGATTAGATCTCTTAAGCCATCATTTAACCTTTCTCTCTCTCTCTATAATACAGCTTTTGACCTATTTAAATCTGTTTGGAAGTGTGATTGCGATAACTTTTCAAAGTGTTTATCGTGTTGAAATACATCAAAATAATATTTTTTTATTTTTTAAAAATCATTTTTGAAATCAGCACATCAAAATGATCTAAAAACGTAAAACCGCCGGTCTTTAAAATGAATTTTTTTCTTCTTCAAATTTCGGTCAAAATGATTTAAGAACACCAAAACCGCTGGTATTTAATCATTTTTATTTTTCTGTAGAAGATTGCTTTTACTTCTTTTCTTTCTTGAGTCTCTTTTTGCGTATCTTCTACTTAAATCCCATTTCACATTCCTTCCTGTAAAAATGACTTGAATCTTTACACCTGTGTTTTCTCCTTATTCACACTCCTCTATAGTTCAGCCTGTTTAATAATGTGTTTTAAAAATATTTTTGAAAAAAAGTAAATTAATTTTTTTGATATTTTTAAATTATTTCTATGTGTTAGACATCAATAATCACTTGAAAAAATAAAAAAATATATCATTTTAATATATTTAAATTTTAAATTTAACTATTTAATTCTTTTTATTTAGTTTTTTTTTAACTAATTGAATGAGACTGTTGGTGTACAGTCCCTTTTGTTGTTGGACAATACATTTTTTATATATATAACACAAAACCATGGATGAGAGGTTATAGGCTAGCTCGCAATGACTGGAGTGTAGAGTGTTTTTTTTCTTTAAATTAAGTATAAATCATTTAAAAAGCTTAAAGAAATGAAGGGACTGTTTGTCATGGTTATTTTTTAAAGTTTTTTTATTTAAAAATATATAAAATAATATTTTTTTATTTTTAAAAATCATTTGAAATCAGCACGTGGAAAAAAAATCTAAAAATACAATTTTTTTTAAATTTAAAGTACAAAATAAAATAAAATAAAATAAATCAATTTTTTTAAAATGTTTTTGGAACTTAATGACAAACAAGACAGAAGTTTGATTAAATATAAGTTTTAAATTAAATAATATAAAATATTGATTTGATAAAACTCAACTGCACGTCGGTGGCTAGCGGCCAAGGCAACCAACCAGGATCATCTTTCTTTATGAAGCACGACAATCTTTCTTTCATTTTAAAATGTGAACGGACTTTCAATTCGGTTTGTGTCACGTCGGTACACAAAAGTCAAGAACTTCAAGGTGGAGGAGGGCCACCGGCGACGCGGTTGGATACTCCCACTTTTCAGAATTTCTTTGGCAACATAGCTGGCTGCATGTTTGAAAATATTTTTTTTATTGTTTTTAAATGATTTTAATGTAAAAAATAGTATGGTGACAAAAATAATTTGTAATTTGCCTTTTTTTTTAATAAAATAATTTGTAATTTCTTTTTTAAAGTTATAGGAGTTGTGTTACTTTTAATAGGGCAACCCTTACAAAAAAATAAAAAAATCTCAAAGATTGCGCTTTTAGGAATAACGCGAACTTTTTGATAAATTAAATGATAAAATCTAGATATAATTTTTAATTTTAGTGCTTAATTGGATTTAAATTTTTATAGTAAATTCAAGTGAAATAATTCTACAATGACATATATGAGTACTAAAATAATCTAAAGATTAACTAATATCAACCTTTTATTTAGAGGCCGGTAATATGATTAAGATTGTTATTAAAAATATTTTTCATCTAGAAATGTATCAAATTATATTTTATTTTATTTTTTTAAAATTATTTTTGATATCATTATATAAAAATAATATAAAAAAACTAAAATAATTTAATTTAATATAAAAAATAATCATTTAAAAAAAATGATTTTAAAACATAATCACAAACAGGATTAGTTGGCACGGAACCTAATGAAATTCAACATTTTAAAAGCCGCGCGACTCGCACTTTAATGCGTGCTATTTTATATATTTGTTTTTTCAAATATGGTAATTTGAATTTATTCCTTTTAAACCAGTGTGCTATATTTTTTTTTTTAAAAAAAAAACTATGTGGAAAACTGTTCCAAACCGGACCAACAGTTCCAGGTAAGCTTAGGAGACGAGGCACAGAAAAAAAACCGAGCATTTATTTTCTTAAACCGACAAGAGGTCAAATCACCGGCCAAACTTCCGTACACCCAACACACTTCAACGCACTTAGCCTGCTCTATAAATTCAAACCACCCTCTCTCCACTTTCCCAATCCATCTCTCCAAGCCAAAAAAAGATCCAAGATTTGTTCAAACATGGCAAAATCTAGCCTCATCTGGCTCCTACTCTCAACACTGTGCATCGCTAGCACAGCAAATTCTGTGAGCACCACAAGGTCAAGTTCAGGTGCTGCAAATTTCATCAGGGTCTCGTGCGGCGCCACAGCATACCCAGCCTTGTGTGTCCAATCTCTCTCCCTTTACGCCTCTTCAATCAACCAGAGTCCACGCCAGTTGATCCAGACAGCCCTGGCTGTCAGCCTAGACAAGGCTCAGTCCACCAAGACATTTGTCTACAGGTTAACAAAGTTCAAGGGGATTAAGCCCAGAGAAAAGGCAGCTATTAAGGATTGCTTCGAGGAGATTGACGATACTGTGGACAGGCTTGTTCAGTCGGTTAAGGAGCTGAAGAACATGGGGTCATCCAAGGGTCAGGATTATCAATGGCATATCAGTAACGTTCAGACCTGGATCAGTGCAGCTTTGACTGATGAGAATACTTGTGTTGATGGGTTTTCTGGGAAGGCTTTGGATGGAAGGATTAAGAATTCGATCAAGGCCAGGTTTGATCATGTTGAAAGGGTTACTAGTAACGCACTTGCGTTGATTAACAAGTTTGGTTACTAAATGGCTCCAGCTGGTGGATTGATCTGGGTTCCACCTTGTTGAGTCTAGGTTTTTCTGTTTATGTATCCCAAAGAATTTTGAGCGATGTAAGTTTTTTTTTTTTTCTAAATACTTGTACGATAATGTAATATAGTTTGTCGAGGCATTTTTATTTGCCTCTAGTGTATCAAATGAAATGGCTTCAACATTTCTTAGTCTGTTTTTCTTAATCAGAAACAAATATTCCCTCTAACCCAATTCTAGGTGATTGTTTTCATGATTAGAGATATAGTTCACAAAATTAAAATTTTGAATAAATTATATGAAAAAGGAAAATTTTCATGACTTTTTGATTTAAATGATGCATTAAATTAGAAAGAAAGAAAAAAATCCTTAATTGAAGGTAACATGAGTCTAGGCCAACATCATGCATAAAGTAGTGATTGATATTGGAATATTATTATTTTTTAAAATTATGTTTATAGAAATATATTAAAATAAAATTTATTTTTGATATTAACACATTAAAAAAATAAACAGCCTAAATAATTAATTTTCAACCAAAAATATAATTTGATGGAAAAACAAATATTAAGGTAAATAGCTACGCAATTCAAACCATTATTTTCTTTTGTACAAATCAGTTTCATTTCAAATCATTTCCCTCTTCTTGTGCTATATGACATGTCATTAAAAAAAAAAAAAACCCTTTATTGAAGGGAACATGGGCCCCAACCCTTGACCCTGGGAAGGAAATATGGTAACATGGACCCCAAAAATAATCTGACGGGATTGAAGGGTGTGAAAGCTCATCAGTGCTAACTGCTAAGAGCAGAGAAAGAGGACTTACGTGAGGACTCTTTCGAGGAGTGGAAGAAGCATTAATAACACAATATCAATATATATATTGAAATAAATTATTGAAAATGGACAAATTCAAGCAGGTGGGTGGCACGTGGATATCTTTAAAGAATTAGGGTAATGGAACAGAGCCTAATTCACCCCGTAGCCTCAGCCATTGGATTCTATTTTACGATTTGTTCTCTCTTTGGCCACAGTCATTTTTCTCGGCGTCTGAAAAAAGAAAAAAAGCAGGTATACGGCCACAAACAATCTACACTTTTTCAAAGGGTTGTGGAATTTCTGTTTATCATTTAGGTCAAAGTGTCCATTTGATCAAGTGCATTTATTGCTTTTCAAAGGTCAGGATATCTTCCAGCCAGCTATCTATCTATATATATATATATATATATATATATATAATATTGATTTTTTTAAAAGAAATTAGAGCATGTCCATGAAATGACTCGAACCCTATCCTGAAAAGGTCAGACCCTCAAGATTTCCTGGACGATAACATCAGCACCCAGAAGGCCAGAACTCCTCAAGATTTTATTTTATTTATTATTCTTTTAAAGAAAATACCTGTTTGACAGGGGAACATAAAGAGATATTGTAACTAAGCCCACAAATGTCCATCCAATCATCTTTCTCTGCCTTTTAATCTGATCTGACAGGCCACTTGGATCATAAATGTCCATATACACATTTCTTACGTCTATGAAAATTGGGTGCTTATCCCATGACGATTTGATATTGTAAATTCGATGTAATAAAAACCGATTTTTTTATATAAAAAAATACTTCTTTCAATCAACCAATATTAAATTGAAAAAATAATAATAATTTTGTTTAATCTATTTGGATTAACATGTAAAATCTAGGTTAAGAGACTATGATAACCTCATAAAAACAAATAAAACATTACAAAATTTAATTTTTAATTAATTTGTTAGAAAATAATATAAATTATATTTTGGGACCTCATCTAATAACTTAACTTTTTAGGTGAGATGATTCCTTAACATAGTATAAGAGCCTTGTTGATCCAATGGTCATGAGTTCGAATCTCATTACCCCTATTTCATTGGATAAAAATCAAGTACAATGTAATGTAGGTCCATGCAAGTTTCAAACCTAAATGATTTTACAATCTCATTTAATAATTTAAAATTTTAAACGAGATGATTCTTTATCATAAATCAATTTTAAAATATAATTTTATAGGCTTAAGTTAATAGGTGGGGATGCCTTCAATAACCAGTCCATAACACCTAAGCCCCTGATATTTGTTTTCTGTTATGTATATATAATCACATTGCAACCCTCTATTAGCTAATTAAATGATGAAAAAACCACACAAATTAAGAAAGTTGCTTTGAATCTCTCAAGTTTCAATTGATGTAAAACGACAACAATTCAAGCTAGCTGCCATTATCTCATTGGGATGCTCAATCGCTTCTCATTATTCAGAATATGATCCAGCTCCCTTCCCGTTGGCTTCTCTTCCAATTATTGAGCTCCTCACGTGCTGTACTACAGGTGGTTCAAATTATTGCGGTGGCAATTGCCCGAACGATCACCATACATGTTAAACCTAGATTGCTGTGATTCGATAGGTTGTGCAGGAAGTTTGTGATTTGAAGCATGAACAATTTTCAATTACTTTTTATAAAATATTTTAATTATAATAATTGATCGAGCACCCCCAAACTCTACTTCATGTCAATTTTCAAGCCAGTTTGACAACTATGTCCCACCTCCCTCTTATCAAAAGTTTTTGTTCTAGTATTCATTATTTTAGTCCTTTTCTAATCGAGTTGTTTATGCCTTGGATACCCTGTTCATGATTCTGTACGATTAAAATTTCATTTTTTTTTCCTGCAAGCACCGGCCATGGCTGCATTAGATACGAAAATGTGCTGTTGCATGATTGGAATCAAGTCACTACAAATAATTTCTTCTAAAAGAAGTGATTATGATTCAAGAAACTTATGGATACAAAAGTTGGGAAGAACTGAAGAGCCTGTAAGCAAATTGTCCACCCAAAACATGAACAAGAACACTAGTAACTTAGTTTATTAATAAGAGCCAAAGCATTGCTGGTCAGCCTAGCGACGTTCACTATCTTCATCCTGATTTTTCTCATCACCTCATCCGATATCTTCCTTTCATCGAATCCTTGAGTGCATGTATTCTCATCTGTAATCGCAGCACTTATCCATGTTCTTATGTTAGAAATCTGAAACTGAATATCAGAACCTTTCAGGCTGCCGAGAGCATCCAAAGACCGCTTCAGCTCGTCGATGGAGTCTCCCGTTTCTTCGATGCAATCTTTAATGATACCAGCTTCAGTCTTGCTTAAACCCCTTTTCTTTGATAAAGTTTTCACCAATGATGACGTGTTGCTAGCAGCTTTTAGGGTTACAGTTAATGCTGTGCTACATAGCTTGAGGTAATCGGTTCCGAAGGTGGAGGTGTAAGAAGAGAGGGACTCGAGGCAAAGTTGTGGATATGTGGTAGAATGGCAAGCTTTCTGTAGGTAATTTGTGTAGTTTTTGCTAGAAATTTTGGCTGTGGGGGCATCTGCGAACACATTTGAAATGCCTAGAAGAAAAGTGAGAAGCAATGCTAAAACATTGAATGAACTTGAGCGAGGAATAATTTTGACTTCCATGCTTCTCTTTCTATCTTTCAATCTCAATTTTGAATCGACAGGTGTGAGAAGATCCCTATTTATAGGAAAAACATGCCAGGTTGTACATGGATGCGAGTCCAGGTCGTGGAGGTTGTAGTGTAGAATCATAGAAAATAAGGGACGACATGGTGGCACATGCATGAATATAATTATTATTGTAGCTATAGTTTTCTGACTTGATTAAGTTCTAAAATTAGGTTTTTATTTAGTTTGAAAACTAGTTTAAGATTCGTCCTAGGTTGGAAAACTCACTCTCAATATAAAGCAGGATGGATAGCTCGTAGAATAGTAAAACACAACGCAGGATAGATAGCTCGAGGAGTAGTAAAACACGAACTTCTCTGTTAGAAGTGAAGGGCAGGCACGAGATCTTGAATGAGCGAATCCCTTACAAGACTTGTGACCTCTTAATGACATTGTAATAGAAAACATTTTTGCAGGTTTATATCTGCTTTCTGCATCAAAATCCACAACATCAGGCAGAGTTGTCTGTTTCAGATCTGGAAAGCTTGGTTGCAGAGCTCCTCCGCACACAGAAGTTAAACAGTGCTCAAAGAAAATATCGTCTTTATAACCTTAAAATCGATAAAATCACAGTGATAAATACAGACCAAGTAGCTAGAAATTGACAAGATATCAAACCCATGAAAGAAGTCACTAGCCCCAGAGAGTAAAACAGGCGCAGCAGAAGACAAGATGAGAACCAGGTGCCATTTGCCTTAACTTGCGCTTTGGAATACCCATTCCCTGCTTGCGAGACGGCCCCGCAGGCCATAGGCTTGATGGTAGTAGTGAGGACATTTACAGTAGTAGCCAGAGCATTGAGAAATAAAAACCGGTGGAAATGGCTTCCCACACCCAGCAATAAATTCCAAAGAATGTCTATTTTCAACAAAGGCATAGAGAAACAGTACAACACATACCAGCTTTGTCAACATCGTCACACCGCTGGCAACACTACACAGCACACAACCACCAGTTCTACACCATTTCATTCGGTTCATGAGAGAGTTCGATACAGATTAATGTACAAGTTTGGGTACAAGTCATAAATGTAGCTGCCTACACTGTGTTGAATCGATGTCAGATGGACAGTAAGGGCATTTAAAAGTTTTGGACCCGTTTTTTGACATCTTATTGATGGACTGCTTGCATAGGACGTGGCCACATTGCATCAACATAGGAGGGTTCTCGTCAGTTGATTGCTCCTTTGACACAGGACATACAAAGATGGAATGGAACTGAAATTCTCTATCCAGCTCCACCGGCACTGGTAACTGTTTCATTGACTGCCACTCCTGTTTCTTCCCGGCCATCACAGTCATAAACTTCAAAAGAGGTGGCAGACCCTGGAACCCTGCTGCTATTGTCACACTCAATGGGCTATCAAAAGACTGCCCCAAAAAATTACAAAACTGCCTCGTAAGCTCCTCAGCCACCACATTCCAGTTAGTGGGTGATAGTAAATCAGAGTATGGTGACTGATGGAGCTTTCCAGACCACAGGAGACAGGCCATAAGCTTTTGGATTTCTGAAAAATGGTTGGCACCAAAAGGAGAAATGTGAGTTCTAACATATGAAAGCGCTTTGCTTCTACTTCCAGCTTGCAGTATTTCCACAAACTGCAGGCAATGAAGTTTCAGCAGCAGGTCTGACCCTTTTTCTTTGAGCTTAATGGAATTGGCAGTAGCCCAGTTTAGCGCAGGTTCTAGATTTCGGTTCTTCATAGCTTCGAGTATCAAATACATTTCTGAGAAAAGAGATTTCATAGCAGCAGTAGAATCTGGTTCATTGGCCTCATTTATAAAGCAGTCACCAACATCAAACAGGCCTTGCCGGTAGAAATGGCCAGCAATTATCTGGTTAACAGTGTGAGCATCAAAATCGATGTTTCTATAAGCTTTGGATATATCTGGGTTGAAAGATTTCTCAAGCTGCTTTGGGTACTTGCTCAGTGCTATATTTAGTTCCTTCTGTGTGCCTTCCAGCTGACTGAGGGGAGCAATTTCTTGCAGATTTTTCTTAAGTTCACCAAAGACAGATTTACAGTCCACTTCAGAGCCACAATGTTCTGCCTTAATTATCTCTAATGACTTCTCAATCTCTCGTATCATCTGGGCAACAACTTCTTGTGTTTTAGAACTAGACATCTTTTGCTTCTTGGCAACACGATCAAATGCATCCTTGATGGGATTCAGATCCATTTTCACTTCACTATCACTAGTTTGAGCTGAGATATAGCTATACAAAGTACCTGCAATATCAGAAAAGGGAAGGTCATCACCAATCTCGATTGCAAAGGCTCCATCACCAATGCAAGACAAAGTAATATACTTAATTGGTAATATTTTCAAACAAAAATCTTAATAGTTTTTCAAAAGATTTATCACATGCTGAGTTTGAAGTATCATAGTGCGGATAAAAGTATAGTAGCTGTTATCACTATCACAGGAAATAAAAGAAAAGAGTAAATGATTTTCAACTACAAGAAAGCCAACGTTTATCCATTTCAAAGTAGCATATACCCATTGCAAGTTAGTAGATTTGATTGATTTAGCAGCAGATTGTCAAACGGATTCAGTACATTGCAAAAAGCCTCAATACTCAGAGCATTTGTAACAGATTTCATAATTCCGTTGCTAGATTACACATTGAAAATATTTTTGCAATCGATTTTCTAAATTCTGACACTAAATTTGAAGATTAAAAAAAATAAAAATTGCTATCAATCTGGAACAAATCATAAAAACTCATTGCAAGATCCTGTCACTAATCCATTGCAAATTAGAAACACCTTTAAATCCGTTGCTAATCTGTCACCATGATCATCATTGTACACACAACATAGTCAAAAATCAATTCATTTATATTAAATCATAGATTTTCAAGGACACTTTACTAAAAAATAACAAGAAATCAAACAAATACAAATCAACTGACACCTTCTACCACACTTTGTTGCAAAAATAGATTCCGTCTTTCAAGATATTTTAGCAATTTCATGAAAGAAATAAAAAACCCAAAACAGAAACTTTCACCTTTTCTCACTATAGCAATGAAACAAGAACAATATAAAATTGGGTTTTTCCTTAATCACAAAATATCAACCATTTTACAAGAGTAATGATTGAGAGAGCCCAACAAAATCGTAAAAAACACATCAAGGTGAGCAACAATAGAGAAAAAGGAGGGACATACCTCAGGATGCTGGAGGCTTGGGAGTTAGATTCTGGGGAGTTAGATTCTGGGGAGTTTGGTCAGCGGAAGGTAGGAAGTTGCTGGCGGCTTGGGCGGCGGTTTTAACGGTTGTGGAGTTGAGAGGAAGAGAGAAGAGGGTAGAACGAAAAATCTGATCTTCCTGGCCTTTGAAGATCAGATCGGTTGTTTTTTTAAAAAAAAAAAAAAATCAACGGGTAAGAAGTACAAATCAGTCCCCCAACATATTATAGTTTACACAGGTCATCCCCACATTATATTGTTTTTTTGCTAAATGTAACTTAACCATCGTAAGAAAATCAATTGGTAAGACGTACAAACTAGTCCCCCAACATATTATATTTTTCACAAGTCATCCCCACATTATATATTTTGTTTTTTTTATTCTAAGTTGTACCTTAATCATAATTATAATTAATCATATTATATTTAAGATTTGAACTAGTTTATATTAAAAAATATAATATTGATTTGATTTTACTAAATAAAAATCCAGTAGATCAGTGAAATTAAAATAGATTAGAACAATTTTTTAACCTTGAAAAATACGGTCTTATATAAATATAGGTCCAACAACTCTCTCGACCTAAACTATTTGATCCGTTGGTTCTATCATGATAACAATAGATGGATTGTCTTATCGAAAGACTCGAAACATAAAAGGATAAAAATTTAGATTAATGGCATTGAGGGTAGTCTTCGAGTTTTGGATGTTGATCATGTTAGCCCCTTTACAACTAAAACTTGAATTAAAGAACTTGGGAATGGATCTTTAGATGGTTAGTAACACAAATTCATCAAATTTTCAATTGCAATTACTGGGGTCCTCAAGTGGCTGTTTGCCAATTCATTATCTTATTTGTATTCATATTTGGAGCTTTCTTCCATGCAAAGTTACTTCAATCATGAAAAAATGCACCTACGGAGATCCCTTTTTTTATGATATATCAGATTCAAATGAAGAGGATTTTTCAGTGCAAATTGTTAGTGATTAGCTTCCATGAGACGTAGAGGTCGGATTATATATGTTTTCTAAAAATAAATGTTGGAAAAATTGAAAAGGGAAGTAGTCAATTACAGCGATTGTTGTGATCAGATTCTGTCATCAAGTTAATTAGCCAAGAATCATTAAAATCAGTGATCGTTATTAGTTAATTAATTACGAGAGACGTCAAGTTCTTACCGTTATCGCACAAGTAATTAAGATATGTGAAGCTTATTAATATTGATATTAAGGATATAACATTCCATCATCAGAATTGAACAAATTGTGAAAATAAAGTAAATGCTAACTTAGTTTATTAATTAACGCCAAAGCATTGCTAGTCAGCCTAGCAACATTCACGATACTTTTCCTGATCGTGCGCTTCACTGCATAGCTTATCTTGTTGCCATCAAATCCATCTGTACATGTATTTTGATCCGTTATCGCGGAACTCACCCATGTTTTCATGTCATCAATCTGATATTCTCTGTCAGGATCTGTTAAGTTGCCTAAAATCGTCAAAGACTGCTTGATCTCATCAATGGAGTTCCCAATTTCTTCAATGCAATCTCTAATGATAGCAGCTTCAATCTTGCTCAGCCCCCTTTTCTTCGCTAAACTCTTTACCAATTTCGACGTGTTGCTAGAAGCTTTGAGGGCCACAGTCAATGACGTGGAGCATAGTTTGAGCTCACTGGTTTTGATGGTGGAGATGTAAGAAGAGAGGGATTTGAAGCAAAGTTGTGGATATGTGGTAGAATTGCAGGCTGTTTTCAGGAAGTTTGTGTAGGTTTTGGTTGAATTTTTCGTGGCGGTGATAGCTGCGGAGGATTTCTGCACATTTGATGAGATGCATAGCAGAAAAGTAAGAATCAGTGCTGAAACGCTGAGAGAAGTCGATCTTGGAATAATTTTAGCTGCCATGATCAGCTAGCTCCCTTTCTTTCTATCTCTGATAAATCTCTACTTTGCATTGATTAGTGTGTGGAGATCCCAATTTATAGGGAAAATATGTCATTTGTGACGTGTCAACAAGACGTGGAGGCTGTAGCTTACGCAAAGTCATTGAATAAAGGGCTCTCAGCCATACAGTATGATAGTGGAGGGCTAGCAAGCGAGGCGTGATCGCAGAATATTTAGAAAGTATGCTGTTAATCACGTTATATATAATTGAAGGAACAGATTCAAATACCAATAACTTACTCAAATTCTTTTTGAAACAAATTCAATTAATATGCAGAATATAAAATAAATTAAAAAACTTAATAGTTACATCAGTTTTTCTATGGTTGCTGGTACGTGTAAAATAGCTCAAGAAACAAATTACATAGGTGGACTTATCTAGAACACTACACCCATACCTATCCTTTTTCCCATACCTTAGAGTTTACGGGATTGTGGTTGAAATTTTTGCAATTGTGGTTGAATTTATTTTTTTTCCAAAAATAATTTCGAGATGCAACTTCAAACAAACACTTAATATCATGTAGGTTCTAGTAACGTTTGAAACTCTATTTGTTGATGTAATGGGTAATGAAAAAGATTGAAGTTGCTAGTCAAAAGTCCAAAACCCAATTGCAAAAAATGTTTAGGACTATTTAGTTTTGTTATCAAACCTAATTTAATGAGTTGTTTTTTTATATGATTTCTTGTTTAACTCGAGTTCAAAATTAAATTGTGTAAAAATTGTCTTTACATGACCGATTTGATTTGTCAGGTGCAAAGACAATCGGTAAAAAAATATAGTTTTTTTTAATTAAAAAAAATCCAAGATAATATTTTTTTTAATATTGAAATGATAATATAGTGAATCGACCTGAACTTTATAGTTTAGCCTCTCAAATCGCAACTTGGGTCATGAATTTTGTTGATTTTTGATAATTTTTAGACAAAATTTATTAGAGTTAATTTGTTTTCTAAAAGATAAACTTTTTTAATTTGATACATGGTATATTTGGGCTCCCTCAATACTAGAGTTTCTTTCACATGGAAGAGTTTCTATATCAAAAAGCTAAGTTACAAAATCCCGTTTCAAACCATTTCTTTTCTTTATTTTTTTTGTAAAAAAAGGGGTTAAAATGATGACATATATTTTATTTCGTTATAAAAAAACTATTTGAACTCAAAATATAATCTTCTCATGGAATTTACAGTGATCCTCCTCTGAATTCTGACATACACGAAAATATATACTATTTCTTTCTATAAGAAAAGGAAGAGATTAATCTTAAGAATGCAACATATATTGTACATGCATAGTTAGGTCAACGCATGTGATTGGTTCCAACTTTTGTCGGTGCATCATGTTATATTTGAGTAAATATAAATTGATGCACTTAGAACACTGGGAGTAATCGATGTGTCTTATTCAATAGAAACAGTGGCTATAAATAGCCTTACAATGCAGAATAGAATGAAATAACAACCCACGAATGTTCATGCCTAAGATCGTGGTGGATGACTAATTCTTGAAACAGAAAAACGTGATCTTCTCCCTAATAAGCAGGAGACTTAAATGCTATGACTAAGTCAACATAATTTTATCATCCTCCCTTAAACTGCATGTGCAAGCAGTTTATTCAATGTATTCACAAACACCCATTAAATCTCGTAATTTCAGAAAAGCTTCAATCTTTAAAGGCTTAGTCATGATATCTGCAATTTGATCATGAGTAGAACAATATGTTAGTTCCATAACTTCGTCCTTGACCAGATCACGAAGAAAATGAAAGCGAATGTCGATGTGCTTGCTACGTCCATGCATAACTGGATTTTTGGAAAGTTTGATGGCCGAGATATTATCGCAATATACAACCGTTGGTCCGGACTGTGTATAATTTAGACTTTTGAGAATTCTCCTCATCCAGATGACTTGGCAAGCGCTAGATGCTGCAGCAATAAATTCAGCTTCTGTAGTAGAAAGGGTAACTACTGGTTGTTTCTTTGAGGACCAGGATATTGCACTTGAATTCATCATAAAGACATAACCAGATGTACTTTTTCTATCATTTTGATCTCCCGCGTAATCACTGTCCGTGTAACCGAACAATTCAGCAACTCCTCCCTTCTTATAGAATATTCCAAAACTGGTTGTGCCCTTTATATACCTTAGAATCCTCTTTGCCGCCATAAAGTGAGATTCTGTGGGGTGCTCCATGTACCTGCTGATCAGACTCACAGCAAACATCAAATCAGGACGTGTGGCAGTAAGGTACATAAGACTCCCCAC
The DNA here is from genome assembly GCA_025169955.1 of Salix arbutifolia. Taxonomy (NCBI): domain Eukaryota; kingdom Viridiplantae; phylum Streptophyta; class Magnoliopsida; order Malpighiales; family Salicaceae; genus Salix; species Salix arbutifolia. The sequence continues at coordinate 12,644,225 of CM045916.1, read as the reverse complement.
CATTTGCTTGTAAAGAGTGCTATCAACTTGAACTCCTCCTTCATCTCTTGTCAGTTTAAATCCAGGAATAATTGGATTTTTCACTGAGTTGCACTGACCCATATGAAATCTCTCAAGAATTTCATGAGCATATTTGCGTTGGCATATAAATATGCCATCATCCTTCTGCAATACCTCGATGCCTAGAAAATATCTCATTTTCCCAAGATCAGTCATGTCGAATTCAGTCATCATGGATTTCTTGAATTTATTGAACATACCTTCATCATTCCCAGTAAATATGAGATCATCAACATAAAGGCAACTAATCAAAATTTTACCTCCATCTCCAATTTTAATGAACAAGGTGTGTTCATGTGGACATTTGTTGAAGCCTTCTTGCACAAAGTATGACTCTATGCGACTATACCAAGCGCGGGGAGCTTGTTTTAGTCCATACAATGCTTTCTTTAGACGATAAACTTTTGATTCATGCCCTTTTTTTTCATAGCCTGGAGGTTGATCTACAAACACCTCTTCATTAATTTCGCCATGCAAGAAAGCGGATTTGACATCAAGCTGAAAAATGTCCCAACCTTTATGCGCTGCAAGAGAGATTACCATGCGAATCGTATCTAGTCGTGCCACGGGTGCAAAGACTTCAGCGTAGTCAATCCCATATTGTTGACTATACCCCTTAGCAACTAGACGTGCTTTATATTTATCAACCTCCCCGAGCTCATTGAATTTTGTTTTAAAAATCCATTTGACTCCTACAGTTTTAGCCCCCGGTGGCAGATCAGTTAATTCCCATGTCTGGTTTCTCTCAATGGCACAGATTTCAGCATCCATAGCAACCCTCCACTTGTCATCCTTCACGGCATCATCAAAGGATGATGGATCATTGTCGGTGAACAATGCCAGATTTCCAAAGTGAAAATCGACTGCTGCGTCGTCTGCTCTCCCCAAATGGACGTTGTCTGCCACGTCGTCTGCCACGTCGTTTGCCATGTCGTCTGCCACGTCGTCTGCATCATTCAAATTCACGTCGTCTGCATCACCAAAATCACTTCCCATTTCATACTCTCTCATCCACCGGGGCTGTCTTCTTCTTCTTCCTCGAGATAAACTCAAATTCTCGGAATCTTCTGAGTTTTCCCTTGGCTCAGCTTGGTCTTCCACCACCAGCTCCTCCAGTACAAGTTGACCATCATCTTGCTCGGCTTGCTCAGCACACCCTTCGTTATTACCAAACTCATTCCCCTCCAATTCTCGGTCTGCAAACCCATCTCTGTTGGTTCATCTCCTTCTGCTGCTGCAGTGATCCCCATCTCCACAAGGCTCCAGTATTCTTTGGAGCGTAAGAAATTCTCCATCAGCATACTCCAGTGATCATAGTGACCATCAAGCTTTGGGATGGCAGGCTGAACAAAGCTACTTTCCGATGACATGATTTTTGGTGGGTGGCAGGTTGGTGTTTAGTTCTTTTGTGCTCTGATACCAAATGTTATATTTGAGTAAATATAAATTGATGCACTTAGAACACTGGGAGTAATCGATGTGTCTTATTCAATAGAAACAGTGGCTATAAATAGCCTTACAATGCAGAATAGAATGAAATAACAACCCACGAATGTTCATGCCTAAGATCGTGGTGGATGACTAATTCTTGAAACAGAAAAACGTGATCTTCTCCCTAATAAGCAGGAGACTTAAATGCTATGACTAAGTCAACATAATTTTATCATCCTCCCTTAAACTGCATGTGCAAGCAGTTTATTCAATGTATTCACAAACACCCATTAAATCTCGTAATTTCAGAAAAGCTTCAATCTTTAAAGGCTTAGTCATGATATCTGCAATTTGATCATGAGTAGAACAATATGTTAGTTCCATAACTTCGTCCTTGACCAGATCACGAAGAAAATGAAAGCGAATGTCGATGTGCTTGCTACGTCCATGCATAACTGGATTTTTGGAAAGTTTGATGGCCGAGATATTATCGCAATATACAACCGTTGGTCCGGACTGTGTATAATTTAGACTTTTGAGAATTCTCCTCATCCAGATGACTTGGCAAGCGCTAGATGCTGCAGCAATAAATTCAGCTTCTGTAGTAGAAAGGGTAACTACTGGTTGTTTCTTTGAGGACCAGGATATTGCACTTGAATTCATCATAAAGACATAACCAGATGTACTTTTTCTATCATTTTGATCTCCCGCGTAATCACTGTCCGTGTAACCGAACAATTCAGCAACTCCTCCCTTCTTATAGAATATTCCAAAACTGGTTGTGCCCTTTATATACCTTAGAATCCTCTTTGCCGCCATAAAGTGAGATTCTGTGGGGTGCTCCATGTACCTGCTGATCAGACTCACAGCAAACATCAAATCAGGACGTGTGGCAGTAAGGTACATAAGACTCCCCACCATTTGCTTGTAAAGAGTGCTATCAACTTGAACTCCTCCTTCATCTCTTGTCAGTTTAAATCCAGGAATAATTGGATTTTTCACTGAGTTGCACTGACCCATATGAAATCTCTCAAGAATTTCATGAGCATATTTGCGTTGGCATATAAATATGCCATCATCCTTCTGCAATACCTCGATGCCTAGAAAATATCTCATTTTCCCAAGATCAGTCATGTCGAATTCAGTCATCATGGATTTCTTGAATTTATTGAACATACCTTCATCATTCCCAGTAAATATGAGATCATCAACATAAAGGCAACTAATCAAAATTTTACCTCCATCTCCAATTTTAATGAACAAGGTGTGTTCATGTGGACATTTGTTGAAGCCTTCTTGCACAAAGTATGACTCTATGCGACTATACCAAGCGCGGGGAGCTTGTTTTAGTCCATACAATGCTTTCTTTAGACGATAAACTTTTGATTCATGCCCTTTTTTTTCATAGCCTGGAGGTTGATCTACAAACACCTCTTCATTAATTTCGCCATGCAAGAAAGCGGATTTGACATCAAGCTGAAAAATGTCCCAACCTTTATGCGCTGCAAGAGAGATTACCATGCGAATCGTATCTAGTCGTGCCACGGGTGCAAAGACTTCAGCGTAGTCAATCCCATATTGTTGACTATACCCCTTAGCAACTAGACGTGCTTTATATTTATCAACCTCCCCGAGCTCATTGAATTTTGTTTTAAAAATCCATTTGACTCCTACAGTTTTAGCCCCCGGTGGCAGATCAGTTAATTCCCATGTCTGGTTTCTCTCAATGGCACAGATTTCAGCATCCATAGCAACCCTCCACTTGTCATCCTTCACGGCATCATCAAAGGATGATGGATCATTGTCGGTGAACAATGCCAGATTTCCAAAGTGAAAATCGACTGCTGCGTCGTCTGCTCTCCCCAAATGGACGTTGTCTGCCACGTCGTCTGCCACGTCGTTTGCCATGTCGTCTGCCACGTCGTCTGCATCATTCAAATTCACGTCGTCTGCATCACCAAAATCACTTCCCATTTCATACTCTCTCATCCACCGGGGCTGTCTTCTTCTTCTTCCTCGAGATAAACTCAAATTCTCGGAATCTTCTGAGTTTTCCCTTGGCTCAGCTTGGTCTTCCACCACCAGCTCCTCCAGTACAAGTTGACCATCATCTTGCTCGGCTTGCTCAGCACACCCTTCGTTATTACCAAACTCATTCCCCTCCAATTCTCGGTCTGCAAACCCATTTCCTTCCTGTTCTTGAAATGGCTCCCACTCGTCTCCAATTCTCGATCTGCCATGATTTCCCCACTGGAAATCAGCCTCCTTTTCTTGCCCATGATCTCCCCAATTCCATTTTTTTCTTCCTCAAAAACCACATCCCTGCTAATGATAATTTTGTTTGAAATTGGATCAAACATACGGTAGGCCTTAGAATTTTCACTTACCCCCAGAAAGACACACTTGATGCTTTTTGTATCAAGTTTAATTCTTCTTTGAGTTGGAACGTGTACATGCCCCAAACAGCCGAATACTCTGAAGTGTGCCACCGAAGGTTTAACACCATCCCATGCCTCCTGTGGTGTTTTGTTTTTCACAGCAAGAGTGGGGCTGCGATTTAACACATGCACCGCCCAATTAACAGCTTCGGGCCAAAAGGTTTTGGGAATTTGCTTCTCCAGCAACAAGCTCCTCACCATATTCAAGATTGTTCTGTTTTTCCTCTCGGCGACGCCATTTTGTTGGGGCGAGTATGGGGCTGTCAATTGCTTGCGGATGCCATTATCATTGCAGAAGGTTGTGAATTCGGTTGAGGTGAATTCACCCCCTCGGTCTGATCTGAGGTTTTGCAGAAAAAATCCAGTGGCTTTTTCGACCCGAGCCTTAAATTGCTTGAAGGCTGAAAAAGCTTCTGATTTGTCTGCCAAAAAATAAGCCCAGATTTTTCTGCTAAAATCGTCAATAAATGTTATGATATACCTTCTATTGCTGTTTGAGCTGGGATTAATTGGACCGCAGAGATCAGTGTGCACCAATTGGAGAATTGCAGTGGCCCTCCACACGCTTTCCCGAGGAAATGGGTCTCGGTGTTGTCTGCCGATCAAGCATCCCGTGCATACTTGTGGTGTTGCTTGGAATGATGGTAACCCATTTACCATTTTCTTCTGTTGTAATGTTTTGATGCCATTCCAGCTGAGATGTCCATAACGATGGTGCCAAAGGGTGGCTTGATCAGTGTTGATGGTTGAAAAATAAGCTTGATCTTGTGTGGACTTGCAGTGACCAATGACAGTAAAGAGTCGATTTTGGGTCATAGCTGTTTCAATAATTAAGCCTTTCACAGGATGAAAAATCTTACATTTGCCTTGCTGCATTGTCACAGCAAGTCCCTTCTCCATTAATTGACCAATGCTTAGAAGACTGTTCTTCAATTCTGGAACAAAGAAGACATCTGTGATGACATGGTAAATTCCATTCACTTCTATTCGAATACGTCCTCTGCCATGCACACTAAGACTGGAATTGTTCCCCATTTTCACTGATTCTTTGAAATTGCAGTCAAAGTCGTGAAATATATCCCTCCTGCCACACATATGGTTACTACACCCGGAATCAAGAAACCATATGTGTTGCGCAGCATCATCCTGAGAAGAAATGTGTGCCATTAGCAACATTTCTTCTCTTGTCTCTACATAGTGTGCCTTCTGATCACTTGCTGTTTTTGAGCATTCCCATTGATAGTGTCCGAATTCACCACAATTGTAGCATTCAATTGTGGATTTGTCAAAGACAAGCCTGCTTCTGCCTCTGCCTCTTCCTCCTCTTCCTCTTCCTCTGCCACGATAAGGATTGCGTCCCCCATCACGACCTCCTTGTTGACCTCCATAACTGACCTGCAATGCTTGCTCTTCCATTATGACATGACGACTGATTCGTTGTTCATGAACCAGAAGACTACTCTGTAGTTCGTCAATGGACAAATTGTCCAGGTCATTGGACTCCTCGATTGAACATACGACATAGTCGTATTTTGGAGTCATGGACCTTAGGATTTTCTCAATAATCACCACATCTTTCATGTGCTCCCCATGAATTCTCATTTTGTTAGCAATAATGAGAGTTTTAGCAAAGTAATCACTGACTGAGTCATTGGATTTCATGTGCAGTACCTCAAATTCCTTCCGCAAAGCCTGCAGTTGAGCACGTTTCACACGTGCAGTGCCTTGGTATTTCTGTTTCAAGGAGTCCCAGATGTCCTTTGCCGTGTCCTTCTTCAGTATGGTTTCCAAGATCGATCGGTCGAGAGCTTGAAACAGGTAATTCTTGCATTTCAGGTCCTTCAATATCTGTTCTTCATGCAATTTCTTTTGCGCCTCTGTTGGTTCATCTCCTTCTGCTGCTGCAGTGATCCCCATCTCCACAAGGCTCCAGTATTCTTTGGAGCGTAAGAAATTCTCCATCAGCATACTCCAGTGATCATAGTGACCATCAAGCTTTGGGATGGCAGGCTGAACAAAGCTACTTTCCGATGACATGATTTTTGGTGGGTGGCAGGTTGGTGTTTAGTTCTTTTGTGCTCTGATACCAAATGTTATATTTGAGTAAATATAAATTGATGCACTTAGAACACTGGGAGTAATCGATGTGTCTTATTCAATAGAAACAGTGGCTATAAATAGCCTTACAATGCAGAATAGAATGAAATAACAACCCACGAATGTTCATGCCTAAGATCGTGGTGGATGACTAATTCTTGAAACAGAAAAACGTGATCTTCTCCCTAATAAGCAGGAGACTTAAATGCTATGACTAAGTCAACATAATTTTATCTGAGTTTTCCCTTGGCTCAGCTTGGTCTTCCACCACCAGCTCCTCCAGTACAAGTTGACCATCATCTTGCTCGGCTTGCTCAGCACACCCTTCGTTATTACCAAACTCATTCCCCTCCAATTCTCGGTCTGCAAACCCATTTCCTTCCTGTTCTTGAAATGGCTCCCACTCGTCTCCAATTCTCGATCTGCCATGATTTCCCCACTGGAAATCAGCCTCCTTTTCTTGCCCATGATCTCCCCAATTCCATTTTTTTTCTTCCTCAAAAACCACATCCCTGCTAATGATAATTTTGTTTGAAATTGGATCAAACATACGGTAGGCCTTAGAATTTTCACTTACCCCCAGAAAGACACACTTGATGCTTTTTGTATCAAGTTTAATTCTTCTTTGAGTTGGAACGTGTACATGCCCCAAACAGCCGAATACTCTGAAGTGTGCCACCGAAGGTTTAACACCATCCCATGCCTCCTGTGGTGTTTTGTTTTTCACAGCAAGAGTGGGGCTGCGATTTAACACATGCACCGCCCAATTAACAGCTTCGGGCCAAAAGGTTTTGGGAATTTGCTTCTCCAGCAACAAGCTCCTCACCATATTCAAGATTGTTCTGTTTTTCCTCTCGGCGACGCCATTTTGTTGGGGCGAGTATGGGGCTGTCAATTGCTTGCGGATGCCATTATCATTGCAGAAGGTTGTGAATTCGGTTGAGGTGAATTCACCCCCTCGGTCTGATCTGAGGTTTTGCAGAAAAAATCCAGTGGCTTTTTCGACCCGAGCCTTAAATTGCTTGAAGGCTGAAAAAGCTTCTGATTTGTCTGCCAAAAAATAAGCCCAGATTTTTCTGCTAAAATCGTCAATAAATGTTATGATATACCTTCTATTGCTGTTTGAGCTGGGATTAATTGGACCGCAGAGATCAGTGTGCACCAATTGGAGAATTGCAGTGGCCCTCCACACGCTTTCCCGAGGAAATGGGTCTCGGTGTTGTCTGCCGATCAAGCATCCCGTGCATACTTGTGGTGTTGCTTGGAATGATGGTAACCCATTTACCATTTTCTTCTGTTGTAATGTTTTGATGCCATTCCAGCTGAGATGTCCATAACGATGGTGCCAAAGGGTGGCTTGATCAGTGTTGATGGTTGAAAAATAAGCTTGATCTTGTGTGGACTTGCAGTGACCAATGACAGTAAAGAGTCGATTTTGGGTCATAGCTGTTTCAATAATTAAGCCTTTCACAGGATGAAAAATCTTACATTTGCCTTGCTGCATTGTCACAGCAAGTCCCTTCTCCATTAATTGACCAATGCTTAGAAGACTGTTCTTCAATTCTGGAACAAAGAAGACATCTGTGATGACATGGTAAATTCCATTCACTTCTATTCGAATACGTCCTCTGCCATGCACACTAAGACTGGAATTGTTCCCCATTTTCACTGATTCTTTGAAATTGCAGTCAAAGTCGTGAAATATATCCCTCCTGCCACACATATGGTTACTACACCCGGAATCAAGAAACCATATGTGTTGCGCAGCATCATCCTGAGAAGAAATGTGTGCCATTAGCAACATTTCTTCTCTTGTCTCTACATAGTGTGCCTTCTGATCACTTGCTGTTTTTGAGCATTCCCATTGATAGTGTCCGAATTCACCACAATTGTAGCATTCAATTGTGGATTTGTCAAAGACAAGCCTGCTTCTGCCTCTGCCTCTTCCTCTTCCTCTGCCACGATAAGGATTGCGTCCCCCATCACGACCTCCTTGTTGACCTCCATAACTGACCTGCAATGCTTGCTCTTCCATTATGACATGACGACTGATTCGTTGTTCATGAACCAGAAGACTACTCTGTAGTTCGTCAATGGACAAATTGTCCAGGTCATTGGACTCCTCGATTGAACATACGACATAGTCGTATTTTGGAGTCATGGACCTTAGGATTTTCTCAATAATCACCACATCTTTCATGTGCTCCCCATGAATTCTCATTTTGTTAGCAATAATGAGAGTTTTAGCAAAGTAATCACTGACTGAGTCATTGGATTTCATGTGCAGTACCTCAAATTCCTTCCGCAAAGCCTGCAGTTGAGCACGTTTCACACGTGCAGTGCCTTGGTATTTCTGTTTCAAGGAGTCCCAGATGTCCTTTGCCGTGTCCTTCTTCAGTATGGTTTCCAAGATCGATCGGTCGAGAGCTTGAAACAGGTAATTCTTGCATTTCAGGTCCTTCAATATCTGTTCTTCATGCAATTTCTTTTGCGCCTCTGTTGGTTCATCTCCTTCTGCTGCTGCAGTGATCCCCATCTCCACAAGGCTCCAGTATTCTTTGGAGCGTAAGAAATTCTCCATCAGCATACTCCAGTGATCATAGTGACCATCAAGCTTTGGGATGGCAGGCTGAACAAAGCTACTTTCCGATGACATGATTTTTGGTGGGTGGCAGGTTGGTGTTTAGTTCTTTTGTGCTCTGATACCAAATGTTATATTTGAGTAAATATAAATTGATGCACTTAGAACACTGGGAGTAATCGATGTGTCTTATTCAATAGAAACAGTGGCTATAAATAGCCTTACAATGCAGAATAGAATGAAATAACAACCCACGAATGTTCATGCCTAAGATCGTGGTGGATGACTAATTCTTGAAACAGAAAAACGTGATCTTCTCCCTAATAAGCAGGAGACTTAAATGCTATGACTAAGTCAACATAATTTTATCACATCAAAAGGAGGTTATTATCAGTGCATGAAATCTCTTTTTTTTAGGTTGAATAGCTTGCTTTAGATTATGAAAAAAGATAAATCTAATCTTTGCTTGCAAAACTTAATTTGAATCTTAAGTAATTATTTTAAATTTTGCTTTAAAGCACCGGGAAAACTCTACAACTTCTTGAATCAATTCCAAAGGTGTAAGAACTCAAAATGGATCGTTTTTTTACAATGATTATCAACAATTTCTCAAGTATGCCTAAACCAGTAACCCGTGTCCTGAAAAGGTAAGAAAGTCAGACAAAAGAACAACATTTCTTTCCCAGAAAGGCTACTGAAGAACGTGTTCAGGATCCGAACGTTAGTGTTGATTAGCCAGCTCTTGAAGAAACACGAAAGGTCAAACCCTACATGGCGTCATGTGCCTGCCCTAAGAGTTCTGCATGGACACATGCCTAGGGCTCTGAGAAAGTTGAATAAATAATCTATTGTACGGGCACATCACATGTACCTTGAACTCTATCTTGCACGATTCGCTGCTCAACAGATGGCGATGTCCATGCTGATTTCTTGGGGCAAGCTTAATTATCATCCACAACCATGTAGTTGTCAAGATTTTCTTCTTCTTCTTTGAAATATTTGTAAATGTTGTGGAAAATGATTATGAATAAGTTATCTGGCTAGCTATTCTTGTTTGAAGGGATTAGAAGCTTCCTTAGTTACGTACAGTAATAGATTTTGACCGGTGGATTTTTACTACAAAATAGTTTTTTAATCCTTTTCTATGTTTAATCATTAAATTTTTTGAATTTAAATAGTTTTTTTATATGATATTGATATCTTGATAATTAAAAGTCATAGATTTAAATTTCACGATTCTCATTCTAATCAAGAAAACTAATCTATGAACCTATACAAATTTCAATAATATAAAACTATTTTTAAAATCTTAAATCTTAATAGTGAGGTGATAAATCCAATGATTGATATTTTATGACAAAAGAATTCGAAAATAAGCACGATTGCAAACTATCGTGCAAAAGAACAAAGAGATCGACCATATCTTAAGTGTATTTCTCTAAGAAAACCTTCGACAATCAAGTCTGTGATGGTGATGGAGATGGAGAGCTGCGGGAAGGGCAGGCAGCAGTAGAGAAGAACGCATTCTATGGTGTTTGGTAGAGCAGGATTCTTAATTTTGGAGGTCATTTCAGAATACTTATTTGAAACTTGGCAGTTTCGTAAACTTTGGGAGAATGATTCGGAGCCACGGGCCTCATCAAGATTTTAGCCCAAACAAGACCATGTTTCTAGTCTCGAGTAAAATGGGGATTTGGGTTTGAATCTTTGCTATGTTTCCTTAAAAAAAAAAAAAAAAAACTTTAACATTGATTTTTTTCTAAACTAGATGGTGTTTTCATAGCTGTAAAATTAGGTTGTTTGGCCAAATGAAATTTATTAGGTGATTGGGCATGAGGTAATTAATTGTATTATGTTGAGGTCTCTTTTTTGTTTGGACAATGATGCCGTGACTAATTGCAATGGTGAAGAGCATTATTTGAAGACATTAGGCAGACTTGTGTGCATGATTAGGCTAATGACTCAATCAGGTGGAATGATCTTTCCCTCTCTCTTTTCTCAGACGTTAGGAAAAAATAGCATTTTTTTGAAAAATAAATTTAGGAGAAAAAATAACTTTATAATCACATCTAATTTGGGTCGATGAAACTGTACATGAACAAAAATCAAAGCACTAACAAGTTCGATTAAAATGGAAATTAACATAAGAAATTCAAATATTACCTCTACTAAGAAAACCTATATTTTGTATAATTCATGTTACATTTGATTCTGGTTCCACTCTCTTCATGAATATGGATGCATGGCTGTTGGTTGGAGAGGCCACTAATGGTGGCTTGTAAACACTCAGAGGGGATAAAACACACTGTTTTATTTCAACAAATAAAATTACACAGAAGCTTGAACACTGTTAAAACTCTCTTTTCTATCTAGTGTTTCTCTCTACTATCTCCTACTACTATTTCATCTTAACTAAGCTTTTTATTTATACACAAAATGAAAACTTGATAAAATTGACTTTAAGATATGAAAGCAGCTGGCAGTTGCTATCGGTGGTCGTGAATAGTGGCTGTCAGAGGCTTTAATTGGTGGTTGCCGGTGATTGCTTTGCTTGACTTTGCAGATTTGAGTTTATCCCAATAATAACTAGCTAGTCCTAAGCTACTTTAAGAGATTTGATTTATTCTGAATTCTTTAATTTGGTGCACGTAATTACCTAGTTAATTAGTGAACTATATGCCTAATATAGCAGAGAATAAAGGAAGAATGAGTGGTCTCTAGCACAAAAAATAAGTAAATCAAACTTTATTTCAACCAACCAAATTTCTAGGGCAAACAATCCAAGGATTTTCTTTAAAACATAACTATTTTATATTGAAATACAATAGAGAACATGTGTAAGTAGCTTGTGGGATTTCCTTTAAACATAAATAATTTACAACTGAGACACACTGGAGAAGTGGAGTAAGTAAATTATGGCTAATTAAGCTCAGTAGAGGTGATTAATGAAGATTGTTAATAAAAGCTAAAGTAATGCTAGTTAACTGAGCTACTGTCACAATATAGCTCCTTATAGCATCCTTAACCTTCGCATCCATGGAATTTTCTTCAAATCCATCCATACAAGTATCTTCGTCTGTCAAGGCAGCAGTTACCCATGTTTGTATGTTGACCATTTCCATATCAAAATCTGGGCCTTCAAGATCGCTCATCGCTAGCATTGACTTCTGCAGTTCATCGACCGAGTCATTCATGGTTTCGACGCAATCCTTTATGGCGCCAGCTTCTCCAGGCCTTAACTTGCGCTTTTCCAGTAGCTTTTGCACCATGGTTAACGTGGACTCTGTGTTTTTTAGGGTCTCTGATAGTGAGACATTGGCTAATCGTGTAGGATTATCTTCAATGGTATCAGCATAAGCTGAGAGTTTCTTGTAACACAACTCTGGATACCTTGTAACCCCACACGAGGTTTTAATAAAATCATCACCAGACTCAACCTGATGAGGCCCAGAATTTTCAGCCAGGCAAGTTTTCGATACGCAAAAGAGTGCTAGAGTGGCGAGGATGGCAAGGTTATGAAGATAGGATTGCTTTGAAACTGCTGAAGATGCCATTATTGTGGAATTATTATTGAGGAATAGTGTGTGGATGGTAAGACGTCTTAATGTAGACCTTTTAAAGGGTAACGTTCCCTGCATTGTAACGAAGTGTGAAAATGTGGGGCGCAATTTCTTGAATTATTGATTGGTAACAGAAGAAATTGATTGGTAACAGAAGAAGCGATCGGGAAAGATTAGATAGGGCATTACAGATTCACATGCACTGATAGGATTTGTCACTTTTGAAAAATGATTGAAACCTTCAGACTTGTAGTTTTGTCTGTGGTCCTCTATTCACTATAGACAAAGGAATCTGAACATTTTTTTCGTTCTTATATATGATTTTACCGTATGAATATAATCCAGGAGAGTTTGTGAAGCTGAATCTAATCCGAAAAACTTAATTTCATGTCTGGAATATGGAAATGATGAAGAACAATGCCTGGAAATTCAGTGCTGTGTTGCTATATAGTAATAGCAAGAAAGTTTTGTGGAGTCTATGAAACATAATAAATCCCAGAAAGTTTTCAAGAAATGAAACTACACACACACACGGATGTAAACAACTAACACTAGCTAATCTTAATATCACTTTTATGATGAACTAATGATACAATAGATAATTGGACTTGGGCTATAGTTTTTTTTTTTTTTTTATCATATTGCTTCAATAGACATTGTTTCACCCTCGGGTCTACTTAATTTTTTAATTTTTTCAATATAAATTAAAAAAATACTAAGGTGACACAAGTATTTCTAAAAATAATATATATATATATATATATATATATGAGATTCAGGTTATTATCTTTATCTTTGCTAGATTTAATAAGGTTGGTTAATTTAAATAACATGAATACAAAAAAATGTTTGATGAAAATCAATCTACATATCTGCATGACTTTTAATAGACTATAAGATTATAGTAAAACGGGAATTAATGTTCAGGGTTGGAATCGAGAAAAAAATATAAATCAAATTTTCTTATCAAAGTAAAGAAACTAAAAAAAAAAAAATAAGAACAAAATATAATAGAAAAAAATTGAAGGATAAAATAAAAAAAATTGATTAAAAGACTCCATAAAAAATAAATTAAATAAAAAATAGAAGATTAAGGATTGAATCTGATAGATAAATAAAACCAATAATTGATGAAAATAAAATAAAACACTCAATTTTATAAATGATTTCAAATAATAAATAGCTATAAAAAGATTATGGACAAATAAAAAGGAAAACAAAAATTGAAGGATTTATTTTAGAATTTGAAGGGTTAAACTTAACAATCAAGGAGAAAGGAATGAAGAAGAAGAAGAAGAAGAAAAAGGTCTCGGTGCCAAACCCGAGGTTAATCGGCCCCACGTGTTGCTTAAAAATAGAAAAGTTATCAAGATGATTCCAACGTCGTTTTGATAAGCAACCATTTATCCCAAACATTATCATATGGGCTGCACAAATAGAGTGGAAAAGCCCATGTGCTATGCATGCACTGCACATATGTCAACCATATTTGATTTTATCAATATTTATATTTATTAAATGACTAAGGCCCCGTTTGTTTGCTGGAAAGTGGTTTTCTTTTGGAAAGTGAATTCCGGGGAAAGTGAATTCCTGAAAAGTGAATTCCGATGTTTGGCACTGTTATGGAAAATGAACTGGAAAACACTTTCCAGTGTTTGTTTGTGTTATGGAAAATGAACTGGAAAATAATTTATTAATAAATTTTTTTTTTCAAGTTTATTAAAATAATGAGGAACAAATCTTACAAATTAAAAAGTTGAATGAGAATGAAATTGAAAAAAAATATAATTTCATAAATTATCTCAAATAAAATAAATAATAATCAAAATAATAGAGATCAAATCTAAAAAAAAAATTAAAAAATGAAAGGTGAATAAATTAAAATAATAATAATTAACATTTCATAAATTATTTCAAATAAAATAAGTAACAATAAAAAAATGAGGACCAAATTTGATAGATAAAAAATTTCAATAAAAAATGATAAGAAAAAAGCAAATAGCAATTATAAAAATAAGCACCAAAATTAATATAAAAATTAAATTTTAAGAGATGAAATTGAAAAATAAATATTCAAAAATAAATTATATATAGCAATCAAAAATTTGAGGATCAAATTTGATATAATCAGTAAATAATGACATTTCTAAATTTTTCACAACTTCCGGAAAGTGTTTTCCACCCAAATTTTCCGGAAAACACTTTCCTGAAAACCAAGCCAATTTTTTCTTTGACTGGAAAGTATTTTCCGTTGACCGGAAAGTGTTTTCCGTTGACCAACTTTCCGGAAGGCAAACAAACACAGGAAAGTTTGGAAAGTGGTTTTCCGGAAAGTGAATTCCGGGAAACAAACGGGGCCTAAATTAATTATAAATCAATTTAATTATAGTTAAGAAAATAAATTTTAAAAAGATAAAAAATCCGCAAGTAAATTTGTTTTGCTTATAAACGTACATTATTTATTTTAATGTATTAAATAAATTTTAAAGACCAACAAGCCCCTGCAAAGTGTAGTCATGTAAATGTAATTAGCATGGGAAAAGTCCTGTGCAATATTTTTTTATTAAATGAACAAATTGACCTTAATTTAGTTTAATTATGATTAATAAACTTAATTCGAAAAGACAAAAATCCCTAGAACACAAGTTAATTATGTTTTTGGATTGCAAGAGTACATAAATGCTTACAAAATATATTTTGAAAAGACAAACAAGCCCTTCTAAACCAGTTTAATAAAAAAAATTAAGGTTTTTTTATTTTATTTTACTGGGAAAAAAATGAGAAGATTTATTTAACCTTGATCACTTTGACAATAATAAACGGATACCGATGAAAAAACATAGTTACAGTGCAAGGGCAAATCTATAATTACACAGTTCCAATAAATAGTAATAGGTGTTTGTATACAAGAAACTTCCTAGGAAAACATCTGGTTGCCATGATTTTGTAGTCCAATCGGAAACTCGAAATGCAAATTAAGGAAAGCATCACAAAGTGATAGGTCTGAAGGCAGAGGTAGGTTAGCATCTGCAGAGGCAATTGCCGTTGGAATCTCAGAAAAATGTAGTCGAAGTCAATTTTCAGATTTGAAAGAAAGAAAATGGGACCGTCTACACTATCAAGGAAGAAACATCAAATCCCGTAAACAAAAAGCTCGCAGTAGTTGCATGATTATTACGAATGATAGATTACATGGAATCAATCAGTAAAATCAATCCAAAGGTAGCAGCAACTAGAACAAAGTCTCAATCTCAAACTACCTGTGGTCGGTTATTTAGATCCTTTTGCCAAAACCCCAAAACAAAATCAATCAAAGGTACTGTAAACAATTTCCTGCGGCTATGTGAACATCTTAGCAGGAACAGGTGATTTGAAATGGTTGTTTTTTGACTTTACATCTGCTAAAATGGAATTCTAATTTGATTTCTTTCTCCTGTTCTTGTTAGTATGGGGGTCTAAGCATCCTGATCTTTAACAGTACGATCGATCAGATGATATCAAACTCCTTTTCATTCATGATTGAATGGTGCTCGTGAATTCTTCCATCCCATGTCAGGAAAACAGTAGATATGTCTGTAAGATAATATCTAGAGGTAAAGTTGTGTTCAGACAAACTAGGAACGGATCTACCAAGGACACAGAAGATCACAAAGCATTTATCTTTATGAAAAGGAGTCTCAGACAAGGTTATCTTTATATATTTCCTTTAAATTTTCTTCCAATTAAATATCTTTCTTTCCCCCGTCATAACTTTAACACCACTAGCCCTTGCATTCCCTTTGATGGACACTGGCTTTCAAGTCTAATTTATGGCTGGAAGGCTGAAAAACAAAGTGCAATGCTATCAAAAGGATAGGCAACAGCGCCTTTCAGTTTTTGTGTGGAAGATAACAAGTATTTTCACAATTATTTTAATACATACAAATTATAACAATATATTTTCGTATTTAAGTATGTGAATATTTGGCTAATCCCCTTTGTTTTGTTCATTCTTAGAGGCCAGAAATTAGCACTCGACCAACAACGTTGTTACTTGTTAGTGCACTTTTAGTGTGTTTGGAATTGTACCAGGTTTTAAAAATAGGTTAAAGAATATTTTTAATAGTAGTAGTTTTTTTAAATATATATATATTTGACTAAAACGATTATCAGTTTAGTTTTTAAATGCAAAATTATATATATAAAAAACATGTTTTAATAAAGGCAGCCCAATATAATACTCGTAGCCTTAAGTATGCTAGCAGACTCTAAATGAATATAACTTTGGAGCAGCCGAAATATCTCCATAATGCATAATAATTCTGATATTTTTGGAAGCCAATTCTCGAGAACTAGTTAATAACAGCTAATGAAAGGGACGTTTACACGAAGTAAGACAAGTGCAAGACTATGCTGTAGCCTTAGATAAGGATGTGAGACTATGCTGCAGGCTATTAGTGACTGCCGCAGGCTATGTTACTAAATTCTTCGCAGGCTATGTTAAGTTTACACTAGAAGGGTCTAAATTCTTTGGTTCATATGGCTAAGCCGATCTACAAAACTGGTGGCCAGACAGGCTAAGGGAGAGAGTTCCAACTTGTGTTTTATGGCCACTGGATTCTAGTTCAGTTCTTGGAAAGGGAGGCCAGGGTCAATTCAGATATGACTATGTGATGACAACGAAGAAGACAAACTTGATGGGAAAAGGGTTAGAAGTTTAGCGTCCATCTATTTTGGAATCTTAATTAAGAACCTAAACCACATGCACGACACCACGTGAACTATTTTGATTTTGAATCCCAGTACACAACCGTGTCGACCTGTCTTCTCAAGTGTTTTTTCACCTCGTTTGAGAGACCATTTTTCATTTTCCTATCTTATCAATAAATGGTTTTAGTCATATTAATCGAGATTGGTTATTAAAAGTTTATATGATTGTTAGTTTTAGAATTCTTATAAAATTAGTTGAAATAGGTGTAAATTAATTCAAATATTAATATCAATAATAATAATAAAAAGAAATGGTTTTAGTAAGAATTGATGAGCCGTAGGAAATTGATTTTTGCTATCATGAAATGCCTTAAACTCCTATTAAAATGAGTGTTGAAACTTAGTGGTGTCGTTTTTAAGCTAAAAGAAATGGAAATGAATGCCATGAAATGAAAAGGTGAATTTAGTAAATATTATAAATATTTCAAAAATAACTTTAATCACATTCTTAAATATACAATAAAAGATATCTGTATGGAATGCCTAGATCAATTGTCATTTGTATAGGATGATGAATTAGTAGAAACTATATGGGTTTTTTTTAGATTGATTGATATCTAAGTATTGATAAATCCATGAGGAAATTAGATTTTGGTGTTATTGACCATCAGTTTCAACAATACAGAGTACGTACTAAGCCGATAAGAAAGGTGTGTCCATAAAGTCGATTAAGAAAAAAACTTTTATTTTTTTGACGTGTAGCCGACTTAGAAATTATCCCCGGGATCAAATAAAGAAATATAAGAAAAATAAATCTGTGGCGAGGATAATTAAGGATATATATATATATATTGTATTTCTTTTCATTGATGGAGAATATACTTGAAGATAAATTATTGGAGAACGGTCTGGAGCCCCACTTGCCTAATCAATGGTGTCGGTCCTCGTTATATATAAAACGTGCCCGTATGGATCCAACCTCATTCTTTTATTTGCTTAAAAAATAAATATATTTCTCTTCAGAAATTTTCGAAACCATAACGTACATATACTCCGCTAATTAAATGCTAATTTAATTGCAAATTCTATAATCATCCCACTAAACCATTTTTTCCCTCTATATAAATTGGGAACCTCTCCTCTCTATTTTCATCGTCAATATCCAACCAGCTCTACTTTTCTTTTTGAGAAAAACATAACGAGAGAGATGGCAGGTTCAGCTTCCAAGTCTTTTACCCTCATTCTTCTTGCCTTGAGTTTCTACTTCAATTCTAGCTCGGCTGCTAGAATCACCCCAAAAAGCAGCACAGAATTCATAAGAACATCTTGCAGCACTACAACTTACCCAAAGCTTTGCTACAATTCCCTCTCAAGCCACTCAAGCACAATCCAAACAAGCCCTAAGCTCCTAGTCAATGCAGCCCTTCATGTAACACTGTCGTCAGCTAAATCAACCTCAACCAAGATGTCTTCTCTCTCTCATAGCCACGGCCTGAAACCTAGGGAGGTATCCGCCATGAAAGATTGTGTAGAGCTGTTGAGAGATGCAGTGGAAGAGATCAGAAAATCCATTGATGAATTGGGTCACGATAAACAGTCCAACTTTAGGCTGATGATTAACGATGTGCAAACTTGGGTTAGCGCTGCTATGACCGATGAGAGCACTTGCAGTGATGGGTTCGAAGAGGATGGAATGAATGGCGATTTGAAGACTGCTGTTAATGGAAGGATTGTGCATATAGCCCAGATGACTAGCAATGCCTTGGCTCTGATCAACAATTATGGATTACTTCATGGTTAGCTACTTTAAGTTTGCCTAATTAATTCCATCAATTACTGCCCCTTATGCAACCTATGTGGTGCGATGGCCTAGCTAGTTTGTTGGATCATGGTGTTTTTTTATATATGAAATACAAGGAGTTTTATAAATCAGCTGTTAACATAGTGTTGGATCATATTATATTTTTTGTTTTGTGTGGGCTCATATAGTAAAGAGGTAAGAGACCTTGAGGATGGCGTTCAAGGAGGGAGCAAGCAATTTGTATCATATTAGTGAAGTTGCTCTGTGTAAATTTGTATTCTAGTGAGTAAATCATGATGTATAAGAAAGTTGTCCTTCGATTTTGCTGTCTACATGAATTGCCTTCTGTTTAAATATATTAGTATTGATTGGCTTCATTATATATATATATAATTTGGAAGACAAGAGAATTTTTTAAGCTGACTATCGAGGGGATCGATGGAATTAAATATAAAGTTCTCAATATAGTTTCGATTCCTATTTTATTTATTTTTAATTAGAATAGAATGTTATTTTGGATTGTATTGTTTATGTGTGTGTATATATATATAATTAAATATATTAATTCAAAATAAAAAATAGTTCAAATTCAAAAATAAAATTATTTAGAATTGTGTAATTTAATCTTAAAAAACAGAATAAAATAATTTTTATGAACAAAATTATAAACATATATAATATTACGAGATGTCATTATCAATCTCACAAGGTCATTATATTCTCTGATTGCTCTATAATTTTAACACAATATATATAAAAAATTATGTCAAGAGACTCCTCATAAATTTCATCTCATTCTAATTGTCGAATTAAGAGATATGATTGATATTGTAAAATTATTTATTATTTTAAAAAAATACTATTTGGTCGAAATAGAATTGACAGAACGAAACTGGAATGTATTGGCTGGTATTTGTCCAAAAAATTTAAAACGGACTGGAATTTAAATCGAGATAAAAATGATACTATTTTATTTTATTTTTTTAACTAGTACAAAATATTTGGGCTATTTCAACTAAAACGAAACAAAATAAAAAATTATGATTAAAACTCGTAAAGGAAGTTAAAGAAGCTATATAACAAAGGAATTAAAAATAAAGTAACATGTCCTTAAGTCAATACCCTTGTTAACATTACTTAACAATTTGGATTAAAAAATCTCGATTGAGGAACTTGCAGCCTCGTAATATACTAATTAGATAGATGAGAGATGATCTTGTCTTCATTTCACACGACAAGTCACAATCTCGCTTCTATTACTAAGGTTGTCTTGACCTTGATTGCATAATTTGACAGGTGTGATTACAGCCAGTGTATATTGCAGTCTCTTCCCTACAGTAACATGTACTGTTTTGTTTTATAGTTTATAGCTAGCTAGGTTCCCTTCATCCCTTTTCTTTTTCTTTCTTGATGGTACTGGATTTTCAATTATGACAAAAAAAACTTTAACTTTAGCAGAATAATGTTTTTGATCTTGGTCAAAATTATCTGTTGGACCATGATCGACAGGGGGGCATGAAAGAGATAATTATGTATGCAAAATTGCAAATGCATGATCTTTCGTGCTGTTAAATAATAGTAAATCACAAACTTAAGTGTTCGCAGATCGATGAAAATCACTGATGGTGCCGTGTACTAAGAAAATCACTGTGCGAGTGAGATAAGGATAGACTCTTGCCGAGAATTTATAATATAATTTATATTATTTTTTAATATATATTTTTAAATAATAGTTTTTTAAACTTGAAATTTATATATAAATCAATATTATTTTGTATTTAATTTTTATCAAATAATATAAAAATGTTAAGATTCAAACTCGTAACCACAAAATTAATAATACTCTAATATTATATTAAAAAACCATGTCATTTACAAACTTAATATATTAAATAAAATTTCAAAATATAATTTATATTATTCTATATATAATAATAATAATGCTAAATGGTCCAAATTCATTCGTCCAACTTGCAATTTGCATGCATAGCCAGATTACAAGACTGGTCACGACTGAGCTAGCTGCCAAGGGACCCCACCTAGTGTTGCGTGAACACTGTTTTCAAGTTCATGTGCTGCGTCCTCAAAAACAAAGCCAAGGGTCACAATTCGATGTGTCTACATCTGGCCAACCGGTCAGGGGAAGACCTAGCTAGTTAGGCACCGGGTTAGGAGCTAGCACCCCTCTTTTTGAATCTCAGATAAGATCACGGGCGCATATTTATTCCATTTTACAAGGTTAAAATCTTGAAAATTTTAAATAAAAAATGCCTTGTTTTGTTCTATCTTTCATTTGCCTACTTGAGTTGCCAATTCAACAGTACTGCATGTACTCGTAATAATAATAATAATCGTGGGGCCACATGATTTATTAATTGTACTGGGAATTCTAGTTGAGATATTTTTTTTAAGAAAACATATCTTACATTTGTGCGCACACATTGCAAAGATTAATATTTTGATAATTCTCAATACAAAATACTTTTTTTTTACAAAATATTTATATTGAGATATTAAAAAATATATATTTTACATCAAGGATGGTACACACAATATAAAGAGCATCACATTAAATAAAAACAAACCATACAATACAATAATTTCATGTAATTCGGATATACTAACATCTAGAAGAGAAGATTTTTTTTTTATTATAGTCGAAATTATTATAACTTTGAATAGCGATCAACAGAGTAAACACAATTCTCACAGCGCATAATAGCGCTTGAGCACATATTCATTTTTAGGTTCTTATAATACAATTAGGATTATAATTCATGTCTTATCATAATAAATCTCGACCTATTATCTTAAGAGTTAAAACCCTCGACCTTTGCTATAAATGATGCTGCTCCTGGTTATAGAAATCAAGTTTTGAACTCAAGCAACGAAAACAACGTTGTCAAAACGTTAGTTGGATTATCCTAGTACCAATCTTCTTTGCAATAATATCACCCAAGGCAATAATACGAAACGGTATCTAATAAAAAAAAAGAAGCTCTGTCCTTTCATGGAACACGTGATCTCTAATCAAATATATGACACCTTGACTATATACAATAATATCTTGATCTCAACTAATATAATAAAATAGACCCCTTGAACCAAATTACTTTTGACTATTTTAATCATTACCAACTATTCTGACTTTATAGTATATAATGCCATGATAAATTATAAAGTAGCCTTCCAGTTAATAGCACAACTACTAAGGCTAAATACATATATTTTGATAGATCTCCTGTAATAATATCTCTAGCATGCTTGGAGTTAAAAAATAAAAATAAATATTAAGAGATTAAATAAAAAAAATCAATAAAAAAATGAAGATATAATTTAATATAAATATTAAATGATATCATATGTCGAGGGATAAAATTCAAAACATAATTCAAAACAAAATAAATATCCATAAAAATAATTCAAAACAAAATAAATATCCATCATCAAAATAAAAACGAGGATCAAATTTAATTAAAAAAACAATAACACACTTTTTAGTTTTGGTGGGTCAACATGAAGGTCGAGGAGATGAGACAAAAAAAGATAAAAAAATAATTGTGTTTATAGATTGCGATCAATTTTCCCTTAGTAACCTTTTGATTTATTTATTTTTAGGACAATTTAGTTATTGCACTATACTTCTTTTTTTATAAAAAAAAAACTTAGGATAAAAGATTTTAAGAATGAAATGGTATTATACTATTGCAGTGAGAAATAATGCCTAGATGGGTTTTAATTTATTTATTTATTGTAATTTTAATTATTGTATGGTTTTTGGATAGGATAATGCCATGATCGATCAAATCACAATTAAAGCCAAATTTATCCTCCAGGTATGACCTTATAAATCTATCTAACTATCCACCGAATCAGACTTCTACATGGAAAACCTTAAAGTTTTGTATATACAATTCTTTTTTTATCGTTCCATAACAAAATACAAAACTGAAGTAGGAGTCAACTTGAAATTTGTGAGAAAAGAGCTTTCGATAGCTATTAATTTGTAGTTTGCAAATTGATTATCGTGTCTATTTTTCTTTGTTTTGTTAGGTTTTTGGTTTGGCCCGTCTTTTATATCCTGTTCTTCCACATTCCTTGCAACGCACCGCATTGTCCATAGTTCTCCACGTCACTTACTTCTTGATAGGAGAGAGAGACCACAAGATTATCTTCTTATCTGGAAACCACTGATACAACTACGTAAACTCTTCCAACCATCTCTCATACTTATCCTACATGATCTTTTGGGTAATCTCATTTATTGAGCTTGCAATCATGTCCTTGATTTCAGGTCTAGCATGGCCTTGATTAATTTATTGTTTATGATGAATGGTCTAGATTGCATGCACATAGCCAATTTACAAGATCGATGACTCAGCTAGCTGCCAATGGAGAGTCTCAACTTGTGCTGTGGTGCCAAAGGGCGGCAAGCGTCACAGTCTGAAAGGTCTGCAGTTGGCCAGGGGAGAGGGCCAACTTGATAACCACTGGGTTAAGACTCGTCCCTTTTGGAATCTTATTGGCGTGCAATCTGATTTTGATATCTTCGCATCCAAAACTCGTCGTTTAGGCTTTTATCAGCTTATCATCATGCATGTATGCTTCTATTACACTTTTCTTAGGGCTACCACTCTTTCTTTTATTTTCCCAGTTGAGTGGTCACTTGGATGGGCCCTAAATAAAATCGTGGGGCATATGAATTATTGTACTGGGAATTCTAGCTGAGATGTTTTTGAGAAATATCTTATATTTTTCATTATATTAGCTACTAGTTAATTAAAACACAAAGAAATCAATAAAGTGCATGAATTTTTAGAATTTCAAAAATAGCTTTATAGAATCAAAACATCATAAATGTAAATGCAACGTGTGATTGCTTGCAATTGCTAATTACCAAAGGTAAATCATGTGGATGCTCAATGTATGTAGAGAGGATCAACAAGTAAATCAAGATGCGTTTTAAAATTTAAAATTCATAATTTATGGGTTTATTTGATTATTGTATCATTAAGTAGCTATTTGATTACTGTCTTATAATAGATAAGAGCAAAAATTATGGGAAAAAATAAACATGAGATACGGAGAAAATATATCATCTTTATCTTTATTTTTTTCTCCTGTAACCAAACGCAACCTTACTAACAACAAAATAAAAAAAGAATGGAAAGTTTTATTTTCCACCTTTGAAGTAAGCCAAGACACCAACGAAAGGTGCATTCAGGTACGTAGTTGGTTCTGATTGACTAGCATTGAGACGAGTATCGGGAAATTGATCATTGTTGTCAGGTCCTCCAACAATGGCCCCTACGAGGACGTTTTGGTTAGGCTTATTGGTCGTCAAATAGTCGTTCCCAGCATGACATCCGATGTGTTCATGGACAATATTCGTGGAAGGCAAGCTCGATCCACGGTGATGGATTCTTTGTGGGAATTTCGGGCCATATCCAACCATGTACGACATACCTAGTGGATTGCTACCGAGTATGTAATCCACCTGCATGCACCAACAATGCGCAGTTATTTTTTATTTTATTTTTTTAATTTTAATGGCCACGACTTTCTCAATGGACTAGAAGTGGAGGAGGTGAGAAATTTAATACCTGGGTTTTGGCGACCTCGATGAGTCTCGAGGGGGTGGCAACCACAGAGCCGCAATGAACTGATCGTCTGGCAGCTTGTAAATAGCGAGAGTAAACAATAAGAAGAAATGATAAAGTTGTTGCATGTTACAGGTTACTTCCTCCTGGTTTGAACATTAGCCCACCTGATCGACATAAGAAATTCATCATTACCGAAACATTGGCAACATATAGGGTAAATCCAGAAGAATTTGTCAGAAAAGGCTACCTGGAGAGTATGTGACAGATTTGGTAGGTGACTCGGGCAACAAGGAACACACAAACTTGTCAGCATTGGTAATGAAGATACTACCAGGGGATTTCATCACCGTCTGTGGATCGAAAAGGATAAATAAGTATTAGATTAAGCTAAAAATATTCACGATTGGTAATTGGAAGAGAGAAATGAAGCTGAGTGATTACGGGAGAAACAAGTATGTTAATCCCACTCTGTTTTGAATCCCATCCAAAATCAAAAATACTGCCTCCTAGAGTTGCTATATTCTTTACAACATAAACCCAGAACTTGGGGTCCCGAGTTGCCTTGTATAACCATGCTGCTCCCCAAACTAGTTCATCCTGTAAGACAAATAGATTCATCATATACGATAATTTTAGATATTGGATGGATGAATCCTTACCAATATTGTACTATATATAGGTTAATTAGAGAATCTTAGCAACTCCATAGATTTCGTTAATATTGTCATATACATACATGGTAGCCATTGAAATCGCAATAAAATGGGCATGCCCCTCGTCCAATACTTTCATTGTAAGATCCTTGATAATTGTTTGCAAACTCGAAGACCTGAATGATTATCAGGACAATGTATAGCATAGTTAGAAGAGAGAAGGCGTTATAATTTGAGAGCAGCAGCAATCTCGGCCGAAACTTCTGATCCAGGATGGGTTTGATTAACAACGTAAGTAGTTCTGAGAGTGTCCATGTCTTCAGGTCTCTCCCAGCATATGTGGTCACTGATGGGGTCACCGACTTGGGCAACAACCATGCCAGGTTTGCTCGTGGCCTTCAGGAAATAGTCTGTTCCCCATCGTAGAGCCTTTAACGCATGTTCCAAGTCTGCGCCCATGGATTCACCAAATTCTAGAATACTCCACGCCAACAACGTTGTTGTGAATGCCATTGGAAAATGGAATTTTACGTTGTCACCAGCATCATAGTACCCACCAACCATATTCATCTACAAGAATGTTAAGAAAATCATCATTTCTTTTCTACGGGAAGTACATAGCTATATAGATTTCTATTGGGCCGGCATAAATGTGTTAAATATTGGGTACTTGGTTGGACTTTATTATGTATTTTATTTGTGTCCATTTATTAAATAAAAACAAGCAGTATTTTCTTGCAAAAATGAAAGCATTATACTTCAAATTTTACTAAATTTTATGTATTACATGATATTATATAAAGAAATTTATAAAAAGGCGTGATTTGAAGGCATTGATCATAAAAAACAAATAATTTAAATGAAATAGTGATATAATTTAAATGAAATAGTGATCCAGGTCTCGAGTCTCTTCTAGATCAAAACTTTTATAAAATGATAACATGCTGATTGTAAAAATTATATAATTTATAAAAGAGATTTAGTAAAGAAATTAAAAGAGTAACGAGGTCTAGCCCCTGAGTCTAATTTTTTTTTATATCCTTTTGATATGGCTAGGTTTTGTTCTCAAACCAATGTATGCAAATCGAGATTAAGCTAATCTTCTAGTCTAGTCAAAGAAAAGTTATTTTTTCATGATCATCCTTCTTTAAATTCAGTTTTTTATACTGATGATTTAATTTGTTGAGATAAGAAAAGATTTCTCAGGTGAAAATTTTCATGTTTAGAATTCTTGTATAATTAATTAAAATCTTGGAATGAATGCCAAAATTACTTCTTTTTGGTCCACTTATACGCTGATCTGCTTGAATATCTTTAGTTTTATTGATCCTAGTCTTGTAGACTTCTCTTGCAAGGTAAGAGATGGGGATGTACATTGTTAATCTCCAGATTGAGTACCGTTTTAAACCTTTTAGACTACATAAAAAAACTGACAGCACTAGAAATGTAGTAAACCTAGCCATGGAAGCAAATCAGATATTAAGTTTTAGGTCTAGCATGAACCATGGAGCCAATTTGTGACTGCATGCCTACATATATGCATGGAAAATAAGACATAGCCACTTACACCAATATCAGATCCATCTCTAAGGGCAGAATCCTTCCTCCAATTCATCCTTTGATTGGCAGGCAACTTCCCCGATCTCTGCCCTTCAAAAAACAAGATGCTTTTTGTCAAAGCATCTCCATAATCTTTTGGCATGGCTGCTGTCACCGCCGTCACCCCTAACAGCCCTAACAGCACCATTAGCACAGCCATGTTCATCATGTTCTTGCCACCCATTCTCTCTCTCAATCCCAATTCTCCTCTATTACCAATCACTTTAACAGGCAGAATTGCCAGCTCTCGATGCACTAATATATATAGATTAAAGGAGAATGCTGATGAGGAAGCCGTATGTTCTGTTACCATTGTAATGTTAATCTCAGGATAATTAATAAGCTTGTTAGGAAAGCATTAACTCAACTTCCCACTATGATTTTGCTGTTCTTTTTTTTTTAAATCCCAAGTAATTACTGAGGTGTACTTAAGTTCAGTGCATCATATGTTTCTGTCGTTTTATTACCATCTTTGCTTCGTACTTTCTCCTGTACATTTTTTCTATGTTTCTAAAAGGAAACTGCAGGATGATTTGTTTCCATTTCCAGTATCGTTTATTGTTTCTGCCTTTGTTTATTTACCATAAAAAAATATCATATATATATATATATGTTCCAGAGAAGATTCTAACTGTATATCTGTCTTCTATATACATAGGAAAATTATCCAAGTATGGCATAAGGACCACAATTTCATAAATTGATGCTAATTTAAATGGGAAGTAAAATCATGGAGTATTAAGAGTAATTAGTGATGTCTTATTTGTTACTTTCTAGTATATATGTATTTTAAAAAAATAAATAGATACTATAAGTTGAGATGTTATTATTATTTTTGGTGCAACATGAATTTTATTATCTGTCTTCTACTAATGTGTGTTTCTTCTGAAATAACTAATAGAATATCACTAATTATTTTCAATAAATTATATAATTTTTCTCTAAATGGATGAGGTTTTTTTTTTTTAATAATTACCCTATCTAATGAGTAATAGATAGTATATATATGAATATTATCATACAAAATACACACATTTATATCATATAAACATTGATGCATGAGCTTTTTTGGAAAAATATAAATTTTCTTTATTTAATTTGATGATTTCTTGTGCTCTTCTTGTCTTCTTCTTCCTTTTTTTTTCTTTTTAAAGGGAATAATTTATGTTTTCTAGTTTTATTTCTATATAAAAGGGTTGTTATAAATTTTGACAAGTGGAGACTTTAATGAATAAAAATAGTGTTTTTTTTTTCTTTGAGGGTTTCAATTTGTAACAAATTTTGTTTTATTTATTCATGTTTACATGAATTGGTATCAGAGTCCAACAATTCTTATTGGTTTTGCTTGGAGGACATGCATGAGATGCATTAAAGCTCATCGATTCCTAGTGATTTTGGTTTGAGGATGTAGAGAACGTGTAATAGAGCTTACTAACTTCTAATGGTTAATTATTATGTGCAATTTATCATGGCCCAGCTTTTTAGCCCTCTCAAATATCCAAAAAAAGGACAGATATTTCCATTAAAAAAAGGCAAAAAATATTATTTCAAGATAATTCAAAAATTGTAATTAAAAAAAAAGAAATTAAGAAATTATGGGTGAAATTGTGAATAAAAAACAAGAAAATGGTTGAAATTAGCTAAATAATTAGAAATTAGAAAACCAATGAACAAGTTGAAAAAGGTAACAATATTAAGAGACTATTTTAATACAATGAGAGATGAAATAAATGAAAAAAGGTTGGAATTGCCAAAAAAATTAAAAGCCAATAACAA
The DNA here is from genome assembly GCA_025169955.1 of Salix arbutifolia. NCBI lineage: Eukaryota > Viridiplantae > Streptophyta > Magnoliopsida > Malpighiales > Salicaceae > Salix > Salix arbutifolia. The sequence goes on along the minus strand of CM045916.1, from coordinate 12,615,937 downwards.
AATTGGAAAATGCATCAATATTGAGGAATCATTTGAATGGAACCAGATATATATTTGAAAGAAATAAGTGTTTGATTGAGAGTTTGTTTTATAAGTATTTTTGAGGGGGGAAATGAATTTTATTTTATTTTTTTATTTAGATTGATTTTTTGTGTTTTTCATATCATTTTGATGTATTGATATAAAAAAATAAATTATTTTAATATATTTTCTAATAAAAAATAATTTTAAAAACAATTTCTACTCGTTGCTACTAAGAAAGTGCTTTTCTGCATCATCATAATCATATTTGAAAGCAATACAAGCAAACATTTTTGTATCTATTTAGGTTAAAGATACGGTGAGATGTGATTGTTTTTTAGTAAAATAAAAAAAATCATATTATTAAATTTTATAAAACTCATGGACATGTTTACAGATTTAGTTGGTCGACTTGGTTCATATATGTAGCTTTGAAAAATAAAAATAAATGATAATCTCATTGAAAGTTCTTAGCTTATAAATTTAGCAAGTTAATCCAAGTTATATTGTTTATATGTTTGACAAGTTTGAATGAATATGTTTTAATAAACTAAAATAATAAAAAACAATTGAATATACTTTTAATAAAATTGAATCGATGAAACACAAACAGGCCTAATTAACCTTACACTGGACTTTCTGCTGAGCAATAAGAATTTTCTCAGAGTTAGAATTTGAATCTCGTAACCCCCATTTTGTGATTGTATATATTTATAATTGGTATCAATTCCCCATCTTCTCCTTTCAGGAGAAAAGAAAACATTGGGAACAGAATATCAGCAAGATGGGGAGAGAGAGAAAACTACAATGGAAGTGGATGTGTTCTGAAGTAAGCCAAGAGGCCAACAAGAGGCGCATTAATATACGTGGTTGGCTCTGAGTGTACAAAATCTGCTCTAGAATCAGAGTAGGAATCCCCGTTGTCAGGTCCACCAACTACAGCTCCTGTCAGCAGGTTAGGGTTAGGATCATTGCTTTGAAAGTATGGAGTTCCACCTTGACAGTTGATTCTTGCTGGGTATCGGTCAACGGAAGGTAGAGACGAGCCGCGGTGGTGTATCTTCCGAGGGAATTTGCTGCCATATCCAACCATGTATGACATGCTCAATGGATTGGTTCCTAGTATGTAATCCACCTGCGTGAATCGCCATTTTGTAACATTTCCTGAGCTAATTTACAGGGCCTGTAACAAGATTGATGAAAGAGCCAAGGATGGAGAAAAGATGCAGGCCTACCTGCCGTCTTGCTAGTTGAATGAGCCTAGCTGGGGTGGCAACAACATTGCCACAATGAATTTCTCTATTGGATTGATTCGAATAACGAGCATAAGCAAGAAGAAGAAAGGATAAAGCTGTGGCGTGCTGCAAGTTACTTCCTCCTGGTTTGAACAGAAGTCCACCTGAAAAGAATTTTGGAACCAGATCGAATTTGTTTCAGTTCCAGCATAAAATGAAATCCATTTGAAGTATGAGTTGCCAAAGAAATTCATTTAAGGCCACCTGGAGAGTATGAGACTGAGACAGTGGGTGATTCAGGCAACACGGCACAAACAAACTTGTCTGCATTGGGAATGAATGGACCTGCATCAGAAGTGCTGTTTGAAAGCAGCAACTGTAAAGAAAGCAACAAGAAAGATTTAGAGAAGAGAATATTATAATAACGAGCAGAAATCCTGCAATCAAGCTCGATACTCACCTTCGAAACAAGAATGTTAATGCCAGCATTCTTAGTATCCCATCCGAATTCAGCGAAGCCACCACCGCCATAGCCGACTCGATCAGTATGTTTTGCGACATTTTTTTCCAAATTGCTTATGTTTTGCTCAACATAACTCCAGTATTTAGGTGCTTTGGTCGCCCTGTATAGCCATGCTGCCCCCCAGATCAATTCATCCTGTAAAGGCATTATCATTGAGAATCATACTTAATTTGAGACGTTGCCTGTCAAAATATCATTTTGCAATGGAAGCAGAGATTTATTGTAATTCAAATTGGCAAGCTCTGAATGTTCTGATGAGTACCTCATAGCCACTGAAATCGCAGTAAAATGGGCAAACCCACGGTCCCAGAGTGTCGTTGTACGAACCACGGTTAGCATCTGCAAATTCAAAAACCTAATCCATTTTTTTATATTAGTGATTAATTATGTTTAACCAATACTTTAAAAACAAAATGCATATGAAATACGAATCGATCTCATTTACCATCGTGGCTCTTTTGAGAAGCCTGGCAGAATATGCAGGATTTCTAGTCCTAAACACCATGGAAGATGCTGCAAGTGCAGCTGCTATCTCAGCTGACACCTCCGAGCCTGGAAACTGTTTACTGGCTGCATAAGGGATTCTAGGCGTGTCCATATCTTCTGGCCTCTCCCAGCAATTGTGATCGCCATAAGGATCACCAACTTGAACAAATACGAATCCAGGGATGCTTGTGGCTTTCAGGAAGTAATCGGTTGCCCACTGAATAGCTTCTAATGCATGTGGCAGGTCTGGACCCATGAAATTGCCGAAATCTAATACACTCCATGCCAGCATTGTTGTTGAGAATGCCATTGGAAAGTTGAACTTAACATTGTCGCCAGCATCATAGTACCCACCAACCAAATCAACCTGAGAATGTTCAGAACAAGGTTTATGTCCCCCACATGTTAGCAGAATAAAACTAATCTAGCAAGAAGTGATTTCCCTTCTTTTTTTATGTTTGTTTGGATAATGGGAAGGAATCGGGTCCACCCATGCACCAACGTGTAGAACAGCCCCTCGCCTACTTGCCTGACAAATTCAGGCTGCCTGATTTGGGTTTCAAACCTAAACAATGAGTTTACTTTTTCAGAACATTCTAGTCAATTTCAATTTTCCTCGAAATTTATTGGGATAATTAAGAGTGGTCTACATTTACTAGCTGTGTCTGACGGAGCATATGCTTCCAATTTACTGCACAATTTCGTCTCTTTTTGCATGCAGAGATTGTTTGGTTTCATTTACAGAAGACCAAAAAGCTGTCAGAAAAAGAACAGTCGAAACCCATGTCAGAAACAGCAATGATAAACCTTGCAAAAGTCAAGAGACATCGGTTTACAATGAATGGATGAATTCACATCCGTGATTCTTAGGTCACATGTGAGCTCTAGTCACGAGGAAAATCACATTCACCAATCATTTTCAAAGTCACAAGCAATTTGGTGTCTTTTCACCTTTTTACTAAAAAATTGCACCCCTCCCCTGTCAGTAACCAAAGTGTGTCTCCTGCAGTTGTTAAATTCAATTGGGTCCTTCCTTTCCAATCTTTGGAAACCTGAAACAGTACTCCTACATGGCAGTACTCTTATTCTTAAGAATATTCATGTAATCAGCAGAAATATATTAGCACAGTATGGCACTCAAATGCTGCTATTAGTCACCAGTCCCTGGTTGAGCCCCTGTCGATCCAGGTGATGTGATACTATAGAAGTTGGCTTTTTTCTTCTTCTGGAAACTATGGTCCAAAACAATGCAATGGTAACAGAAATAAAAATGAAATGGCATATAAATTAATAAAGAAGCATCTATACATATAAAAAACCAGACTTACACCAATCTGAAAGCCGTCTCGAAGGCCAGAATCCTTCCTCCATGTCATTCTCTGTGTAGAAGGTAACTTCCCTGACCTCTGCCCTTCGAAGAACAAAATGCTTTTAGTCAACGCATCCCCATAATCATGTGAAGCCACTCTCGTCGCCATAGCCATCATTATCACCGCTCCAAAAACCAACACACCCATCTCTCTGTTTCTCTCAGAGTCAGAATCATACACTTCTAGCTAACTTCCTCCTCCTGTACTTTCCTCTCGATTCAAGCCAGATTTTTATAACAGGGTGAGTACCAAAAGTAAAAAAAGAAACTTAAAGGTTACATACATTCACTTGAAAGAGAAGCTGAAATTGACTAATCAGGGAGGGATAGTTTTGGTTGAAAAAAACAAGGATTGTAATGGAGGCTAGGCATTTCCGGCGCCCCCGTTTACGGTGGTGATCATTGTTGTTAGTTACGGTGTATTTGGTATGGATAATTGCCTTCTTGAAGTGGACTCATAGTTATAACATAATATATATATATATATATATATATATATATATATATATGTGTGTGTGTGTGTGTGTGTGTGTGTGTGATGGTTGATGTGTGCTTGCTTCTTCTTCCACTACACTTCTTTGACAAAGTAGTGGTAGTCAGGAATCGACGTACACTTCCTGTGAACGTGGGCTGTTAGCTAAATTGATTTTCAATAAGCCGCTATTTACTTAAATTTAGCATTACCCTTGAGAAATTAATGGTAAATGAGTTTTTTTTTTTTTCAAAGCACAAAAGTTGTAAAAGAACTTCCTTGTCAGCATAGTGATGGGCTGGCATGGGGGCCTTATAGAAGCCGGGTCAATAAAAAACAACAATATTATTTAAAAAAAAAAAGAAGTTAAAGATTATTATAAGCTTGCTGAAGGATCAACCAGCCATTAATGTGAATCTGTGAGTCACGAGTGGAGCTACTGTTATGTCATGAATTCATAACATTATATTATTTTTTAATAGATTTTTTCAAGTTAAAGTTTTTTGAACTCAAAACTTGCACACATCTATACACACTAATTTGTGCTTGATCTTTTATCAAATAAAATAAAGATGATAAGATTCAAACTCGTAACCGCTGGGTCAATAAGATTATAATACTATATTAAAAAATTATTTTACTTAAAAATTTAAATTATTATATAAAATTTTAGAATATAATTTATATTATTTTCAGTAATATGAAAGCAAACCGTGTGCCACAAATGGTTTTGAGATATGGTTTTACAGAGACCATCGTAATTAAGCTTAACCGTGAAACTGTGATGGTACTTGTAATGTTGTGCAAGAAAATCTAAAATCAAGAAACAGGGCTAGGTGAAGATCACGTTTCTTGAATATGGGACATCTCCATACGCCTAGTCAAGAAAGCATTTGAGGAAGGCAAGCAACGACGCCTTTCTTGGCTTCTCAAGCAACAAGATGCATGTCTCCCTATTTTACACTTGAGGCTCACTCTTTGTGCAGCTCATCCCTGATGGCTTGAAGTGTTCTTTTAGCTTTTCAAGAAACGTAACGAACCATCAATTAGCATGCAACTTTAAGGAATTAATATGCTTTCCCCCCTTTCCTTTTATTTAAAAAAATAAATTGAAACGCAATGTCAAACTATACCTTAAACTTAATCTTCAGCTCCAAGCAATTTTATAAAACCTAATTGATCTATTAGCTGATTCATATTTAGAGATGAATTAAAATTATGTTATAAATAGTGTTTCAATTATTTTTTATATTGATTTGATGTGCTAATACGAATAATATTTTTAAAAAATAAATAAAAATTATATATATTATTTTAATATTAATATATTTTAAAAAAAATGACAACCATTCTCTTGATCTTTCATCGGGCAGGTCTTAAAAATATGATTCTAAGCCTTTGTTTCGTTTGCAAGGCTTAAACAATGAGTAAGAGCTTAGTTCGGATCAAGTTGTTCAAATAAGGCTATGTTTGGGCTTTCCCGGAGGTCAATGAAATCGATGCCTAGCTGCCAGCAATTTAAGGGCCTTTTGAGTAGGGGTGAGCAAACTGAACCGAATAACCGATTTAACCGAGAAAACCGGAAAAAAAAACCCGAAAAAACCGAACCGAAAAAAAAAACCGATTAAACCGATTATATTTTTTAAAAAAAATGTCCGGTTCGGTTCAGTATCGGTTTTGAAAAAAAAACCCGATTAACCCGAACTGAACCGGTCCTGTTCGGTTAAAACATTCCATATAAATACAAAGTTACAAATTACAATCTCTCATTTCTTCAACCCTAGCCGCCAGCCCCCCTCTCCCTCTCCCTCTCCCTCTCCCTCTCCCTCTCCCTTGTTCTGATAAAAAACCCTAGCCTCCAGCCCCCTCTCTCGCCTCTCTCCCTCTCCCTTGCTTTGATAAAAAAACCCTAGCCGTCAGCCCCCCTCTCGCCTTTCTCCCTCTCCCTCGCTCTCGCTCTCGCCTCTCGGCTCAGCCCCCTTCTCGTCTCTCTCCCTCCCTCTCGCCTCTCGGCCTCTGTTTTATTGGAACCTTTGTTTACAAAGAGTAAGTAAATAATTTTCTTTGTTTTATTTCTATGTTTTAGTTAATGTTTATGGGTACTTGGTCTCTTTGGAAATCGAAGCCTTGAACAGAAGACACATATGAATTTTCATATCTGTCGCCCTCATTAAACTAACCCAACAGTCATAGCTAAGGCACTCTCAGCTCCATTAATGCCTTCTCCCAATGTATTTGTACCAGGGGAGGACAAGCCCAAACCAGGAAGATCAGATGGCTATGATTTTGGGTTTCTCCACATTAAGGTCTTAAACTTCTCAGTCTCTGTATTATCTTTATCTTTTTGTTGTTTTCACATCAACTGCTCATTTAAAACAAAGCTGCCTTTTGTAGCAGAATGAGATTTTTAATTGTGTAGCCTTTTTCATTCTTTTTTGTTCTTTAATAAAACTTTCATATTAATCATTTGTTATACAGAAAATACTATCAGGAGCTCGCTAGCATTTTAGGCAGAAATTGTAAATCATGCTGTCTAGTCCCAGACCAGGGACTTTCTTGGAGATGAATCATTTCGAGGATTCAATGCCCCAAAAAGATTGAGACTGATTGAGCTTAGACTGTAAGAGTTCAGGACATATTCAGCATTTTGTTTGGAAAAATAGCTCATTTTATTTCTTGACAAGGCTAAATTAAAGGCTTTAAAAATCATTTTATTGCTAGGAGGCTTCTTTTTTTCTCCCTAATTGCTTTACTAATTTATTTTGTTCCCTTGTGACTTATCTGGACTAGATTGAAAATTGTTTGAAAGGTTGAATGTCTGGCCTCTATGCTTAGATTACAAGTTCTCAATGTCTTATTGGTGATTGATTTACTTGATTTTTGGTATGTCCATTGTCCAGTATGCTATATTAGGTTGTTAGCTTGTTTGATCCATGTGGAAATAGAAGAGCATGTTCGATATGGTTAAGAATATGAGGTGAAAAATCAGTATAAAAACAATATATATACTTGTAAATTTATTATGAATATATGCTGCAAATATATTGTGAATTTATTAATTCTAAAAATATATATTATTAACATGTTTTGATTTTTTTTTATTTGGTAATTACAAATGGTAAACTGAAAGTCCAAAATGTTTAATCCACCGACACTACCCCAACATCAACGTTCAACAAAATCTTGAATAAGGTTATTTTTCTTATACACTTGTACTTTTATTTTATGATTTATTAATCAACTTATTTTTAATCTAACATTTCTATTTTTTTTGTAGAATTTGGTGGAAAGTTAAATTTAGCGATCGATGATAATTAGTTCAAAATTGGATGTATTTTTTGAAGTTTTTTGTTGATGTTGCATGTTGTTTATTTTGAAGCCCTTTGAAGTCAATATTCTGTAATTTAAATTTTAATTATTTCATTTCATGCTAAATTAAACAAAACAAAAGAATTAGAAAGGTAAATAAATTAATAAACATCATATTAACATTAACAATTTAATATAATAATATTTATAGTAATGGTAAAAAAATTAAAAATACTTCGGTATCTTATAAGAAAATCAATCTTTTATTTATTTTAATTGTAAGCCTATTAGAAAGCCCATAAATGGCCCATTAGAAAGCCCATCAAATGGCCCAGGATCAAATTCGGTTTTTTTCGGTTATTTAATCATAAAAACCGAACCGAACCGAACCGAAAATGGTCGGTTTTTAATGGGTTCGGTTCGGTTTCGGTTTTTTAAAAAAAAAAATTGTAATTTTCGGTTTGGTTACTTTTTTTGATAAAAACCGAACCGAAAATACTCACCCCTACTTTTGAGCTATTATCAAGATCATTGATTGTCTTTCTTAGAAATAAGAAAACTTTTATCATTGCTTGTCTAAAGTTTTTTTATATATATAAATCCAAATTTATTATTTAAAAATAGAATAAAGAATATTTTCCCATCAACTTACATGTTAATCAAATTTATTATTTTTTGCAATATTTAAGAGTACATTCAATAACCATCTAATGCAATTTGGAGTGTTATTATTATTTTGCAATTTATTTTTTGTTTAATTTTTTTTATATTTTTTATTATTATTATACTCTGATTTAAAAAATATAAATAAAAAATAAAAAGTATATTATTTTAATAAATTGTAATATTTTCTTGCACAAAAGACCAAAACTTAACTTTAGATTCTTAAATCTTTGTTGCACCAGGTCAGATCTTGGCCCAATATAGTTCGGGTTGTGACCGAAACTTTAGTTAGGGTTGCTATAGAGTGGGCCATAAATAGGCCCAATATAGTTTGGGTCAGATCTCGGCTCAATATAATTTGTCAGAAATAGCAGTACAGACTAGGGGTGAGTATTTTCGGTTCGGTCCGGTTTTTTGTCAAAAATGTAACCAAACCGAATTTTTTTTTAAATTCAAACCGAAACCGAACCGAAACTATTCAAAACCGACCACTTTCGGTTCGGTTCGGTCCGGTTTTTTTGGTTAAAAAAATCATAAAACCGAATTTGGTTTTTGGGCCATTTGATGGGCCTTCTGATGGGCTTTTTGATGAGTTTTCTAATAAATTTTCTGATGGGCTTGAAAAACTATTTTCATAACAGAACCCAAAGTATTTTTAATTTTTTTTTTGCAACAAATACAAATATTAATGTATTAAATTATTAATATAGTGTTTATTAAGTTTTTTTTTAACCTTTCTAATACTTTTGTTTTGTGTATTTTAACATGATGAGAAATAATTAATACTACACAAGTGAACAAATTTAAATTTAAATTACAGAAAATGCCTTCAAAGGGCTTCAAAATAAACAAGCAACATTAACATAAAAAACTTCAAGAAATACAGTCGGTTTTGAACTAATTATCATCCGTCGCTAGATTTAACTTTCCACCAAAATCTACAAAAAAAAAATATAAATGTTAGATTGCAAATAAGTTGATTATTATTTAATAAAATAAAAATGCAAACGTATAAGAAAAATAACCTGATTCAAAATTTTCATATTTTTCATAATCATTCATCAAGGTTGTAATGTCGATCGGGATTGATCCATGATGTAACCAATTTTGACAACAAACAAGTGCTTGAACAATCGCTGGAGATAAAGAACTTCGGAATTGGTCTAGTATACGACCGTCTGTGCTAAAAGCTGATTCAGAAGCCACTGTGGATATAGGAATAACTAAAACATGTTGTGCAACCTTCGAAAGTATTTTATATTTTGAATCATTACCCTTCCACGAACATAAAATATCTAATTTATCATCATCAGGATCCTCACAACCATCATTCAAATACCTCTCCACTTCATTTTTATTTTCTACACTATCTTCCTCTTGTAGATGTCTTTTGAATCGAGCAAAAGTATTAACATTTAACTCTGTATCATTGCAATCCATATCATTAACATCATGAATATGTCTATTAACATCCTCCACTTCATCAACTCTTAAATAAAACTCATATAGTCTTACTAAATGAGCTTTCACCTTTATTGTTAAATCTTGTGCTTTGTGATAATCATGCAACTCACCAAAACAAAATTTAACATATTTCAACTTAAAACGTGGATCTAAAACATTAGCCACATACAATATGAAATTCTTATTTGCATCATAACCCCAATACTTCTCAAACTTCAACATCATTTTCATTGCCATTCCACTTAAAACATCATCTCTACTTTTACACAATTTCAACAAGTTTGTATGCATGTAAATCAATTCATTGAAGAACGAATTTGATGTCACATGTAATGAGCCAGAAAACTTTAATGTAACTGTGTAAAAGATCTTTAAAAACTTGACCAAAATTCTACCATTTTCCCAATCGTCTGAACCAGGTGGCCCTATATTTTTTTTATTCCCTTTTAGATCAACCTCCGAAAAATAACCCATATACCTAGGTTCACTCTCACCTAACCTCACAAACACCTTTTCAAATTTTTCAGCAGCATCCAACATAAGATAAGTTGAATTCCATCGAGTTGCAACATCCAAACATAATGACTTTTTACAATCTATATGCAATTTTTCAGCACATTTTTTAAATGCAAGCTGCCTCGCAGGTGAAGATCTCACAAACCTTATTGCATTTCTAATCTTAACAACTGGCGCATGAATCTCTTTCAAGCCATCACCCACAATAAGATTTACAATATGTGCACAACATCTTACATGCAAATGATCATTTGACAATATATTAAATGGCCAATCTATCATCACATTCTTCAAATAAGAAATAGTCACATTATTAGAGCTTGCATTGTCTACTGTAACAGTAAAAAGTTTATCAATCCCCCACTCTAACAAACAATTCTCGATCACTTGACCAATTACCTCACCAGTATGATTTGAAACTTGACAGAAATTGAGAATTCTTTTATGCAATTTCCACTCACTATCAATCCAATGAGCCGTTAAGGACATATAATTAATGTTTTGGATTGATGTCCATGTATCTGTTGTCAAACATAATCGTTGACCCCTAAGTGCTATCTTCAAATTTTCCTTCTCGTCAACATAAATTTTCAAACAATCTTTCATAACAGTAAAACGAGAAAGACTATCAAATCTAGGTTGTATTGTCCTCAAAAATGATTTAAATCCCCTTCCCTCCACAAAATTAAAAGGCAACTCATCAATTATAATCATTTTTGCTAGTGCTAATCTACATTCTTCATGATTATAACCTATTGCCTTTAGAGTGCCCATATTTTTGTCTTCTGATTCATCAATCTCTTTCTTAGGTTCTAATACCAAAAGTTTTTGCTTCTTATCAACCACAAAAGGGAATTTTTTGCATACTTTCAAATGACTCCACATATTACTTGTTCCATTCAAAATAGTATGACATGCATAATCCCTTCTATAATAATTACATGCAGCTCTAGGTTTATTAGGATCACCATCTAGTTTTGTAAAATGATCCCAAATTTGTGACTTTTTCTATCATCAACATTTCTTTTTCCCAATGTAAGGAATTCAGGTTGTTTACCTCTATCATTTGTGACAGATCCTGCAGTGGTTGATGTAGTTTGAGTGTTTGAAGTGAGGGCATTAAATGTTGATGTTGGGGTAGTGTCGATGGATGAAACATTTTGGTTTTCCATCTGTAATTACCAAATGAAAAAGATCAAAACATGTTAATAATATATATTTTAAGAATGCACAATATATTCGCAGCATATATTAATAATAATTCCACAATATATTCGCAGCATATATTCATAATAATTCCATAAGAAAAGAGGAGTTGTTAAGCAAATTAAATGACTCAAGGGAAATACACAGAACGGATCATCTATCAATTCATCTTTACCAAACATTTCTCGCAAAAAGATTACCTAATTCATGGTATTAAAATAACTTTAATGATATTATCATATAGTTTTCGGAGCCCTAATTCATGAAGCAGGCAACAAAATATTTCAAAGCTGAATCGATCCTAAATCAAGCTCCACACTATGTCGGCCAAGGTGGGTTATGAAAAAACCACTCAAACTGTTTGCAGCATGGTCTAGTCACATTATACTGATTTTTCATATAATATTCCTAATTTCCTATCCACCTTCTCAAGAGTGTGCAGGACTTATACTGGGGGGGAAATTATTGCAAGTTGATGCAAAGCTAGCCGAAGACAGAAACATAGAGTCATAGACCAGAGGAACATATAATTAGTTAATTACTACTTAACCTAGCCAAAGACAAAGTTCCAACAAAACAGCATCCAAATCAGAAAGACAGAAACATTTCTTTTGAAGATCGAAGACCCTAACCTCCAAATCAATATTTTAAATCAATATTTTTACAATGATTTGTTTAATAAATAAGCGCAGAGAATTAAAATAAATATTCAAGCATATATCAACTCCAAGGACAACAAGCCCTAACCCTAACATCAACTAATTACATCGAGAATTAAAATAAATATTCTAAACTCCAAGGACAACAAGCCCTAACCCTAACATCAACTAGTTACATTTACTTACCTTTAAGATGCAGACTTGCAGAGATAGAGAGGCGAGAGCCTGCTTGCTAAGGTAGAGAGGCGAGAGGCTGCTTGTTGCTTGCTAAGGTGTTAGTAAACTTTAGTTGCAGAGACTTAGGGAGCCAGAGGGAGGCGAGAGGACAGAGGCGAGAGAGGCGAGAAGAAGACTGTGCGTTTAAATTTAGGGTTTCTTGTATTTATATTAACACTTCAAACCGAACCGAACCGGTTCGGTTTGGGTCAATCGGTTTTGTCCGTACAAAACCGATACCGAACCGAACCGGACGGTTTTTTATAATTTTGTACTCGGTTTAATCGGTTTGTTTTTTCGGTTCAGTTTTTTCGGTTTTTTTTTCCGGTTTTCTTGGTTAAATCGGTTTTTCGGTTCGGTTTGCTCACCCCTAGTACAGACTAAGGAGGACTACTTGGGCCTTCTATGGAGGATATCGAAAATACACCTATCCAAGCAGTAACAATCTGTGGGCTTGGCTGGGACCCTTGGCATTTTTACTTTTATTTTATTTTTTTATATAGTATTATTATATTTATTAAGTGGATATCTCCCTATCTTTTCACAGCACCACAACTAATCTATCTTTAAAAGAATTACACCAGCTTTTTATCCACTTCTAAACTAGTCTAATCTTAAATATTTATCTTTTGGCTTTAAACATCAATGGTATATTTATAAATATGATTACGAGTCTACTAAAATTAATCATGGTCAATTTAAAATAATATCATTTTATTTTAATTAAAAATGAATACACAAGTCAAATCATTTGATCGGATCAAGTAGGTTAAACTCTCACCTAGTTTAAAATGAAATTCAGCTCGTATCATAAATTGACAGGTTATTAGATTGTTTTATCAAATCAAGTCGGGTTTAATAACACTACTACCGTATACCATATAGTTACTTTAAGGAATTCAAAGGAACCTTTTTTATTCTTCTTCTTCTTCTTGTCAATGCTTGGTAGCTTCTTCTCTGTTTTTTTTTTCTTTTTTTCTTTTCTCTCAATGCTAGCTAGCTATTGAAACTTCAGTTTCATGATTGGA